>OZ010736.1:68737681-69422681 GCA_963932295.1 Tipula lateralis | reverse complement strand
TAATAAAATTATTATGCTTTTTTATGTAATTTTTCTATATTTATTATCTATTTAACACTTTATTTTATTTGATAAATTAAATTTATTATTCATGAATGCCATTCTTTTTAACCATATAAAGATTTTCAATGTATTAAGATTAATTAAAATTAAGTTAAGTGAAGTAAATATGTAAAATTGTCCTCTAAAAAATCAACATACTTTGGCATTTATAGCTAAATTTAATTGGGTAATTTCATATTTTACAAAATAAATTACTAAAAACTTTTCTGTTTCGGCTAAGTTTCCTAAAAAGATACATATTATTGTAATGAAGGTAAAGACAACTTTTAAATTTCTAAGTCCTTTCTTTAGTACGCTATAAAACTTTACATGGCATTTTGTTTTTTATTGTTTATTTTTTAAAAAACTTATATGAATAATGTGAGCTTATATGAAACTTATATGAAACCAAGTTATACTTGACATTAGTCGATTGATATTAGATGTTAAATTATATATAAAATAGATACTGGTGGCATTAATAAGGGCATTAAAAATAAGCTATGAAACAGTTAACAGATTATTCGTATATAATAAATAATTTTAAATAATTTAGCCCAAAATAATGAAAACTTTTTAATTTATAAAACCCCAATAAAGGAGGAAAATATTATTAAAAATTTTAGTCACCATAAACATATACATAATTTCATTATAACGTTTTAATTGATGGTGATGATTACGAATTATGGCATCGTTTGTTCCACCTTGAATTTGTGGAAAACTTTGATTTTAGATTGTTCATTGAAAAGACTAACAAAAAATTATTTTGTGTGCATAGATGGTTGCGTGATTAATAACTTATTAACCATGCGAACCATGGACCGATTTCGTTTCGGAGCTAGTTCTTCGTATTGTTTCAAACAATCACAAGATGGCAGATTGCTCTTTAAGCAAAGTATTGCTTCAATCTTCGTTTTATGTTATCCTTACTAGAAGTAAAATCGAACAGGTGATTTATCTGATTAAAGCTTTTGCACATCATGTTAATAGGTTCATTAGAATCTTAGTTGGTGCTGTGGACATCAACTTGCAAGAACTTATTTCTTCTTAGACGTCTATTGTGTACTTTAATTTGTAAATTTTCCAGTATTGATGGTGCGACAATGTGACCTAATAAAATATTACCAACAAACGAACTCGTTCACGTCTATTTTCCAGAGTTGCTTTGTTGTTTGTTTTACAGCAATCCATAAATGGTGGTAAACGCTACACATTAACATGGTATGGTAATTCGTGATCATACTCCCAACCAGTTTTTTCAAGTTAAGTGACGGATAAACTTTTTCTGAATACCCTCTAGTTAACTAATGTTTGTATCATAAAAGGGATACCAAACAGTAACAGCATATTCCATTTGCGGCCGCAAAGTTGTTCGACAACCCAAATGATTTTAACCGTTCTAGTGCTTTACAATGTATAATCGAGTCAAACGCCTTGGCAAAGTCAATGTACACCACGACAACTTGGTTGCGGCTTTCAATAACTTTGATTGTGCTGCTGGTGAATTCAATAAGGTTTGTATATGTTGATCTCTTTGGCATGAACCCATGTTGGTACGGTGAAACATGTCGAGGTAAGAAAGGAATTACATATTACAAGTTTAAATAATTTGTGTATAGATAAAATCGCCGTTATACCTCTATAACATGATACATCACTTCTAACCCGTTTTAAATAATGGGGTTATTCTGGTTATCTTTCATTAATTAGGAAACTCCCAATTTCAGCGATTGATTGAACAGCATGCAAAGAGGTAGTTCCAAACTGGTGTACTCTTTCAAAAAAGAAGCAGGTATTTGATCAGTACCGCAACCATTTGCGAATGTTTTCAGAGCCTTGTTTATATCTTTTATTGTGATGTGGTACTGCAATTGACTGGTTCCCTAAGCTAGGGGAATTTTCGTACTTATTAACATCTTCTGGTTTAAAGACAGAAAAAACTCAGCGAACATGTTGGATATGACTTGCGTGTCCGATGATTTCTCTTCTTTGAATGCCATATATGCAGAAAAACCGTTGAATTAACATTTTGTCTTAACAAAGATACAAAAGCGCTTGGGATCATTTTTAATTTTGTCTTTAATACAAGTTATGCAAGTCTTATATTTAGTCTCAAAATAGTTCTCGAAATATTGGTTACATTTTGCATATTATTTAAGCTTACTAGCCTCGGAATATTGTTTTAATGTTTCTTTATAGGCTTTCTCCTTCTTGTTCTTAAAATTGATTAGTTAATCGTCATACCGTGGTGGATATTTATCAAGTTTTACCGCAGTTATAGAGACATATACTTCTATACCTTGATATATGATTTTAAAAAATTTTTCTACATTTTCTTCTATGTTGCTGCTGTTTAGTTCTTTCTTCCAGTCAAAACGTTTAAGGTAATGAAGGAGATTAATAGTGTCTGCCTTCCTGAAGTTGTAAAAAGCTTCAATCTCTTATGGTGAAAATCGTTAACAACAGAAGGCGTTGCTTATTGATTCACCTTAAATGCACTTCGTTCCTTTGTAAAAATTAAGTCAAGAGTTCTATCTAAGCCATTTTTTATTTGGCAAATTTGGCTCAAGTTTGTGGCCTAAATAGTATCATTGACATTTGTTCCTCATCCGACGTTATTATATTCATTGGTATAAAATTTCATCCAATTCCTCGTCTTAGGTCTAATTAAAAGAAGGAAAATTGAAGTCACCCGTTATTAAGATAATGTCGGGATGATTAACCATATTGTTGATTTCTACAATTGAGTCGCAGCATATGGTATATGATAATATCGATGCGTCAGGTGGAATAATCTACATATAATGTCGATTTGTTAATCGATATTTTTAGGCATAACTGTTACATAGTCACACTTTTTAATTCAACAAGCTCACAGAATACATAAGTTTCAATAGCTATAAGTACTTCACCTCAGATTTTTTAGTACTGGTTTCTGGCGAACGATCACATCTGTAGATAACATACTGGGTGGGAAAAAAATCGAAGATCAGAATCTCTTTGTTGAATGACGTCTCACAAATTATATATACCGGGAATAGTGTTTTTAAAACGAAATTATGAAACATGGCAGCTTTCGACGATATTTTATTTACATTTTGAAAATAAAATGTAAGATTCCTTTTCCTTAGTGTTTCGGCTTTCAAGGCTCTATTTTTTAGACTTAGTGATTTGTCTCAGGTTTATGCGTGACTTCGTGTAGTTTCTGCTCAATTGCATGAATAGCTCTATTTAGTAACTTATGAAGTTGGTTACCTTCTACTGGAGAAAAGTATTGAAATGTGTGTGTGTGTGTGTGTCTGTGTGTGTGTATCTGCTTAAGCTACTATTGCATGTGGTAAGCTGTCGAACGCAGTTAAATAGTTTTACCCGATAATCGAACACAAATTACAACTGAAGAGGTTAAAGCTTGAGCTTCATAGATTATTAGTATTTTGCTTGACACCGGCAGTTGACGTTTGTTATAGTTAATTCCCATTTATCAGTATTTGTAAACGTCAAATTAATGGATTCGGCGCTATTGGAATGTCAGTAATTGATTTAATAATGATGAAACGAACGGTGTTAGAAATGATGTTAGTGGTACAGATGCGTATGTCACATCAGCTGAACATTTATAAGTTGTTCTTAATTATTTTGAGTTAGTTGAGTACATGTTAGCATCAAATAATCGCATACTAACGTAATTAAATCTGTCTATATAAGGTATTTGATCTCTCAAAATAAACATTTTCCAACATTCACTCAACCAGGCAACCTTTATATATATATATGTATATATATATATATATATATATATATATATATATATATATATATATATATATATACATATATATATATATATGTATATATATATATATATATATATATATATATATATATATATATATATATATATATATATATATATTTATAACATTTATAAAGAAGATATAATTTATTGAAGATTAATTGCAACTTCTTTTTATCATTTTATTTAATATCAAAATTAAAATTATTTAAATTTATTATCTCGTTAACTACAAAATGATATTTTTAGCTGTGGTTCAATATCGAAGTCATTGATTGACGTAGAACAAGAATAAATATAATCTATCTACCTTCTGGTACCCTTCAAGCACTGTAAAAATTAACTGATAAAATGAAATAAGTAATTAAAATTACTTGAAAAAGTATAAATAGTTAGGTTTCAGTAACTATATGGTATAAGGCTTTATAATTTGAATAAAGTAAAATTAAAAAAATACTTATGAACGAAATAAATTAATTAACTTTTAATTATTGCTTCTATAATGGTTCTCACATCACAAAGCCACAATTTAACACAAGTCTTATGACTGAAATAATCGTACTGTCTATTTTACATTTACGGACTTTTTCAAATGCAAACAAATGGAATGAGATAGCGCAATTCCATGGTATGTCTACAAATAAGAAGTAACAAATAAGATAGATTAATGGCCTCGCTTAGGCTTTATTAAAATGTGTGCGCAAAGCCGCAAACCTTAATGCTGATTTTCATTATGAAAAAAATTTTGTCAGTATTTTTTACTGAAAACACCAAAGCGAGAAAAAAATTAAAAATGCCATTAGAGTGACTAAGATCGTTTTTTCCTTTTTTCTTTTTTTTTATAGTGGATATATTTTGACAGATACGTGTAACATGTCACCAATACATTTCAATTTTTTATTTGTTTTTAAAAAACAAGACAAAATACGCTTTAAATCTACAACAATAAATTTAAAAAAAAAAATAAACTTAACATAATTATTCATTATTTCAATTATTTTCACAATGAAAAAAGATGAATGGCCCAAAACGAAATGTTAAAATTATGAATTGACCATAAAAAATCATCCATCTTTATTTTTCCTATAAAATATTTCTCCAGTACTGACTAAAAATACTTCTCTTGATATATTTTGTCAGTACTGCTATAATTATTTTCTCAGTAACCATAAAAATTTACTCAGTACCGAATACATTTTTTGTACAGGAAATATTTTTTATTTCACTCGCACTTTAAGAAAAATTATATTTTTTATCCCGCCTTTACTATTTTCTTAGTATTTTTTCATAATGGAAATCAGTTTTTATCCGTTTCTTATGACAATTTTTTTACAACTCATTAAACATAACCTTTTCTTTGGTTTTTTATATACTCCGTATATAAAGATTTTCAGTGTTTTGTGAATGTTAGTAATTTTATGCAAAATAATAACATTTTATAGATTTGTTATTATTTTAATAAAATAAGAACCTTAAATAAAAATTATTATGAAAAAGAACATTTACTACATATTTTTATATGTAGTTAATTTCGACTGTTTATCGAAGGACTTTAATTCTCATGGCCGTATTGACAGTGAGTAAATTTGTTACTAGACTCATCTTACCGGGTGGAATCATAATATCAATTTTCTTATGTGCCGTGTTCAAGTCATATATTTTAAGTAAGTTGTAGTGAACTTTTAGCCGTTTCGACTATTTCAATGTAAAATTCAGAAACTAGTTAAGTTAAGAAGGACATAAGTTGATAATATTTTTACTCACGTATAAACGGTTAAATAACAGGTATACCCACAAAATTTCTTTACATTGCCCTTTTTCAAAATGAAGTCTTAATTTTGTATAGATACGTGTATAAATTATTAATAAAAATTGAGAAGGTCTTTTACTTGCGTTGCGCTATGTAAGAGAAATGCAACATTTTTTACACTGTCCGAGAGTTGCACTATTAATATTTATTATTTATAAGTATTTTTAAAGAAAGAGTAAATTTAAATTTACATTTTATCAGTAGAATACAGGTTTAATTCATGTTAATTAATTAATTAATTCATTCATTTTCTGATTAACAATATTTAGCAAACGAACAATATTTCTCAGACATTTTCAAATTTGTATGATAAATAAACTTGTTCAACCATCAATGGATTTATTTCATACTTTCGAACAGTTTCACTTTACTCGCTTGATTTTACTTCTAGTTAATCATCTGTAATTTAAACACCGTTAGTTTTAGTTAAATTATTTCTACACTGTTAATGAAAATTATTTCTTCGTGATGCAGTATTTATAATTATTATAATATTTTACATATTGATACGTATGAATTATTAACGCAATCTTTCTATTCTCATATGTTACATGATTATATAATTATTATTAAATTAATAAAATTATTAATCAATTTCAAATATGATTTAATTTTAAGTATTTTTGTACATTATATATAAACTAAAATAATTAGTAAAACATTTTATTTTTCAATTATGTTGTTTTTGTAATTCGGTTACTTTTGAGATGGTCCTTGGATTTTATTGATAAAAATAATATAACGACAATTTTAACTTCAATATAATATAGACGTTTTGAAACAATTGTAAGTTAAATATATATATATATATATATATATATATATATATATATATATATATATATATATATATATATATATATACATATATGTATATATATATATATATATATATATATATATATATATATATATATATATATATATATATATATATATATATATATCTATATATATATATATATATATATATATATATATATATATATATATATACATAACTATATATATATATATATATATATATATATATATATATATATATATATATATATATATATATATATATATATATATAAATACCTTTCTGCTTTATTTATCAAGTTATTTATTAATTTATGTTATTATTTGATATTTTATATCTATTTTCGTATAAAAATAATAAACAAACAAACTAAAACCTTCTATTAATATGATTTTTAACGCGGGCCGCTGCTGTCTTCCTATCAATATATGTCAAAATGAAACTGGATTGGTGTACACGTCATTGTAAAAAATAAATAAAATGAAAACAAAATTTATTATAAAACTAATACTAATAAAGGATTTTGAGGTATTGAAAAACTTAAAATTTAATTTAATTTTACACTTTGGTTATTTATCACAAATATAAATCATAATTAATTTTGATTAACACACATTTACTTAATATTTACTAAACCATAAAGTATTTATTAAAATATATACATGGTTTTGTTAGATAAGATTTAGAATCTGTAACTAATTATTATAAGTACTAAGTTTTTTGTTGCTGTCATCTTTCATAAGTTTTTTATATCATATATATATCTATGTCTATATATATATATATATATATATATATATATATATATATATATATATATATATATATATATATATATATATATATATATATATATATGTATATATATATATATATATATATATATATATATATTTATATATATATATATATATATATATATATATATATATATATATATATATATATATATATTACACTATTTAAAAAAGAAAATGAAACAATATGCTTAAGATATATATTATAAGCCATCTCATTGTACACACAATTCGTACAAATTGTCTGATCCCATAATTGAATATAATTATTTACAAGTTGTAAATAATTATATTCAATTATCATTAATTAGTTCCATGAAAACTTTATCGAAAATCCACATATAATTGAAGGTATGTATTTAAAATGAGAATGCATATATTAATTATCAATATCATATCGTTTCGTTTGTCAAAACCAGCTAGTGTATTGTTACGTCATATAACTGTTTGGTTATGTGATTATTTCATTATGGAAGTTACATTTGAATATTTGTTTTTAAACATATCAATTAATTAATATTTAATACAAATGAAACAAATAATTAATTGATAACTATTATTTTTGATTTTATGAATATTAATTTTGTTATATTAGTAGATAGTTGAGTAGTTTAGCTTCCCAGTAGTAAATAAAATGATGATTTCAATAGAATCAAATTTGTTTTATTTATTTGTAGTTTTATTTATATATTTGATTTATTTATTTAATTATTTATGGTTTGAGTTTTGATTAGTTTTCTACTTAGTTGATGTTTCATTTAGCCACAAGTACTATTTTTGAAAGATTGACTATTGATATATAAAGAAAATATTATGAACATCTTATATCAATCATTATTTTAGAAATTTAACAGTCTAAAATTAGCATGCAAAGTGTATTGAAAAATGTTTGGTTATTGTTTGATTTTAGAAAATGCTGTGCAATCTACATGAATATATTTATATAACAAAGGATATTATTCACGAACATATATTAAACAAAGGATATTATTCACGAACATATAATACAACACCTTATATTAAACAACATAATAGTGTGAAATTAAAAAATATATTTCAAATTTTTATATAATGACCATCTCACAAGTGCTGTCTTAAAATATAGTTTTTATTTTAATTGGTTGACAATTGAAAGTATTAATTTTATTATTACATTATAAGTACTATAGAAGCTTGTTTTTGAAATGTTTATTGCTTTAATTTATTATTTTATATTTCTTAAAAGCAAATAAAAAAAAAATTTAAATATATTTGGCTTATGTATATATTTATTTATCAATGCTTTAAAATCTTTGCTAATACATATTTTGCTTACATTAACTTTAATTTAGTTTTACTAGAGATTGCAGTTGAGAATTGAAATATTATTAACAATTCATTATTTTTTATTGATATATTATTTAAATGAATAAGGAAGTATGTATAATATAAATAACTGTAGCACAAAATTATAACAGGATTTATTTGCAAGGTTTATTCAAAGGCATTCTACTAATAGGTTACTATATGTAAATTTAAACTAAATATCGATAGTTTTGTTAAACTTATTATATTGTATGTACTTAAGTACATACATTTAGAATTATACATTTTGGTTCGTATTTTGCATAATGTTCCCCAAAATCCGTGATAAAATGTACTGGTACCTTTGACTATATTATATAGAAACATACTTTACTTATTACATTTTTATAATAGGTCAGTTTTAATAGCGTTTCAAATTGATATAATTTTCTGTTTACATAATTAAAATATCATACCAAGAGTTATTATAAAATCTTAAGTTTCCTAATTATGATACTTTATTATAAAACCTTAAGTTTCCTAATAATATTTCCTAATTATAAATAACATAAATAAAGAATTATTCTAATAAGTTCCGTTTGATTTAGATAGATTATAATTTTAAAGAGATCAGTTTAATTTAGTTTTTTCTAAATATTAAATTGTTTCATGCTGCATTCAAAATAACGATATAAAACTTTCAATGATTATTTTCAATTATAAATAATCAATAATTATAGGGTCAATATAATAATCTTGGGTTTTCAATTTTCAAACAAAACCGTATTTAAGAACTGTTGATACATCACGTTTCTTGTGCAATAACAACAACAAAATATCAATATGCATTAAAATTTTAAATCAACTAAACAATAAAAATTCATATAATTTTGGTATGATTTGTGGCACTAGATTGAACTTGTGAGTTTACGAATTTCCATTATCTAGAGTAATTAATTTTCCTTATCGTATATTTTCCACAAAACTGCACAAACCAATAAATTCAAACAGAAAAAATTGAAATAAATACCACTAAATCTATAAATAAATAATAAAAAATTTCATAGAATATGTTTCGATAAAATATAAAGTTAATATTTTCAAAAATAAGACTAATCGTTTTAATTATTGAAATATTTGTATTGTTGTTACTTACCTTAAATTTTGCAAACATTTCAAAAGTAAGGCATTATTTTTTTAACAAATTGAACCATTATTGCATACTGCAATCCTAACACTAATCTTTCTAAACAAATTAAATCATTATTGCATACTCCAATTCATAATACTGTGCATAAATAATTTTTTGTTAACACACTCTAGTTAAAATAAATCAAATTGGTTATTATATATGAGTATTGTATGGTTATTATATATGAGTATTTATTATCCATTTAACTGCTAGAATTTGCTGCTTATTACGTACAATAGATAAATAAGATATTTACAAATTTACTATAAATTGGTTCGAAATGAAGCTTATGCTCGTACTTAAACAAATCCGTGGCTTTTCAGTTTGCATTAAAATTAATACTTAAATTTTTTAAATTTTGTCTTGCCATTACAGAAATCCCAGAAATAACTAGACATGGTTTGTTTATAGGTAAATTATTTTTGTAGGTTTAATAATATTACAGTCTCTTTCATAAACAACTTTGAATAAGTTTATTAGAATCTTCTATATATTTAAAATACCTTTATTTTTGAAAGTAATAATTTTTCCGCCAATTGACAATTTTTTATTTTCACTGAAACATTTAGAAATTGGTTTGAATTCACAAATAATTTAAAACAGTACATATATATTCACAAAATATCAACAGCAGGTTAAAGAACTAATCTCTTAATAGTGAGACACTTCGCAGAATAATAAGGATGATTATAATAAATCAAATTCGCAACAGTATGCAAAAATGTTTTAATTTTAACAATTGCTAAATCCTAAATGTTTTAGATGCTATCGTTATGCAATTAATTGATGCATTATCAATTTGTTGAGTGTATGTAACCATGTTATATTGCATATTTTAAGGAAAATTATGCAACATTCACCAAAAACATAATCAATAACTACAACAGCTTTGGGTCCGGGTTGCAATGACATATTTTAAAATGTCATTTTTCAAAATAGCATATTTCAAAACGGCATAAGGTACAAAACGGCATTGATTAAATGGTTCAAAATGACATATTTTAATATATATATATATATATATATATATATATATATATATATATATATATATATATATATATATATATATATATATATATATATATATATATTTATATATATATATATATATATATATATATATATATATATATATATATACATGTATATATATATATATATATATATATATATATATATATATATATATATATATATATATATATATATATATTTACATATATTCAGTAAATTTATTGTGAATTTTTGTTTTATCACAGAGTAGTCACAATTTTTTGACTTATGTATACATTTGCTTTGCAAAACTTTTACTATCAGATAAACTTGAACGACTTAATAGTTACGTGGTTAAATAAATTATATTAATTGTTGTTATGGTAACCGAGTTTTCAAAAACCAATAGGAATAAGATTAAAAAAGTTTAACCTTTTAGAACTCATTGGTCAACCAATTTCCTATATTAATACTGTATATGTATATCCTAACATAACAATATGTAATTTCCCCACAGTTTGTAAAGCCGAAGAAAACGAACCGCAGTTCACACTCAGGGTAAAGCCTGAACTTTGAAAAGAATGCCGCACTATGGAAATAAGGCAGGAAATTTCATTGGGTGATGTTATTCTACTGTGTAAAGTTAGGCGAGCGTTTTGAAACTTGCTACTGGTTATGTTACGTAACAGGATCACATATTGATTAATCTTAATTATATATGGATTTTTGTTGTAATCTGTGATATGTCTATGTTAGTTTGGCATTTACAAGTAATCAATTAATGTTCGTGTTACCATTCAAATGGTGCAGTGGTTAAAACTGCGGCAGTTGGAGTTGGAAGTACCGAAACCAAATCTCGAAGGCGGCAAGATGCAAAAGGGATTTTTCACTTTCTGATTACGATTCAGGTCACAGATGTGAAAGAACACATCTGTGACCTGAACACATATGTTGAATTAAAAATCCATGGGCCGACCCATCTTCCATGTAAGTACTATATAGGCTGGCATGGAGCTATGAAATGTGTAGATTGATCAACGTAAATCGGATCTATAGTCACATTTTGTAGGGAATTAAGCATCACAATAGGTCTTTTATTTATTTATTAAATGAATTTTATAAATTTTATTATAACAAATCGCACTGAAACAATATTCTAGTGAATTACAGATATAATCTTACTTTATTGATTTCATATTATTGTGGTTCGTTAGATAAAAGTTTTTGAAACAACAGGATAACAATTTGTTTATAGGATTGATTCCAAATTGTCTTAAGTATTTCGAATATATATATATATATATATATATATATATATATATATATATATATATATATATATATATATATATATATATATATATATATATATATATATATTTATATAAATATAAATATAAATATATATATATATATATATATATATATATATATATATATATATATATATATATATAAATATATATATATATATATATATATATATATATATATATATATATATATTTATATATATATATATATATATATATATATATAAAATTTAAATATATCAAAGTAATAATGATTCATTCGATTTTATGTATATGAAAGTAATGTATTGGATCATTCTTACGTTACGTTAGGGTTGCTACGTTATGTTCTAACATAACTATATTGATAAAATTAATAAAATACTAAACGTTCTAACCTTTATTTTGTTAACTATAAATGACAACTACATATCATATTTTGCCAAAATTAATTTGTTTACTGGTTTGTATTAGTAATGCTTTTGATAAATTAGATATTTGCCGTCTAGTGTTTGTATCTAGAACTATTTAGTTTATTATTTTTGTAGGAGTGGTCCTATTTAATTATAAATTTATAAAAAAATATTTATTGTAGTGAACTTCTTGCTTTTTAAAACTTAGGACATTACTTACTAAACCCTTTACTTACTAGACATTAACCCTTCTTAAAGCGCTAATATAATGCACAATCAGACTTAGTATATAATTAGTTAACGATAAAAATTAAATATATTTTATTAAAGTAAAGTAAATTCTAAATACTAATAATATTTTTACTATGTTTAACCAATTCACACTAATATGAGTGTAACACTAATCTGCATATACTAGTTTTTATAAAAATAACGATGACATGTATTCCAACTCAATTATTTTAATTTATCAAATTTTTTTCAGTTTTTTGTTAGACTGGACAATATACGTAAATGTTTTACACAAAAAGGAGGGATTTTCATTTTAGAAGAATTTAGTGAGTTCTGAACAATTAAATTTAATAGTAGTTTATACGTATAATTTATTCTTCTTTTTAACAGATCCAAAGACCAGGCAAATTATACAGAGGAAATACAAATCAGCGATGGTAAGTGTTTTTTGCATATATTTAGGTAGTTTTAAACGGTTTTATAGTTTATGTATTAAATTTTTGTTGTTTAATTTATTTATGCAGTTTAATATTTAATATATGTATATGATAATCTCAATAAATTATCATGAAAGTGAATTTTTTTCCAACCTATAAAGTACCCTTCGAAGTTGCATATATAAATATATATATATATATATATATATATATATATATATATGTATACAAATATATATATATATATATATATATATATATATATATATAGATATATATATATATATATATATATATATATATATATATATATATATATATATATATATATATATATATATATGAACATATATAAGTAGCGATCCTCGAAAATTACAATCCTACTCGAAATTGTTGGAAGTGCCACTTGTGTTAATGTCAAATATATTATTTACAGCATGATTAATTTTAATTTCACAAGTTATAAAAATGCATAGTTAGCCACAAAAAAATGTTACCCACAAATGGCAGTAGTAAGCAAACAGGTAATTAAGTTTTAAATACAGTTTACTTTTAATTAATATCATATTTTTTCTTGTAATGGTTGAACCATAATTAGGGCTCTACATCGAAAGCGATGAGTTACTACTCACTCAATAAAAACTATTTAATGAGCTTTATCATCTTTTAAAGTGTATTTTGAGATTTGGTATAATTCAAAATTCAAAATATAATCTGTTCCAATTTAAAAATGCCAACTTAAATGGTAACTATACAGAATGTAAAGAACATTATAAAAGTAACGTAAACAACTTCCCGTGTGTCGTGCTATGGCTAACTTAACGTAAAGAAAAAAATTTAACGAAATTTCAACTGAAAAACGTATTGATGCGATTTTCTACCATTTTCTATGTGATTTTCTACGTGAAAACAGAAATTAAAGAGAAATAAAAAAAAATCAAAGAAGACGTGTTTAATTTTTATTTTTTTTTTTATTCTGTGCTATCTTTTTTTGGGGCTCGAGGCTCTCCCAGCTCTTTCACGGTTCGCTTATTTACGTCCTACTCTACGCCTTAACGGCCAAATCGAGGACGTACGGCTATAGGTCCGATTTTCGTAGAATCATCTGCGCATTGCATAGCTCCATGCCAGCCTATAGTACTGACATGGAAGATGGGTTGGCCCATGAGTTCTGCACTCCAACAGGGGGTCATAGATGTGTTCATTAACACCACCGATCGTAATCAGATGGTGAAAACATCCATTTGATGTTTAAATTTATTTTTATTGAACATGAACCTCAAAAGTGACGATCTACAGTAAGAATCTTACGATAAGTATGATCAAGTAAAAAATTTAAAAAATGAGATTCGCTAAAAAAATTCTTTAGTTTATACGTTAGCTATGGTGAGCTCATTAAACTTGAACGAATTAAATAAAAATAAAACCATTCAGAATGTTACAGAGTTAATATCGCTCAGAAGAAAATTCATATTTTTTGTAAAGTTTGCTGTTGGTAAAAACACGTTGTTGATGAAACATACTCGTATCTATAATTTTGTAATAAATTCATATACCGAGTATGTAACTGAACCGAGTAATCTAACTTTCATTTGATGAATTAATCTTGCTAATTGGAAGTTTGATGTGCACCTATTAGCTTTGCAAAGTACAAAATCGAGATTTTTTGTCAAATCGATTGCCAATGTCATCCAATTCTTGTAATGGCTTTTATATGCTATTGGTGGCCCGTACCGTATGAATCAACAATTTGACTCCATCGCATTCGACCACATTAGTTCTCTCAAATTCAGCTCTCTCAGATCACATCAAAGTCGACTCTTTATATTATTGTAAACAAGAAGAATATCCGGATCACTCTGTACGCCTTGAAGCCATTATTGCCCACAACGATCTCTTTGACTAACAAAAATCTGCTCTCCTTTTAGAGATCACTGTACCATTCGGTACAGCACGCAAGGTCGATATCGCCATTGTACCCATTGAACCTCCATTCGTGCATAATATCGAATAATCGTTTACATAGATTGTATTAATTCAGAGCTCTAGATATTACGAGGAAGACTTTGTCGAACAGTCATTTCGTCCTTGTTTGCTTCGCAAAAGAAATGAAGTTATGCCGGAAGAATGGAAAATGGTCGTGTTATGCCCAATATTCAAAACGGATGATCGCTTGAAGTGCGAAAATTATCGCGGTATAGCTCTCCTTTGCACAGCATACAAATTACTGTCGTACATTATTTTAGATAGAATAACTTCTCCGGCAGAGGCAACCATCGGTTACTATTGATCATCGGGTACTATCATCAGTCACTAATCACTGATTCATCTATGCTGTAAATAATTTATTTGATATTAACACAAGCGAACATCGAACTATTTCGCGAGTTGTAATTTTTCGCTACTTATTTTCCGACGAATCCTTCATCTGTCCTTCTTCTGGTGTCCTTAACATAAAAAATAAACGACATGACCATTTATCAACAAAAAAAATATCTATATTATTCGACTAAACTAACATCTTTGTGTAGTTTTTTGAGTCGCTATATTATATATCTAATACTAACACATTACTTGGAACAAAATATTTATTGATATAGTTAGGTATAGCAACCAATAAAATATTAATTATATAAATGTACTTGCATGTATGTACTTACAATAATACGAAACAGAATCGAATATAGATTGACGAAAATGTCAAAGTCTACTAGTCATTTTCCTTTATTATATTTATTTTTTACAAACCTGTTTAGTATTTCTATTTATTTTGTACACTGAAAAAATAAGTGATATTTACCGTTGAATTGATCCGGAGCACAGAAAAAATAACTATACAGGTGCCCCCATAACGCTGACCACATTAATAGAATTGAGGGTGTACAAAAGCGAGTCTTACTCTATATTATGAAAAAAACAAACTGGAACTACAACTACAATTTACCATTCCATGAGAACCTGGCCCTCTTACCATCTTACACTGTACGCTGTAAAGCATATAATATTGCAACTTTGTTTAATCGCATGCAACAACATTGTACAAGTTTTTTGGGAAATATACTTTTGGGTCATGTAGACTCTCCCTTTATTCTTCAGAGCATTAAGATAAACGTGCCCAGTAGAAATCTTCGTCTGCACAAGTTGTTAAAACTTGAAAAACATCGTACTAATTACGGCGAAAATGAACCAATCAATATGATGACCAAATTTTTTACCGATGTTGAGCACCTATTCGAGTTTGGACTGTCTAAGGGACAGTTTAACATCAAATTAAAACGGCACTTCAGACAATTATAATTTTATATACTTAATTTTTAATTTTAAATTTTAATATTTATTTTATATACTTAAATTTTTAATTTTAAATGACAATTTATATACTTAATTTTTAAATTTTCTATCATTAAATCTTAAAATTTAAATTTCTTATCTGAAATCCTAAATGTATTTGATTCTACATATTGATTTCTTTAAATTTAAAAATAAATAAATAAATAAAAAAGAAAACCATACGAATAAAATTTTTTCTGGGGTTATTTCGTTGGTTGGGGTTATCTCAGAAAATAAGAGAGTAAAAATTTAAATAAATAAATTTTACACTCTCGAAATAGCAAACAAATAAATATACACAAACAAATTAAAATTTTTAAACAGAGAATTTGATCTATACATTGCAGTATTTTATTCTCTTTCAATTGTTGTTTTTGTATAAAGAAACAATTTCAAAGAAGAATTTCACAGAAATTTTTTCGTTCGTAAGTTTCCTTCTGTATAGTTATTTTTTTCTGTGTCCGTAGTATTTTATGCGTTAAAATTATCCAATATTAGTGACTGTACAGTTGATTCTGTTCTTTACAGAAAAATAAACGATAATAATATAAGATCATTTGCTAGAAACATTCTGTGTTTTTTAAATTAATAATATTAATTTATATGATAAGAATTTTAATGTTTTGTTATGTTTGCCTAAACAATATTCAAATAATAATTGATACATGAGGTTTGAAAATAAATCTTTTATTTGGAAAACATGTTTCTTCGATAAAAATTCAAATTTCATATTAATACTTTTGCAATCCATATACCTATCTGTAGAAAAAAATTCATTTTTATAATTTCTATAATAAATAAACCTACTAAATTATAAGCAATATATACAGCATTAACAATTGAATGAAAAAATACCCTCATATTTTAACTGTTCAACATGCATATAAATTATATAGAACATGAGTATTTCGTTGGAATGATTATATTGTATTATGTTAAATTATTTAGTCCTCTTTTAATAAGAATATGTTATTTAGAGTTTGAAGACAATGTTATTAAGAGCAAACAGATCTGCTTAAATAAATATTAAATTGTTAATTTATGACAATTTTACCAACATTTTAATTTAAACATTTTTATTAATCCGAAAACTAACCTAAATTTGATTAATAACATTTATTTTGTAAATCATCATTCGAACTATAAATTACCATTTAAATCTATAAAATACAAATGTTTTATTTAATATTAAATTTGAAATTTTTTAAGGCTTCCGAAATTGTATTTAGCCTACATCGAATATTTTCCATTTACTTCACTTTACAATTGATGGAATTTTGCAAAACTGATAGAACCATAAATCCTTAGTGCACGATTGTTGTTAAATGCATGAATTGTGATCTTTCTATATCGTTATTTATGTAATACACAAACAGCTTTTTAAACAAATTGTTATTATTTGCAACATTGTCCGTAAGTTTAAATTTTATTATTTAATATTATATTTTAATTTATTTGATTTATTATTATAAGTGTGGTAGTTAAGAATTATAAACAATTATTTATGCCTTTCTTCTATCTTACAGGCTGACCAAATCTGTTACTCAGTACTTTGTGTTTTTTCTTATGTTGCTGCCGGCCAGAGTCAGAAAACTATTGTTTCGTCTGGTAATAAAACTTATGACGCTCAACAAAATTTAACAGTTCAGTCAGGAAAAAATGTACAGTCTGGTGGTCAGCCAAAACATCTTAATCAGCAACACAAACAGACAAAACACCAGCAGCAACAACCTGAAAATACTAATAAAATAGGTGGTCAGCAAAACAAACATGTCCCTCTTCAACAGCCAAAACAACAAATTGTAACCATAAACCAAGAAACACCAATTCAGAAGCCGTTGGTCACAACAACAATGGTCCAACCTTCAACACAACGACCGATTTTTATGTCATCGGGCAACTCACCGGTTTTAACTCAAACTAAACAGACTGCGAATGCAGCAACAATTCAACCATCACAATCAAATCAATCTTCAGCAGTTGCTCCGGTTTCTGATGTTAAACCAAAATTACCACAACTTCCTCCGCGCATTCAATCTCAGTCGTCGATACCACGTGGACCACCACCAGCCATTCCACCTCGAACAAATCAACCGGTTCGTTCAGCCTCGGTACAACAATCATCAACTCCACCAAAATTGGTGCGACAAAGCTCAACTTCGTCGATGCCACAATGTACTCCACAACCACCACCAAAGTTTGTGATCCCACAACGCCAAAACTCCAAAACTTCGTTAACCAAACAATCATCTACAACTAATATTGGTCCAGGTTCACCATCATTACCACGGCGTCACTGACAGAGAACTTCAACCTCGCAAATGTTTATTAAAGACGAGCACAGTGTGTGCTCTACATATTGCATTCCTTGGTTATAAAATATTGTAAAAATTAGATGATCTTTAACAATCAAAATATTGATGCAACTGAAATTTTAATAAACTGCAGTTATTAGAAATAGAAAATTAGAGTAACAATTCTATTTAGTTTGACTCCGGAGACTATGTAATTTAATATATAATCAAAAGTGCAGAGTTATAAATACAAGATATAACAATTAAATCCTTATATATATATATATATATATATATATATATATATATATATATATATATATATATATATATATATATATATATATATGTATATATATATATATATATATATATATATATATATATATATATATATATATATATATATATATATATATACGTTTAAGTGTTTTATATTGTGGTATGGCAACATAGTGGTTATAAGATTCACAAAGATTGTAGTGTCCAAATATTTAAAAAATTTAAAAATATAGTGATCATATAATTTATAACAATATAACTACAAATTGTTCGGTCTTCCATTCCATTTGATTCGATGTTTTAATTATTAATTGAATTTTTATTTGGATAAATAAATTGATAGCATTAGAATGACAAACGGTGCTTTGAATGATAAATCTAATAATTACGAACAGATTAACCTATTTATTTGAATACATCTCTTATAAATTAGATAAATAACATGAATTATTAAATTAACCTATATACATATATTTAATTTTGATTGAATAAAGTCAAAGTATGTTAAGTTTATATTAAATATATTTACTTATTAAATACAAAGTTTATTATTTAAAACTAAGGTCAAAATTCTATAAATATCAATCGTATTAAGATACGAAATAAATGTAATTAAATGTGTTTTTGGTGTATAACTAAATATTACTATTAAAACAGTTCAAAATATAATAGTTACTTATTCAATAAAATCTAATTTAAATAATATATTATACGAGTAATAATGTTTAATTAAATAAAGAATAACTATTTTTTTTTATTTTTGCTTCTAGTCAAATATAAATAATTATTAATTTATAACCAATTTAATAAAGTATTTGAATTTGTTAAGAGCAATTCAAATAACAAAATATGTTATATAAAAAATTACTACGATAAATGTATTTTTATTTACTCGCTGTGGGATAAGTTTGAATTAAATATTAGAGATTTTATTATATTAGAGATGTACAAAGCCTATGTAAATTTTTCTACTATGGCATTGTTGTTGTAAAATTATTGTAACCCTGGTAATGTATTGGTGTAAATATACTGCGAATGGCAAAATCTCCTGATGAAAATAGTGAAGGGGGTTTTGGCGAATAGTATACAAAAGAAAGACACATACATATTTTAATTTCTATTTACCTTTTCCACGCAATATTTCGTTACATCAAAAAAATATATTTTTAGTTGAACTTGAACGAGAACATTCGTATGAGTCGTTTCGTATGGTGCGTATGGATGAGTTATGCAAACAGTGCAACAACATTCTTTTAATTTCAGAACAAAATAATATATTTTATTTAAATTTTAGTTTCAAATAGCAAAAATATTTATAAATAAGAATAACAATTTATGTTAACAATTTTCTTAAACACATACATATGATTTAGCTAACATATACATAACCATTTTAAAAAAACCAGTACGTTCTGACAAATAATAACATGAGTCAAAAATCATATACTGGCACAGATACATATTATATAAGGTTGATGATATATTATTATTATTCAATGGTTCAATAAGACAACTTCATAGTCAACAACAAACATGAACAATAAACACTGACACATCAAATTTCTTTTAGAGGCAGAAGCCGATTAATTTCCTATTGACTAAACAATTACAAATATAAACATATAAACATCTAAAGTACACCGAAAATCGATCCAAACAGACCACACCATACACATAATTTTCCCAACCACCCAGCACGAATGGCTGCGTTTAACTTCTAAAATAACAGATAATACAATGATAATACAATACCAATGATGCCAAGAGTACACGAAAGAATTGAATACAATTAAACACATGAATATGCAAAATGGCTTCTAGATAGACATGTAGAAAGAATCTTTGACGGTAGAAGCTTTGACATCAGATTCATGGAACCAAAGCGATCCTAAATAAAGAAGCCGCAATGATTAACCCTTTAAATTTATCGAGCTTTTTTATGGGGTCTAGATTTTCATACACTCCATAAGAACTAATTTAAAATTGAAGATTTTTGGTTCAACTTTAATGAATGAAAAATACTGAAAACAAAAATTATTTTTATATCAATATTTAAATCAAACATTTTCATATAACATATATGGAAATCAAATGAAAATACGAATTATTTTAATGGTTATGATAAAAATAAAAACGGTTTGATTTATTCAATTTTTATACATGTATATGTTATAATTGGTTCTAAACGCCGTATAAAAATATATAAAACGAGATCAATGACGTATGAACTACGAAAAAGAAACATATACTTCAAATATTGAATAAGAGATGGCACTTTATAACTTTAATAATATAAATCGTATTTATTGATATTTTAAAGCATATTGTTAATGCGATAATACGAAGTGCACAATTAAAATATCCATACATGTTAATGAAAGTGAAAACTTCCAAAATTATTTAAATTTTTTTGATTTCCATTCAATTGTTATACTCGATACAAGATGGCATTATAAAAGACAGCAGTTTTCAAACTCGATACAAGATGGCATCATAAAAGTCGTTACGATTTTTGACAGTGTGAATTTTTAAAACAATTTTAAGTATTTGAATTGTTTTTTTTTAATAAAATACATTTATTTAGACACAAACAATATTTAACAACAAAACGGTAACTCTTTAGCTTCGTCCACAGATTAGTATTCAATGGTTTCAATTTTGTTTCATTAAATGAATTATCATGACTATGAGGACGATTCACCTCAGTTGGATATGAAGCATTCATGGATGGTTTTCTTCAACATATATATTTATTTATTGTGTTTTCTAAATTCTGTTTTAAGACATTGTCATGAGCACATTTAAACGTCAAATCGACTTTTTGGCTGAAAATAATTCTTAGCGACAATTTAATACTTGCATGACTGTCCGTTTGAAAATAAAACGGTACCTATAGCTTCGTCAACATACATTTATTTTCAATTCATATAAAAAAAATCTCAATTCATTCAAACATTTTCTAATTTAAATTACCATGACGACTTTGTAAACTTTCCACTTCAGTTGAATATGAATTATTTTATGTGATTTCGTTAAACAGATGCAGCTATTGAAATTCTGTTTACAGCTATTGCCATGTGCACATTTATACGTATGACAGATTTTTTGGCCGTAAAAGTAATAAAAAAACAGTGGATTTTAAAACTTATTTTGATTCAAAAACATATATGAAGAAATCATTTGCACGAGAATAAAAATTCTTCAGAGATCTTCCATGTTTATATAGAAATAATAACTTCACATTTGCTGAAATTAAAATAATTGTTCAAAGTCCCACCTCCAAGCCCATCAAAAGACATCTACGAAACATTGGTGATCAAACAAAAATTCCTACACAGCATTTTTGGCCGAAAAACGAAATTTCCATTACACCGTATATTGAATTCAACAGTGGAAATTCAAAACATTTGACTTCCTCGACATATTGCAATATCATACAAGCTAATAAATGATTTTAAACAGTCGGTATCGTATCATGTCTCATCGTTTCAAATGCGACCCAAATATTAATTATTGTCGAAGAACGATCATTTTGTGTGGTTGAATTATATTTTGTGACAAGAACATTATTCCCTCACGATGCCGAAAACTTATTTTACGGCAGTTGCATAGATGCACAAAACACATTTTTAAAACTTAAATAATCACCCGTCGAGTCATACTAACTAATAATTGATAATAACATCAATATTATTGGCTAGTTTCATGTCCTTTTTCGAGAACTTCTAATGGAAGTGGTATGTCGTATTACTTTTCAATGTTTCCAACGTTCACTACTGCTCTAAGTCTAACGTCAACGACTTACATCGAGAAGATGAGTAAATTCTTCACATAATTGTAAACTGGAAACTTGTATAACCGACAACGGGACTCAATTCAAGAGTCAATATTTTAGTAATTTATATCGTTGCCAAGGAGAACGAATATTAGCATTGTCTTACCACAGTATATCGCATGGGTAAGCTGAACGATTTGGTGAAACACTAAAAGAGAACAAAAACGATAAATATGTTGGTAAAACAAACAAGTAAATTCTAATGTTATTCTATGAATTAGTACAAATACAAAACCAAAACACCAACAAACTAAATCACCGCAGCAGAATTATTTTAGACCCATCAATCCACACGGAACTAAAAATAGTTTGATTTAATTTGGAATTAAACACAGTGGACGATGATCTACATCAATGTTTGTAGATAACGAAGACGATCACGATCTCCAAGAGTAGTGATATTTCCACAATAATTCTAAAACCCAAAGATATAGTTGCACAAATCACATTCACATTTAACATATTTATCCAAAGGCCAACAATATTAATTATTAATTATAATATAAATGTTTTATTATAATAAATAATTTATTATTGTCTACGGACGAGTATAACCTATAAACATTTTGTGAACAATTTTTGACAGCAAAAACTAAAACAAAAATAAAAAATATTTTTTTTACTTTTTCTTTGCTGTACGCTGTTCAATTTTTTAGTAATAAATGTGAACTGTAGAGCGATTTTATTATTTTTTTAATGACGTCACAACTTATTGATGTGTTAGTAAATATGGGGTATACACTTTTTAAGTTCAATTTCGACGATTGCGGCTTCTTTATTATTTGACATAGAAGTAATTGGAAAAATTAAAATTGGCTCAAAATACGCACATTAAACTACGAGAAAACTCAGGTGTTACATATAATATGAAACGGGCCGCTAATAAACAGATTAGAAGAATTGGACATCTACAAAGAAAATTCACCATTTTATCAAATTTGGGTTGACAAATGCTCATTGTCACATGAAAGTTTTCAAAAAAAGTTAATTATTTGTGAAAAGCACTTCGATGAGATTAATAAAGGAATATGAAAATTAAAAAAAAACTGCCATCCCAAAATTATTTTATGTGGCTCCGAGAAGATATTGACGAATGCAAGTATAGTTGTTGATTCAATGGCTGGTAACTCATCTGCGGATTTAAGTCTACCTGAAAATTCATCAAAATATAAAAATCTGCAAACATAGGAATTAAAAGACACTTGGACATTGCCCGAAATGAGTATGTTCGACTTTGAAAAAAAAATAATCACCTAGATATCATTCAAATACATCTTGTAGTGTCGAAATAGATTCCATTAATTGTATAAAGTATATTTAAATTAGTGAATTAAATAAAAAAATATTTATCATTCAAAAAACAATACGATATATTGAAAACCAAATACATGAAAAATCGAAAAACTTTAATTTAATAATAATTACAATTTCAGAATAAAAGAAAATTAATTCCCCGAAAAAAACAATTACAACATACGAGGAATAAGATTGATGAATCAAATTTAAGTTTGGCTGCAAAAGATTTTGCAAAGATGATTTTATGTCGAAATTCAAAAACCTATAGATATCTTCAAGAACAGCGTGATATAGCCCCAACCAAACGTATATTTTATATCTCCAGCATGTTATAGATTTCTTCAAGATAATTTAAAACTAAATTTACATTCTAAGAGTTCCATAATAAATTGGATGCCAATTAAAAACGCCAATGAAAATGTTGTCGAAAATTTGTAAAAAAAAATGTGAATTTATTAATTGAAAATCGTTACGCTGTTTTGATGTTCGATTAATTGAACATTAAACGAGATTTGGAATATGACATCAAAAATGATCTTATTCAGGGATACACAGATGACAAATTAATTAATGAAAACATTAAGCTGTTTGACCATATTGGATTTGTTGTGCAAGCTACAGTATGTGATAAGGATCTAACAATAGAAAGGCTTACAAATTGTTAGGCATAACTGACGAAATCCAATTTTTTAAAATGAGTGGTGCAGACAAACAGATTTATTCCACTTTCGATGTTCCACATCTAATGAAATCATTCAGAAATAATTTAATGGAAGCAAATATTGAAACGCCTGATGGAGTAGTCAGCTGGGGAGTATTAAAAGAACTATACGAAACAGAAAAAAAGTTCTACAAAACTGTGCCCTAAGATTACTTATCGCCATTTATATCCAAATACGTATGAAAAAATGCGAGTTGCATTGGCAACTTAAATTTTCAGTCGCACTGTAGCTGCTGCAATAAGAACACTGTATGAGCTTGATAAATTTTCAATCGAAAATAAAAAATATGCTCTGGCAATTGCCAACTTTTGTGAAAAATTAGATAAATTGTTTGATAACTTAAATAGCAGAAATTTGTATGCAAAATATATTAACATATACATTGGGCTTTGAAATATAATAATCATGTAGTTGAAAATTCGAATACTATGAATTATACATAGGAAGTTTAAAATGTCAGAAAAAAGGTACCATTTTCTGTTTCAAAGGATTAATTATAAATGCAATTCTTCAGTTATTGATTTATTTAAAGACAACTGTAATAGATTCATTATAACTTCAAGGTTTAATCAAGATCCGCTTGAAAATATGTTTTCAGTTATTCGAGGAAAAGGATGATATTGTAAAAATCCATCGGATTTGGAGTTCAGTAGAACGCTTGTCCAGATAATGTGCTTAAGATTGTTAAAAAACACAAATCTTTCAAATTGTGAAAATGATGATGAAGAAGATATATCTAGTCTCAACGAATTGGAGAATAATGAACTATACGACATTTGATAGCATCAGATGATTCCAACCCGATTGAAAATTATTTTGAATTTGAAGATTATGTATATGATGTAGATAAGATCTCTGATTAAACGCAATTTGACTTTTCATTAAAGTTCGTGTTGTAGTGTTGTGTTGATCGTCACACAGATCAAACATATATATATATATATATACATATATATATATATATATATATATATATATATATATATATATATATATATATATATATATATATATACATATAAACATATATATATATATATATATATATATATATATATATACATATAAATATATATATATATATATATATAAATATATATATATATATATATATATATATATATATATATATATATATATATATAAATATATATATATATATATATATATATATATATATATATATATATATATATATATATATATTTATATATAATACATTATATACATTCTATATATTTGTGTAAGGCTTTTGGCACAGCATTTAAACGCAAGAGAGTCGAAACAACGCAAATCTCAACCATCTCTCCGGGTTGGCTTTCAGGTCGGATTGGGTTGAATTTATGCTTAGGTACACAAAATATCCCCTTAAATATTTGAATTGTCTCCTCTTAAATATTTGAATTGACTTTACAACAACGTTGACAACAAAAAATGTTTGGAAAAAGAAGCGATTAGTACATTGCGATTTTTATTTGAAAAAGAAGAACAGAAATATAAACAAACATTATTTTGTTGGGTTTTTCAAAATTTTTTTTGAGCTATTGTTTGACAAAGCCGTAAAACATACTGTAAAATATAGTCGGGTCGAGTATATTTAATGGTAACAATAACAAAATTCGAAAAACAAAACTGGCGATTTTTATATTTTAATAGTACAAAAAGAAAACATTCAAACTATTTTTCACTAGAGGTTAAATGTTTATAGTAGAAAAATAATAAACCACAGTGTCGAATGGTAAGACTTTGTTTTTATTATATTTTTTATACATATTTAAATTATTTTAAATTCTAAATACTAGAGGATAAGAGGACCATTAGAGCTACACACGGATCAAAGAAAGAACTTTGAATAACAACTTATAGGTAAGGTCCTCAATGATCTGGCTACGGTCGTAAGAAGCGCAAGACATTATAAGACGAAAATAAAAAAGAAAGACGGCAGTAACTTGGAAGTGGTCAACGAGAGTTTATGTCGTGAAATAACGTGATTTATTAAAAATGCTTTAGGATAAAAATTATCATTTAACGAAATTTAATTACATTACAAATAATATCGAATTGAATAAAATCTTTTGAAGTTTGTTTAAATTAGCCGATTTTTTAAATAATTGTGGCAGTGCGATACCTGATTAATAAGACTGAAACCCATGCATTGCTGTATTTGTTACTTTTTCTTATATATATTTATATGTATCTTAACCTAGGTTATCGAAATTAACAATCCCATGACATCTTGAATGGATGTATCTTGAGTCCGGGTATATGTTCCAATCCTAAATTGTTTTGCTACCAATATGCTCTTGTTTAATTGTTACCAACTTTAACCAGGAAACACTCACCTTCGTTCAAATCCAATAGATGCTAATTACACATCCATACACATTATAGCTTTATAGAAAATTAGTTAATGATATATCGTCACGATTTTAGATTGTCAACTGTCGACATTTCGTAATATATATATATATATATATATATATATATATATATATATATATATATATATATATATATATATATATATATATATATATATATATATATATATATATTTATATATATATATATATATATTATATATATATATATATATATATATATATATATATATATATATATATATATATATATATATATACGTTTTAATTACATGAAATATATGTATAACTCATTTATAATCCTAAAAACCATCTCGAACCGCCCAAGTGGCGCAGTGGTTAAAGCTGCGGCAGTTGGAGCGGAAGGTACCGGGTTGGAATCCCGATAGGTGCAGGATGCAAAAGGGATTTTTCACCACACGATTACGAACGGTGGTGTAAATGAAAACATCTATGACCCCCTGTCGGAGTGTAGAATTCATTGGCGAACCTATCGTCCATGTCAGTACTTTATATGCTGTCATGGAGCTAAGCAATATGCAGATGGTTCTACGTAAATCGGACCTATAGCCGTACGTCCTCGATATTTAGATCTAAATTTTCGTTTGTGCACATTTTTTAGTTACAAATCGTATTTGTAACATGACTTAATTATTTTTATTTAATCTTTTTAAAAGGGATTATCATTTTAGTAGTTGTTTCAATTTACTTAAAAAAAATGGCGTATTAGACAGCCTTATCATATGAATGGAAAGAATCGATGGCCTAAAAGTAGAGACCATTTATCTCATTGCTATACATTGCTAAACAGTGGAGATGACCTCGGAGATCTTGGAGGTGGATTTCTCATTTGGTCACTGGTCAAAAAGGCTGTATCACATGCGCCCACTGATGTTAGCCAGCCATTTTACTCATTATATCATAGTTTGGATAATCTGGGCTCTATACCTGAGCACGATATCTGATTGGTGACCATAATGCTAGAGGTGGCAGAAATCAGACCAACTTATATTATAATATAGGTCCGGAAAAATGATGTAATTTGCGACCGCTCATGATCTCAAAGTCAACAAGATTCGTATGCATTAACCATTATCTGGTTACTGAGCTACGATGGAAATTGTCGTACAAGTCAGGAAAGACAGGGGAATATACAACGCGACTCTCCTGTGGAGGTCTGATAAAGGAAAAAACGCAACGAAAAGTTTAAGATCTTGTCAGCAATAGCATTTTACGATACAATACGGTCGATGGCGCCCAGCGCATTCTCGGTATACTAAAAACTAAGCCCAAAAATGTTTGGTTTGATAGGAAGTGTTGTTTTGTTGTTGATCCACGAAATATAACCCAAAATTAAGTGCAGACTCAGTTAACAATCGCCACAATAAATAAAGCAGTTCTTTTAAAATTAAAAGCAAAACGCATTTGTAGACAAAAGAAGCGCTAATGGTGGAAGGAAAAGGTCTTAAGAGTACAAAAACTCAGCAACGAACGCAATTCGCGTGATGTCTTGAAAGAAGTCACAGAGTTGCACCATAACTTAAGACCTCCGACAACTGCCATTCGGGACCAGGATGGAAACCTATACATTCAATACATAGCGTTTTTCTGATCTTCTTAATGTTCCACATGTATCACTGTATTTGAATACCCTCAAATATAGACGGCAGATATTCGGCTCTTGATATTCGAAGGGCTAACTTGTGGGGCTGTCTTTTCGATTTTATTCAATTATTAAATGAAGTTATGCCTGAAGAAAGGTAAGTGGTCGCGTTATGCCCAATATTCAAGAAGGGAATCACTTGAAATACGAGAATTGTCGCGATATAGCTTTCCTTTGCACAGCATACAAGTTACTGTCGTAGATTATCTTGTACTCCTCTGGCGGAAAAAATTATCGGTGACTAACAAGGAGGTTTTCGTCCAAATCAGTTAGTCACTGATCAAGTTGTTTCTGGTGATGAAATTTTTCCCAAGTACTATGAAATATCTCACGATGTACACCAGGGTGGTCATTTTGTGGTGCTTTATCATACTTTTATATCACGGTTGTAGACTTTTTTCGTGATATAAAAAATATTAAATAAGTCTACAAACATAACCCTGTGCAATGAATCTAAAAGGAGAAATAATGATTTTTAAGGAGAAATTAGTATTTTAGAGTGATAAATTGACGTTTCTACATAACCCCAAAAGTAATTATATCATTTTTTATATGAAGTGGTTAAATAAGTAGTGATAAAATTTGTATAATGTTGTAAGTATATCAATACAACTTAATTAATGAGATTGCAAACAATTTTAACAAGAAATATGACAAACAGTATAAAATGTTAACTGATAAAGCGAAATGGAAGATATTGTTGTCTTTTTTACCCATTTTAATATACGACGTGAATGAACATGATTCATCGGCAGTAAGCTACGACAACTTCGTTTTATCATACTTTTTATCACTAAATGTGATAAAGCACCACAAAATTACCACCCAGGTATTCCTAAATTTCAAGCAAATTTTTGACTTGATCAATCAAGAGAGGCTAAGGTATGCACTTGAATATTTAGGAATACCAAACAAATACGTACATCAGTGTAAAATGGCAGTAACGAGATCACAATGCGTGTGTTGAGAACAGGCTATCGAGAACGCAAATAATACCGGTGTTCGACAAGGGGATGCGCTGCATCCGATGCTTTTAGAATGCTCATGTTAGAAATGTTTGAGAGGAGATCAATGTTCGCCTTGCCCATTTATGCACGATATCAAAAATCCGCTTAACTTCCATAGCTCTTGATTATATGATATAATGATACGATTGTTATGCGCGGAATGTATTTGAATTCGATTGCTTACGTTACATCAATAAACTTTATTGTTAGGAAAAGCAAATGAATAATTGATTGTAATTAATTAGTTATTTATAAAACGATTAAAAACAATTACAATTCTTATTCCCATATTTCCAAACCCATATATATAACCAATATTTTATTTTGTAATAAAATAAGTTATACAATTAAATTTATATGTGCTATTTCCTGTTACAGATTCACTGTACTCGCTGAGATCCGTATAGAAAAAAAAAGATTTTTTGTTAGTGATTAAATGAGATGTTTTATAAAAATATAATTGTACTAATTATGTACTACATTTATTAATTATTATACTATAGTAACTCTTTCAAACGATTATTAAACTATATAACCAAATTATGGAAATTCATATTATATTTCCTTGTGTGTAAGTTATTCCACTTTTTTAATAAAATAAAATATTTTTATTTAAAATATTCCTTATCCTTGAATTAATTGCGTAAATTTTTTTTTATTTATATATAATTATTTCGGCAACGATCTTGCGATCATCAGTATATATTATTCACTCAAAGTATATATTATTCTTGAGTGAATAATATATACTGATATGGCAAGATCGTTGCCGAAATAATTATATATAAATAAATTACCCAATTAATTCCACGATAAGGAATATTTTAATAATATTTTATTTTACTATATAACCCTTTCAGGTCACATAATACCTCCCTCCGTAGTATTAAGATGGTACTCTTAAGTGAATGATTTCAGAAACAACTTAATCTATATACAGTGTGTAGCATAATTATATAACCACTCGTTTTTGCTATTTTCTAAAATAATTGGTTAAAACATTTCCAAACTTTTAATCCAAAATGTTGAATAAGGACATAACATAGCAAAATAAAAACTGTTATATTAGCCGTGTCATTTGACGCACCGTGATTAAAATTTAATAAAAAGCAACAACAAAATGTCATCCAACAATTTATCGGAATCATCAAACAATTTTTAACAGAAAATGAGTTCGTGACTGTAATGAACTAACAAAAAAATTTCACATCGAACGCACTCATCTAGTAGAGCCGTCAGTTGGTGTACATTTGAAAAGCAACAGAAAATGGATAAAGACAAAAAGTAAATACGAAGTTGTCGAAAAGATTATTCCGATTATTCCGTCGAAAAGATTAGTCCCTATTCTGGTTTTCCCTGGGAATTAGGAATTGGGAAAAAAATTCCCAATTCCCAACTATAATAATTCCCAATATTTTATTCCCGAATTCCCAAAAGTGTATTCTGTGGCCCTATTCTGGTTTTCCCAGGGAATTGGGAATTTTTGACGTTTTTATAACAGTTGGGAATTATTTTTTCCAAAAGTGTATTCTGGCTATTGGGAAAAATATTTTGTTTGGAAAAAATAATTCCCAATTATAACAGTTTTGACGTTTATTTTTCCCTATTAAAATTGTTGGGAATTCATATTTCTTATGGTAAAATACTCATAATCATAATTCTAGAGTATAAATTTAAATTTTTTTTGTTATTTCTTATAAGCAAAAACACCTATTTTTTAAATTTGGTCTTATCTGCCTTAAAATATAAAAAAAATTAGCTCATTCATAAATACTCATAGAAAATAATTCCGACCCTAAACAATTTTTTGTTTTTCAAAAGCGAAAACACCTATTTTTTTTTAAATTTGTTATTCATCCATCAATATTTAAATCATATTCAAATATTAACATAACGCACCATGAAAAAACCATTAAAAAGGTACTCTAGTGGCGGACATTTAAAACTATGTGTTTCACAGAGGGGAAATAATTCCCAGCACGCCAGAATACACTTTTGGGAATTGGGGAATAAAATATTGGGAATTATTATAGTTGGGAATTGGGAAATTTTTTTTCCCAATTCCCAATTCCCAGCGAAAACCAGAATAGGGCCACTGGTGTGCTGGGAATTATTTCCCTTCTGTGAAACACATAGTTTTATACGTTCGCCACTAGAGTACCTTTTTCATGTTTTTTTTCATGGTGCATTATGTTATTATATTTGAATATGATTTAAGTATTGACGGATAATTAACAAATTTAAAAAAAAATAGGTGTTTTCGCTTTTGAAAAACAATTAAAAATTGTTTAGGGTCGGAATTATTTTCTACATTCACTATTTATTATGATTATTAGTATCTATGAATACTATGAAAAAAATTAAATTTATACTCTAATGTTATGATTATGAGTATTTTACCATAAGAAATATGAATTCCCAACAATTTTAATAAGGCAAAATAAACGTCAAAACTGTTATAATTGGGAGTTATTTTTTCCCAATAGCCAGAATACAATTTTGGGAAAAATAATTCCCAACTGTTATAAAAAGGTCAAAAATTCCCAATTCCCTAGGAAAACCAAAATAGGGCCACTGAACAGTATTAACTTAATAGTTTTAAAATTTATACAATGTAATTGTTTTTGTAAAATCTTTTCATCTTTATTTTCCATTTTGTTGGCAAAAATACTAGCGTTAATATTGTTTTATTTTCAACTTACAAAATGACATGGATGATATTTAACAAACGAGAATAATTCAATTTTGAGCAGAATCATAGCAAAGTTTAATATAATTTTGAGTAGTACCTTTTGTCACCTTAGAACCAATCTCTCTAATCAATATTTATGAATTTTAATGTCGTTTCTTGGCACAAGATCTGTTTTGGATCAGATCAAACGTAAAAAAACACGGCAATTTTTCAATTGTTTTAAACAAAAACAACAAATATTTGCTTTTTTTGTTTAATTTGCTTTGTATCATACACAATATTTTGTATCTACTACAGTGGCCCTATTCTGGTGTTCCCTGGGAATTGGGAAAAAAATATTCCCAATTCCCAACTATTATAATTCCCAATATTTTATTCCCCAATTCCCAAAAGTGTATTCTGGCGTGCTGGGAATTATTTCCCCTCTGTGAAACACATTTAAATGTTCGCCACTAGAGTATCTTTTTCATGTTTTTTTTCATGGTGCGATATGTTATTATTTGAATATGATTTAAATATTGACGGATGAATAACAAATTTAAAAAAAAATAGGTGTTTTCGCTTTAGAAAATCAATTAAAAATTTTTTAGGGTTGGAATTATTTTCTACATTCACTATTTATTTATTAGTATTTATGAATGAGCTAATTTTTTATATTTTAGGGCAGATAAGACCAAATTTAAAAAATAGGTGTTTTTGCTTTTAATAAATAATAAATTTTTTTTAAATTTATACTCTAGTATTATGATTATGAATATTTTACCATAAGAAATATGAATTCCCAACAATTTTAATAAGGAAAAATAAACGTCAAAACTGTTATAATTGGGAATTATTTTTTCCAAACGAAATATTTTTCCCAATAGCCAGAATACACTTTTGGAAAAAATAATTCCCAACTGTTATAAAAACGTCAAAAATTCCCAATTCCCTGGGAAAACCAGAATAGGGCCACAGATAGCTAAACTGTATTGAGAAATCATGTATAAAGATTGAAATAAGGGGAAATAATTGTACCCTGGATGAAAAGGCTATATTTGAATTTTATTGTCTCTTTTATTCCTTTAGCATTGATATTACGATAAATAAATGTTTGTATATACATTCTATGATGAACTCATTTACTGAATGAAACTAATGGCAGTGGCTTGAAAAATTTATTTGATTTCATGTATGTATTTGAACTTAGTATTATAGATTTGATTGAATTTTATTTATTGTAATATCAATGGTAAAGGAATGAAAGAGAAAATAATACTAAAATATAGTCTTTTCCTCCAGGGTACAAATATTTCCCCTTACATCAGTCTATAAACATGATTTCTCCATATAGTTAGGCTATCTGTAGTAATTATTTGTGTCATAACTACATATATAATCATAGTAGTCTTCATAATTATAAATTTTTTAGTATTAGTTAGCCTTGCTCCCTTGCCCCTACAGTCGTAGAAAAATAATGCCACGTCAGAAATATTTATCGGACGAAAAAAAGTCAAAACTCTGGTACTTTCCGAAGAACGTTTTTCGTTAAGACGAATCGGGCACAAATTAAACCGCAGCCATGTTACCGTTCGGAATTGTTTGAGAGATCCAATTAATTACGGGACAAAACAAGCAGAGGGTAACAAAATGATGAGTTCACGCGAAACCCGTGGGTTGATTAAAACTGAGAGGTATTCATTTAAAAGCCTTAATCTTTTAGTTAAAATTAGCTATGCTATATGCCTGGAAGTAAATTTAACCCGAAATTATTAATTCGTTGGTTATAAGTATGCCGAATAGAATTTTGGCTATAGCGGTAAACAAAGGTGGACCAACGACATATTTTCATTTTGATTTGTATTTGTTTTATTAAAATTTCTTAACTAGATTTATTCAATTAAAAGTTATGCAACAAAAGTAAATTCAAATATTTGTTTTTTTTGTTTAAAACAATATTCAATTTCATAAACAGTTTTTTTTATTTTGCTGTATAATGTCCTTATTCAAGATTTTAGATTAAAAGGTTGAACATTTTTTAACGCATTATAGTAGAAATTTTTAAAAGATAGATTATATAGTTATGCTACACACTGTATAAACCTTATTTAGATGAGGGCATTTCAAAATATAATTCAAGTTATTCTGAAGAGAAATTTAATTAACTAATATAAATTTCAAAACACTTAGTAATTTTTTCAAATTAATGAGTTTTACATATCGGATGATGCGGATGTTTTAATTTAATATTACAATCTAAGTCGAACTTCCGATTTTGATTGAAATATTTAAATCTAAAGGATTATAATTGATATAGTAAGTGTAGCTCTCGCTCTGCGACATTGAAAATTTGTCACATTCTTCAAAACCAGTCGCCGGTTGTAGCTTAATGGTTAAGAAAGTTTCTCATTACTCCGTCGACTCGAATTCGATTCTCGCCGTTAGCCAAAAATTCACCGGATGATCAAAACGGCGATTGTGAGGTTAAAATATTCATTGGGCTGACCATCTACAACGTGCACCAATCGTTAAAACTGGCTCGTAAGGTTTAAGTTGTGGCGCGGTAAGGGTCGTTTACGGCCTCTTAGCTTTTAAAGTATTTATTATTTATTCTTCAAAACCAGTGACGTCTGAAGAAGCTTACTGTGAAAAGTATTTCAAATACTGCACCATTTGCATAATCATGGAAGATTTGAGGTTAAAGTTTTTATTTTTGGTTTTTAGAATTTCCAGTCAAAAAATATAGATTATATATATAATATATATATATATATATATATATATATAGTTATATCACCAGATATCAACCACGTCAGCACAATCTCATCCACAAGCAAACATCAAATTCCCAAGCATCTCAAAGCAAAGACAGGAAGTATAAAGTAAACATAGAAACATAGTTGATAATGAGCGCGAACCAAAATATACATTTTTATTAATCATAAATATATACTGCAATCATAAGCAAAATCAAAACCTTTTAGATATCGTATTTACATATAACAAAGAATAATCAATAAAGAATGAGATCACTCCACCACTATAGCGGGGAGTGATTCAGTATCACATAATATATACAATATCATTTTAATGTAAACACTTTTATACAATTATAAAAACTATATTCTATTGTAGAACAACGCTCATTATTACATTTCAAGTTTCAACGTTCAAACGTAAAGAAATAAATAAAACCATCAAAAAATAAATTCGTTTTGAGTTTCAATTCACCCCACGATTGCATCTACGTGAACAAACCCATAACTATATATATATATATATATATATATATATATATATATATATATATATATATATATATATATATATATATATATATATATAGTGCGGTTCAATAAATTGCCGCCATTTAATTCTGAGAAGCAAAAGGCAATTTCCAGCCGGTGCGTGTGAGATAGAAAAATATGTAAAATAGAGAAAGAAAGAGTATGTTTGTTTGTTTGTTTTTATCTCTACAATCTGTTTTGGGGCTCGAGGCACTTCCAACTCTTTCGCGTTTCGCTTATATACGTCCTTACCTTACGCTATTACAGCCAAATCGAGGACGTACGGCTATAGGTCCGATTTACGTAGAACCATCTGCACATTGCATAGCTCCATGCCAGCCTATAGTACTGACATGAAAGATGGGTCGGCCCATGAATTCTGCACTCCAACTGTAGTAATCTGCTCCTTTTTGAATGTATACTTGTAGTAATATGCAACTTTGTTGGAAATAATTTCCGAGTCGATGATGAAACTATCTATGTCTTCGATAAATATTTTTAAACTGTTCGATTGTTTTAAGGTTTCAATGTGTTTGTATAGATTGCTTTTATAAGGATGGAATTTTTTAAGTTTACTTGAAATATTGTTTTGTTTTGATGTTTATAGTTTTTATCTTGAATAACGCGAGTGGTTCAGTTAATAAGCATAGAAATATATAATATAGGGAATTGGCTAGGTTTGTTTCGGTAAAAATTTCTGATTTTGATCAGTTGAATGATTGGTTGTTGTGATTGGTTTTTGAGTATCATTAATGAACTGAGTTAAAATTGCAATACGATGAACATTTTCGTCTGTTGATGAAATTTATTTATCATTTTTAGAACGTGTGCAAAGTGCCTATACAAGTATTCCCAATCTGCATTTTTATAGTTTCGAATAGCAAATCAGCTGGATGATGAAATTCATTTGGGATATCTGCAGTTTGGAAAACCACAGATAAATGGTGGGAACAAAACTCTGTTAAGTTCTTAATATCGTCACATATATCTACATTCTTTGCAAGTGCCATATCCAGTACCGCTTTAACATTATAGTGTAGGTATACGGATAGTGATTATTCACATTACTTAACGAAATGAAATTGAACAGCTTTTGGCCGATTAGAATTGCTTGAATGACAATTCCAAGATGAATGATGGGAGTTAAAATCTTCGCAAATAACTACCCTTTGATACAACCCGATAAAAAAGGTTCGATAGGTCCGGTAAAGTAATTTTCTCATATATGGAGACAGCAATAAACGATGATTTCTCCAATGAAAAGTTTGGTTGCATTGAAATTTTCATTTCGGTTTTTACAGGGAGAGATATACTAAATGGCGTTTGATGACCTAATCACATGTAGGAAGAAGTATCGGCTGGAACTCGTAGCGGCCCAAGAAACTCGATAGCCTAAAAGTGGAGAACATATTGTGTCCCATGGAAAAACGTTGATACAATGGAGATGCCCTCGGAAATCTTGGAGTTGAATTTCTCATTGAGCCACAGGTAAAAAAGCTGTATTGGGGGTCTATTATGAAATAAATCCGAGTCGGATTTTTCCGTTAACGTATAAGTCCGTGCAATTACCCAGTTGTATGATTGAGTGCTCCAACAGCGCTTATTTAGCAACCATCGTTATCGCTCAATTTTACATCACAGTAAGCATCACTTTACACCATATTTCGTTAAAAAGAACGAATGTCGACCGAAAATGTGTAGTAGTATTTGTAATTGGTCTGTTAAAGAAATTGTTTCATGGATAGTGTTGTTTAGTTATATCGGTAGAATTATCCTTTACTCAGATTTCACTCGAATAATCCTCAGATTTCACTCGAATAAGTTATTTTGGATTAAATTAAAATACATAATTCTTTTATTTTGTAAATAAACCAATTTTTTCATTTTATTTTTTAACTAAACAATTCATTTAATTCATTTAATAACATTCAATAAAACTTAAATTAACTATAATTATATTATTTGCTACGTAATTTTTTATTATGTTGCCTATTATGGGCACGTCGAAATTCCGCTTTAACTTTCAACTGAAACCGGCTATTTCCAAGCTTCTAAAAAAATGTAAAAGATAATGTTTATGAATTGTGAAATTGTGGAACGGCATGACAGCGTTGTTGAAACTAAAAATCAAAATCGAATCGGATTTTTTCCGAGTGCACAAAACAAAATCCGACTGCTATTTAGCTCTCGTATTTTCTTTCGATTAATCGTATTTTGACGTTTCTTTATAAAAATAAGCAAAAAATTATCGTAATTTTACGTAAATTTTAAAAAAGATTAATAATAATTACTAAATTGATAAAATAATTACTATAATATATTAATTACTAAATTGATATATTAATTTATATAGAAATCCGACAATACAAGTTTCATAATGATTTATCAATTAATTTCTTTCAATGTTACAGTTGTAATTTTTATTTCATCCTGTTTATATATTGAAGTAATATTTTCCTCTTCTGTTTGTTTGGGGTAAGGCCGGAATGTTTCTTCAAGGTGATTGGCAAACAAATCTGCTTTTTGTTTAGCATTTCGAGCCCAATTTTCTTTATTTTTAATTGGAGGAACCTGGAGTTTGGGCCGTTTAAGGTTTTTAGTTGCTTTCCATAATAAATAATCAGTACCTTTTTGCCCAGTTAGAGTGGTTAGATATTTATTAACTGATTGATTTTTAATTGTATTTAATGGTTTTTCATGGTATTTTAATAGGTATTTTAATTTGTTACACAAATGGTTAAATACCTTCTTATTTTCCGGATTTCGATATTTTTGCCAATTCTTTCGTGCTTTTCTTTTATTTTTAAGAAGTTCTCCTACTTCTTCTGGATAGTTAACTTTGCGCGTCATTTCCTGACTATAATTTGGAGTACTTTCCCACGCAGCACTTTGAATGAGCTTATCTAGTTCGTCTTCTATTTGGACTGGTCCGTGTATTGGGTTCTGCAGACTTATTCTTTCTGTTAACTGTGTTTGGAAGAAGTCCCAATTAGTTTTGTAGTTTGTTAATTTCACATTGCTCTCTTTCATAATGATTGTTTGACTAAGTATCATAATAACTGCTGAATGATCTGATGAAAGACTTTCACTGTTCTCTATATGGATATAATTATCTGAAATCCCTCTTGTAATAAAGAAGTCTATAAGATCTGGAGTCTTGCTGATATCCGTAGGTCAATAAGTTTGTGCACTGCCTGAGTGAAACTCGCATTTTAGCTGTTTGTCTGCTGCAAACAGTTTTCCTTTAGCAGTCGTTAGCCGTGATTCCCAATAGGTATTTTTTGCGTTGTAATCACCTCCAATTAAAAAGACACTTCCTAGTGTTTTGAATAGATCAGTATACTCTATTTGTTTGAGATTGTATCTTGGGGGGCAATATATTGCTGAGATACTGCAGGTTTTTGTATTGTTTAATTGTATTTTGATTGTTGTGACTTGCATGGAGAACTTTTCGACTTTAAGTCCTTTGTTATGTTTTATGAGGATAGCTGATCCACCTCTAGCTTTGTTCTCTGGATGTAATGCATGGTAGCAGTTATATCCTTTTATTTTACAGAATGAAGTTTTGGTGAAGTGGGTTTCTGATATAAGACAAATATCTATATTATGCATGTTTAAGAATATTTTTAGTTCGTGTATGTGGTGCAATAGCCCATTTGCATTCCAGGTTACAATGCGTAATGTTTTATTCATTTCTTTTGTTTATAATTTGATTTTATATAATTTATATTGTCAATCACTCGATCAAGGGTTCCGTCTAATCTTTTATTGAAATTAGTTTGTGATTTCATTTCTTCTAGTGTTTTTTGCAGACTTCGTTCCTGCGTAGTAAGTCTTTCGTTGATGTTCTCTATGTTTTTCAGTATATCCTGTAGAACGAGCTCCACTTTAGACTGTTTCTGCTCTGTCTGCTGGACTATCTGTGCATAAGTAACGTTTTCGATTACTCGCTCTCTTTGCATGTTAGGAATTGGCGGTTTTGGTTCCGTGGTTTTTTTATAGGTTGTATATTTCTTATTGTATCCGGTTTGCGTGATTTATCTCTCATTTTTTGTAGTTCTACTGCAACTTCACACCCTCTGTAGTTTGCTGGATGCTGGCCTTTACAATTGATACATTTCGGTGCTGTATTTCGGGGAACTGTGCACTCGTTTCCTACATGTTTTCCTGCACATTTAACACACCTTGGTTCACGGTGACAGTACTTTTGTGTATTATTATAATCTTGGCAGTTTTTACATTGAGGTATTAGTCGAGTGACCTTTCTCGGTGTTTCTATTTTAACCCTGAAGTTGAGGATAGCCTTAATATTATAAATATTTTCTATTTGTTCTTTGTTGTCGAATGTTAGCATGAAAAGTGGGAGACCTCTTCTCGTGATTTCAGCATTCCCGTCTCTGTTTTCCCGTCTCTCTTTTCTGATAATGTTGACTGCATCGATTATTTTTAGACCTTTGTTTTGCAGGTGCTCAATAATTTCATCTTTCGAACAAGATGGATGGAGAGCTCTTGCCATTACTTTAATTGATCGATCGTTTTTATCTTCGTAGGTATACCACTGGTGACCATCAGCATTTAATTTGTTGGCTAGAGCTTTGTAGTCTTCGGCCTCTGTTGTGTTTATTTTCCAGATGTTATTACTGAGTGATATTAGTTTTTAGTCATTTCTTTCTCCTTCTTTCATCAGTTTCTGAATACTGCCGTGATTTGCTATGCCTAGAATGTTGATCGGGGTGGAACCTGTTTCTTTTTTTCTGGGTCACGCACTTTTTGGGCAGTAATTGCATTGGCGCTTTTGATATGGGTTTGAATTGGCTCAATTTCAGCTTTTCTCTTGCTTAGGTTTGTTTCTTTTCTTGGTTTCTTATTTGCTCTCTTGGTTTTCTGTAGTATTCAGTTCGTTTCTCTTTCAAGCTCGTCTTCATCAGTGTGATATTCGGCTTGATCTGAGGCGAGTACTTGGTTGCTCACTAATGTTGAGTTTCCTGCGTTGTTATTTGTATTTATTGTTTCTTTTAGCATTATGTTTTCTTTCTTTAGAACGGAAACTTCATTGGTCAGCTGCGCGATTAATTTTTCCATTTGGTGAAATTTATTTACTATCTCCGCGTTGTTTATAATATCTATTTGAGCACTGGAGGTGGCTTCAGTAGTTGACTTCAGTAATTCACATCGCATTGTGGTGATCTCCGGCGGTGGAATTGTTGGTGGTGTTCTAAGAAGTGCATTACTTCTTCCACCAAAGGGCCATTCATTCAGCAGCAAGTTGATGTGGATTTGAAGTACCTTCAGGAATACAATACAAAGATGAATCAGAAATATATTCTCATCACTGGTAGTCTTTAGATGATGTTAATATTGAAATCCATGCAAGACACATAACAGAATATTATCGAAGTAATGCTCAACACCCAGCGCAATACACTTCATCGATCTCTGGTAACCCCAGTACGACTTCAAGACGAAATTAATCGTATCAGGGAACATCTTTCCCCAGAGATGTCCTTGCCTGGCAGAAGGCAAGCGGACCTAATGAATCTGTACCGGATATTAAAAACCGAATCCAGAATTACCAGCAGTAACATAATTATACGCGTTCGCATACCGTTGGTGAGGATACATTTTTACCAGTTGTTTGCACTCATACCTGTACCTATTCCTACGGCAGCTCTTCAGACGTTGATAATACCATCATCAGAATACCTGTTGGTTGATCATCACCGAGAACATTATGCACCAATCGATCAAGAAACTTTCAAGCAGTGCTTACCTATAAACGAAGGATTGTATGTGTGCCACATTTCACCCATTTACACAAGACATTCAACTGTAGCCCAATGTGAGATAAATATGGTCTTACGACAACCTAATATGCATTTCAGTTGCACTGTTGGAGGTCTTACTCCTACCAATCATTGGATACCAGTACATGAATCAAACCGGTGGATTTATGTTACTAAATCAAATTCATCAAAGGTTAGGTTTGACTTGATTTGTGAATCACAGATCGTGCCACTTAATCTTCAAGGCACTGGAATGATCTCCATAAGCCCGGGATGTATCGTTAAGGATGAAACATTACAAATTTCATCCATTGGACGAAAAGTAACTAGGATCAACACATCATTTCTGGTAACAGCCAATATGAGTCAGATAGAGCCAATTTTACGCAACATAAGCCACATAAATCACGGCCAGGAAAGAATGAGTTCTACAACATCATCATCGTTAACAACAATAAATACCCACGAACTCGAGGAACAAATTGAACTTCAAAAAAGTCAGGAAACCATCAATAGTCATCACATACACCACTATACGATGACTCATTTAACATTTGGTAGTATTCTCATTATCATGGTGATTGTAGTGATTCTCTGGGAAAGAAGTCGAATCCATCATCGACCAGCAAATCGAGACACACCATCATCCCTTCCTCGATCTTTATTGTCGCCCGTAGCATGTTCACCTGAACAACTAGGGTCAACTGTATAAATATAAAGTTGGTTGAGCATATATGCCAATATCACTCTATATATATATAATTCACCTTATGGGAAATGCCGACAAATCAACTTTTACTTACATCGTTTTAGCACTCGTGCGAACAACATCTAAATAAAGATAAAAGTATTTGATTCGACGTAAATTCAAAGTGAATAAAATTTAATATATATATAAAGTGGAAAATAAAATAAAAGTGGATTGAGAGTTATAAGAAGTTATTTTATAAGGATAATTTTGAGTTATTTTATAAGAATAATTCTGAATAAGGACGAAAATAAACAAAACGAGTATTAAAACAATATATAAATGTCTGACGCGCAGGCGTCGAGACTAAAAGAACAAACGACACAACTGAACGGAATATTTAAAAGAAAAGTGAAAAATAATAGAAGTGAATTAGTGAAATCATTAAAATATGATATTGATAACTATTTAAATAGATTAGAAAGAGGGGAAAAAATAAAAAATAACAGACAACCAAATAAAACTATTATAAAAAACAAGATGGCGGAGGACGCCGTCTTAAATGACGCCGAAATGAGTGAAAACCTAAATGAAGGTATTAAGGGCTTCGAACCAGAAAATAAAAAGACAAAAACCGAAAACACACCGGTACAAAATAAAAAAATTTCTGAAAAAATTCAGAACAACAAAAATAAATATCAACCTGGGGACGCCGGACCATACTATGTGATAATAGAAAAAAAAGGAATTGAAGACTTTATAATAGCCGAAAAATTAAACTCTCTCGATTTTGGGAAAATTATATTAGTGAAACAATTCGGGAAAAATCGAGTCAAAGTTCAAACAAGAGAGATGGAAACAGCAAACAAAATATTATTATAAATAGCGTCGATTTAGAGAGAATCCATCATTACTCTACATACGTACAAAACTTCATGTTGGAAACCATAGGTTTCATGAACAAAATACCTGTAAACGCCGATATAAACTCTCTAGAAAAAACATCGTAACAACAACAAAAATAACGAAAATAGAGCGGATCAACAGATGGAACAATATAGAAAAGAAGGTGGAACCAACCACCGCAATAAAGGTTACATTCAGATCGACATCACTACCACATAACATTTCCATATACGAAGTCAACAGACGTGTTACTTACTACATACCAAAGCCGTTGATGTGCAAAAAATGTTTGCTGTATGGACACACGCAGAAATACTGCAAAGGAAAACAAAAATGCACAAATTGTTCAGAACAAGAACATATTAAAACGGAATGTAAAAATGCCTCCAAATGTTACTATTGTGGGGAAAACCATGTTACCAATCACTATCTATGCGAAGAATTCAAAAACCAAAATAAAATATTTGATAGTAACAAAACGCATGTCTTATGACGAAGCCAAGCAAGAAGTAAAACCTCGAACGCCGAGGAATTTTAACCTAGAACAAGAAAATTTCCCGTACTTATCAAACAACAAAAACCAACGAAGAAATACAAATATTGAAAACCGAAATGATAGAAATGAAAACCAAACTATTAAAAGACAACCAAACATTAAAAGATAAAATGAACGAAATGGAAAAAACAATAATGCAAATCACACAAATAAATAGAGACATCCAGATAACAGGACAGAGCTACATAGACCCATCAGCCAAAGGACCCCAATCTGACGCAGCTGTAATATAAATCCTAGAGAAAGTACAAGAAATGGATAAAATGATGAACATATCTAAGAAACAACGTAAACAACCAAATATGAAAAGTGAATAATTCTTTAAAACTAATGCAAATAAATATAAGAAGCTAACGACAAAACAAAGATGAGTTAGACCATTACATAAAAAAGGAGAATATAGATATAACTTGAAACATGGATTAATGATAACCATGGAATTATACTTAAAAACAAGCAGCTATTTTTAAAACATAGACCTGACAATTATGGTGGAGTAGGATTCGTAGTTTCCAAAGACCTAAATACCAGAGAAATCATGCTCAACGCAAAATAACAACCAATCGAAGTAATACGTATCCAGATAATAGACTCAAATAACGAGAAGTTAAACATTATTGGAGTATACATACCACAGAACATAAATAATAAAATAATCCATAAAAAATTCCAAACATTAATAAAAGACTACAATAATAACCATAAAACAATAATTATTGGAGACATAAACGCGCATCATCCACTTTGGGAAAACAACAGCAAAGAAGATCATATAGGGGAAAACTAATATCCAAAATAATCACAGAATCAAACTACATAACATTAAACAATGGAAAACATACCTGGATAGTATCACAAGGACGTAGTTCAGCCATTGACATATCAATATCAACACAAGATCTAACGAACAAAATACCCTGGACAACGGATAAAATTAGAATTGGACACACGGATCATCTTCCCATCAGAATTTCAATAGAAAATACAAATACATATACGAATCAAGTAACTACAAGAACCAACCATAAAAAAGTCACAGAAGAAATATTAAAACTAAATCCAGCGCACACATTCGACTTAATAGATTATGAGAACGAGCTTCAGACCATAATAGAAAGCAACACAGTAACAACAACACAGAACAACAAATACACTCCAAAAGCTTGGTGGACTCAAAAAATTAGAAATCTTTGGGAGATCAAAAAGCATAAACTCAAATTATATAACAACAACAGAAGGAATATATACATTGAAATAGAACTAAAAAAGCAACTAGCGAATTAAGACTAGAAATAAAAAGAGCTAAAAAGAAATTCTGGAACGAATTTATCAGCGAAATAAATCCTAACTTAAACACCAAAGAGTTTGTGAGTTGTGGAGCAGGGTAGGATTATTCAATAATAAAAAACGAGAAAAGAACAATATTTATAACAACGAAGACAATATAAAAAAGTTGTTAGCACACAATATAATAATTTCGACAATAGAAAAGGAAAGACAACTCACCCTGCCAATAGCATACGCAAACAACAACGAGTTCAGTCCAGGAGAAGTACGAGAAATAATATACAACAGCAAAAACACGGCTCCAGGCATTAACAAGATATCATATAAAATATTAAAAAAACTACCAGAGAACCATATCAACAAATTAACAGATCACATCAACAACATTTGGACGAAAAAAGAATATCCAGAAATATGGAAAAGAATAAAATTGATTCCGGTAGCAAAACCACACAAAAATAGAAATGTAATCGAAAACTATAGAGGAATACACTTCTATTCAACAATAGCCAAAATTACAGCAAAATTAATAAAAGCAAGATTAAACGATATGATAGAACTAAAGATATTGCCAGAAACATCATACGGATTCAGAAAAGGTAAATCTACCGCAGCTTACATAAATCATCTAATTAACATAATAGAGACAAACAAAGCCAGAAATCAACATACCAATATCAACTGACATCGAGAAAGCATTCGACAGAGTGACTATAAACACTTTAATAGAAATATTACAAAAATTGAAAATTCCACATATATACACAAACTGGATATATAATTCCTTGATAAAGAGAAACTTAATTCTACAATCCGGAAACATATCACTACAAACCACAACCAGCACTGGACTTCCACAAGGAGACCCTTTAAGCCCAGAACTATTTAATTTATACACCAGCCAACTACACATAATTAACACCAAGGATTCAAAAATATTACAATATGCTGACGATTTCATTATGGTAATTGCGGCTAGTGAAATAAACGAAGCTGAAAGAAGAGCGAACCAACATATACACAAATTTAATTAAATGCTAAATAAATTAAATCTAAAAATTAACTCGATAAAAACTTCATTCATGATAGTAAAAAGAAGAAAGATAAATCGAGCAATTAAAATAACAGTCAACAATACGGAGATTCAACAAAATAACCTGATAACATCACTAGGTTTCAACATAGACGCAAAATTAAATTTTGAGTCTCACCACAAGCAATTAAAAAATAGATGTACAACTGCGACAAACATCATAAAAATATTCGCAAGAAAAAAGGCAGGGGCACATCCTTCGTCCTTACTAAATTTACACAAAAGCCTCACAGAAAGCAGAATAAAATATAGTTCTATCGTAACTTCAAGCAATAAAAATATGGACAAAGTACAAAAAATCATTAACACCGGAATAAGGACGTGCCTGGGATTAACAAATAGTACCCCTATTACCGCAGTAATAACAGAAGCGGGAGACCTACCTGTCAATCGTAAAATATAACTATTTAATTACTCTTACATAGCAAAACACATATATAACAACACAACGATGAGCCACAAACTAAAGGACAACAGATGCCATAGAAAATTAAACGAAATGTACTTAAAATATAAAGACCTATTTAATAAATTACCAACGAAAGAACCGGAGGAGATACCCAGAAAATTACACGAATCAAATATAGAAGTAAATATAGGATTACTTCAACAGCTGCAACAGGTTACACTCAACAAAATAGAACTAAAAGCAATAACAACAGAGTTCCTGAAGACACATAGCAGTCATGCAATATCATTCACAGATGAATCTATATCAAACGAGAAAGAGGAATTGGAATATACAACAGCTATAACAACGAAAGCTTCAGTTATAATATAACAGAACCGCTCCCAATAAAAACAATCGAAACAATAGCGATGCTGGAAGCAGTTAAAATAGCAAACCAAAACCATATCAAAGAATAAACCATAATTACAGATTCTTTATCGACATGCTTGTCACTAAATAATCATACAAACAGAACAAAAATAAAATATTTTGAAAGACAGATACACAACATCACAACAAAACACAACATGCACACACAGATAATATGGATTCCTAGCCACATAGGAATTGAAGGAAACGAGAAAGCAGATATAGCAGCCAAACAAGGAACAAATACTAACAGAAAAATTGAAATAAAAACACCTCTAGAAGATAATATCAATATGTTCAAAAACATAATGTACGAAAAATGGAACGCCGAATTTCTGGAAAAAACAACAATAAAAGGATTACAACACAGAAAAAACATAAAAGGAAAAATTTTGCGGAAACCGTGGTTCCACAAAAAAAACCTAGATAGTGGCAACATAAAGAGAATAACAAGACTGAGGACAAACCATACATACGACAAAAAATATCTAAAACTAATCAGAAAGGAAGACGACATATGTGAATCAAGCAACATAAGAGAAGACGCTAGACACATAGTAGAGGAATGTAAAAAATATGACAATATAAGAAGCAAATACAAAACAATCGCGAACAGAAAAATGGAAGATATTTTAACAGACAATAAAAGAGAAGAATATGCCGAATTGAACGATTTTCTAATGCGATATTCTTTGGTAAAAAAAAAGTGCTCTGACAGCAGAAAAAGTGCTCTTTTTGCTAGAAACACGTGCGTTTTTGACATAACACGTTCTTTGAAAATGATTTCGAGCACTTTTTTTTGATCTCGAGCACTTTTGAAAAATCGAGATTTTTTCACAGATTTACCCACACATATAAATTTTTAAATGCCAAAACAATATAAACAAAAACAAAACGCCATTTTTAATTTCATTTGTGAACTATATTTTGTCGTAAATGTGTGAAATTATCAAAATTAAATAAAAAGTTAATAACAATAATAATAAAGGATTATAATAAAATAAATCTATATGTTTTAAAAGACTATAATATGAAATTTATGTTTGTGTAAATTGTGTAGCATAATTTGTATTTTATTTTCACCAATACATCGACAAAAAGGGCAATTTTTTTTCGTATTCTTTGATAAAAAAAATACTCTTTTCTCTCATTTTGCAAAGAATATCACATAAGAGACATCAAATCACAAATATAGGAAGGAATAAATTAATAACATAATAAAAAAAAAATTAGAATAAAAGTTAGTTTAAACCAAATGTCATATGAAATAATATAAAATAACGAACTGAACTGTAAATTTTAGTCATGTCAACGGTGACGTTCAAGCCAAATAAATAAACTAAACTTTAAAAAAAAAAAAACTTTTACTTAACTATATGTTAAATATCATAAAATCGATGTTAAACATATCTTATTTCGGACGTTTATTTGTTTCCGTTTTATACTTATATATTCTTTCATAGTTATGCTCTTAAAAAATATGCTCTTAAAAAATATGCTCTTAAAAAATATGCTCTTAGAAAATGATTTTAAGCACTTATAATATGCTTTAAAAATATTGTTTTATGCATTAAAAATATGCTCTAAAAATTATACAAAAATACAAAGCGCCCTTTAGCATGGTGCGTTTTGTATTTTTGTATAATTTTAAATAAAATATTAAAATCACATGATGCATGTTTTATTTAAATCTGTGAAAACTAGATTCCAAAAATTATTAAAAAGTAAAACATCAAATTAAAAAAAACAAGTTAATTAAAAAAGTGTATTTTTACATTTTTTAATTTAAATTTTCATTGCAAAAAATCACAAATATCTGGCTTACATTTTCAAAAAAAAACCTTTGTCTATTTAAATGAAAAATACTCTTATACATTGAGAAGCTTCTTTCCACATCAACAGAAGTAGTTGGTGCAGATTTAAAAGATAGCATTTCCTCAATAGTATATGTTTCTGGTGCGCTGCCCATGGAAGCTGTTGCAATATTAGCAGTAATACTACTTAATACAGCAAACCCGCAGTTCTTGACGATAACAGAAACAATTTTAATTTGGTCAACAAGCGCAAGACCGGAACTCTCCAACTTAGTAATTGATGTCTCAAGAAAACAGTAATTCGCTGCAATAAAGATTATATCAGTCTTTACTGAGGGGTCAACCGCCCAGGTGGCGCAGTGGTTAAAGCTGCGGCAGTTGGAGCGGGAGGTACCGGGTTCGAATCCGATTCGAGGCAGGATGCAAAATGGGTTTTTCACCTTCGATCGTTTGGGCGGTGCGATCGGTGGTGAAAAATAAACATAATCTGGATCCTCTGTCGTGTTTAGAATCCTTGGGCTGGCCCATCTTCCATGTCAGTACTATAGGACTGACATGGAGCTATGCAATGCGCAGATGGCACTACGGAAAGACTCGGACCTATAGCCGTATAGAGTGGTATCACAACGGATCAAATTTGGTCTAAGCCACATCAACTTAACTTAACTTTTTTTTTTACTGAGGGGTCAAATAATAGTGACTATGAGATTTTAATTGAGGCTGTCTCCTCGTCGACCAATGCGTTAAATACACAAATTAAACTTTCAAAATTATTTGAATAACATCTCACAGCTGCAAGCCATGTTCATCGTATTTTTATTGGTTGTGGAGGAAGTGCTATTTCTTTAAAAATCTTCTATTCTTGATGGAGGTTTTAAGAAAACTTTTTTAATATTGGATATTAAACGATCTACCTTAGGGATCCACCTTATTTACATACACGATGAAAACGGTGTGCATACATGTTAAATGTGTAATTTTTGGATATAAAATTTGAATGCTTTTGTCATATAGGGTGCTGCGTCTGATAAAAAAGTAAAGTCGTATCTTTATCGAAATTTTCCCCTAAAATTATGATTGACTCGTCAAAAAACCGGCATATAGTGCTGTGATTTGCTTTTTCAAGGAAAGCTGTGTTAAACAAATATTTTTGTTTGGAGTGTCTGGTCGGTGCGCATAATACCGACGGTAACATTAGGCACATACCTACCAGCATCGGTAGTTTAGTCAATGGCTATCAATACAAAATGGTATTTTATATTACGTCTTCTGTTTCCAACGGTTTTTTTATATAAAACGTTTACATAATTTGAACTATACCATTAAGACTGACATGAACATTGGTATAAAATAGAGAAAAAGTACTACATGGTGAGCATTTGATACAAAAAAAAACCTAAAGGAAAATAAAACCTTTTAATAAATACTATGTAATTTCTGCTAGTGGCGCTAGTAAGCTTAAACAGAATATGTAAAATTTGAAAGTGAACTAAAGGCAAAAAAATATTTTTTGTGAGAAGAATATTTTTAAAAATATAACCAAAATATGCTTTTATTTTTAAAAATATGCTATTCTGGGCGAAATATGCAAAAATATGCACTTTAGGTAATATATGTAAAAATATGCACGTACAAGTAGGCTTTAAAATGCTTAGTTTTTCATGAAACGGATTTGTATCTTGCCCTTTCCAAAATTCGTGCACTGAAAAAAAATATGTAATTGCATAGTTTTGGTTGCCCTAGTTATAAGGTAGATAATACGTCAGCAGTTTTTTAGTATAAATTATAACATATTATGATTGTAAAGTGGTTGAATAAAATCAGTACACTTAAATTCCTGATCAAGTTTACAACACTTTTCAATCCAAAAACTGTAATCACAATTAATGTTCATTTATTTGTATTACTTTTCGGTTTCAACATAATGTTTTTCAATTTACGAGAGTGTAATATGTTATGAGTTTGTTAATTGTGATGTGACATGTAATTATAACATTTTTGACGTTTCATTTATTACCTATAAGCCAGCTAGGTTAACCCTTCGAACCTGCATATTTAACCTTAGGCTGTTTTCGAAATGTATACTTATTTGAAACTTATTTGTGGAGACATACTTATTCAAATAAGGTGACTTATTTTACGTCTCTTTCTTACGAAAAAATCTAATTGAAAATAAAAATGTCAGCTGTCAATGTGGTCATAAATAGGTTGATATAGAACAATAACATAAAAAAAATACTTTATGAATTCAGAAATTTAAATTTTTAGGAAAACGAAACACATAAACTAGCCGATTAATATTTTCTACTATAATTTTGCACCAATTCCTAAAAAAACTATAGAAATTTTAGATATTTCAGTACGTGGCTTCTGCTAACCTATTAGACCGGAAATGATTCTTGTGCACTAGAATCACTATTTTGAGTTGGTCATGATACGGACCAGCTCTAGTAAATATAACAAAACCATTCGGTGGATAGATATGGCACAATCGAGCTGTGTTCAAATAGTTTCATGTAAAATTCTATAATTTGAGACAATTCGGTAACTGGCTCCTGAGAGCCTATTGGGCCGGAAATGATTTTTGGGATCTGAACGCAGTTCGATTCTGCCTATTCTATCCACCGGATGGTTCTGTTATATTTACCAATGTTGGTCCGTATCATGACCAACTCAAAATCACATAAATCATTTCCGGTCCAATAGGTTAGGAGCCAGGTATCGAAATGTCTCAAATTATAGAATTTTATATGAAACTTTTTGAACATAGCTCGATTGTGCCAAATGTACCATGAGGAAATCACAACTACAAGAAACCTTTTCGATCCAATAGGTAAGCAGGAGCCAAGTACCGAAATATATAAAATTTCTATAGTTTTATTAGGAATTGGTTCAAAATTATATATAAAAAACTGAAAAATACTGGAATGAGATGATAAAGTTTCTTTTTTATTTTTGTTGCTAATAGAGAAGTGTTTCCTGATGCAACTTTTTATTTTGTCTGGGATGAAATACTGAGATAACTTCCCATGATTATGTAAGTTGCATTCATTATAATATATTTATGTGGTTTTGACAGTTGAGAGATAAACAGTTGCAAATTGCAATAAACCAAAATCAGAAGTTGAGAATCAGAAGAAATTTGACAAGTATTTGCTCAATAAAGGTTCTAATTTAAAATTACGTATATTTTATACAAATAAATTGCTTAGCTGGTTTATTTTAAACATTGTCGTTTTATTTTCATGATGGAATTCTTAATAGCAGAGAAATATCGTTTATTTTTTATCAATTTTTTTTATTTGTTCCATTCTACCAGATAAATATAAAATTGAACAGCTATGTTTTCTCTTAAAAATGTTATTTTTTGTGTCACTTTTAATGTTTTGATATTGCTGTCAAAATAAGCAAGCTAATTCATTTCGAATAGGTTTCACATACTTATTCAAAATGGCGGCCAATAAGTATGTCTCCACAAATAAGTTTCAAATAAGTATATATTTCAAAAACGGCCTTAATACCATTTCTACTAAAACATTTACTTGCATAGTGTTGCACAACATGGGGAGTATAAAGTTGTACTAAAAATGCGATTTACCGAATTTTGCAATTTACCTTAAATGTGGCACGCAGTATAAGTAAGTATTGTTACGATTTCGCCGAGTGGTTATTCAAATAATTTATCCGGTTCGATCATTGGATTGTGAATATTATTCGTTCCGCCTATTTCATTATTTATTTTGTTCGTATGTGTAAACATTTGGTTACAGGGTAACCCTTACTGCTATAATTTATAACTCTTTCGTTATCACTGGTGACATCTGTGAATCGTCAAACTACCCTCTGCCCAAACCTGTTCGTCACGAACAGAATCCAGACCTCTTCCTCTATAGAACGCCAGTCGCTCCAAGTGTACAACCTTGGGTTTTGCTTGTACCTCTCTTTGGATCCTATACATCACATCATTTATTCTTGTTATAATCTTTTATGGCCCTTCCCATCTAGGTTGTAATTTCTGCGATAACCCTTTCTTACGTTGTGGGTTGTGAAGTCATACCAATTGACCCTCGTCAAATTCTTTATTGTTTGCTCGTACATCATACCGTGCCTTTGTTTTATCACTTGACAATTTAATTTTCTCTCTGACAAATCCGTGTATGTTGTTGATCTCCTCTTTCCAGTTGTCCACATATGCTTGTCCACATTTGGCTGATGATGGAACCGCTCCGAATTTGTGATCGCCTGGCAGTCTTAAATTGTTGCCGAAAAGTATTTTCGCTGTTGTTACTCCTGTTGTGTTATGTATCACAGATCGATAGGCCATTAAGAACAAGGGAATATCTTGATCTCAATTCCGCTGGTTTGTATCCACTGTTTTGGCTATAAACTCTTCCAATGTGACACTGTAACGCTCCAACATGCCATCAGACTGTGGGTGGAAAGGTGTTGTCCGCGTTTTATTAATTCCCAGTAGTTGGCACATCTCCTGGAAGACAACCGATTCAAAGTTCCGCCCTTGGTCGGAATGCAGTTCCATTGGTACCCCATAATGGCTGATCCAATTGTATACTACTGCATTGGCCATTGTGGTTGTTTCCTGATTTGGAATCGGGTATACCTCTGGCCACTCACTGATACGAATACAATTATTCGGTTACTTTTGATACCGTACATCAACAAACTAAACAGTCAATGGATTAAATTTGTTGATTTTTTCACGTATTGTGAAATTTAAATTTAACTTATAAATTAATTATACAAACAAACTTTTATGTCAATTTATTTTTTTAAATTATATATATGTATTGACATTATGGTCGTATTATACGGGTTGTTTTTGATAGATTTGATTATTTTTCGTTTTTAATTCTGATTTTCTGTATTACAAAAAACCCTTCCGATTTTGCCTTAAAAAGAATAATTAAAGAAAGCGGAAATAATTCCAGAACTCAATGCCACTAGAGGCCCACGGTTCAACCCACATACACATACATATTAAAAACACCCAATCGTGACTGATGAATCGTCACTACCCCGGTAATCGAACCCGAGATCCCCGAATGACAGAGCAAGCCTCTGCCACGAGAGCGACAAATGCGATTTTGCCTTTGTTCGCACGGGTGAATGCCGTTTTTCACACGTGCGAACGCTCTTTGGTTTGAGTTTATACGGAACCCAATTTTATTGTTTTGCACCATACCCATGGCTATGAGAACTCTCAAAGTTTAAGGGAGCTTCTCTTGAGTTCTCACATTAATCTTGGCTCAATAACGTCTCCAACTCAGCGTCTTCAAATTTTACTGGCCTCTCTTCGATGTTCATTATCACTGGTGTCAAAATCGTCATAATCAGTAGTATTGACTTGCTTTTATTGATGGAGCGTATTCCTCAAACCCTTCGCACAGCAATCGATGTTCATCTGCTATACTTGTTTTAGCAAATTGTTATATTGGCACAAAAATATATTAGCAAAAATATGTATCGATTAGCAGAAATATATATTTGTTTAAAATAAATAGACTATACATTTTATTGCAATTTTTTGACGCTGAATATCTGTTCAAAGGTCTAATAATTCTTGGATACTAACTTACTTATTCTTTTTTACCTATTTTTTAAATGTACTGAGTTTTAACTGAATTCCATAGCAATATTCTTGCTTCTATTAATATACTATACCATATTATTACTATACCATCATTAACAGCTAATATTCAAAAATGTTACAAATTATATTGGAATTAATAAAATATTTATATATAATTTATATATAAATTAACTTAAACCCCAATGGAATTAATTGTATAAAAATGTTGGTATGAATGTTTATTAATAATAATCACATTTCAATCACATCAAATCTTGCCCCGAATCGGGATTCGAACCTGGTACCTCTCGCTCCAACTGCCGCAGCATTAACCACTGCGCCACCTGAGCGGTCAAGACTTAACCTATGTTTGTTATTTATATAAGCGTGCACTCGGGAATCCCTGAATTACCTAGTCAGGTTCAGAGTATCTATATTTTAAGTCGCCTATTTCTTGGCCTATTTATAGTTTCCTATTAATTCGAGGGGTTCAAAACTAGTTTGGGGTGCAAAACTATTATGTTTTGCTGGTCATACCTCACTTAACGTTGTTGATTAGTTCCAGAAAATCACGACGTTAGGCGAAACATTGTTATAGGAGGCAAAGGAATTTATATCATTTGATTTCATTCTAACTTTTTCAACTGATTTTCGTTTTTCACTAGTTCAAAACAATTGTTCTACTGTGACTTGCATTGCAGGTTTTGTTTTATTTGTTTGTATAGCTCTCTATAACAATGGATTACACTTTTGATTCCTTGATTGACCATGATTCTTGAAAAAATTCTTTAGCTTTATCCAGAAAATAAAAAGCTTCATTGAGCTTTCCAGAATTAATTTCTGCTTGCACTATCTGTTTCGGGGCACACTTCAACTTTAAGAAATTGTATCTTGTACGGTTGATGAATATTGTACGTTTTTCCCGAGAGATTTTTGTTTGTGGACTGTATTAGGTACTTTAATTAATACCAGTTTTATTGTTTGGTATATTTTCATTTTTATTAATTCAATGTACTTTACGAGTGATGGTTATCAGTAGAATGAATGTTGTGATTCTTGTTGTGTTCCACGTTACACCGTTTTTGTTGTGTTCCAAGTTACACCATTACACCATAATGTTTTATGGTAACATCTAGATGTCGTAGGAGTATTTTCGCCGCAGTTAATTTTACAAACAATAATTACTTATACTAATTATAATTAAACATTAGAATTCATTTTTGACTGTCAAGCTAAGGTAAACAAACAATACTATAAGTGGATTTAAATACAATGGTTATACAGATATTAATTTAATTTAAAATGTAATTTCGAGAATATAATTTAATTGGAGTGAAAATTATTTATGTATTTATAAAGATAAGTAATATGTATTAGTTTAATGAGAAATAAGAAATTAAAGCCTGATTTCCATTATGAAAAAATTTTGTCAGTATTGTTTACTGAAAAACCCAAAGCGAGAAAAAAATTGAAAATGCCATTAGAGTGACTGAGATAGTTTTTTACTTTTTTCTTTTTTTTATAGTGGATATATTTTGACAGATACGTGTAATATAACCAATAAATTTCAATTTTTTATTGAATATGACTTGAATATAAATTTTGATGTTCAGGTTCATTATCCAATATAAACAATGCTCCATTGAATACTTTTCTGATTGCAAAATTTTGTGACGTTAACACAAAATATTCCTTGACCAATTCCTGAAACAAGGATTTTGTCACCCGCAGGCTGTTTTATTCGCCTTCCATAACACTGACAATTTCTGTTTATCAATATTTTTGAACGCTCTGGGCTCACAGATCTGTGAACCAACGTTGGTTTTAACTTAAAATCTCCTGCTGCGTTACCGCTCAATGATAAGGTAATGTTTAGTGCTCTTGCACTTTTCAACGTTATCTTTTTTAGACGCAGCTTGTAACAATCAATCCTCGTATCCGTTTGATAATTACTGGGTTGTGACTGTATACTCAATTGTATATTACTATACAAGATGATGTTTTGTGATACATATACTCCTCAATTAAGCGGTTTCAGTTGCAATTTATTTCTTGTGGTACTTAAAAATATCACACCATACACACTGAGGGTCAATTTCAAAGATACGGTATATTTTCTTCTAAATTATTGTTCGGCAAGAGAAAAAAAAATGAAATAACTAAACAATACCCAAATAAGTTATATAATTAAAACTTGTAATATATGTAATATATATAATCATTTGAGCAATCAAATCTAAATACCAAAATTCAATAAATAAATAAATGTTACCTTTATGTGATCGAAGACGGTAGAAGCGCTTCCATGCCTTGATCCTGAAAATAACGCTTAAATATTTGGTTGTATATAATAAAAAAGGCAAAAACTTGATAGGTTTTTAATAATCCGAAAGCTTTAATTCAATATAACTTATCTAAGATACAAAAAAAAGAAAAATTAACATAAAACCAAAACCCACTATATGTAAATAATTTAAATATTTACTGTCCCGAATTTAATTATTATTATTTTCAATAGTTGCATATTCTTATTATAATTATTTTTTTTTGGTTCTCTCACGCATAATTCAAAGATGGCTTGGAATTTATATTTTCTATTGTGTTTGTTTTCCTCTGTAACCACGCATACCATACATAGTGCACATGTATTAGATTATGTACACATTTGGGATGGAGAGTTGACAGGCTGACCAAGGGAACATTGAAATGACTCCAAGACGTTTTTGTTATCTGCATATATCTTGAAGTAAGATATATACTTTTTTTTCTACGATTAAATGAAAAATTAATTCTAACCTCAACTTGTAATTCCATATTTATTTTCATATTGTTATAGTAACATATTACCGCTTCGTTATTATTCTTTTCAGTCACCGCGCGTCATTGGTCGTTTACAATAATTAATAACCATACTCGTAGCATAGTTTTTGGTCTATTGGTGAATTCAGTCTATATTGGATATTCGTATTATTATTGGTACATCTATTTAGGTGATTATTATATACATATATATATATTTTTTTTATTCATTTAATTTAGTTTAGGGTTGGGGTTTTTTCCCATAATTATTTTGAAATTAAATTTAAACCAACTTGCCAAACTAAACCACTTACAAGCATAAACACATTAGGTTGTTGATTCTTATTTCCTTCTAAGTTGGTGTCGTCAGTTTCTAACTTAAAGTAATGATGGACGTAACTGTTCTTAGTCCTGACGAATTTGAGGTGGAATGCCTTGTACGAAGCATTAAAGGACTCCCAGTCGATAACCTGGTTGAGTTACAACAGGCAGTAGCCAATGTGGATAAAACCCCCGTTCTCCGCCCGTATAAAGCACATTCAGCAGCTCGTTCTATTCCTCAGAGGGAATTAAAAAAGTGTGCGTTGAAAATAAAAGAACATCGTGATTGGATGGCTGAAATAACTGCATCCGACAAGACCAAACCAGATGGAATACGTCAAGTTGAGTGTAAATTATTACACATAAAGGCCAGACTTGAAAGATTACTGAACTCCACCAAATCATATAAACAACAGTGTCGAGATCAAATAACACTGACTAATTTATTAATAAACGCGGTTCAAACGATAATCAAAGGTGACGAAAATCTAGATGAGACACTGAATAAAATTAAAAGCTCTCAACATGAAGATCCTGGAGATCTGACAACTTCAGATGAGGAATCCGAAAAGCATTCAAATGATAATTCTGCCCACAACAAACCAAGAACGTCCTCCCCGAAGCGATTGGAGGATGAGGTAACAGGTATTTCTAAAATGATATCTTCAACAAATATTGCTAATGAACTGGAACCTAAAGAAAGAATACCAACTAGATCTTTAAATCACATAACAAAGTGGAGGTTAAAGTTTGATGGGAATTCGAACGATGTGGCGATTGAAAGATTTATTTTTCGAGTGGAACATCATGCAAATACCTTTGAGTTATCTAAAAATGAATTAGTTGATCAACTGGGTATTCTATTGACCGGAGCAGCTTCAAACTGATATTGGTGCCACATCGAACGCAACCCTAATATATGTTGGAGTCGTTTGAAATGAGATATGATCGAACGATTTCAAGATCGCAGAACTGAGCACGATATTAGAAGGCACATTGAGTCACGCAAACAAAAGCCCAATGAGAGCTTCAGAGCATTTTACAATGATATTATTGCGTTATCATTGCAGTCTCGGGATCCTTTACCCTATACCGATCTATTACATATTGTACGACAAAACATGCGAGCCGGTTTTCAAGTGATAAATATTATCTGATCAAGAAATAACTTCAATAGCTGCTTTAGTACGCCGATGTTTGGCACTAGAAGACAAATGGAAACGAACGGGATATGAACCAGAGAGGTTATGCATACGACGTAGTACAAACGAAATTTCAGGGGATGATTATGAAGAGGATAGCCATGTTCGGATTGATGAAATAAACCATCGACAAAAGGAAGTTGCATCATCACATGCTAATGTTGGTTTTAACACAAGAATTTGCTGGAATTGCCAGGATATTGGACGTACATTTATAGATTGCCCCAGTCCACGTAAAGTGTTTTGTTTTGGATGTGGTCGAGAAGGCATTTTAAAACCAAAATGTTTTAAGTGTTCGGGAAACATGAACATGAGGTTTCGAGCTTCTGGGAATCTGACACCTCAGCGACATATTCTTCCCAGACCAGTCCAGACAGTTGCAAAACCGACTACATATCAAGATCCAACCACTCACCCATCTCCAAAACTCGATGAATTTCTCCTTTACAAACCACTTATTCGAGTGTTTCATCAGCTTCGTCTCATTTTTCTACAGAACCAGTTATTTTAAGTAATTTGCTACCTTCTTCTAAAGATCATTTTTCTCTGAAACCAAAACTTAACTATGCTCATAGAGTGCGTCATTATTGGCAAAATAAACGTTCACTTCGTCAAATAGTGGTTGAAACAATTTTCGATGATTTCACTGACAATAACGACAATTACCGCGTTAGGAAGCGGTAGTGAAAAGTATTTAGAAAATCCAGCTTTTAAAGTCTTCTATCTACCATCTAAAGTTAAAATGGCTTCAGGACACCCGGAAAGAGTTTTTGGTTACATATTTGCTAATATAAAATATAATGGTGTTGAAAAAATTTTAAAAGTATATATAATTCCAAATTTAAAACAGCCTTTGTACTTGGGAATTGACTTTTGGCGAGAATATAAAATTAGGATACTTCCACCAGCATCAATAGATGAAATAGCCGGTTGTGAGTCGAATAAATCATCTTTAGATGAATTGCGCCATCCATTAACTTTGCAACAGCAGCAAGTTTTAGAAGGTGTAATCAAAGCATTTCCCTCTTTCGAAGAGAGAGGCCTAGGTCGAATGCATTTTCTTACACACACAATCGACATAGGCACAGCTAAACCCATCAAACAGCGACACTACGCTGTATCACCCGTTGTGCAAAAGTCCTTGTACGCAGTATTCGATCGTATATTGTCTCTCGGAGTAATAGAAGAGTCAAATAGTTCTTGAAGTTCCCCGGTGACTTTAGTCTCAAAATCTAATGGGAAAGTTCGAATGTGTTTAGATGCCCGTAAACTGAATCAAGTGACGGTTCGGGATGCGTACCCATTGCCTATTATCGACGGACTTCTGAGTCGATTGAATCAGACCAGATACATTTCAAGCATCGACTTGAAAGATGCATTTTGGCAGATTCCGTTGGCTCAGGAGTCTCGCGATAAGACCTCATTTACTGTTCCTGGCCGTCCTTTGTATCAGTTTACGGTGCTACCATTTGGACTCTGCAACTCTCCACAGACGATGTGTAGGCTAATGCACCGGGTGATACCACATCAGCTACATGAGCAAGTATTCGTGTATTTAGACGACCTTCTTATTACATCCGAGAGATTCGAACAACATATGTATCTTTTGAATCAAGTTGCTTTATGATTAAAATCAGCAGGGCTAACTGTGAATCTATCAAAAAGCAAATTTCTTTTGAAGGAAATACGGTTATAGGGTATGCAGTGGAGGATGGATGCATAAAGGTAGATCCAGAAAAGGTTGATGCAATTCTTTCGTTTCCAGTTCCAAACACCGTCAAAAAAGTGCGTCGATTTTTCGGAATGGCAGGGTGGTATCGTAGATTTATATCTTCTTATGTCACCCTAGCCGCTCCAATATCAGATTTATTAAAAAAGGGACGGAAGTTTATTTGGAATGATAAATGTCATAAGTGATAAATGATAAATCTCAGAGAGGCCCTCTCTACAGCTCCAGTTCTGACCCATCCAAACTTTACAAGACCATTTCACATCCAGTGCGATGCCAGTAGCACAGGTGTCGGGAGCGTATTGTATCAGATCGATGATGATGGGGGCGAGCACCCTATCGCCTATATGTCCAGAGCCATCTTTACTAGAGCCGTAATAATATGACGTATTTTTTGTTGAGCTTTTTTTAGAGGAGGTACATTTTTCATTTTCCCATAAGAATCAATGTAAAAATCACATTTTTCGAAATAATTTTTATCAATAAAAAATTATATATTTGATTTCTGTTTTTACAGTGTTAAGTACATAAAATGTTGAAGTTAATCATATCTGAAAATCAGTTACCTAAATATCTTAATAATTTAATAAAACATAAATTAAAATTCAATATGAATTTACAATATTGAATGCACAGTAAAATATGTATATGTGTATGTGATGTTGATTTTAAAGTTAAAGAAGATTTCAATAAGAGCAGCTCATTTTTTTAATCTAACCGCACACATTTACTTTTATTTTGCAGCAAAATGTCCGTAGCTGTATTGAAATATATTTAGACATAAGAAATTATGTTTTTGCACATAAATAAAATTTAATAACTAAAATAAACAATAATTTTAATTATATAATAAAAAAATGATTTTGCACCTTTAGTGTTACCTACTAAAAACGAAACTAAAAAATAAAAAAAAAATTTTTATGTCGATCTAAAAGAAAAAAAGGGTGTTCCATACGAACAGCACATTTTATTTTTATCTGACTGCATAATTTTCTTCTAATTTCGAATCAAAATAACCGTATTTTCTTTGAAATACATTTATATTCTAGAAATTATAAAAATAAAACATAATTATTGTTAAAAAAATAATTTTAATTATAAAATAATAAATTGATGGAATGTTTATAGGTGTACCTTATACTATAAAAAACAAACCAGAAACATGACATGGCGGAAAAGCTTTACAAGAGACATCTGACATTCATAATAAAATTAATTTATTTGTTTCACATATCATAATAATTATTAATTATAATTATTATATTCAATATAGATAAAAGTAAATCTATTTAAATTTAATTTATTCAGGGTAAAATGTTAAGTTTTAGTACTTTCGTTTTAGTACTTACGATCTTTCAATAGATGTCAGCAGGGCGTAATTTTTTTATCCAAAAAGTCGTTAGATTTAAAAAAATTTCTAATGGATTTGGTTTTACCAATTCAAGTTAACAAGTTAAATACATACTCGTATATATCTTTATAAAATCAAATTTTCCTCCAACTCGAAAAAAATGCTAACCTTAAAATTCTTACATATATAAGTTTCTTGACAAAACACACAATTTTATCAGCAAATACTCGATTTCATACGGATTTTAGAATATGTTAAAGTATTTTATCGTGTAAAATGTAATAACATTTATGATAAAATTTGATACAATATAATTCTACTGTACGATTCTAGTTTTAATTCCTATAGAATTATAGTGGGATTCTAGTAGTTTGACCGGTTTTAGATAAACGTTTAAGTAAATGAGTATATATTTTAAATCTAAATTAAATTTATTTATTTATTTTACATTAGTTTGGATTAATTTCGAAATTTTGAATTTTGATAATCAAAAAGTTTTTTGTCAAAAACAAAGTAGCTTTTTAGTAGTAGTTTTAATTTTTCCAGAGATGACTCTGTTGTCATTGATCGTACTCGATCGATATTTCATATTGCTCATGCGTATAAATGAGAATATTTTTTTTTCATATGATACGAGTATGTATGTATTTGTGCGTATACATATTAAAAGTTCTAATGCGATATTTGAATTTAATGATTTATTTATTTAATTATTTATATTATATTCAATTGATTTTATTCAAAAATATTTAAATGATATATTATATAAATAGTTTTTATATGATTTCAACATTAAAATGTTTATTTTGTCATACTTTTCATTGAAATATTTCATTTTAAAAAAATGTTTACTTTCCATATATTTTGTATGGAAATTTACGTTTTTTCCTCTATTTTACTTCCTCTAATATAAGCTCAATTTTTAATATTTCGGCTCTGTAAAATTTAGATGGCTCTGATATGTCTCAAAAACTTAACGCCGCACAGCGGAACTATTCCATAACGGAATTAGAGTGTTTTGCCGCTGTGCTGAGCGTAAAAAAGTTTAGAGCATATATCGAAGGGAGCCCGTTTACCATCATCACCGATCATGCAAGCCTGAAATCGCTGATGGGTCAGACTGAGCTATCTGGAAGATTGGCTAGATGGTTCCTGAAATTACAGGGGTTTAAATTTGAGATTCAGCATCGAAAAGGTACGCAAAACGTCGTGTCTGATGCACTGTCACGCAGATTTATGGAAGGTATTGAGCTTTTAAAAACGATTGAGATGTTCTAAATATAAATTTATGTTCACCAGCCTTTCAGAATCAAGAATACCTACAACTTATAAATAAAGTTCAAAGAAACCCCACAGAATACTCAAATTTACGCGTAGAAAAACAGAAAATATATATTAATCCTTCAAACTATTATGGGGATACTTGCACTGAGGTTCGCTGTTGGAAATTATATGTTCCGAACGAGTTTTGTCCCAATCTTATTAGCTTTACACATGATCCACTTTCATCGGCTCATCTCGGTGTAGCCAAAACTCTGAACCGACTTCAACGATTCTACTTTTGGTCTACTATGTCCAAAGACGTAAATAATTATGTTAAAAATTGTGAAGTTTGCAAGATAACCAAGGCGCCTAATTATTCAACTCAGCCACGAATGGGGAAGCAAATTCTATCTTTACGACCAATGCAGCACCTTTATATAGATTTCTTGGGTCCTTAACCAAGATCTTCAAATGGTAGTTGTTATTTATTGGTCATTTTGGATAGCTATTCTAAGTTTATCTTCCTTAAACCAATGAAACAAGCGTTATCTGTAGCAGTCTGTAATTTCCTATAGAGCAAGAAATTTTCTCCGTATTCTCTGTACCTGAAACCCTTACATCAGGTAATGCCAGCCAATTTAATTCTGTGTGTTTGCAAAATCTTCTGAATAAATTTGGATTATCTCATATGTTTACTCCTAAATATTCCCCACAGTGTAACGCTTCGGAGAGAGCTAATCGTTCTATTCTCGCGGCGATACGTTCAGATATTAAGGACGATAATAAAAAGTGGGATCAACATCTACATGAAATCGCTACAGCGCTTCGAAGCGTGACACATAGTTCAACCAAGTATTCACCACATTTTCCTATGTTTGGCCAACACTATATGGGCCATGGAAATGACTATAAGCTGTTGAGAGAGCTCGACTTGCTTGCCAATTGAGAAGTGATGGCGCAAAGCAAAGTAAACCGGATCATTATTTGTCAACAAAAGGTTCTTACGTATTTAAAAGCAGCTCATAACAAAAATGAAAATATCTAAAACTTACGAAGCCGTAATCGAGATTTTCAAATAGGACAACCTGTATACGTACGAAATTTTAGTCTAAGTGATGCCACCAAGAAGTATTCCGCTAAGTTAGCACCGAAGTTTTTAAGAGACATTATTATTCGTAAAGTAGGGAACGTGGCTTACGAGTTATCCACGTCGGACAATAGGTCATTAGGGGTATACCACGTTAAGGATATCAAAACATAATATAAACTGTAAAAGGAAAGTCACTAAATCCGAATGCCCGGCTGTTGAGACACTCAGTGGTCGATAGGTACGTTCCCACGAATGTAACAATCAATCCTCGTATCAATCTCCCGTTTGATAGTTACTGAGTTGTGACTGTATACTCAATTGTATATTACTATCAATGCTAATGTATGTGTTCACGGCCGATTCACTAAAAATATTAAAAGTATGCAGAAAGGCCTAAAAATCGAAAAATGAAAAAAATTTCTCATACAAAAGACATGAAATCAATTTTTTAAAAATCATTTTTTCAGCTTTAACTCGTCATATCTCAAAATCTATCGAGAAAATAAAAATTTGACCTAAGGGGCGACCAAAGTCCGTTTTATTCTTTAAATATTGGAATCATTGTTTTTCAACTTAGGGAAATTTTCAGTTCTAAATTTTCGATTTTCCGTAAAATCGGACTGAATCTGGAGAGTAAAAATTGTTTTCTATATGAATTTATGTGTGTGCGTAATTTAAATGAGAATTTAAATGATTTCAACTAAAGGAAATGAAAGAAATAGGACAAAGGTACTAAAAAGTATATTAGAGTATAAGGGACGGAAAGATAAAAATTAACAACAAAAAACAAAAAATGATTAACAAACAAACAAGAAAGTCTCAACTAGAAAATATTTTAGTGTACATTTTGATTTTAAATCGGAATGTAGGAAAAGGAATGGATGTTTGCAATTTTCAATTATTTTGTTCATGCATTTTTTTATTGCAATTTCAGGACTTTGGAATAATAAACAGAAGTTGTATATGGTTTTACAATTATAAAAGCAAGTAATGCATACTGTTTCATTAATCAAACCAAGATTTAAATTAATTTAAATCGTGCTGTAAAAAGTTTGTTTATGAAAACATAACCAAAAATTCAATATATACAATAAAAAGTGAAAAAATCTTGGTTTGATTAATGAAACAGTATGCATTACTTGCTTTTATAATTGTAAAACCAAAATTTAGAACTGAAAATTTCCCTAAGTTGAAAAACAATGATTCCAATATTTAAAGAATAAAACGGACTTTGGTCGCCCCTTAGGTCAAATTTTTATTTTCTCGATAGATTTTGAGATATGACGAGTTAAAGCTGAAAAAACGATTTTTAAAAAATTGATTTCATGTCTTTTGTATGAGAAATTTTTTTCATTTTTCGTTTTTTAGGCCTTTCTGCATACTAACTCAGTTTTTTATACTTCTCTCTGAGTCGGCCGTATACATACATTAGCACTGTTACTATACAAGATGATGTTTTGTGCTACATATACTCCTCAATTAAGCGGTTTCAGTTGCAATTTATTTCTTGTGGTACTTAAAAATATCACACCATACACACTGAGGGTCAATTTCAAAGATACGGTATATTTTCTTCTAAATTATTGTTCGGCAAGAGAAAAAAAAACGAGAGGAGAGTGATCAAGGGAGTTAGAAAAAGTTGGTCGAAGAATTAAAATATAAGGTACGAGATAGTATGTGCCGAGATGTTAATCATACAAGTGTATATATGATAATATATTGAGCTTATATATTATCTTAATAGAGCTTAAATAAAATTTTTAAGGAACTCGTATATTTGTTTTACAAATAACAAACAAAAAAAACAAAAGAAAAATTAACATAAAACCAAAACCCAAAATGCGAATATACCCCGTTCTATCGTCGCAGTGTCTCTTTGTAACGTCGTTTTTTTAACAAATCTATAATGTTAAGATAATGGGGAAGCAGCTAGCGCCGATAAAGAAGCTTGTAACAATCAATCCTCGTATCCGTTTGATAGTTACAGCGAAACGACGTTATGAGAGGAAACGTTGTAAGAGGTATGACTGTACTGATGAATTGTATTGGTTACAGTTTCGATGAGTAAATCACGAAGTAGGTTAGCATTGCGTACACACCAGGGTGCGTTTCTATTGTTTAAAGTATTCGTGACTGCATTATTTCCATTTTTATTATGTTGGAAGCACACGCGGAGCCCCACAGCTGAATACCGTATGTCAAGATGGGATTAAGTATCATTTTTACAGCAAGAGCTTACAGTCTAGACTTAACTTGGAGTGTGTTCCAATTAAACAATTTAGTTTGACGCATTTTAATTTGAATTGTTGACATTTAGTTTCAATGTGTTTTTCCGCGTGAGTATTCTATCTTAATGAAGTCCAGGATATTTAACACTTTCGTGGCAGGGCTGCTGTATAGATCAAATACAACACTGGTCCCAGTACACTGCTTTGATGTACTACAGCTTGAATATCATATAAATCTGTGGAAACAGTACTATATTTCACCAAAAATTTTATATTTAGCAACTAATTTTCAATAATTTTAAAGAAACTTGTCGGTAATTGTGCTCTAATTTTATGTAGTAGTCCCTTATGCTACCTCCTAAAGAAAGCTTGGACTATGTCTAGAAACGCTGCAACTTTCCAGTTTCGGAATCATTAAAATAATTGAAATTTTCCGGGTTTCTGGATAGTGACCTGTAGGCCTATTTGTGAATTCGAATTCGAAGAAACGAACCACGTTTTCGAATGATTGGTATTTGTGAATTCGTAAACGTATAATAAAGGAAACGAAAACGTATAATCGAGGAAACGTAGTAACGAATGAAAATTTCCCTTATTGGATAATTCGTTTTCGACCATAAATTTTACGTTCATAAACGAATTTCTGTTCGTTGTTAGTTTTGTTGACGAAGCCGTACAAAGATGTATTAAAATTTTAAAATTGAGCTACCACTATAAAATAATAGAGGAAATAGAAGATCGGTTCAATCTAAATCTCAATATGAGTTAATAAAAAAGTAAATATAGCAGCAAAAAAACTTTCATTATACAGTAACCCTAAAAGTAAAAATATAAAATTTGTAAGAAAAAGCTTTTGTTGAAAGAGAAGGAAATAAGAGTCATGGAAATTGCATTAGAGTTTAATAAAAACAAATTGACCATGGAAGCCAAAGAGCGACTACAGGAGCGAAAATTTAAACATGAGAATTTGATATTAAACAAAAAATAATTGAAAATATTTTAAGTACCTAACTTTATAACTATTGTGATAGTACGAGGAATAAACAAAAATTGTGATAGTTACAATTAAGAAATAACATTGTGATCGAACATTATTAGTTGTAAGTGCGATAATGTATTCTTTTGAATTATATTAATCAAATTTTATTTAATAAGATAATTTTAAGACAAAGAACTAACTATGACAACACAAATGAATTAAACAAGAATATCTTATTTATAACCAATTTTTATTTATTTATAAAAAGATTATGTTATGGCATTTAGTACGTTGTTTCCTATTCGTCACGCTAACACGACTTCGTCTTTTCCGTTTGACCCTTCCCCTTCATTTTGCATTTCATCAATTCCATTTTCTATCAAAGTGTCGTTGAATCCTACTCTGAAGTGTAAGCATATGTTGAGCAGAGTTGCGCAGACATTAATTATTTTGGAAGCCTTTTTTGATGAATAATGTAATTGTCGCCTGTCGGGCTCCATGAATACATCGGAAACGTGATTTTAAAATACCAATGCAACATTCAATGATATATTTTGTTACTCCAGCTAAGGTAACACTGCATACGCTCATGTCTGCGTGGCTAAGAGCATGCTAAATTTCTAGTATGATCACTCCGAATTAGGTGACTTTCGAGTTTTACAACATGCCCTTCTAACGATAATGCTGAGATCCGTTATAAGTAATCGTACTTCTCGTGAGAAGGAAATGGCACCAAAGAAACAAAGTGAGAGTGATGCTGGTGGTTAACAAATAAACCAACTATAAGCTATCAGTGGAAGAGGAAACAAAAGACAGCTCAGAGCCCAGTAGTAGTGTGGAAACTAGATCCGTCTATACAAACAGACATCAGTCCAGAGCTAGAGGTAAAGGGGATATTCACACAAATATTCCAAAATGAAAGCCTCTTACATACACTCAACATACATATCAGGATGTATTCGGCGATGATGTCGAACGAAATCAAGGAAATTGTTGCAAGAAATGGACACAAGATGTATATTGGGAGACTGTAATGAACCGCACCAGTTTTTTGCGATCCAGCACCTTAGTAGTTAGTACGGGGAAATTTTATAGATCCACGAAGTCCATTCAACCACGATTTAGAGTAGGTTCCAGGACCTTAGTGTTTGTTGGGTGACCAATGCTATAAAGCAGGAGAAGTGGTCATATAAAGTGCCGATACGATTTACGATATCGTATATACTTATACATTTTAGAACATTTAAAAATACAACCGTGCGACAGTTTGACATGGTACATTCCGATTTCAAAAAGGTATCATGTAGCGAAATTTACAATCAACCCAATAGCCATGGACCACCTATTAACTTCAGAAAGCGTGGACCGATTACAAATATAATATTAAATAAAACGTAAAAGAAGATAACATGGAACTGTCACACGAGAGAAACATTTAAGAAACGCAGTAAATGGAATAACTGGCACTATTTCGTTTGCTGATACACGGTTTAGTGTACAAACCAACCTAATTTCACCAACATCTTTATATAATAAATCGAATCAAAATATAATAACAGAAATATATTTTTTAAATGTCAAAAATCAATATGATTAATTTTAGGATAGGTTTGACCATTAGTACAAAATTTCCCTTCTCACTATTTGACAGTGTACATTTCTTTTTTCGATCGTGTTGCTAAATACCAATTCATGTTCGAATCGAATTGATGATTTGAATCGGATAGCAATACGAATCGAATTCCCAAATAGGCCTGCTGTTTTCATTATAGCGTTGGATATATAAGTTATTAATTTGAAACATTTGTCCGGTAGATTTGACAGCATTTTGTCACTTATCAGATCATGTCCGAGTGGTTTTTTTAAATTGATGTTGTCCTTGATCGTTTGTTTAATATTGCACTTGCGTTTTATTGGCTTATTTTCAGACGTATCTACAAAATTGATTAAACTTTCTTGATTTCTAACTTGCTCGTTAAGTTTAAATACTTTGCTAAGGTTTTAAGCAAATCTATTTGCATTGTTTACATCACTTATTGCCCAGATTCCGGCAGAGAGCAGTATTCAAAGAAATGAGTATGTTGGTCGTTTCAGCTTACGTGTAACTTTCCATAGGGAGAAATCCGTTGCTTTAGTAGCTGTAAGCCCCTTGAGATAATGTTTAAGCTCTTCGTCACGTTCTTTTAATAAGCGTAACCTAGCGTTTGGTCATTAGTAGTTCTTGAATATTCGGAGAAAGTTTGCGATTCTTATAATCAGCAGAATTAATCAGTGTAGCGTTAACCAGCGTAGTGGTGTTAGCAGCTTGTTGTAGAATACTAGTTATTTGTTGTTCCATTATATCAATTTCATATTATGTATTATTTTCAAGGTATGTTTTCACATTATCGCATTGGCCAAATTAGCTTCACGTAAACTCGGGTTCCTCAATAGATGCAGACGGTTTTTTAAATCGCATCAAGTTCTCCAGATATATAAAACCTTTATTAGACCGTGTATAGAATATTGCTGTCAATACGAATAATACGAAACTCCACACTTACGAAACATCTAGACAGTCTACAACACCGCAGAGATGTTGCAGAGCTCTGCGTGTTCTATAGATTGATAAATGGTAAATGTTCTGCAGAATTAAAGGAGAAAATACCACCATAAGTTACGCCAGGACAGGTTACACGAGGAACTGTCAATGCGCATAGGTTTACGGTGAAGCTGCCGAACCCTCGAACTGAAGGTACAAAGCGCGAATTCATTCATCGAACATCCAGGAAGTGGAATTCGTTATCCGGTTTTCAGTTTCCGTTTGAGTATAGATGCACAGGTTTAAGACAGCTATCAACCTTTACTTGAAGGACCGCGCGTTGGGTGCAGGAGCTCTAACAGTTACAAGGAGCTAGGACTGTTTAAAACTCCGCCCTGCATCCAATTAAAGCTACATAAAAAAAAAATAAAAGTTTTATCGAACACGAGTGTTGTGTTGATCTTCATACCGAGAGGACGTGTTTTTCCCGCTCGGTTTTTGTTTATATTTAATTAAATAAAATAAATGCGTTGATTGTGTGTGTGTCATGTGGGATGTTAATACCAGATGGTAAATGATTATCATTTTTATATTATATTTTATTATAATATTTATATTATGTTATTATATTTATATTATGTTATTATATTATATAATATTTTTATATAACATTTCGTTTGGTTCCTTTTATATATTATAATATGTAACGTATTTATGTTGGTATCTTATATACAACATTTTTGTATCACATCTCAGTGTTCTGTTGAAAACGATCGCATGCGACGAGTCTTTCGTTTTGTCTAGTTTGGTTACTCCATCCAATAATTCGCTCTTTATATAATTCTTAATTTCTAACTAAATAAACGTTATATACTTCGCTTTCCTTTAGACGATTTTTCATTTATTGTTTTCAGTATGTATCATGGCATACAAGTACAAGAGATTTTAGAGTTTTTTTAATTTTAACGCGATCATCGCCATTGTGCAATCGTTGTATTAACTCGCAATTATATATATGTATATATATATATATATATATATATATATATATATATATATATATATATATATATATATATATATATATATATATATATACATATAATATATATATATATATATATATATATATATATATATATATATATATATATATATATATATATATATATATATATATATATATATATATTTATGTAATTTGAGAAGTGGTATTGGTTTAGATGTTTAAAATTCCAATATACACATTACAGTATACATTTCAATGTCCTACTCATATTATGTAAATAAAACGTTTTTCGGTTAGTTCATCAAAATTCTCTTTCAATATGAGAATTTCTTGTTTATTTCAAAATCTCCTATATAATACATGAGACTGTTTTATTTTATATTTTGTACAGGTTTTATATATATATATATATATATATATATATATATATATATATATATATATATATATATATATATATATATATATATATATATATATATATATATTTATATATATACATACAGTAAAATCTTCCATATTACTGGTTCTAGCTATTCAATGGTTTTACACATAATTCTTTAATTTTTGAATTCTATATGAAACTTAAATTGGAATATCTGTAAGACTTTCACGGGTTTTCAAGTGGTGCCATGTGTGTTAATGGTAGAAGGGGTTGAAGATTGTTTTAATACAAATAAAAGTCAAATGCTCCAGTAATAGCTGTCGTGGACATTTACATATATATGATGAACCTAGAACATTCCTATTTTATCCAACTAATAATAATTTACAAAACTAACTAATTCAAATCCAAATGTGAAAATGATTATACTAACAACATATTATAATTAATGCTAACTACATAACGTAGTTAGCATTAACTAGTGCAGTAAGGATTATCGCCTTATTCGTTTCTGTGATTAACATCCCTTTTTCTAAACCTTATATGTTGAGATGCAGGCAGGGTCTCGGCCCGCATAATTTTGAAATAAATAATTCTCAGATATCTATTTGAAACTCTGCTTAATATACTCCAGGATTATGGTAACATACCTAGGATCACCGTAACTTGTTGTTAATATCGTTTTCAAGGTATGTTTATCGAACACTTCCTGAGTTCCTGGTTATTGTAGACTTAAATACAGACCAATTTGTATGTTTAACTGTCCGGAATCTAGATTGAGCAAGTTTTAGAACTTGCGTGTTAAGATTGACCAGAAGACAAATTGTAACTCGTTTCGACCATTACTAATGTTCTAGGTATACTCTTTGTTACACAAAAGTCTAGTAAATCGAGAAAGTTTTGCCTGTCAGTCTATAGATATGTATAGATATCTGATCCATCTTTTCATTATGTATACATTCCCACAGTTGTTTTCTTTTCGTAGAAATTAATCTCGAAGCCATTTAAATATGCTTGGCGTTGTAGTCATCTTCTGCTATGAACTTATCTTCGACAGTTTAGAATTAATTGGAAAATTGTGCGCCCTTAATTGACTGCCTTGGTGGGCAATAAACCGCAGATATGATGCATTTCCCTGACGCAGATATGATGCGTCTTCTATATTTTTGGAGTTCATAATGGCTTATTTTGTTTTTAATAAAGATAGCAGTTCCATCATGTGATTTTCTGCTAGGATGCTTAGTATCGTAGTTGGTGTATCCTGATATCTTGAGGTAACTCATATTTTTAAATCGAGTTTCGGAAATCAGAATAATATGGATATCGTTTTCAATAAGAAAACAACTAACATAATTGCATTCATTTGTGGTTTTTAATAAGAATGTTCTTGTTAAAAACCGAATGTTCAACCTCTATAGTTTGCAATTTTTATTTTCTCCACAGTTACTATAATTTCTGACCCCTGGTATTTTTTATCTACATTGCTTAATTCATGTAGGCTGCCTACATATATTACACACAGCTGGAAGTTTACAATGATTTCGTGAATGGCCATATTCTTGGAAGATGGTACATTTTGAAACTGATTTACGCTTATGATTTTTCTATACAATAAATATCTAATATTGTAGATCGGGTGATGGCCCTTAGATTTTATTGACTGGTTCCTTAACTTAACTTTAAACAAATGTTGTGGTTTTTTGTAGTTAATCACGTTTTTCACATTAAAGTTCATAGTGTTTAGTTCTGATATCGTCTTGATGCACGGTGGACTCGTTCTTTTTTATTACAACCGTGATTCCTTTCGCATTCTTCAATCTATACGTGTAAAAGAATTTTTGAGTTTTTTCTAAGATGGGTATGGCTATAATTTTTGAATAGTCGTCAATATGTTTTGCTTGAATTCTAGTTTCACTTATAATGCCACGTTTAATTTGGGTAGTAAAAAATTTACCGTTAGTTTCTGCGGTGACTACAGTTACCAAACAACTCGCCGGCTTGACCCAAAACTTGAGGAATATAATAACAATATTTGAGTTTTAGATATAATTTTTTATATGCTTACCTGTAGATAGTTTATATCTAAAAAAATTTCCAAAACGAGGTTTAATGTTGATTTTTTAAAAAAACAAGTATTTTTTTAAGAGAAATCGATGAATGTTTATTTTATTGTAAAGAGAAAGTTATGCCATTAACATCTGAAAACGATATTAGCCAAATGGTCGCCAAGGCTTCGCTTGCAGCACCTTATCCTTTCCATGAAATTTCCATGACCAACTCGCCCATTTGCGGCTGTATGTCTGCGATATCTTTACGAATTCCATCTTAATGGTCTGGAATCGATTGTGGAGCATTGGCTTATCTTTCACGTGGTACTTCAACATCTTCCAATTTCGGCTATAAACAATCATTAATCATAGATCGGTAGCGCAATCATTTCACCGTAACAGTTGCACCAGTATCAATTTTGAAAAGGTTTAATCACATTGCCAGCCCAAAAACTGCACGAAACAGTGACACGTTGAGAATCAAAAGGCTTTTCAACAATCATTCTTGGGTTTGCTGAGGAATCGACAAACCTGAGACTTTTTCAACATTATGGGTTACAGCATTGTTTTCAGTTGTTCTTCAGCGACACACGCAGTTTCGATAAATCACATTACTAGCTTGTCCCCGCAGCTCAAATTTTTCTACCAGTTTCACCGAGAAGGTGACTCACGACGGCAAAAAAGTGCTTTACCTTTGCGAACTGTGACTACAAAATGTTTACCAATTTTGTAGTGAGTTGTAACAATGTCAATGCGTTGTTGAAACGTGTATTGTACCATTTTTATTAATATCGTAATTTTACTTGTGAAATGTCAAAAGATGACCACTTTAAAATTGATAGCTGTCTCTATAACAGACCATTCAAAATGAAACCTATAATTGGAAAGCCATTTATATAATTTTTATTTTTAACTTTATTTATCTATGCGTTTATTTGTATATTGTTGCTTACTCTTAGTTTTTGCTACTTAGTTTGTACTTTTATACACTACCGAGCAACTAAATAGACTCAAACCTTTTCAAATACTTTACTTTTCAAATCGTATCAAAATGCGATATTTCGCTGAAAACATCTCCTATATAGTACCATGTTCACCGATATTTACCATCAGTCACTTACTAGACGATAACCTGAACAAATCTTTACCAGTTTCATTTGTTACTTTCTGGAATTCATAAATGTTGTTGAACTATAGAGTGTTGAAAAATTTGTTTTTCTTTATTCTTCAACAATTGTTTTCCGTTGGCGTTGACGGTTTTTTGATTTGTTATATTGATGATTATACCAATTATAGCGACATATGTTGCTATGTAATTTTGAATTATGTATTTCGAAGAAAATGATAATTTCTAGCTACGACATATCAATCACGTCGGGTCATCATTTAGGTGGATGATACCTGCGTTGAACCACATTAAATATTTTTATTTTAAAAGGCTTGACTGAATATCGTTCCCATAACATCATAATAGATTTAAATTCGTTAATATTATTAATATTATATCACTGTTTTAATTCGTAATCTGTAGTTTATTTATAAAATATGTGGTAGTTATAATATTTTACAGAATAAGTACAAATGTTATGTTTTATTAAGGCTAAATAATAACCATTGTTCTTTGGTTTTCAAGCACAACTTTTAGTTGGCAACACTGCTTAATTTGACCACCCATTTAACAGCTGATAATTGATTTATGTTTAGTTTGGTTTGAAATTACATTATGGATAGAGTTTGGTTTGATATTTCATTATGGATGGACTAATATCAGAGCAATTGATATTGATGCTAAATTTAAAAATTTAACTCTCTGATGAAGCCCATTTTTGGTTGAATAAGAAGAATTGTCGCATTTGGAGTGAAAATAATCCACAATCTTTTATCGAAACCCATTACATCCACAGAAAATTACTGTTTAGTGCACTTAATGGGCTGGCCGAGCCATTGCTCAATATGTTTTCAAAAAACGAAAATGGTCACACTGTTACTGTGTAACAACCGAAGGTAAACTTTAGTTGTTACCGAAAATTTTTACTCACTCAGAGGTTTCGAGGCGGTCATCTTTGGCCGGCTAAGACTCAGGGTTGGGTGTGGGGTTTCTCGAAACATGAGTGGGTCTTGCTAGACCGCAGGGTACGAAACCGGGAAAGCAGGGGAATATGGGAGAGAAAATTAAAATTGGGAATACAAGCAGGCAATGATACTTACCTTACCGTCATCCTACTACATACCGACACTGTTACATTCTGAACGATAAAAGTTTAATTCATTCTGAACCTAAAATAAATTACACTGATGAACGGAACAAACGAATCATAATTAGCGGGTTTTGTGAATGAAAATTAATAATTTTAAGGAATTATACATTTGCTTTTATTTGAATACCATGTAACTTTAAAATTCAATATATATATATATATATATATATATATATATATATATATATATATATATATATATATATATATATATATATATATATATATATATATATATATATATATATATATATATATATATATATATATATATATATATATATATATATATATATATATATATATATATATATATATATATATATGATACATAAATGCATACAACGTTAATTCTAAACTTAATTAATTTAAAGATAATGAAAAAAGATTTATATTTATATACATGTATATATCTGTTTAGATATACATACGAGTATAATTTAAGAAAGGGAAATATAAATTAATAATAAATAAATAAATATATAATAATTACTATAATATAACAATAATTAAATAAAATAGAAAAACCTGAGCTTTATAAATGGTCGACCATTACATTCGATGTATCCATTGCTGTTGTCGTATCCATTAGCCACGTTGATTTTTTTTTTGTTACAAGCACATTTATGATTTGTGCTAACCGGTGAAAATTTCGTAGGTGAATTGCATTTTTCATTTTTATAGCAATTCAATCAATCACTTTGGTTCTGGCACTCCATTTTTCGTATAAGAGTCATTTTTATTTATTTAATAACTTATTATTTCAGTATTTATTTAATTTTTTAGTTTTAGGTTTTTATGTTTTCAGGTTTTATATATATTAGGAGGTTTATTGGTTTCTTATTAATTATTACGCTCACTGTAATAATTTTTAATCGTATTATGTACCTTGAACTCTTTGTTTCGTTTACTTATTTTAGAGCAACATAAATGTTTTAGGTTTGACTTTTTTTTTACAATTTAATAATTAACAGAAACACTAAGTATAACAATTTATTTTGTAACTATAACAATATTAATATAGATATTGAATTTTTGAGGTCCATATTATTTTATTTATTTAGTCAGATAGTTAATATAATGATTTTTAAATATGTAATTAGTTTACATCACAAAACTTAGCAACTGACTCACTTAACTCCCAAAACTGAACTCCCGCATCGGTGCAAAATTTTTCTTTTATAGCCATCTATCACCCGTTATCAATTATGTCATTCATTCCACTCTCGTTTGCAAATTTATTTTTATTTCATTTTGTTTTGGTTGCAAATTTTTAAATTTCGAGAAAAATCGAGAATTTGGAAAAATAGATTTTGTGTTTTTTTTCAGAGATTTACAACTTAAGATTTTTTTTTAAATTAATTGTAGCGATCACTCGTTACAAATCGTGGGGACGACCTGCCCCTGAGATGGGTCTTAGCCGGGCTTTTTGATAGATGGATTGATTTTTCTCTACTTTATCAAACAATTCGTATTCGTATACCCGCATAATATAAGAATTTTGTTAATAATGATAGGTATACGCTTTATAGTTTAACATCTTTTAAATGATAAATTCCCATTGATTTTCCGTTACTGTCAGAAACCTCACAAGAAACATTACCTTCTAGTTTGGAAACGATACCTTTAATAAACTTCGGAGCAAGTTTCGCAGCAAACTTTCCTGCAGCATTACTTTGTTTAAAGTTGCGTACATACACAGGTTGACCAATGGCTATCGTCGGAAGACGACTTCGCAAGTTATAATTAGATTGATTTTTGGTAAATGCTTTTCCTGAATTATTGGCCACTTCTTGATAAATGGAATGTAAAATTTCTGGTTTTGTTGTAACGTCAAGATAGTTACCTGTCAGCTGTTGAGTTTCCGTAAGGACTTTATAAATTGAACCATGTAAGATGGCATGTTGCCCAAAAACAACAAAATGGGGTGAAAATCCAGTAGAGTTATGTACCGAATTTCTTAGAGCATGAGTGATTGCCGGGAGACTTACATCCCATACTTTCTGATCGGTTTTGATATATGACCTTAATGCAGCTAGCAGCGTACGATTGACTCGCTCGGAGGCATTTGCTTGGGGAGAGTACTTAGGCGTAAAAATGTGTCGTGTCCCATACTTAGCACATAAATTTTCCACGAGCTTTGATTCAAATTGACGACCATTATCCGTCACTATCACTTCCGGGACCCCGAATACAAGAAACACATGAGTTTCAAGGAACTTTACTACTTCGATTGCAGTTGCCTGACGAACTGCTTGGGTCAACACAAACTTAGATAAATGATCCACCACGATCAGAATAGAGGTATTTCCATTTTTAGTTCTGGGATACGGACCCAGAAAATCTAAATATATCCGCTGCCAAGGGCTCGAAGTCATGGGAAGCATACCAAGAGGAGGTCGAATAGATTGGTTTACGGCTTTATTTTCTTTACATGCCTCACAAGAAGAAACAAACTTCCGAACATCACCAGTTAAAGAGGGCCAATAGAAATATCTTTTTTAAATCTCGCTTGTTTTCTTAATTCCTAGATGTCCTGATGAGGGTGGTAAATGTGCGGATTGAATTAAAATGGGACGAAGCGCTTCTGGTACTACCAGTTTCCAATAAGGAATGTCAGTTTGAGTATGCGTGGAAGAATAGGGTTTGATATTTATATAAACTTTCCCATTTACTGTTTGGGTGTTATTTTTCCCGATACTATTTTCTAACGCAAGAACCATAGTAATATACTCCTGAGAACTGAATTCGGGACCATCTAAATTAATATTTAATGGTTGATCTGACAAAGAAAACTCATCCATGTGAACCCTCGATAATGCATCAGGTACATTATTTTGAGATCCCTTCCGATACTCTATCTCAAAATTAAAGCCTTGCAGCTTTAAGCTCCAACGAGCCAAACGACCTGTAAGATCCTTTGAAGTCATTAACCAAGACAGACTGGAATGATCAGTAATGACCGTAAAGGCCATTCCCTCAACATATGCCCGATACTTTTGGATTGCCAAAACTACAGCCAAACACTCTAGTTCGTTAACACTATAGTTCCTTTGTGTTGCTGTCAACTTATGCGACATATAAGCCAAAGGCTGATCGTGACCATCTGGATCCTTTTGGAAAAGCACTGCTCTATCCTGGTAGAACTGGCATCACACTGCAAATAGAAACGCTTGCTAAAATCAGGAGTAGCAAGAACTGGGGTGCTTCTTAAAGCCGCTTTCAATGAGTCAAATGCATCTTGTGAAGATTCAGTCCATCTGAATTTTTGATTTTTCTTTAAAAGATCAGTAAGCGGTCCCGATAGAGAAGAATAATTCCGGATGAAACGCCGATACCATCCCGTGACACCCAAAAATCTACGAAGCTGTCGAACGGTTTTAGGAACGGGGAACTCTGCAATGGCTTTCACTTTATCAGGGTTCGGTCTTAATCCACCCTCACCAATCACATGATCTAGGTACCCGATCTCTTTTAGTAGAAACTTACTTTTCTCAACATTAATTGTGAGGCCAGCTTTAGCTAGGCGTTCTGCAACCTCTGCGAGAAGGGAGAAATGTTCCTCTAAAGAAGATGTAGTTATCAAAAGGTCGTCAAGGTACACGAATACCCGATTATGCAATTGGTGGGGGATTGCCTTATTCATTAATCTAGATAAAGTTTGAGGCGCATTGCAGAGCCCGAACGGCATAACCCTAAATTGATATAATGGGCGCCCCGGGACAGCAAATGCCGTTTTTTCTCTCGAAGCTGGATCCAAAGGGATCTGCCAAAAGGCGTCCTTGAGATCCAAGCTCGAGATGTACTTCGTTTGATCCAACCGACTTAACAGGCCATCTATCAGTGGCAACGGATATGCATCCTTTTTGGTCACCGCATTCAATCGACGAGCATCTGAACGCAATCGGATGCAACCATTTGCCTTTGGATGCAACCATTTGCCTCTTTTTTACGACAGCCATCGGAGAGCTCCAAGCACTGTGGCTTTCTTCGATGACATCAAGTGATATCATCCGATCTAGTTCATCATAGATAAGTTTTTGAACAGCAGGTGAAACTGCATAAAATCTTTGTTTGATGGGCGCTGCCTCCCCAACGTCAATACTGTGGCTTATTAAAGGGGTTCTTCCCAGTCCTAGTTTTTCAAAGCTGGGTAGCCCTTCAAGAATGTTCTGAAGTTTACGCTGCTGATCGATGGTAAGATGATGTTGTTGACTGGAGGGACTTGGTTCAGGTGATGAATCTATAGACACTTCCTCAATCACTCTAGGCGCTAAACGGAACATTTCCCAGAAATCGCACCCTAAATACAAAGTTTGTTCGAGAGATGGTATAATAAATATTTTCATTGAGGCGGTGTTATCGTTAAAAGTAATTTCACTATTAACATATCCAAGGACTCGCTGCGCAGCACCACAAGCAGTTTTAACAAACAAGGTAATTGGATGAAGTGTAAGACCATTCCGTTCAATAAATTCAGTCGATCCCTTACCCAGAGCAGTGATTGAAGCACCACTATCCAACAATCCACGAATTTTTCGCCCTTGTATAGAAACAGTCGCATATGGACGATTATCTTTTACGGTTTGAGAGGAATCGGAAAATACTGATTCGGCGATCTTATTGTAAGTAATTTTTTTATCTTTAAAATATTTTATGGATCGTAGCCTATGTAAAGTACTTTTAACATATGGACTGGGGCTAATTATTTGTGATAAGCTTGAGTGTTCAAAACTGAGTGTTTTTGAACTTGTCGTAGGGGTACTTATTCTTGGGTTGGGGCCTTGAATCGCTTGTCGGAAACGAGGTGGCCCGGTAATGTTCATCTCCGGCATTAAGTTTCCCGTTTTCCGAGAACATCGAGGACAATGAGGCTTTCGGACATCAGGAGTCCCACAAGAATAGCAAAAAAATCGTGGTGGCACATCACAGTCCATCCAAAAATTTTTGGCTGAAACTCGGCAGTTCCAACAAATAATGGGCGGTGGAGTGCTTGAGTGGTACTTTACGTTTGGAGGCTGATTGATAGCATTTATGGTATCCAAATCTAGTGGTTGACCTTGTAAGTGAGACTCAAAGTTATTTGTGATAACCGGATCGGTTCGTGAAACCGGGCTAGCAACATTCTGATTATTTAATGTACTAAACCCATTATTTGCTGTTTGTGGGTTTGCCTCATTTGGAGAACGATAAAATTCATGTACGCTTGGGGTTTTATACCCCGAATACGATTCTGGAACATAACCGATACTTTTCCAGGCATCTTCGGTTGATATGCATATACTGACTAAATCCGCTACCGACGAAATAGTTTTCCCCGCTAAATGAACAATTAACCCTACCCTCATGTTTTTTCTTAAGGTTTCCATTAACTCCAGTTCAGGTAGGGGAATTTTTATGGGCATCGCGAGAGTAAGAATGCTGTAGTAGAAATCAAGAAATGACTCTTGGTTTTTGTTTCCTGTCATCAATTAGTTTACGGATATCTACATCAGTTCTTCGATCTTGAAATCTGTGTAAAAAGGAACTACGTAGTTCATCCCACGTACAGTTCGGGCTGTTTCTAATAATAAGCCAGTAATGTTCTTGCGCTAGACCATCCAGCAAAAAGGTAATATCGTTCAATAATTGAGATAGAGGTACATTGTGAGTTAACGCCAAATGTTGAAGTCTTAGAAAAAAATTCTCCACGGCTATACCAGTAGAAGATCCGTCAAATCTAACTTTCCACTTACAAACGGGTGTAAAATTATTAGGTTTCACACCAGTAAGCAAACCACTAGGATGGGTTAAACGTGGAGTTTGACCTTGGTTTGTAAAATTTGTCCTATCTACTGGATTAATTACATTCGGACGAATTCCATAAGTTACCCCGGAAGGCACAAAATTATAATTTGGTAATGGATAGTGAGCGCCTAATTGCCCATTGGCTGGTAATGGGACATAATTAGCGTATGGTCCTATTGGATAGTAATTACGGGGTTCGTATGTAAATTGGGTCGGTAAATTATTTTGCATAGGATGTTCATGGACTGGCTCGATACCAGGGTAAATAGGTAAATTGGATCGTTGATTATTTATATTATTCGATTTTGGGTTGGATGCATTTCCTTCAGTTTGATGTACATTTTGGCGAGAACCGAGGTTTGACTCAGCCACAAAGTCAGCAATGTTTATAGCACTTATCCCTGCTATGGAACTATTGATATCTTGTTTGTTTTGTTTATGATTTTCACACAAAGATATCAAATCTTGACAATTTTTTATATACTTAAGACAAGTAGGTTGAACATCTTCAACGGAGGAAATACGTTGGAAACGACCTTGGATATGAGTAAGTCGAGATGCGATGACTTCCAATTCAGTATCATCATCTGACCTATTTTCGATTAAATCTAACAGCGTGACTTGCAAATATTGCAATTTAAATGTACATGTAACTTCGGTATTTGGATACTTCACCGCTTCTTCGTGCGGTTTTCGTGGAATAAGCTCAGGGTTACCGGATTCTAAGCTAAATCGTGCATCTAAAGCTTGAAACTGATTTTTGATAGGACCTGATATTTGACGTACCTCACATTCGATACGAAATTCGTCGCTTTCCAAATTGCCCGATTTTATACTAAATGAAGACATGGTGAAGGAACTATATTATAATACAGGTATCAAAATAACTAAATATAACAAAATTAAATATAAATAATACCAAAACACAATCTTATATAATGGTTACTAAACCTAAAATGATTTCAAAAGTTGAGAAAGGTACAAAATATATCTTTAAAGTAATTTGATCGAAACAATTAGTTTTTCTATCAAAATTTTAATGTGAAAATCCTCGAATTTTCCAATAACCAAAACAAAATGTTAGATGAATAATATATGATTTATAAACAAAATATAATCGAGAGAATGCAACAGTCATCGGTATGCCGCAGAATATGACGATAAATGTACAATATAATAGCATATAGTGCACTCGTATCATTGCCTGTGCCGGAAAAAAAAACTTTAGGAATAAGGAAGGGAATAGCAAAAGTTATTTATATAAATTAATAAAATCTAACTTAAACTCAAAATACGGATGTATTTGCGAGAAAGATCTTTATCAATTAATATGATGAGTTTAAAAAATAATAAAAGTAACGAATCGAACATTAAAATCGACAAAAAAATTATTATTTTTTTGGAATTAATGCGAGTTACTTTATTTTAAACTGCACCGAGATTCAACATCCTCAAATGGAAACAAGGGCATCTCAAATATTTAATTAAATAAAGTTAATGATAATTTATATGCTATAAATTGAAAAAAAAATTGATGTGAAAAAAAATGTTGAAGCCATTTTAAAGTTTGGGCGCCATCTGTAACAACCGAAGGTAAACTTTAGTTGTTACCGAAAATTTTTACTCACTCAGAGGTTTCGAGGCGGTAATCTTTGGCCGGCTAAGGCTCAGGGTTGTGTGTGGGGTTTCTCGAAACATGAGTGGGTCTTGCTAGACCGCAGGGTACGAAACCGGGAAAGCAGGGGAATATGGGAGAGAAAATTAAAATTAGGAATACAAGCAGGCAATGATACTTACCTTACCGTCATCCTACTACATACCGACACTGTTACATTCTGAACGATAAAAGTTTAATTCATTCTGAACCTAAAATAAATTACACTGATGAACGGAACAAACGAATCATAATTAGCGGGTTTTGTGAATGAAAATTAATAATTTTAAGGAATTATACATTTGCTTTTATTTGTATACCATGTAACTTTAAAATTCAATATATATATATATATATATATATGTATCATATATATATATATATATATATATATATATATATATATATATATATATATATATATATATATATATGATACATAAATGCATACAACGTTAATTCTAAACTTAATTAATTTAAAGATAATGAAAAAAGATTTATATTTATATACATGTATATCTCTGTTTAGATATACATACGAGTATAATTTAAGAAAGGGAAATATAAATTAATAATAAATAAATAAATATATAATAATTACTATAATATAACAATAATTAAATAAAATAGAAAAACCTGAGCTTTATAAATGGTCGACCATTACATTCGATGTATCCATTGCTGTTGTCGTATCCATTAGCCACGTTGATTTTTTTTTTGTTACAAGCACATTTATGATTTGTGCTAACCGGTGAAAATTTCGTAGGTGAATTGCATTTTTCATTTTTATAGCAATTCAATCAATCACTTTGGTTCTGGCACACCATTTTTCGTATAAGAGTCATTTTTATTTATTTAATAACTTATTATTTCAGTATTTATTTAATTTTTTAGTTTTAGGTTTTTATGTTTTCAGGTTTTATATATATTAGGAGGTTTATTGGTTTCTTATTAATTATTACGCTCACTGTAATAATTTTTAATCGTATTATGTACCTTGAACTCTTTGTTTCGTTTACTTATTTTAGAGCAACATAAATGTTTTAGGTTTGACTTTTTTTTTACAATTTAATAATTAACAGAAACACTAAGTATAACAATTTATTTTGTAACTATAACAATATTAATATAGATATTGAATTTTTGAGGTCCATATTATTTTATTTATTTAGTCAGATAGTTAATATAATGATTTTTAAATATGTAATTAGTTTACATCACAAAACTTAGCAACTGACTCACTTAACTCCCAAAACTGAACTTCCGCATCGGTGCAAAATTTTTCTTTTATAGCCATCTATCACCCGTTATCAATTATGTCATTCATTCCACTCTCGTTTGCAAATTTATTTTTATTTCATTTTGTTTTGGTTGCAAATTTTTAAATTTCGAGAAAAATCGAGAATTTGGAAAAATAGATTTTGTGTTTTTTTTCAGAGATTTACAACTTAAGATTTTTTTTTTAATTAATTGTAGCGATCACTCGTTACAACTGTCAGTTGTGAGTGGTACAGGGACATGATTACAAATTTTTTCTTTGGTGTTATGTAAAGTCACTTGTCTTCTTCGTTAGAGACAATTGAACATCACACTGGCAATTGAACCTGGAAATCAACATTGGAAGAGTTATTGGCGAAATACAGCTGCAAATGCTGCGAAAAGTTGATGTTCCAGATTGCGCCTTGTACGCGCCACATGGCCGAAAGCATATTGAAACATTAAAATCATAATATTTTCTTTAATTATAATATTAAATATTTTCATATTTTTAAATAGTTTATAGTAAGTATAAACATTATCCTAGTCAGACAAATATATACAAAAATATTATTTTCTAAACATAATAATATTTACAAAACATATATCTTTTTCTCCGTTTGACATAACTGCCAATCTGAAATTCAGAATCGAACAGCACCCTTAAGCAAGGTCAAATCAAAAACGTAAACGCAATGAGAATATTATTCCGAAATGTTGATCTAGAGAAGATTGAACGATTGTAGAATACGATGTGGAATGATATGTTTGCAATGATGAACACCAAACAAAAAATCCATACAAAACGAAAATACAAAGTGAAGCATGCAAACACGATGAGAAAACAGGACGTACGTATAAAATTAGATGAGAAGCAACGATGAGATCATTGACTTATTTTATAGTTTTCTTTAATTTGATAAAAAGATTAATCAAAAGCTTATCATAAAACGAAATAAAAATTATAGTATAGTGCTGTGTTTTCTGGACACAAAGTGTAGTGTTTCGTTGCATGAAAAATTAAATTCATTCAAAAACGAGTAAATTTCTTTGGATAAGTATTATTTTGTTTGCTCTGCCTTAACAGTGGAAAAATTTCCTTCCTCAATGGTTATAAAAAATTAAAAGTTAATATACCAATAGGTAATATAATTTATGTGCCAACATTCTTAATAATAGTTTTAATTGAAAATATTTGGATTAAATATGCAATTCCATATCAAAAAACAAAGAAATTACAAAAATCAAAAACTTTCGTTTGCTTAGATATTTTGTGTTTTACCAAAGCCATCTTGATATAAAGCCTGAATGCATACTCAGTTTTTGAAATGAGCTTTATTTAGTGTATAATTAATGTTCGTTTTATCAAGAAACTCATACGAAACGAACAAATTTATTTTTAAGTTATTATTTTTATTGCAAGTTAGAGCTTTTAAAATTTTATTTTATAAAATGACTAAGAAAGGGTGAAATTAGATCTGAATATACACCATTTTTTTGCAAATCAAAATAAATCACGATCAAAATGAACTATAAATTGATTTATATTTTTATAAATTTTGTGCTTTTTATTTCAATATAAACGATCCTCCAAAATATATTTTACTCGCACAACGAAAGTCAAACTCATTTCTTAATAAATTTAGAAAACAAATATTGAAGAGAATACATAAAATTGAACGCGGCAACATAAAAAATTAATTTTTGATTTATTTAAATGAAATTATGTATTCGAAAAAATTAACTAAATCCGAAGTTAAAGACATAAATTAGCTTGAAAAAAAATTTCTAACATGCTGTTGTCAGTAAATAACATAATCAGCTGATCAATGTTTACATTTTAACATTGACAACAAAACGTAATCGCAATTTCATGCTTCCTATTTATTCACAATCACAGCACAACACTTCACTAAATTCTCAATCAAATACATCAAATCAAAAAAAAGTTTTATTGATGCTGCATCAACATAAGAATAATATTTAATTGCATAATTATGCATTAAATACAAAACCAGTTGTCATAATGACATGAATGTCATAACAATGGCAGCAAGAGAATATTTTTTTAAATTGAGTGACAGTTCGAAGAAATGTCATTACTTACTAGCGATGCTGTATTATAAAAATTCGTGTAAAAATCATACGTGTGTATGTAAAATTAAAATCATGTTAATTGTGTTTATGTAGTTTTGTGTTTTGATATTGTTCTTTTTTACGTAAATGCAACATAAATCGCAATACAGCTTAAAATTAAATGAAATTGATTTGGTTTAGTGTAGTGTCAAATTTATTTATTCTCTTTTTGAGCATACTTGATTTAAAATATAATATATTTCTCGTATTCTTATTAATCATCTGTCTCTATTTGCGTTTTAAATTAATAAAATACCATATTATCATTTAATTATTAAAGTAAAATGGAAAAATAAATCGAAAAATGATTAAGTTCAGGATGAAAACTGAAATTTCCGGTTTCAATTGAATATAACTTTGGTTAAATTCGAACTACTTTTCATTCAAATATTAACTGTCGAGAAAAGCTTTACCTTTCATACATTTTGTGTGAAATTGACGTTGATTTTTGTATTTTTGTTTCATAAAATTAAGCTCGTTTTGAACATTCCGGCTTGAATCAATTAAAATCGCTTTGGTTTTACATGCGGTTGCAACAGTGGCACTTCAAAATGTAAGCGGAATTATAGTTTTTTTCTATGGAGTTATATTTTCTAATCCACTATATTTTCTATAAAATTTAAATACTGTTATCTCATTCTCTTCTTTCTCTCTTACGATGTAAACAAAAAAAGTGCTTCACAACAAACATTTTGCTGTTCTATCGATAGTTAAGCCTGATTTCCATTATGAAAAAATACTGACCAAATAGTCAAGGCGGGATAAAAAATTATATTTTCTTAAAGTGCGAGAGAAATAAAAAATATTTTCAGTACAAAAAATTTATTCAGTACTGAATAAATTTTTATGGTTACTGAGAAAATAATTAAAGCAGTACTGACAAAATATATCAAGAGAAGTATTTTTATTCTGTACTGGAGAAATATTTTATAGAAAAATAAATATGGATGATAATTTTTTATGGTCAATTCATAATTTTAACATTTCGTTTTGTGTTATTTCATTGTGAAAATAATTGAATTAAATGTTAAGTTTATTTTTCTTAAATTTATTGCTATAGATTCAAACTGATTTTGTCTTTTTGAATGAAAAAATGAAAAAATTTGAAATTTCTTGGTTATGTTACACGCATCTGTCAAAATATATCCACTATAAAAAAAGTAAAAAACGATCTCTGTCACTCTAATGGCAGTTTTGATTTTTTTTCTCGCTTTGGTTTTTTCAGTAAAAATACTGACAAAATTTTTTTCATAATGGAAATCAGACTTTAATCTAACGTCTAAATCAAATACTATCGTTAGTAAAAAATAGTGACACTTTGTTATTAGTTCTTCAAGGCATTACAAACCAGCAAAAACAGTTTCAAGGCTACACAACAACGAAGCCACGCTCGGAAAGACAAAAAACAACAATAATTGAAGATCGAAGATACAATTGAATAAAAATAGCTGACAAAAAAAACAAATCTTAAACGAATATCTAACGACGGTAAAATTCGAAACTACTCTCTGAATCAATCCCATTATTGCTTCAAAGAACAACAAGACACGGTGAATACAAAAAACATTCATCACGAAAATGCACACACGTTTTAATTGGGCACCAACAACTGCAACTCTTCCACTAGCGAGTCAACCAGAGACCAACCAGCTTCGATTCCAGAAGATTATGTCGGTCGAGGAAATTCTAGAGATGAAATATACAGACTAGATCTGGGTTTTAAACAGAAAAAATGGAGAATATGATGATGCAGACAACAGATTTAAATGAACAATTTTGTATAAAAGAAACAGAGCAGGATAAACCCGACACATATATAGAAAATTAGTATGAAAATATAAACAGTCGATATGAAAATATTATCGTTCACATATAGCAACCGATTTGGAAAAAAACACAGTAAAATCTTTAATGATCAAGGTAAAACCCACTTTTTCATTGAGATTATTTAAAGTGAGTAGGTTTTGCGGATACGTTCAAAATGTTAGTTCACAACAACTAACGGCTACTCACAAAATGAACTACCTCAAAATTCAAGTAGTAGGAACAGTAAGCAAACTATTAAGCCACTTAGAAGCAATTAAAACTAATTTTGAAGCAACATTGGAAATATTAGAGAACAGATTCAACAACAAAAATTACTTGTGTTCACCTTATTAAACCCCCACAACCATCCTGTAACGCTGAATCCACCTACACAATAAAACAACAATATGATATAACCACTGAGTGTTTATATACAGTTCGAAGTTTGGAAATAGACACAAATTGAATTATGGATCAAGGCGCTCGATATGAGAAATCACTAGTGAACCCAAGAGCCATTCAAACTACCAACCAGTTTTTGAGCTTTTTCGAAACGTTGTCAATCTCTAGAAATAACATTGAAACATAATGAGAACTTGCGTTCGCGTCCTGTCACGACGAGCACTGACTCTAACTGTTTTACCTAACGCGGTCCCACACGTTTTTTTAATATAACAGGGATTCTTATAGGCCGATAAACTCTTGTCACACTTGTGAAAGTATGACGTTCTATCATAAATAAAACTTGGTGAAACTTATCTAGTTTCACCAAAAACAATTATAGGTAAATGGACTTTAATAAAATTTTTATAAGCTAGCACGCTTAACAAAAACTAATTCCTGACTGACTGCTTTCAGTTTATTTCTTTTTCTCCTCCCAATTCGAAAAAATTGCCAACATGCATTTCGTTTTAATAATTTACCTCGGTAAATACTAAACGGCGACAGGCGACAACGCAGCTATCAAAGGAAAGAAGGAGGTGACATGACGAATCGGGAACAACAGCTATCGACATGAAGTTCTGGTTGCGAATATTGTGGATGAGGTCATCCTGGGAATGGACTTCATGAAACGAAATGGATTCGTATTGGATGTAGGACGAGGAACATTGCACTACGGTAATGTCAAACTGCGTTTGCAACTTAACAACGGAAAGGAGCCAGTCGTAAGAAGGATAACATTGGATCATCGGACAAAGCTACCACCACACTCAGAAACGGTTGTTTGAGGGAAGTTGGATGGAGGTCCTGTAGCACAAGGGTTGTGGGTTGTGGAAACCAATAGTAACGAGTTACAAACCAAAGAAATTACCATCGGAAAAGCTTTGGTTAAACCGGATTGTGACTTCAGAGTACCGATAAGGGCTCTTAATTTATCGGATATGACAAAAACTATCAAAAAGGGAACTAACATTGGCCGACGTGAGGAAGTATTCGCCATTATAAAATGCGAGGAGACGAATCCTTGTGGAAACGCCAAGGATCAACGACAACGGAAAATAACGGAGGAACTAACACATAAATGGACGGAACAATTAACATCTGAAGAAAACCAAGCAGCAAAGAACTTGCTCCAGAAATATACGTCCATTTTCTGTGGGGCACAGGAAGATAATGGCAGAACAAACATGGTTAAACACCGGATCGACACAGGAACATCAACACCAATTCGAAAAGCACCTAGAAGGGTACCATTGGCTAAACAAGCAGAAGTGGATAAGATGGTAATTGATATGCAAACATCGGGAGTAATTGAGCAGTCAACGAGTCCATGGAGTTCGCCAGTAGTATTGGTGGAAAAAAAGGATGGAAGCATGCGATTCTGCTTTGATTATCGGAAGCTCAACACAGTTACCAAGAAGGAAAGTTACTTATTACCAAGGATCGACGACACACTAGATACATTGGCAGGAGCACGTATGTTTTCCAACATTGGATTTGCAGAGCGGTTATTGGCAAGTGGAGGTCGCAGATGAAGATAAGGAAAAGGCGGCGTTCAATGTGGGCAATGAATTATGGCAATTCAATGACATGCCATTTGGACTTTGTAACGCCCCTGCGACTTTCGAACGGCTAATGGAACGCATACTTAAAGGACTCCACTGGAAAACATGCCTGGTATATTTGGACAACATCATCGTAATGGGAAAGGACTTCAACGAGCATCTACGAAATCTAGAGGAAGTATTCGAAAGAATCCAATCAGGTAGATTGAAGTTAAGTCCGAAGAAATGTGTATTGTTCCGGGATGAAGTTAAATATTTGGGACACAAAATAACAACCAGCGGTATTCAAACAGATGAAGACAAGATCTCCGCCGTTAAGGATTGACCAAAACCGCAGAACTTACATGAACTAAGAAGTTTCATCGGACTATGCACATATTATCGACGATTTGTGCCAGGATTTGCCAACATCAAGCCTTTCCAATGAAGTGATGAACACGAGGAAGCGTTCAACGAACTGAAGCAGCGATTATATACAGCAATATCTTTCGTATCCGGTTTCGAATAAACGTTTTATTTTGGATACGGATGCAAGCAATTATGGCTTGGAAGGAGTGTTGCCACAGGAAATCGATGGACAGGAACGCGTGTAACAAGAAGAGAATTGGTAGCCATAGTGAAATGTGTGGAACATTTCCGGAAATTCCTCTATGGCCAATCATTTCTATTAAGAACGGATCATGGCGCCTTGACATGGCTACTTCAATTTAAAAATCCCGAAGGACAAGTAGCACGGTGGATTGAGCGATTGGGGAGTTTCGTCTACGAAATTCAACATCGGAAAGGAAGCGCTCATGAAAATGCGGATGCATTGTCAAGACGGCCATGTCGAGTGGATTGTAAACTTGCGGTCGGGTAGAAAACAAGGAAAACATCGTCGACATCAGACTAATGAAAGTGTTGCCAGCTGATGAATGGACCAACGATGTTATATTCGAAGCACAACGGGAGGGTCCAGATTTGGCAGTCATAATCAAATTCATGGAGGAAGAACATCGTCCAACATAGAGCGATATTGCGGATAAAAGCCCAACTATCAAGGCTTATTGGGCCCAATGGGATAGTTTAATCATGGAAGACGTCTTCTTAGAGCGAACATGGGAGAGCTCCGATGGCAAGACAAAGCAATCGTTGGTAGTAGTACCGAGAATCAGGATGCGGAAATTTTGGAGGAATACCACGGAGGAACAAGCGGAGGCCACCTTGGAATTAACAAAACGTTAGCCAAGGTACGTGAACGGTTCTACTGGGCAGAATGTAGACAGGCAGTGGCTGAATGGTGTCAAAAGTGTGACCAATGTATGGCAGTGAAAGGACCGGCCAAGAAGAGCCATGGAGCGATGCAACAATATAATGTGGGAGCATCATTGGAGAGGATTGCCATAGATGTTGCAGAACCATTTCCAACCAGCGATAGTGGCAACAAATATGTTTTGGTAGTAATGGACTACTTCGATCTCTCGAAGATATTAGTAGAGAAATGCATCTATTATCAGTTTATATAAAACAGTATAAATAGTATAATGGAATGCAACTGTAGCAAATGATCTTTGATGAATTTATAAAAAAAAATATGTTTAATGTTTTACTTAACCTTAAGCAATTTGAGCTGTCGTTACGTAAGAATTTGAAGACCCATCACGCTTAGTTTCCTCGTTTTTTTCTGTTCACTTAGTAGTTTTGTCTGTTAAGTTTTTCAGTAGGTTCATGACTCAATGCTGCACCAGTGGATAGAGGAGAAGTGCCATCACAATGGTGATCTTTAATTGGATCTCTAGATTGTAAGTCTTTTCAAACTATCCTTTCCACAATTTATTTTGAATATTGGTGCTCGAACATCTGCATCAAATCAATTTGGGTTCTTATAGGTATATAATCCGCTATATCGCATGGTCTTCAGTTTATGGACTAATTTATCGTAAAAAGAAAAGAGTTGATTCATAACACTGTGCACAGTTATATAAATTAAGTAAGAATGAGATTCGTATACTGTTTAACGATTTTTGCTACTCTAAAGTTACATATTAGGTGCATATTATTCATACTATTTCGAAGTATATTAACTCTATATACAACAATTGCACACATATAAACAACAAAACTAACATATTTCAGTATATACATACATTTTATAAATTTAATAGTCAGTTTGTTTTGTAAAACGAAACTTTCACTACGTAAACAGTTCTCTATAATCTTATAAATTTTGTTAATTTAAATCAAATTAGTTTTACCTTTATTAAAACCGGTATACTGTTTAATAAAAATAGTTAATACGTACATAATGTATTTGAATTGTGTTTTTTACAATATATGATTGTATTGAGTTAAAAACACAAAAAGTTTGCATGTAATTGTAAACAAAGTGCACATGCGAGTACATAAGAATATGTGTACATAATATAGGTATGGGATTAAAAACTATTATGGAACCGAAGCTAAATAAAATAAAAATAATTATTTAATTAAAATCGTGAATAAATACGGACTATGAATAATAAAGTTTGATCGTACATTAGTTTTATATAAAAGCCGCGTGTTTAAATAATTACTTTTATTCATTTGTGATAAAGTAGAATCGTCATTGTTGTTGATATGTTGAGTACGATTTGATCTTAACGTTTAAAAAATTACTCATCATAATTACGCTAAAGTTTGAGTAATCAGTGACATTTTTTAGTTTATTTTATGTTCTGCTGTAGCATACAGCTTGTTAAGCAGTTTAAGGTGAAATCTCAAAGAAATCGGGTTATAAAAACTTGTTTAGAATTTGTTATGTGTTTTAAACCTTATATATTGGGAATATATATAGTTGTTATACGAAAAGTTCTGTGTAAATTAAAAACGGATGCATGAGAGCAAATTAAGAATAATAAATAAGTAAAGTGTTTTATTTGACGATAATATTAGAAATAAATATACAATAATTTTGGAATATTAAAAACATAATAACTATATATTATATTTTAAAAGTGCAAATGAAACAAATTCCAAACTCAATAAAAATGAATAAATCTATTTATACGATTTCATATAACAATAACTCATCAAATGACCAGGTAAATAGAAATTTTGACAAAATAGTTTGTAGTTTGTTAAATACGGATATATATATATATATATATATATATATATATATACATTATATATATATATATATATATATATATATATATATATATATATATATATATATATATATATATATATATATAAATATATATATATTTATATTTATATATATGGCAACAAGTAGTTGTTTAAATACATTGTTAAAAAATTAAATATTGTACATAAGCAAATAAACGTGTACTCAAAAAGCAAAATGCGATGAGTTTTTTATAAAGAAACTACTACCTTACTATATACAACTAAATAAAGTAATATAAATATGAGTACATATTAAAATAGTGTGTGTTATGGTTTTGTGTAGTTGGAGAGCGAGAATTATTTACATTTGCATACATCTTTTGAATTAGTTTCATCCGCCTAAATGTTAGCTACATATTAATAGTTGCAGTATATTGAATAACATTCAAAAATTGATAACGAAATATTGGTAATCAGGTACAATGTCTTTATAATAATGTATTGTACACATAAAATAATGATAATTACAAAAAAGGTATTTTGTCATCTTGATTGATTGAATTTTCATTTTCAAAAATTTTTGTGTTAAAAATAAGTTTTTAATGCGGTACATACTTACAGGTTGTATGCAACTTGTGCTATTGGAAGGAACCTAAATAATATTAAAACAAAAAAATGTATAGTATAATAATAATATTATACAAAGAAAAATAGATTTAATAAATCGTGCTTTTATTGGTCGCATTGATTAAGGATGGTAGATGGTAATACTACATAGCAAATAAAATATTTTGGAGCCCAAATTAAAAATATAAAACTAAATATAAGAAAACTGATGTCCTAATATTTAAATAACATCTTGACTAAATGAAAGTTTTTATATCACCGTAAACCATAAATTTAATGTAGATTGTAGAGATTAAACCTTATTAAATGAGTGAGTTTTGTGTTAAATAATCACGATTGAACCAAAATGTAATGAATTTCTGAATTATAATAACACGTGATCCAAGGTATTTTACTTCTAAAACAGTCCGATCGTACACACTTAGATAAAAATTACACTTTGTCGACAAACAAGATATGCATTTACATTACCAAACGTATACTCAGAAATGTTTGGTGCCTTTAACTTCTTCCCGATAAAGTACACCACAAATTATATGATTTGTAATAATTGCATTTTTTTCCGGTTTTTACAGGCCATTATTGGCCCATACCGTGTCAACAATCTGAATCCAATGGTTTCGATCACGAGCCAGCTCTTCCAACCGTTGGAGACAGTTTGCAGATGCCAGATCGCTCTCTATGCCGTGGAGCCATCGTCGCCGACACCGATCTCTTCGCCTACCGAAAGGCGGTTCTCCCTTTAAAGATCGCTGTATCATTCGTTTTGGATCAGCACGCAGAACGTGTCCGAGCCAGCGTATTCGCCGTCCTTTGATTTCATGAACGATATCAGGAATTTGCATTAAATTCCTGATCTCGTGATTGAATAGAACTCGGTATGTGCCATCGACGTCGCGTTTTGGGCCACATATCACAACCATGATTCTTCTCTCGAATGTTAGAAGCCATATTTCGTACTCATCCGTCAAGGTCCAACTCTCACATCCATACATGACAACGGGTCTGATCAACTACACTCTGTACAGTTTCAGCTTATCCGTATTTGCAAGATATTTTGATTTCAGCAGTGGACGTAGAGGATACAAAGTCCGATTGCCAGCAGCGAGCCGAACCTTGATATCCTCTCCCACACTATTATCGTGAGTAATGAGAGATCCAAGATAATTGAATCTCATCACTCCTTCCAACGTGTGGTTTCCACTACTGAAATCAATTGCGTCTTGGTCTCGAAAACCACTGATCAGATATTTGGTTTTGGACTCATTGATTTTGAGACCAACGGAAGCTGAAAACTGTTCCAGTGGATATAGTATCTCTTTCACTCCGTTGCCATTTAATCCAATCACACAGATATCATCTGCATAAGCAAGAAGTTGATAGGATTGTCGGAATAAGATATTGTCCTGAGGTGTTTCACTTTTACGAAGGATGTATTCCAACATGAGATTAAAAAGTATCGGGGACAGCGCATCTCCTTGTCGAACACCAGAAGTGATTGCAAAAATTCTTGATAGCCTGTTCTCAACTTTGACACAGCATTGTGACTGCGTTACTGTCATTTTTTTGGTATTCCTAAATATTCAAACGCATACCATAGCCTCTCTCGATTGATCGAGTCATAGGCTTGCTTGAAATCTAGAATACCTGTGCATCGCGAGGTGTTTCGTAGTACTTGGCAAGAATCATCCGTAGCGAAAAAACTTGATCAGTGACTGACCGATTTGGACGTAATCCTCCTTGGTAGTCACCGACAATTTCCTCCGCTAGAGGAGTAATTTTTCCCAAGACAATGTATGACAGTAACTTGTATGCTGTGCAAAGGAGAGCTATACCGCGATAGTTCTCGCATTTGGTGAACGATTTTTCTTTAATCTCTGCATGGCCATTGTGAATTCCTCATAGGATGGATCCTCAATGAACATCTCCGCGGTATGTATTTGAGGGTATTCAAATACAGCTTGTGATACATGTGGAACATTGAGTAAATCAGAGAAATGTTCACGCCATGTATCGAGTACCGCATCGACGTTGACACAGAGGTTGTAACATTCGTATGATTTGGAGAGCCGGATGGTATAAGAATTCTAAATGGAACGCGATTGCAAAAAAAAGAGAAAGAAAAAAAAAACGTGATTATACAGGAAAGAGTTAAAAGCCAAAAAAAGGAAACAAGATGAACCGGAAAATGTTGTGAAAATAATTTAAGTTAAAATTCTTCTCCAAACCATACGATATTAAGAATTTTTGGGTCATACAGGGACTCTTCGCGGTCGTTGCCGGCTAAGCATCAGGGTTATGGGCGTGGGGAGTTGAGGAGTATGTATGACCAGTTGTAACCGCTGGAAAGGATAGATGCTGATTACCTACCTGTAATTGACCACGACGCTTACTCTAATTCATCCTCAAAATTAGAAGTTCGGCGTTAATACATTGTACCAAACCTCAGTGTGAAAATAAAAAAAAAATGAAAATAAAATACTTATTTGGGTGACTACTCAAAGGTAGAGGACAGCAATTTATTATCATTTGAATTAACAATAATATCTATAGCGTTTTTAATTTGAATTGTAGACCCGTATAACAAAATAATTCAACCGATTACCACCAATAGAAATAATCCTAATCTAACTAACCAACTGACTTAAAACTAGATTTTATATAACCAAAAAAAAGGAACTTAATGCTTAGATTAGAGTTTAAATATCATAATTAGCAAAAAAAATTTATTATTGTTTCTATCATTATCATTATTATTATTAAAATTATTATTATTATTATTATTAGATTATAATAATTATTATTATTATATTATATGGTCGCTCACCTTGGTACCAAAAGCGCATATACAGGAAGTCGTGACCACCGCACAGGAACTCGTAGAAGATATTTATATATTGCTCGTATTTATATTTATGTATACATACATATCCACTTATGATTTATATAATCACACTTTTACGTAATCGGCCAGTATTACAGCTCTGACGATTATATTGTTTTTGGTCTTATTCTCTTTCTTTTTTATTAGGTTTAATGTATTAAAAGTTTTTTTTTTTTTTTGTTTTCAACTTAATTATAGATACAATTATTTGTGAGCACTTATTCTAATTATCACAAAAAAAAAATAAAAAAAATATAATGATTTCTTATTAAAATTGGTCGTAATGACTAATTAAGTTTTTACGTTTCGAATAATGACAATTTTCGAGTGCACAATTCACAGTTTCTTATAAGCACCACTCGAACTGTCCAAAAATTGTATATAACGAAAAAAAATCTATTCCGTTTCTTTCACAAATATTTTGTCTTCTTTTAAATTTTAATTTCACAAACTAAATAGTTTTGTACCGATTGACATTCAATCGATTTTTAGGTACTATCAATCACATATGCTTTGAATAACTCACGGTAACTTTGAAAAAATTTATTTTTTTTTTTTTTTTTGTTTATATATTATATATACATATATAACTATATCATAAAACAGTTTCAAGAACTTGACTTTTAATATTTGTATCGACTACTGGCAATCTAAGAGAGTCTTTCTTCTACACCCACCGTATTTATACCCGGAAAAAAATGGTTTTGGTTCCCGCCAAATTTGAGTGACATCATCAACAAAACTCGATAACAATCGATAATCGAGATTTGCTTTCGATCGTGTAAACATTGGTGATGAGCTTTCTCGATAATCAACTGCAGCAATATCGAATTTCAAAAAAAAAACTCAAATTATGGTTTTCTGATACAAATCATGCATGTTGATTAAAACAAATTTACTTATAATTTTCGGTAATCAACACTAAGGGGTAACGAGAATTACTAACTCCAACATATGTACATATACTTCTTATGAAACGTAGTGTTTTAACAACCATCTAGGGGCTATATTAGTGAAATAGTATACTTGAACTTAAATTGTTGGTACAGACCAAAAGTTCAAAGGGGTACCAATGATGGCGTACTTGGTACAAAACGAAAGCTTTGGAACAAATCGTGGGAACGACCCATACCCTGAGTATGTCTCAAGAAGCCGGGCCTTTAAACTATTCTTGATAAAACCGTAATTGGAGTCATGAACCTTGTATGAAGTGAAGGATGGAGTATAATATAATCATGACCTGATGTCCTTCATGTGGAAAGTTCCCATTAATTTTCCTTGTACATCCCGAATTTTATAGGCCACATTCCCCACTCTTGAGTCAACAATGCCTGGTATGAATTTTGGAGATAATTTCGCCGAAAATTTGTTGGCTGCGTCGCTTTGGGCAAATGATCGTACGAAAATCGTCTGCCCCACATTAAATTGACGATTACGACTGCGTAGGTTGTAGTGTTGGGCGGATTTATCGTATGCAACTTTGAGGTAGTGTATGATTTTGTCTCGAATTAGATTAAGGCGATCCGGTTTGGATAAAACTGACACTTCGTTGTCGGTTGAGTCACAGAGGAATCGACGTAGTTCATGATCTGACCCATGCAATGTCATATGTTGCCCATAAACTAAATAGTGCGGGGAAAACTTAGTGGAACCATGTATCACGTTACGAATGGCGGCCGCGATTTCTTGAATGTGGAGATCCCATTCGTTATGCTTTGTATCGGTAACGTAGGAACGTACTGCCGATAAAATGGTCCTGTTCACCCGTTCCGAGGCGTTACTCTGAGGTGAGTAGACCGGCGTTCTAATATGACTAACTCCATATTTAAGTAATAAATCCTGAAACATTTTGGAGACGAACTGTTTTCCGTTGTCACTCGTAATGATCTCCGGGACTGAAAATAATAGGAAAACTTCATTCTCCAGGAATTGGCATATTAGAACCGCTGTCGCTTCTCTCAGAGGTTTTAGTAACACAAATTTAGAATAATGATCCAATATGATCAGAAGGTAGGCATTACCACGTTTTGAGCGTGGATATGGTCCCATTAAGTCTATGTACAATCTTTGGAAAGGTCGTTCGGATGTCACTTGATGTCCCATATTAGGTCTGGTACTAAAATTGACTGGCTTGTTCATTTTACAAATAGGACAGCTTGTTACGTAATTCTTAACATCTTGAACCATTCGTTGCCAATAGAATTGACGACGAAGACGCTCTAATGTTTTGGCTGTACCCATATGCGCTGAAGATGGAGGTACATGTGCCTGTGCAATTAAGGACTGGGTAAGAGTGGAAGGAACGACCAATTTCCAACTAGGCACGTCGGTGTCGTCGTATATGTCTCCAAATGAGGGATTGAACAGTAATTTGTTGCCTTGAACGCGAAAATTGTGTTGATCCGTTTGAACTTGTTTTACTTTGGTAATCTGTTCCTGATATTCCGCGTCCTCGAAATCTGGTGACTCCAGGTTAATATGAAGCGGTTCAGCACAACTAATGGACATATTTGAAGCAACAGGCATTTTCATTTCACCCAATTGGCCAGCGAACGAATTTATAGTAGCTATTGCATCACAATACACGCGTGACAATGCGTCTGGCACTATATTTACCGACCCTTTACGGTATCCGATTTGAAAATCAAATGCCTGTAGTTGTAAGCTCCATCTGGCCAGACGCCCTGACAAATCCTTCTGCGACATAAGCCAACGCAAACTGGCATGATCCGTGTAGATCGTGAAACTGTACCCTTCGATATACGCTCGGAACTTTTTGACGCTCAGTATACCGCGGCGTAACACTCTAGTTCCGTTATAGAATAGTTTCTTTGAGCAGCGTTTAATTTTTGAGAGAAGAACGCTATAGGGCGTTCCTCCCCTGCGGAATCTACTTGAAACAGCACGCTTCCGACACCAGTGGTACTGGCGTCACATTGTATAAAGAAGGGTTTTTCAAAGTCCGGATTTGCCAAGACGGGAGCGGTGGAAAGTGATCGTTTGAGAGCCTCAAAAGAGTTGTTAACAGAATCTGACCATTTGATTTTGATGCCTTTCTTCGTCAGGTCAGTTAACGGAGCTGCTATCGACGCGAAGTTACTAATGAAGCGACGGTACCATCCGCACATCCCCAAGAAGCGTCGTATTTGTTTAACAGTTTTTGGGATGGGATATTCCAAGATAGCGCGAACTTTTTCAGGGTCTGTACGGAGACATCCATCACCCACTAAATATCCCAAGTATTTCACTTCCTTTAACAAAAACCGGCTTTTCTCGACATTAATGGTCAGATTCGCATGTCTGAGGCGTTTGGCAACTTCACTAAGTAGCATGAAATGTTCTTCCAAAGTAGCAGAAGTAATAAGAAGGTCATCCAAATATACGAAGATTCGGTCATGATATTGATGGGGAATCACCCGGTGCATTAGGCGGCACATCGTCTGTGGTGCATTGCACAAGCCGAATGGCATGACCGTGAATTGGTAAAGTGGCCTGCCAGGTACCGTGAAGGCCGTCTTATCTCTGGATTGTGGATCGAGAGGGATCTGCCAAAACGCATCTTTTAGATCAATGGTTGATATGAAGCGAGTTTGGTCCAATCGACCTAACAATCCATCAATAAGCGGCAATGGGTAGGCATCCTTGACAGTAACTTTATTTACTTCACGGGCATCCAAGCACAGACGAACCTTACCATTGGCCTTTTGCACGAGGGTGACCGGAGAACACCAAGAACTCTGACTTTCTTCTAACACACCCATAGACAACATTCTATCTAGCTCAGTATACATTAGCTTCTGCTTAGCAGGTGAAATTGCGTAGAAACGTTGCTTAATCGGCTTAGCTGAGCCAACGTCGATTCCGTGCATCAACAGAGTAGTTTTACCAAGGCCTAGTTGTGTGCAAGAGGGGAACGATGATTTTATTTGCTGCAACTTAGCCTGGTCTACCAGTGATAGCTCATGAACGTTGGAGGTGGTTATATCCAATTCAGAGATAGAAAATTGAGTTAGTGCTTGTGTCAAATTTGTGGTGATCCCGAACTTATTCCAAAAATCAATTCCTAAATATAGCGTTTGTTCTAAAGATGGAACCACATATAACTTAATTACCTGTTCTTGGTTGTTAAAGCCAACAAGTGCATTAATATAACCAAAGACTCTTTGAGGTTGTCCGTTAGCTGTGTTTATATGGGTTGGGAAATTATGGAATTTGGGGAATTTATTGCCTAAATATTTTTCTGATCCAGCACCAAGTGCACTAATAGTAGCACCGCTATCCAAAAGACCTACGAATTGAATGCCATTAATGGATACTTGCGCATAGGGGCGCTTATCGATTCCATTATTGTGGATGATGGCAGACATAACATCTGATTTAATATTTTGTTTATGCTTCCAATATTTGCGTGTCCTTAGGCGGTGTTTTAAATTATAATGACGTTTGGGTCGAGAATTATCAGGTAACGATACTGGTAGGATGTCATTACTACTTGGTGGTTGGGTAGGGTGGTTGAGTTTTATTTGGTACTGGTGATAATCATCCGGTTCCGGCACACTACTGGTTTCTCCTACCGAAGGTACAGGAGGACCGGGATAGAAAGGAATTATTTTTGATTGTGTGATGTCGGGTTTCTCGATAAAAGTTGGGGTGAATTTGGCATCGGGCTGGGCGTGAAACTTTTCGAGGTACTGTGGTTCCCAGTTCTCCACTGTCCTCGCTGGTTGTTTTCCGCACACCGTGGGCATTTTGGCGTTATTGTGTCCTTTAAACCACACTTGTAGCAAAACCAACGGGTTGGACGTGCTGGACAATCGGTGAAGACATGGCCAATGTCATCGCAATTATAGCATATAACATAATTGGCGTCATTATGCGTGGTGTTGTTCCTGGATGCCGTCATATTGGGTGGGTGCATAGCTGCAACTTGTGGGGCAACATAAGTAGAGTTACTAAGCGGAACCGATACAGGCAACCTAGCACTTTCGTAATTTGAGTATTGATTATCGTTGTCTCCGAGTGCATTTACTACGCGTCGGGGTGTAGGGTATTGAGGATTTATGAACCTTCCTTGCTCATGACCTCGAACTTCTCGTTTATAAGGTACAAAACTGTCTGGATCTATCTTCAAATCTGCCCAGGTATTTTCCCAGCTTGTACAACTGCCTATCAGGTCTCCTATACTATCGAACTGGCGATCGGTTAACTGGTAACGTAATCCCGGTCGCATGTTTTTCCGGAGGATTTTTATCAGTTGTTGGTCTGGGTAAGGGGTGCTCAACTGAATAGTTAAACTTAGGATTTGTTGGTAAAACTCTACGAAAGATTCGTTAGGAAGCTGCTTACGCGACTCTATTTTATTTTCTATGTCCGTATCTGGCCGTCTATTCGCAAACCTAGCGAACATCTGTTGTTTCAATTCAAGCCAAGTGGTTCCCGGATGTTGTTGGCGAAATGTCCAATACCAATGAGCCGCTAGTCCTTTTAACACGAAACTAATTTCGGTTAGAAGTCGGTCGTTTTCGATTTGCATAGACGCAGCTACTGTTTCTAATTGGAACAAAAATAAATTTATAGGCGTCCCGGTAGGTGAGCCATCGAAGGAGAGACCACTACGCGATAAGCCTCGGGGTTCAATCCTGTAATTTGCCGATATTGGTCGAACGTACTCTCCCTCATACTGTGTTGGACCTGTCGCTATAGGGAACCTGCTATGAACGTTTGAATATTCAGGCTCTGGCTGCATTGGAACTGTTCTAGGAATTTGGTAAATGGGACCTGACGATGGCACAGCGGTATTCCTAGGAGATGATGATACCTGACTTGATGGGTTAGACGAATATAAACGAGCATGGTTTGGATCAATTGTAGTTCCTGCCGTGGCAACTGGAACTTGCCTGCTGGCTGACGCAAATTTTTGTTCCCTGTATTGCTTGCTTAGTTCAGTCACTTGCTGTGATAGTGCCTTAATTTGCGCCATCATGCATGACATAGCATAAGCTTGGTCCTTCGTGGTAGCTGTTTGGGAACTGCTAGGGACTACGGTCTTTGGCTCTCCCAGATCTACAGCGTTAGCGGCATCAATTGATTCGTTTAATCTATCGAGATCGTTTAAATATAATTGAAGGCTTGTCAACAAAACATGGCCGGATTCAAGCACCTGGTTAGCTTCTCGGCCATAAGTCTTGGATGAGGTAGCGCGGGATAACCTATCTGCAACATGCATCAATCGTGATTCGATGTTTTGAGCACTTTTTTGTTGTTGCTCGGCATCTAGTCCAGCGAGTTCATTTATGTTTTGTTGAAGTTCTTGTAATTTAGTACGGCAAGAATTAATTTCTAGGTCAGGCCGCTTTGCAGCCAAACTGTGCATTTTCGTCGGTTTTAATTGGCTGTCATGTTCCTCTAGTAATAGGCGATTTTGCAATATCGGAACGACATTGTTGTCCTCGAAGGGTATATCGCGCAATAAGCACTCAACCTCGAGTTCGTCGTTCTTAAGATGAAATACGTTCATAATGTAGACCACTGTTTACGGGACAAGGCAAGTGTTTATACTAAGTAATGTCAAAGTAAAGAGATGGCAATTAGAGAATGCTAATAACTATAACAAATACCTTAACTAAAAAAAAAATATGTATATCTAAATTCTATCAGTGGAGGATATTGATAAATCGCAGAAAAAATATATATACACACAACTCGTAAGTTATGCACCTCACCAGATGTATTAACACGCACTTAAATAATCACGACTACATAGACGATGCGGAAGGGATTCGGGGTAGAACTAACAGGCCTGCGAGGAGGACTATCCCACGGGCTTGGTCGCAAACTTCCACGACTCGGAACCGAATCAAAAACCGTCGATCGCACGCCTCTAGAAGCCAAATCCCAATTACGATTTGAATCCATTAACCGTCCTAGATAGAAGCTTTATAAAAAAAATGGAATAAGTAGGTCTGGATACGAAAAATAACTTTTAATCGACCTTAACCCCAAAATTATGAATCGTGATAAAAGAAAAAATTCAAAAATAATTGTAAATATGCTCATACCAGAAATTGATAGGTATATATAAGAATATAATTTTCAACGAAAGCCTCTTATTTAATTAATTTGATAGGCTTCGACTAATTATGAGTACGCTGTCGTAAAATTGGTACGTTAATAAGTATTGTAAGTAAGTTTATGTACATATGCTGGTAATAATTCTGAAAAAAATAGTGTTAGTTGGTAATACGAGTATAGTCGAACACCAAAAATAATTTAAAGCGAATATAAAAAAAATAAAAAATTAATGAAATTAAATTCTTATGGCAGATAAGAATATGTATATAATTGTAAAGATTCTCTTATTAAGCTTTCGTTTTTTTTTTTTTTTTTTTTTTTTTTTTTTTAAATAAACACGAAAAAAAATCCCAATATAAGAAAAAAAAATATATTAATTAATTAATATATAAATAAATTATATATATGTATGTATAGATTTATATATGTATATATATTAAACACAAATAAACTGTTGTAATTCAATGAAAAATCCAATTGTATGAGGATGAACCAGAGCAATGTCTTGAGTCAAAATTGGTAGAAATTATAAGCATAACACAATTAGTTTAGGTAGGTAATCAGCAAGGGAAGGGTGGAAATGAAAACTAGGGTAAAAGTTATAGTTATGGTATGGTTACTGCTCAAAGACTTAAAATTCAATTCAAACTCTACAAAAGAGGAATCAATTATAGTCGATGAGAAGTAAACACACAAAAAAAACCAGGGTTAGTACAACAGGAAACAAATTAGAATCAACACGCATCGCGAAAGCAAAAGGGTTCCTGCTGAACTAAAACCTTAAAGGTACAACAAAAAAAAAAAAAAGGTTTAGGTGAAGGTATGAAAAAAAATTGTGTGTATGACTCTTTTCATCAGCTAGATCAACAAAAATTAAAGAAATTATCTTTCTTTAATTTTCGAACTTAGCTAAGAAAGAGAGCATATCATTTTTTTTTTAAAATATGGAAATTAAATTATAATCTAGGGATAGGAAGCCTAAATGCTTGGGCGCCACTGTAACATTCGTATGATTTGGAGAGCCGGATGGTATAAGAATTCTAAATGGAACGCGATTGCAAAAAAAGGAGAAAGAAAAAAAAACGTGATTATACAGGAAAGAGTTAAAAGCCAAAAAAAGGAAACAAGATGAACCGGAAAATGTTGTGAAAATAATTTAAGTTAAAATTCTTCTCCAAACCATACGATATTAAGAATTTTTGGGTCATACAGGGACTCTTCGCGGTCGTTGCCGGCTAAGCATCAGGGTTATGGGCGTGGGGAGTTGAGGAGTATGTATGACCAGTTGTAACCGCTGGAAAGGATGGATGCTGATTACCTACCTGTAATTGACCACGACGCTTACTCTAATTCATCCTCAAAATTAGAAGTTCGGCGTTAATACATTGTACCAAACCTCAGTGTGAAAATAAAAAAAAAATGAAAATAAAATACTTATTTGGGTGACTACTCAAAGGTAGAGGACAGCAATTTATTATCATTTGAATTAACAATAATATCTATAGCGTTTTTAATTTGAATTGTAGACCCGTATAACAAAATAATTCAACCGATTACCACCAATAGAAATAATCCTAATCTAACTAACCAACTGACTTAAAACTAGATTTTATATAACCAAAAAAAAGGAACTTAATGCTTAGATTAGAGTTTAAATATCATAATTAGCAAAAAAAATTTATTATTGTTTCTATCATTATCATTATTATTATTAAAATTATTATTATTATTATTATTAGATTATAATAATTATTATTATTATATTATATGGTCGCTCACCTTGGTACCAAAAGCGCATATACAGGAAGTCGTGACCACCGCACAGGAACTCGTAGAAGATATTTATATATTGCTCGTATTTATATTTATGTATACATACATATCCACTTATGATTTATATAATCACACTTTTACGTAATCGGCCAGTATTACAGCTCTGACGATTATATTGTTTTTGGTCTTATTCTCTTTCTTTTTTATTAGGTTTAATGTATTAAAAGTTTTTTTTTTTTTTTGTTTTCAACTTAATTATAGATACAATTATTTGTGAGCACTTATTCTAATTATCACAAAAAAAAAATAAAAAAAATATAATGATTTCTTATTAAAATTGGTCGTAATGACTAATTAAGTTTTTACGTTTCGAATAATGACAATTTTCGAGTGCACAATTCACAGTTTCTTATAAGCACCACTCGAACTGTCCAAAAATTGTATATAACGAAAAAAAATCTATTCCGTTTCTTTCACAAATATTTTGTCTTCTTTTAAATTTTAATTTCACAAACTAAATAGTTTTGTACCGATTGACATTCAATCGATTTTTAGGTACTATCAATCACATATGCTTTGAATAACTCACGGTAACTTTGAAAAAATTTATTTTTTTTTTTTTTTTTGTTTATATATTATATATACATATATAACTATATCATAAAACAGTTTCAAGAACTTGACTTTTAATATTTGTATCGACTACTGGCAATCTAAGAGAGTCTTTCTTCTACACCCACCGTATTTATACCCGGAAAAAAATGGTTTTGGTTCCCGCCAAATTTGAGTGACATCATCAACAAAACTCGATAACAATCGATAATCGAGATTTGCTTTCGATCGTGTAAACATTGGTGATGAGCTTTCTCGATAATCAACTGCAGCAATATCGAATTTCAAAAAAAAAACTCAAATTATGGTTTTCTGATACAAATCATGCATGTTGATTAAAACAAATTTACTTATAATTTTCGGTAATCAACACTAAGGGGTAACGAGAATTACTAACTCCAACATATGTACATATACTTCTTATGAAACGTAGTGTTTTAACAACCATCTAGGGGCTATATTAGTGAAATAGTATACTTGAACTTAAATTGTTGGTACAGACCAAAAGTTCAAAGGGGTACCAATGATGGCGTACTTGGTACAAAACGAAAGCTTTGTAACAAGGTTTCCATCCTGGTCCCGAATGGCAGTTGACCGAGATCTTAAGGTATGGTGCAATTCGGTGATTCCTTTAAAGAAACCACGGGAATTGTGCTCATTGCTGAGTTGTTGTACTCTTAAGACCTTGGCCTTCCACCATTCGTGCTTTTTCTATCTACAAATGCGTTTAGCTGTCCTCCTAGCGAGAACTGCTTTGTTTTTCCTTGCAATTGTAAACCAAGTCTGCGCTTCATTATAAGCTATATTTCGTTGCTCAACAGCAAGACGACACTCCTCATCAAACCAATCATTTTTGGGCTTAGTTTTCACTATACCGAGACTGTGCTGGGCAGCATCGACAACCGAGGTTTTCAATACTTCCCAGATACTGTTCACATCATCAGATTGGTAATTGGATCGTAAAATGCTATTACTGACAAGTTCTTGATATTTTCGTTGCGTTTCTTCATTTATCAGACCTTCACAGGAGAATCGCGTTTTATATTCTCCTGTCCTCCTTTACTTGTACGAAAATTTCCATCGTAGATTTGCAGCAACCATAAAGTGGTCACTGCCTACGAATTTGGTTGACGACCGATACGATCTCACGTCTTGGACAACCCGAGCCCGGTCCTTTGAAATCAACACATGATCAATTTGGCTTCGGGATGTTTTACGTGGATGTGTCCATGTTTCCAAATGGATGTTTTTATGGGGAAAGAATGTACTTGCCTTTTGGAGATAATGTGCGATCGCAAAGTACATCATTCTTTCCCCATTCTCGGTCGCAGTTTCGTGTCGGGAGTACGGTCCTATGTTGTTACATAAGTCGGTGTGATTTCTGCCAGCTCTAGCATTAAAGTCACCAATCACCAATCTGATATCGTGCTCAGGTATAGAGCCCATCAGGTTATCCAAATTATTGTAAAATGAGTCTTTATCTTGGGGTTGGCTTACATCAGTGGGCGCATGTTCTTATACAATTGACAGGTTGGCTATTCTCATGTGCAAGCGAAGCTTACACATTCGATTATCGACTGCTTGGAAGTCCAACACAGCCTTTTTTACCTGCGGCCCAAAGAGAAAGCCAACTCCAAGATTTCCGAGGCCATCTCCACTGTGTAGCAACGTATAGCCTTGGGACATATGGACTCCACTTTTAGGCCATCGAGTTTCTTGGAGCGCTACGAGTTCCAGCCGATACTCCTTCATACATGTGATAAGGTCGTCCAACGCGCCAGGTTTTCTTAGTGAGTGCACGTTCCACGTGCTGATCCTCAATCTCGTATCCGGGTCCTTAAGCGGGGGGTCGTTGTCATTAAGGCGGTATCCGATTTTTTTGTTTTTGTTGACATTTTTAACTGTAATTGCATATAGTGTTTGATAATAATTCCATCTTTACCATCATCGAAAGTAGCCAAAACATGCGAATAAGATAGATCACATTTTTAAAATTCTATATATACATAATATTAATAAAAATGGTTTTACTTTACTAATTAATTCACTTGAAAATTAATTTTTATATTTCCTTAAATGTATTTTTAATAAACAAAAAAAAATTATGCAGCACGAAAGTTTTCTCTACAACCTTCAAGGACCACAATCAGTTGTGGATTACATAGGTCTTCGTTATAAATAATGACAGATTTCTAAAATGTTGTAAGATTGACATTGCATTTATATAGTTTACATAAATCAATAAAAACATAAATCATGTATAAATCATGTGTAAAACATAAATCAATAAAAAATTAAGATATGATAGAAGAATTACAAGCAAATCATTACGGTGATTCGAGGTTTGCTACCATAATACTGAAATATGTTCCATATAGTACCAAAAAGATAGCTGGAAACGTGTATTCCAGAATTATACGGGCACAAGCCATAGTCATATTGAAGGTATAAAGAAAAGGAATGTTATTTGTTTATTTACTTAATGCTTATAATTTGTATAGATAAGGAGGAAAAGCACATATGGAAGCAACGTGTAAAAATAATACTTCCATCAAGCATAAAAGCCTTTTAAAATGTTTACTAAACAAAATCAACACCATGCAAGGAACAATCGAAGATTGGTTGCAATGCGACCTGCTAAATAATAACATTTTAAATAGATAGTTTCGTTCTTCACTTTTGAGTGGCATTCTAATAAAATCTAAAATCCCAAACTCATAAAACCTAGTTAAACTACAACCCAGAGAATGCCTAGTATAGGATGAAATATGGTCAAATTTCCTGATTCCTTGCAAGCATTAAAACATCTTTTTAGAATAGTCATATTCTCTCTTTTTAGAATAGTCATATTAAATTGCTAACATTAATTGAAAATGGAATGGGTCAGTATTCAACAAAACGACTCTAAAGATTTTTGTAAACAATATGTAATAGATTACGATTTAAGACGACGAGCCTATTGCAAATCGACAAAATATATATTCTTTTTAAATTCTCGTTAACAGAGAAATATTATAACAATAGAATGCTAATCTAACTTACTATTTCTATAAATTTGAACATCATCAGTGAAAATGTGAAACGAGGATTCTATCTTATTAATATATGTATATATATATATATATATATATATATATATATATATAGAAAATAATAAAGGACAATTACCGAACCTTGAGGAACACCTGAAGTAACTGGAAAATAATTAGAATAACAAATATCAAAAAAACTGTCTGATAAATAATCTAGCAGCTGAAACTTGCTAAACCCAGATTAAAAGATATTGAGTAAACTAATATTAATTATATGAGACTGAATTTGGATTTTTACTACTATATCAAAGACTTTGCAAATGGAAGTAAAAATACTAACAGTTCCAAACTGGAGTAACTCAACAGGATAGGCAAGTTTTGGAATTGCTAAGTTTCCATTGGTCGGGAAAGGAAGAGGAGGTAAAGATTAAACATGTGTAATAAATATTTTGGAGAGTAAGGAAAAATTCAGTTCACCAATTTGCTAACTCTATTTCAATTCTGACGTAAATGTTAGAAAAAACAAACCGGAGCACACCAACCATGCCTTCTCATCATACGAGTCATCCTATCATATGCTGAACTCACTCTATTTGCTAATCCATCACCATCTTATAAATATTATCGATAACTTAACAGCACCTCATATTCAACACGACGACCTAATAGCTAACTAACTTATAGAGGTAACCATAAATTTACACAAACAATTATTAAGTATAGACACACCCAGCCAACCTGAGGATAACACTCACCCCACCTCGCATCTCATCCTCATGTCTTCCAATACAACTTAGAGCCAACACTCACACAATTATCACACTCAAAATAATAAAAAGAGTAAGAAATAGTAAATATGATCACGATGTGTTATGGTAAACAAATAGTGAAATGCAAAACACTTTTTCAACTCGAAAAAACAGAAAATAACACGTCTACTCCAAGTGATGATCAAAACTGCACTCATAAATCAATAAAAGATAATTGTAAACTTTAGTAGTCCATACTATGAACTTTATTTAAAGCATTTTGGCAATTGTGCTTATGTAGCCTGCACCACAAATTCATGTTTAAATATTATTTCTGCCATGCTATGGTTGGCGAGTACAAGGCGTAATCTGAAACACCAATTTTCACAAATATTTCGCAGAATTTGCGGTCGTATTTCGCTAACCGCTATGTGTGCGTGCGCTATGTGGCATGTGACTGTCCTATTGGAACCACATGTCAGCACTATTAATGTCAGCTAATCAAGGCACGACATTTTTTTCTGATCATGTCCCTATACCACTCACTATTGACAGTAACATTCAGACCATCATCGTTTCTTAAACGTAGTTGTGATAAAACTGACCCTTCAAACTACCGGCCAATATCAATTGTGTCAGCCGTGGCTAAAGTTTTTGAGAAATGCATTAACCAACAACTGGTGAATTATCTGGAGATTAATAAACTAATTTCAAATAAACAATATGACTTCCGCGAAAGCCGCTCCACAACCGATGCCTTGACGTATGTTGTAATCAAATGAAATCTCGCTTTGATCACCTTGAAGAAACCTTTGCAATCGCTTTGGATATATCCAAGGCTTTTGACAAGGTATGCCATGAGAATCTCATTTGTAAACTTGTGGCATACGGTTTGGATTCAAATACTATTAAGTGGATAAAAAGCTTTCTCAAAGACCAAAATATCAACGTTGTGCTAAATGGGAGATCATCAGCGACACACTCTCCAAATGCCGAATTCCCCCAGGGATCAGTTTTGTCACCAATTTTGTTGTTGTTATACATTAATGACTTGTTGGATAGCACTGTGAACCCTATCCACAGTTTTGCTGATGATGCAACATTGCACTCTTGAGTTTCATTCGAGGTTGAGCCTACTCCTTCAGAGTTAAACGTCTGGAAATTGTCACTTGAGTACAATATTTGAGTGGCGAATAAAAAATCAGGTCAAACGAGTAAAAAACACAATTATGCACGTTCTCGCGTAAAAGAAGTCACAACGAATACCCTTTTGTGGTAAAAGGTCACAAGGTGTGACTCAATTCGTATGATAATAAGATACCTTTATTAGACGTTGTATGGAATATTGCTGTCAGTGGAATATATGGCATTACCCTCCAATTGCCGGATAGAGTTCAGTGGCGTTACATCCGAGTAATGCGAAACTCCAGACTTACGAAAGATCTAGACAGCCTACAGCACCGCAGAGATGTTGCAGAACTAATGTTCTGCAGTAAATGTAAATGTTCTGCAGAATTAAATGAGAAAATACCGCCATTTCTTACGCCCGGACGGGTAACACGAGGAACGGTTAATTATCCGGGTTTCAGTTTCCGTTAGAGTATGAAATGCACAAGTTTAAGGCAGCAATCAACCTTTACTTGAAAGATCGTGCGTTGGGTGCAGGAGCTCTGAAAGTTACAAGGAGCAAGGACAGTCTTAAAGTCCGCCATGCACCCAATTAAAACTAAATTTAAAACAACAGTAATTTTCTGTGAATGTAATGGTGCTTCGACAAAAGCTTGTGGATTATCCTCAATCCAATTACGATGATTCTGCTTATTTACGTACACGTTTAACCAAAAATGAGCTTCATCGGAGAGCAAAATTCTAAATGGAAATTCAGCATCAATATCAATTTGTGCTTCAACCAATTTGCAAGCGTTGCTCTGATGCAAGTCTATCCATAATGAAATGTTAAACCAAACTAAACAAAAAACAATTATCAGCTACTAAATGGGTTGTCAAATAAAGCAGTGTTACCAACTTAAAGTTGTGAACCTCTAAAACAACACCTTTAAAGCCAGAACCATCCATGAAATAAAATAAAATAAGAAAATATAAAATTTTAACGAAAATTGTTTTTTTTGACAAATGAGCCATTAAAACTTAAAAAAAAAATAATATTGTGCGAATGCAAAACTATAAAAGCAGGCTGTTTTTTGTTCGGTTTTATTTTCATTATTTTTTCCGCGAAATTTATCGCACAATTATTTTTTATTAAGTGACAGATAAATTCAACGAAGAATTTTTATTTTTTTTTATGTTCTGCTTGGTCGAAAATAAGCAAAGCCTATTTATCGCAGTTTTATTTTTTATTATTTCTTATTTTTTCTATAGTTGCCACTTTAGATTTATATATTTAGTACCATTTTTATTAATTTTATTGGGTATTGTTTTTGGTTCTCCTCAGAGCGTGAATTTCAAATCCCGTTAAACATTTTTTTGAATATGACGTGTATTTCATTGTAAGCACGTTTGTTTTTTTTGTTTCGTTCTTCATTGATACCCATCGATTGCTATATGTATAAAGCCTGATTTCCATTATGAAAAATATACTGACCAAATAGTCAAAGCAGGATAAAAATAGAATTTTTCTTAAAGTGCGATTAAAATAAAAAACATTTCCAGTATAAAAAATTTATTCAGTACTGAATAAACTTTTATGGTTACTAAAAAAATTATTATAGCAGTACTGCCAAAATATATCAAGAGAAGTATTTTTATTCAGTACTGGAAAAATATTTTATAGGAAAAATGTAAATGAATCGTTTGTATGACGTCATTATGAAGCATTTTATAGGAGTTATTTTATGGTCAATTGATAATTTTAACATTTCGTTTTGTGTCATTCATCTTAATTCGTAGTGGAAATAATTAAAATAATGAATAATTATGTTAAATTCTATTTTTTTTTAATTGATTGTTGTAGATTCAAAGTGTTTTTGTCTTTTTTTTTAATAACAAAAAAAAATGAGATTTGTTGGTTATGTTATAAGCATCTGTCAAAATATATCCACTTTAAAAAAAAAGAAAAAAGTAAAAAACGATCTCTGTTACTCTAATTGATTTTTTCCTCGCTTTGATTTTTTCAGTAAAAATACTGACCAAATTTTTTTTCAAAATGAAAATCAGGCTTAAATAAACACACACCCTTTCTTTTAGATGATTTCTCTTGTCTTTTCATATTTGGTTTATATCTTATAAATCAATGTGTATAATAGAACCAACCATAGTGCATTTCGGTTCGGTAGTGGTTTCATATTTGAATCTTACAGGAGAATTTAAATTAATGGCTTATATTTATGGATGTAATGCTATTAAGGTTTAGTTCAGTGCTATGTACATATATTAATGATAGCAGGGCCAGGGAATGAAAATTGTTCTTATATTGATCAGTACCATTACACACCATACGATCATTATATTGACAGTAATATATTTATATGATCAGTAAAAATTACCTATTGATTAGTAAGATTTTAATTTGCAAATTCTATTAAGCATTGGTGCTCTGTGCTTATTAAGAATAGTTCTTATTTGATTAAACAGTTTTTTGTAAATGATTAGTTGTGTTTGATAGAGACACAACTTTAAATACATCATAAAATGAGATGCAACATAAATAATGTACTCCAGTTTATAGCTGTTAACTAACATAAAATTATAACTAACAAACGCAATTACTAAGATAAATGAATGGATAAATGAATCGAACTGATTTTTATTAATTATGGTAATTAATACCATAATTAATAAAAATCAGTAGTTAGATACTGACTTTCAAGCGGCTACGCTGTTAGTTGTTTTTTGTGACTAATATTATTATTCCTTGTGAAACATATTATGTTTAGACGCAGATAAGGCCTCCATCCGCATAGTTTTGGAATATGCCAAAATTCATGTATCATTTAATATTATGCTGCACATATTCCAGAAATGTGCTATACAGATTTCAAAAATGGACGCCTGTTAGTCACAGCATATCATTATCATCTACTGTAGAAAATAAGTATTAGTTATGTGTCATAATAGCTAAATTATGTTTGTGAACAATAATTATATAAGATAATGTTCTGTTTGTTTGATAATCAATCTATCATTTAACTTTCGACGTCCTACCTTGCACGGTAGCAAAACGAAGATATACAATATACATCCGATTTACGTGGACCAAATGCACATTGCATTTTGCCAGTCTATAATTCTGATACAGTGATAAGGCAGATAGGTCGATTCATGAGTTCTCAATCGCAGATAAGCTTATCGATCAATCTAAAAGGCTAAAACAGTTCATAGTTTTTATAGTGGTTAGTATAATGGTTTAAAATAAAAGCAACCGTATTTTTGTCAACAGGTCAAAATAATTTGTAATACATCTTTGATATAATGAATCATAAGACTGTTCAAATCAGTACTAAGCAATCTAGATTCATAACTAACCAGTTGAAACGGTGAAAACTAAAAGTTTAAAAAATTACAATCTTAAAAAAACTACAATTAAATAATATTTTGAAATGAAATCTGAACTAAAGGTTTAATCGCGTTCAAATACATAATTCGTATTCGTTCCTTTTTTATGATTTTATTACTGTTTATATAATATTTAAAATGTAAATGTGAAAGGGAGTTCATTTTGGATTGAGTACACCAGAAATCAGCCGATCTGGTATTTCAACTTCATGTACCCTCAAACGAAAATATTTTAAAACCATAAAAGAACTTCAATTCGTAGGGTGTTTAAACTAACCACCATCAGTTAAAGTTACCACCTCTTACTCGAGTTTGAGTCTCAATAGGGGTATGTCGTATACGTATTGTAGGGTATTTTTGTTTACGGTTTGACCCATACCGTGTCAAAAATCTGACTCCAACAATTTCGATCACGAGCCAGCACTCCATACTGTTGCAAGCAACCAAAATATCGCTCTCTATGCTGTGGAGCCATTGCCACCGACAGCAACCTTTTCGGCTCCCAAAAGGCGGTTCTCTCTTCAAAGATCGCTGTATCATTCGACATGGAGCACGCAGAACGTGACCGAGCCAACGTACTCGCCGTCCTTGATTTCATGCACGATATTCGCATTATATTCCATTAAATGTATTCGCATTAAATTCATTGATCCCGTGATTGAACAGAACTCGGTATGTGCTATCAACGTTGCGTTTTGGGCCATATATCACACGCATGATTCTTCTCTCGAATGTTAGAAGCCATCTTTTGTACTCATCCGTCAAGATCCAACTCTCACTTCCATACATTACAACGGGTCACTCTGTACAATTTCAGCTTATACGTATTTGCAAGATATTTTGATATCCTCTCTCAAACTATTATTGTATGCGTAATGAGAAATCCAAGATACTTGAATCTTACTACTCCTTCAAACGTGTGGTTACCACTACTGAAATCATTTGCACTTGGTCTCGAAAACCACAGATCAGATATTTGATTTTGGAGTCGTTGATTTTGCGACCAACGAAAGCTGAACACTGTTCCAGTGGATCAAGTATCTCTTTCACTCCGTTGCCATTTAATCCAATCACACAGATATCATCTGCATATGCAAAAAGTTGATAGGATTTTCGGAATAAGATATTGTCTTGAGGTGTTTCACTTTTACGAAGGATGTATTCCAACATGAGATTAAATGTATCGGGGACAGCGTATCTCCTTGTCGACCACCAGAAGTAATTTCACAAGTTCTCGATAGCCTGTTCTCAACTTTAACAGAGCATTGTGACTCCGTTACTGTCATTCGACACAGATGTACGTATTTGTTTGGTATTCTTAAATATTTAAGAGCATACCATAGCCTCTCTCGATTGATCGAGTCATAGGCTTTTTTGAAATATAGGAACACCTGGTGTACATCGCGAAATGTTTCGTCGTACTTAGAAATGATCATCCGTAGCGAAAAAGCTGGATCAGTGACTGACCGATTTGGACGGAATCCTCCTTGGTAGTCACCGACAATTTCCTCCGCCGGAGGAGTAATTTTTCCCAAGATGATGTATGACATTAACTTGTATGCTGTGCAAAAGAGAGCTATTATTGTGTATATGAAATTTACAAATGATTTAATAAAGGGTTTTCGAATAAGTGGTTTCATATTGATAATGAAAAAACGAGTATTTTTAACAGATATCAATGAATGTTTATTTCATTCCAAAAAGGAAGGCATTTCATTAACATTTAAAAACGACATCAGCCAAATTGTCGCCACGGCTACGCTTGCAGCACAATATCCTTTTCATGAAACTTTCCATGACCAATGCGCACATTTGTGGATGTATGTCCTCGACATTTGGTAGGACCTTGATAACTTCACGAATTCCATCTTAAAAATCTTGAATCAATTGTGAAGCATTGGCATAGATCTTATCTTTCACGTGGTTCCGAAGAAAAATGTCTAAAGGTAAATCTTGCGAAATAAAACGGTTAGGAAACTTTTCTTGCAAAATTTCGAAAAATTATGGTCCAATTACACCGCTATTTTCAAAAAAGTAAGGTTCAATCACACCGCCAGCCCAAAAACCGCCCCAAGCACTGACATGTTGATGATGGCAGATGGAGAGGCTTTCCAACAATCATTTTCGGATTTTCTGAGCCCCAAATGCGTCATTTCTACTTATTAACGTTTCACATTCACTGTTAACATTCTTAAGTACGTGCAATATCCGTAATATCATAGTAATATTATTTCGTGCTTGAGGCTCATCACCTGAATAGGAATAAAGTTAATTCATTCATTCATAATCCCCTGATTCTCTGAGACATCATTAAAGAATTTTTTTCATGTAACAACTTTAAAATGTAAATAATTCAAATGACAAAATATTTATTCAAATTGAAATAACAATTAAATTTTTTTACTTATGAAAATATTTAATTGCGCAGTATGACCGTTTAAATTGCATACAATGGTGAAATAAAATAAAATAATAATGAGTCTATTTATTTACATTTCATCTATTTGGTATTTCTTAAGTTAATAAAATTTAAAAATACGTTTATTTAAATATAATAAATTATTATTTAAAGTAGCCCAAAATTCTACTCATACGTTTGTATTTATTACCATGATTTTTTTAAGTGGCGCCTGAATTGGAATTTGAATTTTTAAATATTTCAAAATTCCCCAAAAAATATAAAACATTATGTGTATAGAACCTTTGGAGTTATACTTATTGTAAGTTATCTAAAATTATGCCCATGATTGTATAAAAGTTTTAAAATTAAAATTAAATTAAGAATTTTATATTGAGTATGACAAGCATTTGAATGGAGACATTATATGTTAAAATTTTACTAGCGATTTTCAAAAATTACACTATTTCAAAGACATTCTTTTATAATTGGGTACAAAATATATTTCACAATAATTGGTTGAATTTACACTACATATATACGTTGCTGTTTTATTTAATGTATAATTACTGAAGACGTTCATAAAACGGCAATAACCACACCATTTGCACTTTTCGAATTTGCTCGAATGCCATTTGCACTACGAAATACCGTGAAATGCGTTTCAACAATTCATTAACGAAGTTGTACGAGATTTAGATTAAGTATTAGTCTACATTGACGACATTCTCGTGCCATCGAAAAATGAGGAACAATATATACTCCACCTAAACGCTTTTCCAGCGACTAATACTATAGACACATATCTGGTTTCGTAACTAGAGTTTCGAGTTAACCATGATTTCGTTGTAATTTGTCACTTGTAACCATGGTTTGCAACTTGGTTTAAATATGGTTTTGGAATGAGCTATTTTTCCTCATCCCATGGCATTTTAGTGACGACAGTGCCAAGTTATAGTGAAAAGCGAAAACTATAAATTTTGGTTTTTGTTAATAATTTATTAATTTTTTTTATAAATTTTGAAGTTTAAAAAAAATATTAATACAGAATTTGATAAATTAATGGAAAATCAAAGAAAATAAGAAAATTAAGGCGGAGGGTGAAACAAAAATATGTTTAAACCACACAGTCAAAGTAAGAATTTAAATGAATTATTATAAACTGTCAAATGAAATGAGAACTGTAGTGTGTCATGTATTCTCATTTCGAAAATCATAGTTCCATAATTATGGTTACGAAACTAGATATGTGTATATGGTATTACTGAGTTTGACGTTCAAATCAAGAGCTTAAAATTCGTTTTTGGCGCAAACAATCTTGATTTCGTCAGCGCCAAATCACACCTAAAAGTATTTTGCCGTCACCAGAACGAATTAATACCATTACGGAATTTCCAGCTCCCGCACAACAATCAAACGCATTCAACAATTCATCGGCATGGTAAACTGCTACCACCGATTTATTCCGAAAGAACTACTCGCACCAATTCACGGCACTTGGCAGCTTTACTTAAAAAGCCAAAAACGACCAAGAATTTCTCTTGGCCCAAAGAATACCAATCTGCATTCTCGAAGCTAAAAAATGAATTTAATAACATAACACTTAGTTTGATGACTGATGCATCGAACACGACTATATGAGCCGTTCTGCAACAGTATCATAACGATTGTTGGGAATCATTGGGATTTTACGCATTCGATTGGAAATTACTTACAATTTATTTATCAATCATACATATCAGGTATTTTATTGAGGGTCGGGACTTCACAACTTACATCAACCATAAGCCACTGATAAGAGCCATCCAGTTTAAAACGGAAGGAAATCCAAAACAATCACGCCATTTGGATTACATAAGTCAGTTTACCACGGATATTAACATGTGAGCGGTAGAGATAATGTGGTCACGGATACGCTTTCACGCACGACCAACGACATAACAACAGTCCAAAATCACTTTGACTTCGACATAATAATCAAAGCAGAAACATCAACAGCAATCGCCTATATACCACAGAACAGTTATGCAAAACGATATATGACAATTTACATATCACAGCCGGGTATCCGTGGCACTCGTAAATTGATCACTTCGCTACTTTTGGCATAGTATGAACTAAGATGTGACTCATTGGGCACAATCCTGTTTATCCTGCCAACGATTAAAAGTTCTGAGACATACAAAATCGCCTCACGGACTTTTTGGAATACCTGGTCGATTCGAACATATCCTCTTAGACATTGCTGGACCTCTTTCACCGTCTCTTGGATATACTTATATTCTTACCTGTGTTGATAGATTCACACGCTGGCCCGAAGTATATTGCATGACCGATATGTCTGCAACAACTTTATCATTAAAGCGGCCTAGTTAGTGAATTACAACATACCAGTAACAACGAGAATTACAACACTCACTCTCAATTACTATTCAAATTACATAAAAGCTACACGCTTCAGGCTTTAACCTTACTTTTGTTTGATCAAGAAATGTATCTGAACCACTCGTACCAGCCATCATAATCTTGTACATATTTATAATATTTTGTTCGTAATGTAATATTTAAGATATTTCCCGAGCTATACCAACAAAATCTCTATTTGTTGTAGTAAAGATGTCACCAGTAAAATATTTGGTAATTAATTATATTTACAATTATTTTCCGGTAATTATTTGAGTAAATAAGAATTTATTTACCACTAAACTAAAGTAGATGAGATAAAGTGACTATAATTGAATGCGTTTGGTTGGAACAGAGTAAAACAATTTGTATCATATGTATATTTATAACAAACATATTATCAAAGTATTATAAAACTATAGTTAAAATATAAATGGCTATTGTCTAATGAATAGTAAATATATAAATAGAGATTTATGGATCCAAAAACTTAACATTGTTCAGTTGATTGAATTGTGACTGACACAAGAATATTTACTGTACACAAATCATGTGATAACGTAAATAACTCGACATGTGTTCTATCTGTGAATGAAAACAACTTGTGTATAGGGTCATGATACAACACCAAATTGTTACGCTCAGATGATTTAAATTCATTTTATATGTGGTGGTTTAGGTTCTATTAAGTGTATTTTGGATTTGAACATTTGAATTGCTCTTAGTGCTCTTTTTGAGAATTAAGTAACTTTTTTTTAGAATAATTTTTAGATAGACCGCCCAGGTGGCGCAGTGGTTAAAGCTGCGGTAGTTGGAGCGGGAGGCACCGGGTTCGAATCCCGATAGGGGCAGGATGGTAAAACGGATGTGAAGTCATCCCGAAAATCCATCCCGAAAAACGTCTTTTCACAATATGTCTGCTAATTATAAAAATATTCACGTGTTTTAACTGACAGCACGAAAAAAAAGCAAAACCTGCGTAACACGGAAACTCAGCCCGAAAAATTATTGGTTTTAAATAAATAATATGTACATAATAGATAATTATTGATTAATTATGTTTATAATAAATAAAAAAATAATGTAAATAATCCTATCGAAAAGATTTTTAATTGTGCAAAAGTTGTTTAACTTGATTCGTGATAATCATAGAAAAAAAATTAGTAGATCTCTTAATGAACTGTATACGTATGTAAGAAGTACCCATTTATTAATCGCTGTATATAAATTCACAGAGATTGATCTGTACAACGGGAAGTGGTTCGTCAATGGTGAATGCCACATCGTTCTAAAACATTCTAATCGCTATATCAACGCGATGGCCAGAAGGGTGTTTTACAGGGTGTGGCGTATATGCGATTGGACGTATGTAAGATGTACCCATTTTTTAATCGCTGTATGGAAATTCACAGAGATTGATCTGTACAATGGGAAGTGCTTTCGAAAACTAATTTTGATTCTATTTGGCTTAGTTTAATGAATGACTGTAAACTTTCGGTATAGCATTCTGTATAAATGGATACTATTGGGTAGTAATTTTTATTTTGAGGGCTAATATTATCCAAACACACTGGGCAGCTTTGATTTGGAACTACATCTATCAACGTTAACAAATTAATTAATAAAAAATGTCGCTCTTCTTCAACTATCGTTCCACAATTTTTGCATGCAAATTGAACTGTTAAACTCGGGAGACTTTTTAGAATGTATGTTGAAACATCTTGGATATTGCACTCACAATTCTGTTGTAGTCCAAAAATTTCAAGGCATTTCTTTTCTCGTATCATAAGAATGTTTCAAATCATTCTCTAACAGTTGTTCTATCAAACTCTTTATTCTTCCTTGCCGTATACCACTATTCAATATGCCCAAAGAAATTACTGCTGCAGCTAAAGTTTGTATTAACGAATCAAAGCCACACGTATTAGAATAGTAAGTGCCGGTTTTGGTTCCGTTTTGCAGAACTGGTAATGTATTACTTTTACCTGTTTTGTTTGGATGATGATACTTTCTTTACCACTTTTTGTGTCCGTTTTGGAGTTCTGAAATCACTGTCCCCTTTCGAATGTGAACTTAACAATTTCAATGTGGCAATTGATTGCTCCTGCGGCGTTCGAGCTCTTAATTCTTTTATTTTGTTCAGATTAAAGGAAGATGACGGTTTAATTTGTGGAGTAGTAACATCTTTCGCTTTACTTTTCCATACTGACTTATATAATTGAGAGTCCTGAATGGTTAGATTTGTGTCAGTTGTTTGAGATATCTCTAATTGCGGTTTGGTAACGGTTAGTTCATTTTGTTTTGGCTTAACACCATTTTTTGGGATACCAGCCACGAGTTGTCGATTAATAGCAATATTGCGATCATGAATACTTCTTGTGAAACGTCCAATTTTTGTCGGTTTTTTTTTCCAATATTAACTGCCGTTTTAAATCTGCGTTTTACACTGGCGAAGTAATTTTCCACATGACTGTTACTATGTCACATACCATCACTTACAATGCCTGCCCATAATGGAAAATAAGTCATGTATTTTTTCAAAAATAAGTCCTGAAAATTTTTATTGTAAAACTGTTAGGCCCACCAACATAAGTAGCGCTGTCTGCATTTATGCACACCTCGTCCATAATATTTTTAAAATCTTGAAAAAAGGGATTTTGTATATTGGGCTCGTACTATCATTGGGTTTTCTTGAAAGTTGTGGTTTAGGTTCCAAATCGTGTTTCCAATTAGTGTTTTAGAACGATGTGGCATTCTCCATTGACGAACCACTTCCCATTGTACAGATCAATCTCTGTGAATTTCTATACAGCGATTTATAAATGGGTACATCTTACATACGTCCAATCGCATATACATCACACAATAATAAAACACACAATAATTATTTGAACCATTCCTTAGACCAATATTGAATCAAATCGTTAATCCATCCAAAGGAATTAATTTCATAATCGGTTTATGTTTTAGCGTAACTATGTTTACTCTTAAATAGTTATATTCATAAAATTTATTTAAAATTGAACAAAATTTTTCCATAAATAAAATTTCGGGGTAGATTTCCGTTCTACGCAAATTTTATTAGCTTTTCGGGCTGATAGTAAAGCACTCTAAATATTAAGCAAAGACACATTTTGAAAAGTCATTTTTCGGGCTGAGAGGCTTTTTCGGGCCAACTTCACATACATGATGGGAAAAGGATTTTTCACAATACGATTAAGATCGGTGGAACACATCTATGACCCGCTGTTGGAGTGCAGAATTCAAATTCATCTTCAATGTCAGTACTATATAGGCTTGCATGGAGCTATGCAATGTGCAGATGGTTCTACGTAAATCGGACCTATAGCCATACGTCATTGATTTGGCTGTAATGCCGTAAGGTAAGGGCGTAAATAAGCAAACCGCGAAAGAGTTGGAAGTGCCTCGAGCTCCGAAACAGATTGTAGAGATAAAAACAAACGAACAATTTTTAAATAGAAAAACTTCTTAATTAAATAATTTTAAAAATATTCACTTGCCTTTTCAAATGCAATAATTATAACTTAATGTAGATTAAGCAGATGTTTAATTTTTGCACATTTGTGAATTTATAGTATTTACAGTCCAAATACATAGTTTATCAAATTCGAAACTGATAGTTCCATTGATTCTACTTTTTATCCTCATATCGCAAATTCAGTTCATTTAGTCAAATTTAATAATAAATTACAATTATTCAATTTCGAAGCCTTTTTAGAGACTTAACAGATCCTCATGGAACACGATTTAATATTTATTTGTAAGGTTCAACTTTTATATGTAACGGGTGTTTCAACAGGTGCGCTTCAACTTTTTTCCGATAGGGACGGCGAACGACGTCATATTTTTTATTGTTCTTTTGTCATTTGGAAACTTCATTAGTATACATTTCATCATGGAACGCTACACACGTGAACAGCGATTGCAAACCGTGCAAATTTTTTATCAAAATAATCGTTCTGTTGCTGCTACTTTAGGAGCAGTACAGCCATTTTACGGTCCATTTAACAAGCCGACAATCGACAATCGACAGTATAGTGGCAAAATTTGAGTCTACGTCTTCGCTACATAATGTTCCGGTGCTCTCGAGAGAAAGAAGTGCTCGAAGTGTTGAAAACATCGCAGCCGCCCGGGCTTCCAACAATTAGGCCTGTGACATCATTGTGGCGAATTTTACGTTAAGATCTAGGCCTACATCCGTATAAGATCAAGCTGACACAACAAATAAAGCCGTTTGACTATTTGAAGCGACGCCGATTCGTGAATTGGGCCCAAGAGTAAATCGAAAATGATGCAGGTTTTCACCGAAAAATCATCTTCAGCGATGAGGCTCACTTTTGGCTAAATGGATTAGTCAACAATTAAAATATGCGTTATTGGGCAAGAAGCAACCCGTTGAGGCACCGGTGCATCCCGAAAAAGTCACTGTTTGGTGCGGATTACATGCCGGCGGCGTCATTGGGCCATATTTTTTTATCGACGATAACGATCGCCACGTTACTCTTAATGGAAATCGATACCGCGATATGATAAACGGTTTTTTTGGCCGCAATTGAATGGACTGGACTTGGACAACATGTGGTTTCAACAGGACGGGGCCACATGCCACACAGCACACGATACAATCGCGTTATTGAAGACTAAGTTCGATGAGCGTGTTATTTCGCGAAATGGGCCCGTCCAGTGGCCGCCGCGGTCTTGTGATTTGACACCTCTAGATTGTTTTCTTTGGGGTTATGTGAAGTCATTGGTCTATGCCAATAAGCCGGTGACGTTGCAAGAGCTCAGAGCCAAATTTGAACGTGAAATTGCTGGAATTTCGGCCGAATTATGCGAAAGAGTGGTCGAAAATTGGGTTCAAAGATTGAACTTCGTAAAACGTGCAGGCGGTGATCATGCAAAAGAAATCGAGTTTCATACTTAAATGTATATGTTCAAATTCGTTTATAAAAAAAATGTTGGTTCAAAAGTTGAACAGTTTGTGTTTTATTAAAAAAAAAAGTTGATGTGCTCTTATTGAAAACCCCGATATTATACTCTAGTGGAAAATTTGATGAACAAATTTATATCACTGTTAGTGTATGTACTCTTATTTCCTATATAAAAAAAATATGAATGAAAATATATTCTTACCAATACCATCGAAGACCCCAACATTTCTCGCTAGCATAATCATTAAATAGTTTACTATATAGTAGATATATTTTGTTAATATAGTTTGTGGTTAATCATATAACCTTAACTGGAATATTGTATTCAACAGTCTTAAATTTTGTAACACTTTAGTTATATATAATTTAATTACATATATTTTTAACTGTACCACATATTCCGTATAAATATTACATATATGAAGATATTTGTGTACATATTCTAGATATATAAATGATATTATGATAATGTAACTGGATATTTGAAATAAAATCCTCTGAATTTTATATAATAGGAATTAAGTAATTTTCAAAACAATATATTTACATATATTATTATTTATATCAAATTTCTACCACAACGTAAAATTCTAGAAAAACTATATAATACCCGACTGCAACAATCTATTTTGCCTTTAATCAAACATCATTTATATTTTAGAATTACGTGGTTGGTATGAAGAATATTTTTTTTTATTTATATGATAAAAAGCAGTGAATCGGTATATTTTGACAAAGTCTTAAGTAGATTTAAGATTGAATACAAACATTTTTTTAAATCGATTTTATGATTACCACTGTTAAAACACAGCGTAACTTTAATTGTTGCATAAATAATTAAAAGGTGCACCATACCAACATAAATTTGTGTTATTGACGTGTTTTAATCTTAAAAATAATCAAATAAAAAATAAGAGAGGTATAACACATGCACCCATATTGCAACATTATATACATTTAGGGTAGGGGAACCAGCACCGAGATGTTTACTGGTAACAATACTATAAAAATAATACAGTTGAACGTTTTCTTACGATTATTAAGGGTGTATAAAAGTACAATGTTATTGTTAATAACACATTTGGTTGCGTTTATAATACATTAAGCATTCTGTTTACTTATAGAACCGCATAAGAATAAAATTTAAATACAACAAACAATTACATGATATTTTACTTTCAAAAATTTGTGATACAAAATTAAAATATAAAATGGTAAAGATCGTATGTATATTGATCTGCTTAAAGCATATATATATGTATTTTAAATTTTATGAATGGTTCTTTTCGCTCTGTGGGCTCGTAAATAATACGAACGAAACATGAGATCCATAGAATTTTGTTAGTTTTCTCATTGGGTCACAGGTAAAAAAGGCTGTGTTGGACTTTCAGGCGGTCAGTAAGCTTCGCTTGCACATGAGATTAGCCAACCTGCCAATTGTCTGTCTACATGCGCCCACTGATGTAAGCCAATCCCAAGATAAAGACTCATTTTACAATAATTTGGATAATCTGATGGGCTCTATACCCGAGCACGCTGTCTGATTGGTGACTTTAATGCTAGAGCTGGCAGAAATCACACCGACTTCTGCGATAATATATATAGGTCCGTACTCTCGACACGAAGCTGCGACCGAAAATGGGGAAATAATGATGTACTTTGCGATCGCTTATGTTCTCAATCTAGCAAGTACATTCTTTCCTCATAGAAACATCCATTTGGAAACATGGACACATCCACGAAAAACATCCCGGAGCCAAATTGATCATGTGTTGATTTCTAATGGGCGGGTTCGGGTTAACCAACACGTGAGATCTTATCGGTCGCCAACTAAATTCGTAGGCAGTGACCATTATCTGGTCACTGCAAAGCTACGATGGAAATTTTCGTGCAGGTCAGAGAGGACAGAGGAATATACAACGCGATTAAGGTCTGATAAATGAAGAAACGCAACGAAAATATCAAGATTTTTGCAATAGATGTTCATTGAGGATCCATCCTATGTGAAATTCAACATGGCCATGAATAAACTAAAGTCAAATCGTTCACCGGAACTTGATTACATTAATTCAGTGCTCTTAATCTTCGAAAAGCTAACTTTGTGGAACTGCTTTTTCGACCTTGTTCGATTAGCATGGCGAAATGAAGTTATGCCCGAAGAATGGAAAGTGGCTTCATAATGTCCAATATTCAAAAAGGGTGATAGCTTGAAATGCGAAAATTAACGCGGTATAGCTCTCCGTTGCATAGCATACAAGTTAATGACATACGTCATCTTGGGAAGAATTAACCCTCTGGCGGAGGGAATTGTCGGTGACTACCAAGGAGGATTGCATCCAAATCGGACTGGCACTGATCAAGTTTTTTCGCTACGGATGAATCCTTCCAAGTACGACGAAACATCTCACAATATACACCAGGAATTCCTAGATTTTAAGCAAACCAATATGATTCGATCAATCGAGAGAGAGAGAGGCTATGATATGCTTTTGAATATTTAAGAATTCCAAAAAACTATCTACATCTGTGTAAAATGACAGTAACCAATGCAGTCCCAATGCTGTGTCAAAGTTGAGAACAGACTATCGAAAACTTTGCAATTACTTCCCCGATACTTTTAATTTCATGTTGGAATACATCCTTCAAAAAGTGAAACATCTCAAGACAATATATTATTCCGACAATGCAATCAACTTTTTGCATATGCAGATTATATCTGTGTGATTGGTTCAAATGGCAACGGAGTGAAAGAGATACTTGATCCACTGGAACTGTGTTCAGCTTCCGTTGGTCTCAAAATCAACGAGTCTCAAACCAAATATCTGATCTATGGTTTTAGAGACCAAGACGCAAGTGATTTCAGTAATAGTAACCACCCGTTTGACGGAGTAGTAAGATTCAAGTACCTTTCATCTCTCATTTCTCACGATAATAGTGTAGAAGAGGATATCAAAGTTCGCCTTGCCGCTGGCAATCGAGCTTAATATACTCTACGTCCACTTCTGAAATCAAAATATAAATAGCAAATACGGATAAGCTGAAAATGGATAGAGTGTTGATTAGACCCGTTTTCATGTATGGATGTGAGGTTGGCACTTGTACAACGGATGAGTACAAAAGATGGCTTCTTACATTCAAAAGAAGAATCATGCGTGTGTTATATAGCCCAAAACGCGACGTTGATAGCACATACCGAGTTCAATCACGAGATCAGCAATTTATAATGCAAATTCGTGATCAAAGGACAGCTAGTACGCTGGCTCGGTCACGTTATACGTGCTGATCCGAACCGAATGATACAGCGAACCTTTAAGGGAGAGCCGCCTTTTGGTAGGCGAAAAGGCGACGATGGCTCCACGGCGAAGAGATAGCTCGTGATCGAAACCGATGAAGTAAGATTGTTGAAACGGTACGGGCCAACAATGGCCTGAAAAAACTGCGAAAATTATTAAATGAATTTAAATGAATAATTCATTTAATAATTTTCACGTCCACGTTATTAGTTGAAAAGTGTTTTTTTCACCTTGGCGAGTTAAGATGATTTTTAACGAAATTAACCTGTCAATAATTTTAATGTTAATCTAAAATTCAGTACGTAGTCGAAATAAACAGTTGATTATTTAACAAATTCTATTTGTAAAATATTAAGCAGATTTTTTAACAGATGGTGTTTTAGTTACAATTAGATTCAATAAGAGATGTCGTTTCACTTTTTTACATAAAAGCATATTGTACGTTTTTATATATTGTAACATGGTGATGTTCCAGGGGACTAGAATTTTATCTTAAAGTGGTGAATTTTTCCATCCGAGGGTTTTCACGCGGTGTACGCGGTGATTAGGTTAAATAATAAATTAACCATAGTAACCGAAGATTTTTAGTAGACCGATTTAATTAATTAAGTTACACAACACTCCTTACGTATTTTGGTAGATGATGGTGTGGTCACTTAGCGATTTGATTTCTGGGCAAACACATATACAATCAACGATGCATTTACAATTAAAATCCTATTATTATTTCATCCGATATTTTTACACTCAGTCGGTGATGATATTTCGCGTTGAAATAGACCAGCAACGGCAGTGTAAAGAATAAAGTTGCAAAATACGGTAACTCGTGATAAACTTTGCATCCATCAGTATAAATTGTATATGTACAGTGGAAAAAGTTGTTTAATAATCGTCGCGCAAGGTATTTATTTTTTGTCTGTAATGTTTGGGTACGCAGCAGTGTACTGTGACCTGTGTAGTTTTCGTGTAATACTCGTTTTATTGTTTTTATTTGTTTAATTTACGCAGTACCTAATTTTATAAATAAGCCACGACGTGTAGAGCTTAATTGAGGTAGGCATTACACGACCGCCCAAAACGTGCACGTTTTCAATATTGTGGCAGGAAACCAGATAATTTCGTCAGCGTCCGATGGATGTACCTATATATTCGGCAATTTTTTTATTGTAACTCGCCATTATCACCACCAAAGCGATAAGTTCTCCATTATTATTTATGATTAATATACAATATTTATGCAATATACAATATTTTGCATGTTAGATTAAGCCTCACTAAATTTACACAATTATTTATTATATTTACAATTACCCTATAAATTTATACACATATTTATTAGATTGTAGTTTTATTATATATTTACACATTTATTTATTTCTATATTATATAATATTTATATTTTTAAATATTAATTTATATTTAAGATTTATATAAACGTTGTCAATAATTAATTAAATCTTCTTCCACTTTATATCTAAATTTTCGTAGTTTTCCTTAACAATGTTCGGCGTTCTATTTGGTTATACGCTTAGCTAAACTTCTACCTCAATGGATACCACCGTGTTGCATTAAGAGCATGAATAGCGTGGGATAGCACATTTTTAAAGGGCATATTAAAGAATGGTGAAAACTTTTGTGCACCAATAGGGGAGGGGCACATGTGGTAGATATATCTATACCACTCACCAAAAAAATGGCTGTGATACTACCTTTCTGTTTTGTTGTACAACTTTTATTTTTTTGTAACTATTATAATTTATTTACTTCTGTGATCAAACTGTTCCGTAATGATATTTATTTGTGATTTAATATTTAGCCCCGTTTTCAAAGATCGCTCCATGTTTTGTTCGAGTAGTTCGTATTTGAGAATTGTTAGTATGTGGTTATGGAAGCAGCACTTCAAGATCTCTGTGGCAAGTGAAAAGAACCCTATCCAGCCGACTCAACCTAGCAGTCAAATGTGCTGCGGTCACTAGTGTGAGGGCTACAGAGATATTCTGTTCACGGAAGGAAACATTCAAAGATGAGACGAACCGTGACAATATAGAATGTAAAAAATAGCTTTATGTAAATTACACATTTTTTAACAAGTTAAAATCCGTATATTATCATCCTGTAATAACCTTAATTTTTAAAATCAAAGCAAAATATTTACTGAAATAATTATCCAATATCTTGCTCTTTGTGAAAATGCCTAATTTATCTTTCAAGCGGTTTTATTAATTTTTTTTTTATTATATCCAATCGAAGATTTTAGTGGCCTAATTTATAACTTACCTTTATGTTATTTGAATTACTAAACAAATTTGGCCCAAATTTATTAACCAAAAAATTAGTTGCTGCTATCGGATATGTACATAATTTATGAACATATATACATAAATAGTGTTTAAGCAGGCATTTAATTATTGTTGGAAATTATTTCATCCCCTTACAATCCTCTTACGCCGTTAGTTGTTTATGTTACTTGTTTATCCTAATTTCTTATAAACCTGTATATTTTGGAATATGCCAAACTTCATGTTTCAATTGATTTTGTTGAACATTTTCAAAATGAACTAATACTCGAACATACTCTTAATTTCCGCAAAGGACGCCTGTTAGTTTCAATCATATCATATACGGAAATCTACAAAAATCGATTGCTTTTGTTAGTTTTCAACCCTTAAATCAACCCTGATGAATAACATCATGAATTTACTCATATGCGTATTTTCTACTTCTATATAAAAGTTGATGATTCATGTATTGGATCGATACACATAATTTATTGATTTTTCCTTATCGTGTTAAAATTTTATTCGAAATCTTTAAATAAAATTTTACTCACAATTTTTATTAAAAAAATATTTAAATATAATATTTTAATATAAATAAACTATAACATTTACATCCACAGTGTATATTACACTCACATAAAGTTAATTTCGAAATATGTATACTTGAACTTAACTATTGTAAATAGAAATAAATAAAAACATTTGGATTAGTTGGATAATATATGGCTAATATTTTAAATGTCGTCAGTTCTCAAAAAAAAGCAATTGTGTGTAAAAGCATTCGTTGAGCTGACCACCTACAATGTGCACCGAAACGTATTAATGGTTCGTAAGGTCTCAGTTGAAGAGCAGTTAGTGCCGTTTACGGTTTTGAAGCCATAGATTAATATTTTAAATTTACATTTTTTTAATATAGCAAAAAAAGTTTAGTAAATAATCAATATAATAATTTCTAATTTTTCAGCGTTTATCGATTATGTGAACCTACCTCAATCATGCATATCATTAACAAAGTCTAATATATTATTCATACTACACAATATTAACGATTTTTTATAGCTAACTGAAGTAGTATTTTGCTCAAAAACTAGTTACTATTACTTTTATAGCACTATTATTATTACTTTTATATCGTGTGCCTCAGACTAGTTTTCAAATTAAACTGTTTAGAATTCTAATCTTAGACGATTTTCGATGACTTTTTATTTTCTAAAGTGAAATATATTATTATGTTAAGTTCTAATTAAGTATTGAAAAAAATGAATGATTTTAAAATGATTGGAGCACATCAAAATAATTTAGCACAAAATAAGAAGCTCACGGTATTATAGTTAAGAATAGTTCCGCCCTTAGTTCCCATTATAGTTTAAGAATGTGTATAAAACTTGACCACAAGAATTGGAGCTGACTTAATGTAACGTGCTCTTGTGTGTCGCGGTTGTGGCTTGGGTAAACAAAAAAAAAATGCGATAATTACCGTTGGGCGCCAGTCTACCAGCACGTGTGTCCGGCTTTGCTCTGTATATGAGCGAGTGGACTCGGGCGAGGTACCTGCTGATACCACAAAAAAAACCACCACGCAACTCGAAGTAGATCAATCCGAAGCGGACTAGAAGGAAAGTATAGGGTCGGCAAATAGGGAAAGAAGAAGAGAAAATCGAGAAGTGGGACAGACAAGGAAAAATGAAACTCACCTGTATATCGCTGTCGAGTATCCGCTGCCGATAATCAACTGCTACCATCCACTCACTTGTCTCTATGCTGGCGAACCGCTCCACGTCGGAATGAGTATGCACCGTAGCACTTGTATTCACCCAATTCAATCGACACAAAATGTTTTCGTCTTTCTCTTTTATATTTTTATGTTCACGACTTTATTATTTACACCAACAATAAGTTTGCTCACAGTTTGTGATGACCGATAACACTAACCACAAATATTATTCATTATTTATAACATCATTCATTTCATATTTTATCACTGCAACACTTCAACACCTCGGTTTGGATTATTATTTGATTTACTGTCCATCACTCATCAGCGACAAAAGAAATGCGAATTTTCAATATCGAACCAAAAAAAACAAACAAACAACACCATGAACATAATAAATATAAATATGTATTTGGTATATTACATTTATATGGTTCGTATCTTAAATTCTAATTTTACTGACGTGCTTCGTCGTCATCCAATACTTGCTCGCAGTCTTTTTTTTATTTCAACCCGTCACCTCTGATGGTCAAAAAAGTATTCCCCTCTTTTTGCCTCGTCACCTTACTCGTATTCTTCTCGTTCTTCTTTTCGCTCCTAGTAGGCGAACCGAGAACTTGCCAACTCAGCGACTCGAGGTTTCGCGACATTTCGAAACTCTCGAAATACATTACATTGCGCGAGACACCTCCGCCATCTAGCCTCCAATAGCTCAAGGACTCCGAAATCCAAAGATCCATTAGATACCTTAATGTATATATATATATATATATATATATATATATATATATATATATATATACATATATATATATATATATATATATATATATATATATATATATATATATATATATATATATATATATATATATATATATATATATGTATCATCTTTTGTACGTCAGTCCACCCGGCAACATGTGTGACCTCTTCCACATCCTTAATCCATTTTGTACGGGGAAGTTATTATATCATCGCCGCTGAAATGCTGCAGAGATTCTTCTACATCCTTGAACAAAAAGCTAGGTCCACTAACCCTCTCTGTAGTATCAGAATTTACTGCTGCTTCGAGACCTTTAAGTGGATGTTCACGCTTCAACAGTTCTATTTCTTTATCTTTAAGGGCCAATTCTCGTTTAAGAATATTTGCTTCGATTGATATTCCTTGATCAGTAGACACTACCTGACCCTCACTTGCAGCTCCAGTAACTGGCGTGTTAATTGTAGAAATATTGCAGAAGCTCATTCCATTTATTCTAGAGCAAAAACTTTGGAACATGTAACTATAGTAATCACGTTATTTTCTTAGTACTCAGGTTCGAGATAATCTTCCCTGTACATTTATGATGACCGGTATTCTTTAATTAAAGTGTTAAATCTAATTCACGGTTAAAACTTTTGTGAACTGATATATATGCTAATACAATAAGATTTTGGATTTCTGCTATAAATGACTGCGCTCCGGCCACCTCGGTGTCAGTGAATCTTCTATGCAAATTGAATCGACTAAACATTCCTGTATCATTTGTCTACAAATTTAAATTTTTGGTACTTCAAAAATCGTAATACACTTTGTTAAACTGGCAGTTATGTCGTAGGCTCCTAGTTCGAAAAAAAGAGGTTGCATGATTAACTTTTGATAATGAAGTTTGAGTATGCAATTGGCCCACTGTCGCATGGTTGTAACTTCGATTTCCAAAACATAACTAGGGCTAAAATATTCATCTTTGCAAACCCACTCGAATTTGGTTGAGTTCCTTACTTTCGGACTCCATACCTTTTTGTACGCCTGTTGTGGTTTTATTGAGGTTGAATACAGCTCTTTATCATATTTCGTTCTTTAATGCACACATAAATTTATAAAGTACCACATTCAAAATGTTTTCCTAATTTTGATTTAAGTTTTTCTTCTTTTTATACATGCAAAAAACATTAAACTTGAATTTCAAAGACAAGTTGTTTCCATTTTGACAATTTTCACTAAATCACCCATGAGAGTTAAGAAAATGTAACCATTTAATATTTATATAGATTATTGCATATTACAAATTTTCAAAAAAAAAATTCAATTTTATACACGATCTATTTTCACAAAGATATTTAGAAATATACACTTATTTGGATGCTGTTACTTGAAGGTTAGATTACATTTGTTTATATGTGAAATAAACAAATACTCTATATTGTGCTGATATAGATTAAATACAATACATATGAAATTTAATAAGGTTTGTTCATCATTCATAATCAATGATATTTTCACATTCACGTATTTTTTGCGTGATAAATAAATGCGTGAATAAATAAATATTAAATTTGTCAATTAGTAGGATGAATAGAGCATATCAAATTGGACAGGACATATCGAAGAGATATCGTTCATGAAGTAAAATTAACCAAAACCAAATAATTATATATATATATATATATATATATATATATATATATATATATATATATATATATATATATATATATATATATATATATATATATATATATATGTATATATATATATATATATATATATATATATATATATATATATATATATATATATATATATATTTATATATATATATATATATATATATATATATATATATATATATATATATATATATATATATATATATATATATATATTTAAATCAACATCAGATATAGTGAAATTTTGTTATTAATATTGTATTTAAATCACGGACATAAATAAATTCCAGCAACTTTATTGTCGACACGAGTATTCAAGGAACATTGGCGAATTATAATATACCTTTCGTGATTGTTAATTCTAACATAAATTTGGAAAGAGAAATAGCAAATATCGATTTAAACATACTAACTTTTGAAATTAAATAGCAGTTTTCAATTGTAACGAATGATACTATATAATATTATGTACTTGTATATTTCCACTGGCGTATTAAAGAAAATTTCTTTTACATTTTACCACAAATGCATCTAAAATGAATTATTTATCCAACATCAACATGAGATTTGTGATTGTCATTTAATATCATATATATTCTTTCTAACATACATGAAGACTTGTTACTAATATTTAGAAAAACCCCCAAAAATACGTATGTATTTATAATTTTGTGTTTGTGTTAGTCAATTTAATTGAAAAAGAAAAATGTAAAAAAAATAATTTTTCATTCATTCAGTTTACGCTATTATGTTGGCGCGTCGACACGATGGTAGTGAAGTGCTCGTTAAGTAGTAATAAATGACATCGTTATAAACTTACATTGGTATTATAATCTGTTCAATTATAACTCTCTTATATTTATAATCGTAGTCACAGCATATATGCATATAATAATTATATTAGTTTACATGATTAAGTGATAACATGAAGCATAATTAAATTAATGTGAAATTACTTAAGTATTTAGAGTGATTTCAATTCAAAAATATTTATTAAGTGTTCATAGAATTTTATTTCTTTCATAATAATAATAAATAATGGTTTAATTTTATGCTATAGTAGGCTCAGACGGTTTTTATCTTCTTTTGTTTTTCTATTTTTCTGTTAGTTTTTCATAAACAAAAGTTTAATAATAATTTAAGAACGTATAGAAAATATATGACCCTACTATTTCATAAAATTAAAAAAGAAAAAAATTATAATTTTTATATTGGTTAACTTAAATTAACAATAAGTGGTTTTTTGCATTTTCATCAAAGGACTATCTAGTAGTAGTTTTTATCTAGTAGTGATTAAATTTTAAAATCTGTTTTGCATTCAAAATCGTTATAGCAACTAATTGCAAAACACAAAAATTAAAAAGGTTTACTAAACAATCTATAATTTTTTATCGATAACAAGCTTATTTAAGGTATGTTTGATTAAACATTTTTGTTTAAAAAATTCTTTCAAATATAAATACATAATATATTGATAAGAATAACAACTAGGTATTGAATTTTTGTTTAAATTAATAGATTAAAATTAAGTACTTAATTTTATAAATATATATATATATATATATATATATATATATATATATATATATATATATATATACATATATATATAATATTCGCACCTACTTAAGTTTTATATATTTTTTATAATTGGTAAGAAAATATACTTAAGTGTATGCGCAAATTGATTAATTTAAAACAAGTGAAATGTACATGTATGATGTTTATTTGTGGTCACTGATTATTTTTAACTGATTACACTCCCTAGTATCAATATGTATTTATATATACATATATATATATATATATATATATATATATATATATATATATATATATATATATATATATATATATATATATATATATATGTATATATATAAATATATATATATATATATGTATATATATATATATATATATATATATATATATATATATATATGTATATATATATATATATATATATATATATATATATATATATATATATATACATATATTTATATATATATATATACATATATTTATATATATATATATATATATATATATATATATATATATATATATATATATATATATATATAAATATGTATATATATATATATATATATATATATATATATATATATATATATTATTCGTAATTAGAAATTTAGATAATTTTCTGAGAAAATGTTGTCCTATTAGTTTTGAATTTTTAGATTAATTGATCAGTTTTTAAAGAAAATATAGCTTGATTTAATAATATTGGGAAGTCTGCAGGGTCGGAAATCAATTTCGAACCCAGACTATGAGTGGATGACAAAGCAACCGTATATAATCTAATTAGTATAATCGATCTTAATAAACCTAACATAAACCATTGTTGGACTGAATACATGCGCCGACCCATCCATTACGGCTTCACCGTAGATTGGGGTGAAACTATTCAATTTCCAAATGGTCTAATTTAATTAGATCTATAGTCGAATGTCCTTAACTAGGATCCAAAACATATTTCAATTATAAGAAATAAACTAAACAGTTATTTACCTTTATATATCTTTATTTATTTTTCTATTAAAGATGTGATGTTTTTGTTCTCTTATCAAAGACGCTAATCAGCAGGAGACTAAAAGTTTTATTTTATAAAAATCGATAACATTTAAATATAAATTATCAATAATTTTAAATTTAATAAAATTGATAATTAAATAATTGAGTAAAAACATTTGAATTAAATTATCACTTACTAGTTTGCTGGATGTAGCTTTTACTGCACTTTACAACGCACTAATAGTAAGTTAAATAAGAATTATAATTATTCAGTATCGGAAAAGTTGGGAGGAAAAATTTACATTTAAAATTTAACCTTCACAACTTGACAATACGCAAAACATGATTTTTCGATTGATATTTCTTGCAATAGCAAGCTTTGGTCAACGGCAAGTATCGAGTTCGAGAACGAGGCATGATGAGAAACTGTCTTAACCACTTCAACCGGCGACTTTGATATCACATTATTTAATTGTGCAAACAAAACTGTCTTACATGTACAACAATTTCGCACTTATTAATGCATTATTATCTTAACTGGAGGTTAATCCTTTTTACGCTGAAATTATTTCCAACCGAATTTCATGCAAATTATCCTATTTTCATTATGAGATATTTTTTCGAACTTTCAGGTTCAAAATTACCACTACCTCATGGCCATATTTTAAAATTTTTTTGAACACTTAATCTGAAATTACCGTGAATTTCGAGTTTTGGCATACCGTCGCTTCACACCAAATTTAATTTTCCGTTAGTCTTACTTATAACTAAAGACAATTATTTATTGAATATTAAGATTTCACATCAAACCATATTTCGACTTACCATATTGCAATGATCCTGGAGATAGAATTTCAGAAAAGAGAATTAGTTACATATGATGTATCCTTACAGATTATGACAAAACCAAACATAAGGAATCTCCAAAAATAATTTATGTGCGAACCTGCATGCTATAACGACATATTACATGGTATATATGGCCCTAACGATGTACACTGTATGTTCTGTTCCATACAGTATTAGGAGTTTGAGATCTGCCGATACGTTTAAATCGAGATTTTTTGAATGGCGTGTCTGAATGACAATACATATAATTAGTTTAAGTTAATTGTTAAGATGTTTTTAATATATTGTCTGATCCCTGCTGCTCATCCCATTGTAAATGAGCTTGTACTCAAAATGGGATGTGCGTGCATGGTGTTGACTTTTTGTAATAAAAAAGTTAAGAGGTTTTTATGCCTAATGGAAGTAATAATTTTTGTTACAAGTGATATGCTTCCATATGCGCTTTTCCTTCTTAATCAAAATTATAAGCAATAAATAAATAAATACACAAAGTATGTTAAATAATTTAACTGCCAAATAAATGGAGTTGCGCTTCGATTAAAAGTGAAATATTTATTAAAATATGTTAAAAATTATGTGTTGTGCTGATATAACAATTCAAAACCACAATAATATATTAAAGTACATATAATGAATTAAATACATATGCATAAGCAGACAGTACACATTTCATTCAATGATTACAAGCTCCCTTATCCGAACGACAATCTCTCAATTTTATCCTAATAAAATTGACAAAGCTATAGAATGGCACGACCACTTTCGAGGTTTCTTTTGCGAAATAATATTTAACAAGTGAAACTTATACATATTTTGATTTTGATAAGACTGCAGCAAAATTAATCAATGGCAATAAGATAATTCGCCGAACGTACTGAGTAAGCTCATCTTTCAAATAACGAATGAAAGCTAATAGTGTGATACATCGACCTGTAGTTGTTTTATTAAAGCTTGAGAATTACCTTTAAAATACACTATCGATTTGGTCATATGTTTAAGTAATTAAGAGAAAAGTTTTATATAATATATTTATGCATTTGCAACTCCTTTGCTCCAGTTGTGATAACAGTATTAATATCACATGTTTGAAGATTCTTACATGACATGATGAACTGGGAAGAACTGGGGGTTAATATGATTTTTTTTCCGATATCGTAAAATTCTATCAATTTGAATTTTCCTATTAAGAAACTGTTGGGTCGAATTTGTCAAATGTCAGCATCAAGTTAACAGTTATGATTTTTATAGTTTCACTTGAAGTTTTGATAACTCAAAATGAATAAATTCCATAACATTACATGAAATTCGTCTACTAAATAGCAGTCGGATTTCGATTTACGATTTTTGGAAAATCCGATTTCGTTTTGTCTTTTTGGCTTCATAATAGCGGATTTTACGATAACAGATTTTCGTAAAATCAAAATTCGATATCGATATTTTCATAATAGCCCTCCTGCATGTGAGCAGTTTGATTTACGTAAAATACGAGTACAAGAATAAATGCTACAGGTTTTTGTTGTTGTTGTTGCGGCTAGCCCCGGATTGGGATTCGAACCCGGTATCTTTAACTACTGTGCCACCTTGGCGGTCCGCAGGGTAAAAATATGAAGTTTTTGATAAACTTCGCTGAACTTAAACAGAATGGTTGAATGCAATGGTGGAACATCAAATAAAAAAAACAAATAAAGCAACATTTAATCTTGATCGACAAAATACTTTTCTTGCTATATTAACACTAATAAATAGAATAATACCTTAAGTCAATCGTTCTGTTTTAGAAATGCGAAGTAGTATATGAAACTATGTATGTACATATACAAAATATGTTTATTTAAGGTATGTTCGTAGGTGCTCTGATATTGTTTTTTCAACAACATCGACTGGTATTAATCAGGAACATTATTTTTATTAGTATGTTCCATTTATTATAAATGCAATTATTATGCTTTTGAAAATCATACAGTTTATATTCATGAATGGCAGCTATAAAAATATTTAAGTTAACATTAGAGTTTTTAATTAATTTTTTTTATATAAAACAAATCTAGCCATTATAACGTTAGTAAATTTAAACTAATAAAATATGTTGGAACTACATCTACTCCAAAATTGCTTAATTGATTATTTAAGCCTTGAAAACGAAAATATTTTTAGCGCTAACGTATTGTAGATAAAAACTGTTCCAATAGTACTTTTAATTTTAATAGCAATTTAGAAACGTCATTTCGTATAGTAATGCATCAAATTGTTTTTTCTAAGCTCTGCCCTTAATATAAGATGTTGAATGAAAATCCTTATAGCATTATAATTATATATCTATATCATTATCAGTATCATACCAACACTATATACATTTTTATAACTGTCTTCGTTTATTGCAAAAAATAGTATTAAATTGTCGTTTTTAGTAATTGCAAAAACCAAATTATTCTCTAGTATTTAACATAACTGTAGCAATAATGTGCTATCAAATTGCAAATTTTTAATTTTTTTGTTTTCTTATCTCTAAAGAAAACTTAGGCTTAAGGCAATCTCTACTTGTTCGCGGTTTGATTATTTACGTCCTTGCTTTTACGTCATTACAACCAATTCGAGGACGTACGGCTATAGGTCCGATTTTCCTAACCATATGCACATTGCATAGCTCCAAGCCAGCCTATAGTGCTGACATGGAAGATGGGTCTACATGGAAGTGCTGACATGGAAGACGATACCTCCCGCTCCAACTGCCGCAGCACCACTGCGCCACCTGGGTGGTTTTTTAAAGTTATTTAAACTTATTATTGAACTAATTTTCATTTTATTAATGTGAATGTACAGGTTTAAAGGTTCATTTAAATATTTATTTTATTTGGTTGAAATTTAATGTTAATAATTGCTAGTGTAATTGAATATACCACATTCTTGTGTTCACACAAGCCAATTCGCAATTGAAAAACAAACATTGTATCAAAATTTACATAAAATCGTATAACATTGTTCCAAGAGGTGTGACATTTTTTCAAAAATATTGTTCTCTAGTCAATGTTTGTCCTTGAAATTATTTACAAGTGGTGGATCTAAAATACATTTTAATCTGATCAATTGTCAATATATCTACAAACTACAACAATTTTAAATATTCCGAGCGTCTTATTTAACTACATATTATATAAATAGTTATTTATACGTGTATTGAATAGGTGCCTATTTCAAATTTACAATAAGTGTGCGTCGTAGAGTATATCGAACGTTAGCAGAATTTTAACTGTGTCTATTCAAAATTTCTATTCCAAATGATTTGAAATACTCATTTCATCTCTCTTTTTATGCGATTTACGGAAGTGAAAAATTTTAATCTAATTTATTAGCATTGTTATTTGTTATTTTTTTATTGTACTCATATGAATTTATTTCATGCATAATCTATGCAAAAGACTAGAATGGTTTTAAGAAATTTTGGCGAGCTATGTGTGTAATCCGAAAAATAAAACATGGTGTTTGTTGAAAATAAACTGTAAAATACACATCTATGTAAATAAAATGACCCCATAATGCCCGTGGCACTTGTGTATAAAGTACAGTGATAAGGCGTATCAGATAAGAAGTAACGTACAATGGTACTGAATATTTGATTCGTATTTATATTAATAATTAAATTAAACTTATTTTCCAAATGTTATTTAAAATAAGGTGCATTATAGCCAAATTTCAATATGGATAAATTTATAGATGACGCGATTAATATAACAAACTATAATATTTAATTTACCACTCAATACTAAAATATAATGACTAATTTGTGTTTTGTGATTTGAGTTGTTGTTTCCAAACATATTACGACCCTTTTTATTTATAAAATTGTCTGAGTCAAAGGTGATTCGAAGGTTTTTTTTACAATTTATCATAATATATGCTTTGACACATTGTATTTATATACATACCATATATTAACCATCTTGCTATACAATTACATAAACTAAAAGTTTAGTCATTTTAAAACTCGAATCTATACATATATTTTCGACATATTAATTTGATACAAATTAAGACCTAATATGCTGTGACCTAAAGCCATTAAATATTTAAATTTCAGATACTATTATACAGGGTGCCGGGAAGGCATACTACTTTGTTTGTTTATAATTTTTGATTAAATGAAAGAGAATGGATCTTATTTTGATAAATGTTTTATTTAATGTCGGCAATTATGTATGGAATACAATATCAGATAAATGTCCGCCTCTGTTAGTCTCACAAATGCGAGCTCTTTTGAGCACATTTTTCATTAAATTCTCACATATTTCACGTGGTATTTCATCAATTTCATAACGGAAATTTTGTTTGAGTTGCTCAAGCGTTTCTGGTTTGTTTGCATAAGCCTTGCATTTCAGATACCCCACAAAAAGAAGTCCGGAGCAGTCAAATCAGGCGACCGTGGAGGCCAATCAACATCACCATTTTTTGAAATAACTTGTTGAGGAAAGAGGTCTCGCAGTAATTCCATTGTAATCCTGGCTGTATGTGATGTGGCACCGTCTTATTGATACCACATGTTAATAAAGCCGAAAGCAAGCAGTTGTGGCGTTAAAAAGTTTTCAATCATATCGCGATATCGCTCCCCATTCACAGTTTTCGTTACGCCGTTTTCATTTTCAAAGAAGTAAGGTCCAGTGATTCCTCCTGACCAAATTGCACACCAGACTGTCACGTTTAATGGATGTAAAGGTGACTGATGAATACTTTGAGGGTTTTTCACTGGCCAGAACCGACTATTTTGTTTATTCACATATCCATTCAAATGAAAATGTGCCTCGTCACTCATTATGATTTTTTTCATGAAAATTGGGGTAGTTATGGGCGAGCTGTAACATCCTATTGGCATATGTACGGCGACGTAAATGGTCTTGTAGAAGAAGCTCTTGTGTCAAGTGAATCTTAAATGAAAACAAATGCAAATCCTTGTGCAAAATTGTGGCCAAACTTGTTCTTTGAAGACCAAGCTCCTGAGCACAACGTCGAATTGAGATTGATGGATTGTTTTGAACATTTTCTTGAGTAGCTGTTATGCTTTCAGCCGATCTTGCAGTACGTTGTGGTTCATACTTGGGCCTATCACCAACAGACCCTCTTTCTTTGAAATCATTCACTACACGATAAATAGTGCGCTTTGTTGGCACGTTGTTTCTCCCAAAAATTTCACGTAACTTTCTCATCGTCACAGTAATCGATGATTGATTTTGATAAAATGTTTTAACGATTAAAACGAATATATTTCCATAATAAATTTGCCGCGTGTCTACTTCACGACTGCCAAATATGAACTGTCAAGACTAAGGTTTACCAAAATGGCGGCAAAACAAAGTAGTATACCTTCCCGGCGAATGCCCTGTGTAAAGACATTTGATAATATGCTTCATATTCATGTTCTCAGAAATAGTTTTTAAGCTACAACGTTATTTCATATCCTTTAACCAAAACGCTTGTATAAATAATTCAAAGGAGTAACTATGTTGGTTGGTCTGGAATCTGGATTACTATACGAGTATTATAGATTAATTAATTTTTTTGTTGATATATATATATATATATATATATATATATATATGACTTTGAGAGGGCCATTTCAGCCAACTCTTATCATGCATTCGTTTTCTCGCAGGTCGTAAATCAGCTTCAATTGCCATTCTTCGTACAGCCATCAAGCTAGCATTTGTTCGTATTTCTCATTTGATTTGTTTGGCCGTAATTTCTGGAACATTTTTAATCATTCGTACAGTAATTCGATCTTAATGTTGAGTAGTAATTCTTTTGCTACCACCTCTATGTACCGTATATATGCTTTTATTTGACTGAAATTTCTTCATTACTCACAATACAGTAGATTTATGAATTCGTAGTTTATAGCAGATATATTTTTGACTTACGCTTCCTTTAAAATAAGTCGCAATCTTTTTACTGAATCGTTATTTTTATTTCCTCCCATTTTTAAAATTTACAAAATAAAAACATGTTTAATATAGTTTAATAGTTACTTCATAGTTTAATTATCCTCGTTCTGCGACTATTTTAAATGCAACTAATTGAAATAAATATAGGATAAAATGGAAATAATAAACACATTAGGTTGAATTAATTGCTCTTCTTTAATATTTTTAGTTTTTTGGCTTGTAAATTATTACAAACAGGGCTGCAGCGTATTTTCTATTGTTGCTATATACATACTTTATCCTATACTTAAAACATATCTTAAACTGAATCTTAATGAGTGGTTTGTCTTTTAAATTAAAACCAAACAAATTATTTTATTCATATATATATATATATATATATATATATATATATATATATATATATATATATATATATATATATATATATATATATATATTATATATATATATATATATATATATATATATATATATATATATATATATATCTATATATATATTATATATATATATATATATATATATATATATATATATATATATATATATATATATATAACCGCCCAGGTGGCGCAGTGGTTAAAGTTGCGGCAGTTGGAGCGAGAGGTACCGGGTTCATAATCATAATCTAGATCCTCTGTCGTGTTTAGAATCCTTGGGCCGACCCATCTTCCATGTCAGTACTATAGGACTGACATGGAGCTATGCAATGCGCAGATGGCTCTACGGAAAGACTCGGACCTATAGCCGTATAGAGTGGTATCACAACGGATCAAATTTGGTCTAAGTGTGCGATAGCAGCCACATCAACTTAACTTTATATATATATATATATATATATATATATATATATATATATATATATATATACATATATATATATATATATATAATATATATATATATATATATATATATATATATATATTTATGTATATATATTATATATATATATATATATATATATATATATATATATATATATATATATATATTTATATATATATATATATATATATATATATATATATGTATATATATACATATATATATACACATATATATATATATATATATATATATATATATATATATATATATATATATATATATATATATATATATATATTATATATATATATATATATATATATATATATATATATATAAATATTGCCGGTTGTAGCTTAATGGTTAAGAGAGTTTCTCATCACGCCGCGGTCTCGAGTTCGATTCCCGCCGTTGACCAAAAATTAACATCGCGTTTGTGTGTAAAAACATTCGTTGGGCTGACCACCTACAATGTACACCAATCGTTAAACATTCGTTCGTAAGGTCTCAGTTGAGACGCGGTAAGGGCCATTTACGGCCTCTAAACCATAGATTATTTATATATATATATATATATATATATATATATATATATATATATATATATATATATAAATATATATATATATATATATATATATATATATATATATATATATATATATATATATATATATATATATATATATATATACATACAGTAAAACCTCGATATAACGGACCCCGATATATCGGACTTCGGATAAACCGGACACATTTCGGCTATATAGGTACTAGAACACTGTGTCATTCAAAGCCACTTGATCGTCGACTTTTTGGCCAAAGCACCTGTCTTAGCATTAAAAAGTGTTAAGAGAAGATATTAAACACTCCGTTCATTACAAAAAACGAATGGCGAGCCTCTTCTACTTGTCGGAATATGAATTTCTTTACTAGTGACCTCAATCTGAGGTTAAGTAAATACGCTAAGGACTTGGAGAGAAAATATAGTTCGGTATTTTTGCAGGCCATGATCGTACATACATAAAACACTAAAAATATACTTAAATGTGCGTACATATTGTTCAGAACGAAAATCATGTATTTTTATATAACGGACCATCGGCTATATCGAACTCCCTCGTTTGAATTAGTCCGGTATTTACTATATATATATATATATATATATATATATATATATATATATATATATATATATATATATATATATATATATATATATATATATATATATATATAATTCGACAACTATATGCGGTGATTATACGCCATATTTAAATGAATTTTTACATACTTGAACTAGAAGTATGCAATTTATGTTTTTTGTTTGATAATTGTAATTGATATTTTTCAATGTATGTCATCAAAGAGACTATTTTACACTAACAATTTATTATTTATTGTAATTTAAGAGTTCCTTCAGTTGACATGAAATGGCCAGATAAAATTTAACGAGGTATGTTGGTCTTGCAAGACATCGCTCATTCATACATGATCTCTTTTTAACCAAAACATTGCATTTGAGCATGTATATGCTACTAAATTAAATAGCAATATCTGTGTGAAACCAAGCTATGTGAAAGATCTATGTATTCTTCCTATCTTGTGCTTTATTATATTGCACTCGTTTCATTTCGCGAAAATTTTTCAATTACAAATTATCAAACTATTATATAACTATACTTCATAAATTTGACTCTAGTAAACAAATTTAATAATCAATAAAATATTATAACTTGAATGAAAATCTTAAGATTAATTAAAATTTGACACTAGCTCATAGCTATGGCTTATAGGTTGTAAACTGCCCTAACCGCAATGAGAAAATCACTTAACCACTAAACTTAAAACATTAGTAGTTTCATTAAATAAGATATACGAGTTTACTTGCGGCTATTTATTACCTGAAAATTCACAATTTTGTTCTCTATCTGAAATATTAAATGTTTTTAGACTACACTAAAATTACATATACATACATTAAAATTACATATGCGGGCTTAATCTGATCCTAAACTAAACAATATCTATCTGCATCTGTTTTCATTTATACGAATATAATATTTATATGGTTATTCGGTGTGATACACCATATAGATTTGATAAACGAGCATTTTTTTATTAGTAATGCAAGTAGACCAAACAAAAATATTTAGATGAGGGTCAAATTAAGGGTGGTTTAAAAATACAAATATAGTATATATAACATTAACTGTTGCTACTTTAAAATTGAAACATGCGTACAAATACACACATATATATATATATATATATATATATATATATATATATATATATATATATATATATATATATATATATATATATATATATATGTATATATATATATATATATATATATATATATATATATATATATATATATATATATATATATATATATATATGTATATATATATATATATATATATATATATATATATATATATATATATATATATATATATATATATATATATTATAATACTTGGATACAATTTTTATATGTTGATATAAATATATTTACAGCATAACATTAATTATTTTTACTCTTATCTATGACCTTTATCATTATTTAAATACAATAAGTAAAGTATATTTTGAGAATAATCATTAAAAGTGTTCTGACATTTTGTATTTATATTAAACATATAATCTATTTGATAAATAAAAACAGATAATCTGCAAGAATGTATTTTGTATTTAAAAATTGTACTTATTTTATTTTCAGGGACATTATAATCTTGGCCATACAATTACAGATGCGACTGAGATACAATATCGTGGTCGAAATGTAGCTAACCGACTGACCCAAACTACACTTTCTTCGATAAACGTAAACAGCACTGATAACGTAATGGCAATATCATCGGATAAAATGAAAATTTCACGTCGAACCGGTTTTGGGTTAGATCTTGGAATATTGGCAATAGGTAAACATTTATTATATAGAGTATTGCAGATATATATATATATATATATATATATATATATATATATATATATATATATATATATATATATATATATATATATATATATATATATATAATGCTTTTTCAAATTGTGATATCTGATATCAAAGATTAGAGTGTAGTTTTAATTGCAAAAATATTTGGAGTAAAACATTTTAACACACATTTTTATACAAACATAATTTCTAATGCTTTCTTGATACTGGAGATAAACTTTAAGGTTTTTGGAAGTTCCGATCAATTTTGGCGTAACTTCTACAAACAGTCCGCCTATGTGGATAATTGTGATGTGTACATTTTAGGCAAATAATTCTCTACACGATGACATTACTTTGATGTATATTTCGTTTATCTTATATTTAGTATTATACAATACAAATGCTAGTGTACATTTGCCATATGAAAATCATCTACACGATGGGATAAATCTTATTGCTTTAATTTATACACATCACACGTCGTGTAGAGCCGCCATTACTAAGATTTTTCTCAAAATGTTATTTACAAAGCAATCAACATTAATAATGCTTGTGATGTGAAAATCTGGCATAATTGTGACATTTATTTCTTCAGAAATAAATTTACACCATACTAAGGCTAGCTTACTGCCCAGGTGGCGCAGTGGTTAAAGCTGCGGCAGTTGGAGCGGGAGGTACCGGGTTTGAATCCGATTCGAGGCAGGATGCAAAATGGGTTTTTCACCTTCGATCGTTTGGGCGGTGCGGTCGGTGGTGAAAAATGAACATATCTGGATCCTCTGTCGTGTTTAGAATCCTTGGGCCGACCCATCTTCCATGTCAGTACAATAGGCCTGACATGGAGCTATGCAATGCGCAGATGGTTCTACGGAAAGACTCGGACCTATAGCCGCATAGAGTGGTATCACAACGGATCAAAAATTGGTCTTAGTGTGCGATAGCAGCCATAACAACTTAACTTAACTTTTAAGGCTAGCTTCCAAACCAATATTTATTTGTAGAACCTAACTTATTTAAATAAATTACTTCGAAAGTGACTTATTTTCAATCCCTTCATCGCAAATAATCTAAATTAATGTCAAAATTTTTGAATAAAATATTTATGAGTAAGTCGTATTTTCGACTGTAGCCAATCAAAAAATTGATTGTCATAACTTTTATTTATACATAAATTTTATTCTGTTGTTATTTGTATAGTCCGATTAAGATTATGTTAAATTGGTGACTGTAAAAATTTGGTATTTTTAAGCGCTGCTAACAATTTAAAAATATCCAATCAATTAAAGGGAAATCAACAGAAATTGGCATTCTTTAATTTTGTAGATTTAAATGATTAATTCTTAGCAAACAAATAAGAGTTTATAATTTTAACTATCTGTGAAACTAAATAAATGCAATAAGTCCAATGATAAATATTTTTAGAAACACTCCTATTTGTTTAATATTTGCAGATTGAAGATTATAGTTCTCGAAACAAATTATGTATACGTCAAACATTATATAATTTTATATTTATTAACAAATAAGTAACAGTATCAAGGTGTTGAATTGTAAGAATAAAAAAAAAATTGTAAACGATCTTGTCCTTTCCAAATATTCTGTCTTATGATTCGATCGACTTTTATTAAAAATTATGATCAAATATAACGTACACTAAGTACTTTGGTAAGAACACAAAACACAAAACCATCCATTATAACATCGATTAAATAAAAAATAAAAATATTTAATCGTTTGTCTATTGACATTCAACCGTCATCATCATAAATTTTTGTATGGTTTATGATATGAGATAGACGAGTACAACTAAGAATGAAGACTAATTTTCATTTTTAAATAATTGACTAATTTTTATCAAAAATTTAGTTTTTATTACATTATGCTTTTAAAAAATGTCTATGTTAATACATTTGCATCCCAGTAACACATTCAATAATTTATTTAATCTAATTTTTTTATTCAGTACAGTACAACCATTAATATTATCAATGATAATCCTTATATGTAGCGTTAAATACACGATCCAATTATCATTAATTTAATATAACATTTTTGTTTATACCATCTGTATGAGATAGTTCTTTGTTATTTTTAATATTTGTTAAAATATATTCACACCCATCCGTAAAGTAATAATTCGGCTTTGATAAATCAACACATATGTAGATAGCAGTAAGAGGGTTAATAAAATAAATTTACATTATTTTGTTCATTATATTGATGACACTAACAGATGGATGGTTAATCTAATTATTATTTTCACACCCAACCTTCAATAAGAATGATCTGGGACTTTTTATTAGTTATTGACTTTGTAACATAGAAATATAGATATGCTCTAATTAAAATAATTGTATCTACCAGTACATGTGTATTTTTAATTAGATGAAAATAAAATCATAAAAAAATGTTAATATGAACTCTAGGTTAAATATAAAAAACATTCATTACTACACTAACCTAAAGAACTAACTTAATAGCTTACAATTTAAAGAATGTTTTACAACTGATTTAAATTATCTGAGGCACTGTCTCCAAAAGGATTACTTCAATCTAATTTTTATATTTTATTATTTTGTTATCACGTATATAAATAGTTTCATAAAAACCTTTTAAATTTTAAATAAAAATAGAATGTTTTGTCTATCATTAACGATAATTAGAGATAAATGGAATGGCGACAATTGTCGGGCATTGTAATTTTCATCTGAAGTGTAGGTTTCATTGATTTGTATGAAACATGTTTATTTTAAGATTCAATAAAAATTAAAATAAATAATAAAACATCAAATTAAATTAATTGAATAGTATTTTAAGATTTATTTTTATCAGAATAATAACAAAAATAAATCTTTAACATCGAATATTATACTGTTGGGATTTTACATGTAACAGACGTTTGTTTACATTTTTTATATAAATTATGTAGCAAACAGCGTAAATTACATAAAACGTTAATTATATGTAAAAAACGAGGACAACACCATTCGCAGTGCCATCGGTTTTAAAATATCAAAAATTTACCAACGTTCGTTTTGCTCATTATTAATTATTTACAATATTATGCGTATTTACAACATCAGTTAGTTTTCGGGTTCACGTTATTTGTTGAAAAGCTAATTTTTTCACCTATACCCGAGTCAGTTAAGATGATTTTTAGCGAAATAAGTTATTAATCTAAATGTAAAATTATTGTAACATTCAGTATGCAGTCAAAAAAAAATGGTATACAGTTAATTATTTCACAGATTCTACTCGTAAAGTTGTAAGAAGATTTTTTAACAGATGGTGCTTATAGTTCCATTTAATAAGAGATGGCGTGACAGTTTTAACATAAAATCATTTTTTATGAAAAACAAATTACACATCAGAATCACCGTTGGCGTGTAAATTACACGATGTAATTTACACGATTTTAACATGTTAAAAACGTTTTATCTACATAAGGTTAATTTTACATTCTATATGTAAAAATCGTAAAATATGATTTTATGTAAAAAAAACTAACTAAATCTTCTTACTATTTTACGAATAGGATTTTTGAAATAATAAACTGTGTACCATTTTCTCCACGGCTTACTGAATGCCACAATACTTTTTGATTTAGATTAAAATTATTAACAGCTTAATTTCGTTAAGAGACATCTTAATTGGCTTTGGTTTATGTCAAAAATCGCTTTTTAACTTACAACGAGAACCCGAAAACTAACAGATTTTGCAAATATCCATTTATCTAGAGGTTAATTAATAATGAGCAAAACGAACGTCGGTAATTTCTTTTTTTTTTTTTATATATATATTATTGCTATCTTTTTTGGGGCTCACGGCTTTCCCAGCTCTTTCGCGGTTCGCTTATTTACGTCCTACTTTACGCCTTAACGGCCAAATCGAGGACGTACGGCTATAGATCCGATTTTCGTAGAACCATCTGCGCATTGCATAGCTCCATGCCAGCCTATAGTACTGACATGGAAGATGGGTCGGCCCATGAGTTCTGCATTCCAACAGAGGGTCATAGATGTGTTCATTAACACCACCGATCGTATCAGATGATGAAAAATCCCTTTTGCATCCTGCCCCTATCGGGATTCGAACCCGGTACCTCCCGCTCCAACTGCCACAGCTTTAACCACTGAGTCACCTGGGCGGTAGCGGTAAATTTTTGATATTTTAAATAGGTTGTACTGCGAATGATGTAGTCTTTGTTTTTTACATGTTATTTACGTTTACTGTAATTTACGCTGTGTATTACATAATTAACATACTAAAATGTAAAAAACGTTTTACGTGTAAAATCTCAACAGTGATTAGAATTTCTACTCCCAACAGTGATAGTATAATATTCATCTAAACATTATAAATATCTAGTTGTTCACACGACATATAGCGGATCGCATCGAAATCATTAAAATTCACAAAAACAATTTTACTGGTTAAACTGGTACTGGTTAAAAGTTGCGACCTACACATTTTAATATTAATATGCAAATTTTAAACGTAATAATACAAGCATTAATATAAACGTTCATAATACGCATGGATATTTATTGTTCATACAAACATATGTAGAAATAAATATGAAATTAACATAATTTTATATTTATGACAAATTTCCTTTCAGAAAATTAAAATTGTCCTTGAGAAAAATGAAACGGACAGTTTTTCTTATGGTTAATCATATTTAGCCCTTTATTCTTCGCCTGATTTTTTATTGGTGTTCTGTCATCTGCTTTGAACATTCAAGTTTTGTGTTTTAGCTAATACGGTGAGCCTATATGTCCGTAACCAGCAACGATATTCAATCGTCTGAACCAACCCTCAATAGTACTTTGTTCTTGTATCAAACCGGATACGATTCAAAGGACTTGAATGAACATCGTGAATAACGCGAAGGGGAAAAACGTTTTCTAATAAATTGAAATATACATCAACTTATCAAGTTTGACTATAGTTTACATATACCCCGTGGGCGGGGGCAGCCATGATTCGTAAATATTTCGAACGAAACATGAGACCCATAGAATACGACCACAGTCTCCAGAGCTTGTCGTCGGGTGCGCCTAAATCTGGTTGGATCGCTGGGCTGACGACCCGCATCCGTAAAAAACAATTACTGTTAAAAATGTAAACAAAATAAAAAAAATCGGATACCGCCAAAATAACAATGAATCCCCGCTTAGGTACCCGCATATGAGATTGAGGATCGGCACGTGGAACGTGCAGTCACTCAGAAAACCTGGCGCGTTGGACGTCCTTGTCACGTGTATGAAACAGTAGCGCTCCAAGAAACTCGATAACCTAAAAGTGGAGACCCTGTGTCTCAAGGCTATACGTTGCTACACAGTGGAAATGACCTCGGAAATCTTGGAGCTGGATTTCTCATTGAGCCAGAGGTACAAAAGGCTATGTGTTGGACTTCCAGGCAGTCGATAATCGAATGTATAAGCTTCGCTTGCACATGAGATAAGCCACAACGAAAATATCAAGATATTGTCAGCTATATCATTTTACGATCCAATTACCAATCTGCTGATGTGAACAGTGTCTGGGAAGTATTGAAAACCTCGGTTGTCGATGCTGCCCAGCACATTCTCGGTAAAGTAAAAACTAAACCCATAACTGATTGGTTTGATGAGGAGTGTCGTCTTGATGTTAAGCAACGAAATATAGTCCCCAATGAAGCGCAAACTCGGTAAACAATCGCAAGGAAAAACAAAGCAGTTCTTGCTAGGAGGACAGCTAACATTTGTAGCATTTGTAGACAAAAGCAGCGCCAATGGTGGAAGGCTAAGGTCCTAAGAGTATACAACTCAGCAATGAGCACAATTCGCGTGGTTTCTTTAATGGAATCACCGAATTGCAACACACCTTAAGATCTCGGTCAACTGCCATTCGGGACCAGGATGGAAACCTCTGTGTTAATGTCGATGCGGTACTCGATACATGGCTTGAACATTTTTTTGATCTACTTAATGTTCCACATGTATCACCAGCTGTATTTGAAAACCCTCAAATACAGACCGCAGAGATGTTCATTGAGAATCCATCCTATAAGGAATTCACAATGATCATGCAGAAATTAAAGTAAAATCGTTCACCAGCAGTTGATTGCATTAATTCAAAACTCTTGATATTCGGAGGGCTAACTTTGTGGAACTGTCTTTTCGACCTGACTCGATTGGTATGGCGAAATGAAGTTATGCCTGAAGAACTGAAAGTGGCCGCGTATGCCCAATATTCAAAAAGGGTGATCGCTTGAAATGCGAGAACTAGCCCGGTATAGCTCTCCTTTGCACAGCATACAAGTGACTGGCATACATTATCTTGAGAAGAATACTCCCCTGGTGGAGGAAATTGTCGGTGACTACCAAGGAGGATTCCATCCAAATCGGTCAGTGACTGATCAAATATTTTCGCTATGGATAATTCTTTCCAAGTACTACGAAACATTTCGCGTTGTACACAAGGTGTTCCTAGATTTCAAGCAAGCCTATGACTCGATCAATCGAGAGAGGCTATGGTATGCACTTGAATATTTAGGAATACCAAGGAAATACGTGCATCTGTGTAAAATGACAGTAACTTAGTCACAGTGCTGCGTCAAAGTTGAAAACAGACAGGCTATCGAGAATTTTTGCAATCACTTCTGGTGTTCGACAAGGAGATGCGTTGTCCCTGATACTTTTTAATCTCATTTTGGAATACATCCTTCATAAACGTGAAACACCTCAGGAAAATATGTTAGTCCGACAATCCAATCAACTTTTTGCATATGCAGATGATATGTGTGTGATTGGATTAAATGGCAACGGAGTGAAATAGTTACTTGATCCACTGGAACAGTGTTCAACTTCCGTTGGTCTCAAAATCAACGAGTCCAAAACCAAATATCTGATCTGTGGTTTTCGAGACGAAGACGCAATTGATTTTAGTAGTGGTACCCACACGTTTGACGGAGTAGTAAGATTCAAGTATCTTGGATCTCTCATTACTCACGATAATAGCAAGGAAGAGGATATCAAGGTTCGCCTTGCTGCTGGCAATCGGGCTTTGTATCCTCTACGTCCATTTCTGAAATCCAAATATCTTGCAAATACGGTTAAGCTGAAACTGTACAGAGTGTTGATCAGACCCGTTTTCATGTATGGATGTGAGAGTTGGACTTTGACGGATGAGTACGAAAGATGGCTTCTTACATTCGGGGGAAGATTTATGCATATATGGCCCAAAACGCAACGTTAATGGCACATACATAGTTCTATTCAATCACGAGATCAGGAATATAATGCAAATTCCTGATATCGTGCATGAAATCAAAGGACAGCGAGTACGCTGGCTCGGTCACGTTCTGCGTGCTAATCCGAACCGAATGATACAGCGATCTTTAAAGGGAGAGACACCTTTCGGTAGGCGAAGAGGTTTCTGTCGGCGACGATGGCTCCACGGCGTAGAGAGCGATCTGCCAACTACTTGCAACGGTATGAAGATCTGGCTCTTAATCGAAACCGTTGAAGTCAGATTGTTGACACGGTACGGGCCAACAATGGCCTGTAAAAACCGACAAAAAAATTAGTTTACATATGGATACCCTGAATTTTAAAAATAAAAGATATTTGTATGCCATACACAAAAAAAATTGACTTTGGTGGTTTTCATATATGTTGATTGCAGTTTCCATATTACTTGACAGAAGTTAAATAAACATACTTTTGGAATTATTGATGGAAAAAAGGTTTGTATGGAGCCTACACACGTTCTTTTAAAAACGGATATAACGTTATGAAGGTTATAAATTAACATTATGAAATATACTAATGGTTTAATTTCAATTTGCCTCTGAAGAGAAAATAATTGCCTCGTGAATGTTAGAACTATTGTACTTAAATCAACCAATTAATTTTGTCCACGACACTCGGTTCATTATTTTGATACATTTTTTTGCTGAATTGTAATATACCTTGCAATTTTCTAGGGAGTTTGATATGATATTATATATATTATAGGAAATGATATTAGATATGAAATATTAGTTATAAATTTCTTATACTTCATTATCATGTGCCACCAATTATGACAATGCAGTTACTTTGTTTGCGAATTAAATGCACATAATTGATGTTGCTATAATATTGATCAATACAAACATCTACATGCATTTTTTCGAAATGCTAAAAGTACTCATCTATTACCGCTATCTTTGTTTGAAATTACCGAGGGCATACTCATATTTATATGAAAAGTATTTAAACTCTAAATTTTGTTACCAACGCATATTTACGATTAGGTATACCATGGCTAATAATATAATAATGTAAGGGCTTATAAAAGCGAAAAGTTAAAAATTAATATGTTTGTTTACATACAAATATAATTACGCTACATACATACCATATATAACTTTCTAAACCGACCAGTAGCAAACCAGTTGATCATAAAATGCTTAAAATTTAAATGTTCAGTAATTTTTAGGATTTCGTTTTTCAGGATTTTTTCGAGGTTTTGTTTTTGAGAAATCATGTTCATTACTTTGTGTTTCGGGTTGTTGGCACCAACCCGAGATATTGACTTTTTAATTCTTTTAAATATTTAATTTTTAATTCAACACAATACTTACGATTGTAAAAATTGGTTATAAACAGAAAACACTAATTGAAACAAGCAGCTCACTAAAATTGTGATTTATTTCCATTAAAAACGATACACTTTTAGGTGGTTTTACATGACTTGTGTTGTGTCCAAATATTTGCAATATGCTCACATTTGTCACGTCGTGTAGATACATACATAACGAATGTACATTGTACCCCAACAATTTAAATATTGGTGCACGTACATTCAACAATTTGGCAAATATGCTCCAAAATTAGCATTTATTCTTAAAACTGTAATACCATTCTGTACAGTAATTGAATATCTACAATCATTACACTCGTAAAATTTTTTTTTTGTAAAAATATTATAAAGGATGTTTTTTATAGAGTTACACAAGCTTAAATGAAAATAAAACAAAGAAATATATTTTAAATATCAATAAAACGGACTTTTATTGGATAAAACATTTTATAACACTAAAGTTTAAATATGATTTCGGCCATGTGGCCGCTATGGCTGGCGAGTACAAGGCGCAATCAGTAACACTTATTTTCACAGCATTTGCGGGCGTATTTCGCCAATAATTCTTCGGTAGTTGAATTGTCTCTGGTTTTAGATTTCGACGTAGATAAGGGACTTTACATAAAACAAAATAAAATAACCCAATGCAGTTAATTGGATTGCCAATTAATGGAACATTACGCGAAATTATTTGTTCAGCAAAATTTTCCATGAGTAAATCAATTGTAGCGCTCCCTGTGTGGCATGTGGCTCCGTCCTGTTGGAACCACATTTCAGCAAGATTAATATCAGGTAATCGAGGTACTAATCTTTTTTAATCATGTGCCTTTACCGCTCACTATTGACCGTTACATTCTAACCATCCCCGATTTTAAAGACATATGGACTCATGACTCCGGCAGCTCATAAAGTGCACCAAACAGTAATTTTCTATGAATGTAATTGTGTTTCGACAAATGCTTGTGAATTATCCTTACTCGAATTAGCCGCTCTAAAGGACAATTATGTACGTTATAAAATGGACAAATTGCACGATACGTTTGACGAACAGAACCATTATTTCGATATAAAAAACTGTATTTGATATTATGCTACATGTATATAAAAGTTACATTAATAACCGGCTTTTTGGTGATGGATGCGTTGACAAGTGTTTTTAATTAAAAACTTTGTAAAAAATGAAAAGTTTTTTATTGTTAAAGGTAAAATTTCATAAGCATGTAACCTATTTTTCTGTTTTTAATTTGGATCAGTAGGTTTAGTTTATAAAGCAATTTAAAATGGAAGAAGTCCAATACTTTTCGATGGTTTTTGCTATTTTATTACCACAAACGCAAAAATATGCGTAAAATATAATTTACAGTAGAGAAAGTGCTGTGCTGTGCTGTTAACCATACGACTATTGTTTTTTATAGTTTTAAATATCCATCAATTTTTGCGATATCGAGATAAATTAATTTTAGCCATCTTTACAACCGGCCACACTCAAAAAACATTATGAACCAACCAATCGATTCAAATACACGCTGTGATGATATCATGAGACAGAAGTGATTTTCCTATAATAGATTTTAGATGACATGTATTAATTAAACTCCGTTTACGTTTAAGTAATTATTTATCATGTATGATCTTTTTTAGCCATCTTTCAAAGTTAAACAAATGTTTAATACAAATATTATATTATCCAAAATATGAAAAAATATTCATTCATTACCTATTGTAAAGTATTAATTTTATAAATGGTTAAATGTATTTTCACCATGGGAATTTGCCATGCGTAACCAAAATAATAAATAATTTATTCAAAATATTTGCAACAATAGTAGCGAAAAGTAAAACAAAATCTGCGGTTTTTATTATTAGTGTTTGTATGTATTATATGTTTTAAATTAAGAAGAAACTTGCAATATTCGGATATTTATAATAATGGAAATACCGGATATACGAGTAATGGTAAAATATGATTTCCTAGTACAATGTGATGAAATATAAATATTAGTTGAAAACGTACCGTAATTTACATATCAAAAGGATTACAACTTATGTACATAAAGGGTCATCCAAAACACGCGCCTACATGTTTCTTTTAAATAAAACACAAACTATTTGCAATTTTTTCAAGCTGTTTTTTTTTATTAAAAGTATGATCCATTACAATTATACGTGGAATAGAATATCATTCAAGTGTCCACCACGACTGCGTCTGCAGGCATCAATCCGAATATCGAAATTTTCAATGACTTTCCGACATGTTGCTGGTGTTATTTCACGAATTGCAACTTGAATGTTGTTCTTTAGATCATTAATTGTTTGTGGCTTGTTAGCATACACTCGACTTTTCAAAAAACCCCACAAAAAAAATCTAATGGTGTTAGATCACATGATCTTGGAGGCCAATTGAAATCTGAATTTCGTGAAATTACACGTTGAGGAAATTTTGATTGCAAAAACGTAATGTTTTGTCGAGTTGTGTGACATGTAGCACCGTCTTGCTGGAAATAGACGTCAGACACATCAATATGACTCAACTGTGTCCATAAAAAGTCTCTCAACATTGATTGGTATCGCTCAGCATCCACAGTAACAGCATTTCCAGCATCATTTTCGAAGAAGAATGGCCCAATGATTCCATTTGCCCAAAATGCACACCAAACAGTAACTTTTGGTGGGTGTAGAGATTTTTCATGAATAACACGAGGATTTTCATCACCCCAGATACGACAATTTTGCTTATTGACGAATCCATCCATTATGAAATGAGCTTCATCACTAAACAAAATTTTGCTTGGAAACAATGGATCTGTCGTTCGTTGTTCAATAATCCAACTAGCGAAATTACGACATTGTAAATGGTCTCTTTCTTTCAATTTCTGGGTTAATTGAATTTTGTAAGCGTGTAAATGCAAATCTTTATGCAAAATCCTCCATAAGGAGCCATAAGATATGCCCAATTCTTGCGAACGACGCGAAATTGATGTTGTCGGTTCATTTTCTACATTTTCACTAACAGCAGCAATATTTTCATTTGTGCGTACAGTTTTTGGTCTTCCACTTTTTGGTTTATCAGTAACACAACCAGTTTCATGGAATTTTATCACTAATCTTTGAATTGAATTTGGCCGATTATTTACACCAAAAAAATCACGAATTTTGCGATGGGTATTTTTCAAAGAACGCCCATTTTCATAATAAGTTTTAATGATGTAAACGCGTTGTTGCAATGTGTACCTGTCCATGGTTAAAACTGTACTACCTTCTAATAAAACAAAATGGCTTATGTCATTTGAAAAGATGTCACGTGTAAAAATTATATACTGCTGACATCTAGGCGTCACATTTGGATGACCCTTATATTACTATTTTGACGTGATGTTTGTTAAAGTAATAATTGATTTGACTACAAAATTTTTAAAAATTAAAATTTGAAAATTCTTACTATCAAAGGAAAAAGTTCTGAGAATAAATAAAAAGCTAGATAATTTTTTTGATATTTTAATTTGTTATCGTATAATTTATAATAGTTAATGGTCAATATCTAGGCTACAATTTGGATAACAGTACTACAATTGATTATATCAACTGCAAATATTACGAGACTGTTGCACGGTTTGCAGTCAGATTATGGACAAAATACAGACTTTCGAACAGAGTTTACTGTAGGAGTTTCAAATATAATTATGATTTACTATAAATTAAAATTAACTTAAAATTAGCTTAATTATAACATATACTTCAGTGAAACTGCCGACTAGTAGATTCGAGTTTTATTTTAACAATTTTTACAGGCCATTACTGACCCTCACCGTGTCAACAATCTGATTCGATCGGTTTCGATCATGAGCCAGCTCTTCATACTGTTGAAGACAATTTGAAGATGCCAGATCGCTATATACGCCGTCGAGCCATCATCGACGACAGCAACCTCTTCAGCTACCGAAAGGCGGCTCTCCCTTAAAAGATTGCTGTATCATTGGCGTACTCGCTGTCCTTTGAAATTCGCATTTAATTACTGATCATAATTCTTCTTTTGAATGTTATCAACACTCTGTGCAATTTAAGCTTATCCAAGATACTTGAATCTCTTCACTCCTTCAAACTCGTTGAATGAACTCGTTGGTTTTGACATCAACGGAAGCTGAACACTGTTCTAATGGATCAATTATCTCTTTAACCATTGGCCAAAAGTGATGAATCCCGATTAAAAATTTGGGACGAACGACTTCCACTGTACTTAATGTTGTAGTGCAGGACACGATTCCACAAGTAAACCATCGTCACAAACAATATAAACTATAGATTTAATGATTCGATGATAATAATCCGGTTTTCTTCTTGATTTTTCTTAAATTTTGAATCAAATATACTTAAATATATGAATCAAATATGGACTTGGTGTACATTGATGAACATAAATAATATTGTGTGATTAACATTAGTGTGAACTTATTTTGTAACCCAAAAAGAATTTTACATACGAGTGTGTAATATATGGTACATCATATGTGGTTCTAACATATGTTATGTACATCATATGTAGTTTGAATGATTAAAAAGATAGGGGCGAATAAAATATTATAAAAGTATTTCCGAAAACAAACCTTTAACGACAATCGAGTAAATAATATATAAATCTAAATAAAGTTAAATTATAGTTGATTAAAACATATAAATGTATTGTAGCTTGTAGTGTATATAGATTAGTGTAGACTACGGATAATGTTTGTAATATTTTTAATTTCAGCAACTTTATGGATCATATCAATCGAATTCGGACTTTTCTCACAAACAAAACGGGGTTTTACGTGTGGCGATCCATTAATAAGTAAACCTTTTACTGGCGACACAATAAAAGCTTCAATTCTACTTTTAAGTGTTGTATGTGTATATTTCGTGTTATGGGCAACCGAAAGCATCTTTTATGCTCCGAGGGGATTGAAAGATTCGCGTATGAAGATTTCAGCTATAATAGCATTAAAATTATTTTGGAAATTTACATGTGGCATATTCTTTGGTTATATACTTATCGATGCGATAAAACTTTTTGTTGGCGAGAAGCGACCACATTTTATGCAAACATGTCAACCAGATACTGCAGTTAATTGCACTATTGGGTAAGTAAAATATAATTTTGTTAAATATCCGAATTTATGACATAACAATTTTTTCAATTTTAAGCTTATTTATTTCAAACTACACTTGTACATGGGGCGATGCTTCTTTTATTGATAGGCATGAATTAACAAAATCGTTTCCATCGGGACATGCTTGTATATCTGTTTATTCGAGTATTTTCTTAGCGTGGTATTTTCAATGCCGCCTGCCCAAACTGCAAAGCAAATTGATGCTTTTATTTCTACAAACCACAGTACTATTATGGTCAGTGTTTTGTTCTATTTCGAGAATCACTGATCATCGACATCATTGGTGGGATGTTATTGCTGGAGCAATTTTTGGAATAATTTTTGCAGTATTTAGCGTAAGTAACGTCTTCTAACTTATTTTAATATATCACTTATAAAAAATTAATTTATAATTTTAGTGCACAGTTCTTAGTAATAATTTTAAGCCACGGCGTAAATTAATAATCCCAATTACCAATGATGACTACGATAATGCTCCCGTTATATGTGTAAAAGGACTTCTATCCGATTCAACTGGTAAAGATGAAGTTTCATTACAGAGTGAAACAGCATCACCCTCGTAATTTTAATGTAGATAAAACTAGTATAGGTTAAATTAAAAATTATTTATTAATTATTTTAATAAAAATATACAATAAAATTAGTTTAACGGTTTGTTATGGACCACACAGTTAAATATTGCCTTTTTAGGACATTATCATTTGTAGCTTAGTTATCATATAAACAGTACAATTTTATTAGTAAAAACTATAATAAATTATTTGGATGTCTGACAGGTGGAACAATATCTTTTGTTATTTGAATTTGTGTTTGATTGGTTGGCAGGTTAAGCAGTATTATGTGTGTGGTATGAATATATGTGTACATATAATATGATTTATAATAATAAAAGTAAATAATAAATTATAAGTAGTAGTTTAATTGCTTAATTATATCTCTTCTTAATCGTTCGCAATCTACAATGAAAGGTATTTAATAATTCCAGTGCAACCAATTAGTATTCGTACACTGCAAATATATCAAGAAATCGGCCAAATAAACGTTCATAATTTGGTTATTAATGATTACAAAACTGAGATTTGGTTTTTTAAATAATAAAAGTTGTATAAAAATAGATCAGATGGACGCGTAATAGTGTGGCCATATCCAAATGAAGGTGGCTAAAACTGGGGGGTTTATGTTTATATCTGGAGTTGCACAACTTTGGCTCATTATAGTCTTTTATGGACAAACATTTATATTAAGACATCGTCAAACAAAACTTACACAATCAACGGGTGGAAATTTGACCACCCTGGTTTGATTGATGGGATACATATCTAATAATTAAACAATTGGTCATATTCATGTACATTTTTTAAGCAAAAATTAAATTTCTAACAATTAATATCGGTTGAATGATCTATTTTTTAATATTTGAGCTCAAATAACTATTTTCAGATACACAAATTATATGGAGAAATAACGTACATAAACCGAAATACTTAAATTTGCAGGGGAAATTATTGTACCCTGGGTGAAAGACTATATATGAATTGATGGAATTTTACGTCTCTGAAAAGTATCTTTTCTTCTTTTAGGCATAGTGATTACGATAAATAAAATTCAATAAAATCTATAAAACCAAGTTCAAGTACATAAAACCAATTTTTAATTAATTAGTTACGGCAATTAGTTACGATCGCGAGCCAGCTCTTCATACTGTTGCAAGAAACCAGAAGATGCCAGATCGCTCTCTACGTCGTAAAACCATCGTTGAAGCCAGCGACCTCTTCGCCTACCGAAACGCGGCTCTCCCTTAAACGTTCGCTGTATCATTTGGTTTGGATCCGCACGTAGAACGTGACTGAGTCAGCATACTCACTGTCCTTTCATTTCATGCACGATATCAGGAATTTGCATTAAATTCCTGATCTCGTGATTGAACAGAACTCGGTATGTGCCATCAACGACGCGCTTTGAATTATATATAACACAGCCATATATTCTTGTCTCGAATGAGGGACCATCTTTCGTACCTATCCGTCAAGGTCCAACTCTCACATCCATATATGACATCGGGTCTGATCAACGCTCTGTACGATTTCAGTTCATCCGTATTTGCAATTTATATTTTGAATTCAGAATTGGACGTAGAGTATCCCAAGATACTTGAATCTCATTACTATTTCAAACGTGTGTTTACCACTAGTGAAATCAGTTGCGTCTTGTTTTCGAAAACGATAGATCAGATATTTGGTTTTGAACTCATTGATTTTGAGACCAATGGACGCTGAACACTGTTCTGGTGGATCATGCTCCTTCACTCCGTTGCCATACAATCTAATCACACGATGAGAAAAGTTGATTGGATTGTCGGAATAAGATATTACCTTGAGGTGATTCACTTATATGAAGGATGTATTCAACATGAGATTATGAAGTATAGGGGACAGCGCATCTCATTGTCCAACACCAGAAGTAATTGAAAAAGTGCTCGAGAGCCTGTTCTCATTGATCTAGTCATAGGCTTACCTATACTTCAAGTATAGGAATACCTGATATCCTTCGCGACATGTTTCGTAGTACTTGGAAAGAATCATCTGTAGCGAAAAAACTTGATCAGTGACTGACAGAATTGGACGGAATCCGCCTTGGTAGTCACCGACAATTTCTTCCGCCACAGGAGTAATTTTTCCCAAGATAATATATGACTGTAACTTGTATGCTGTTCAAAGGAGAGCTATACCACGATAATTCTCGCAGAATGATCACTTGGACCCTTCTTGAATATAGGACATAACGCGGCCACTTATATCATTCTTAACCTCATTTCGTTTGCCAATCGAACAAAGACGAAAAGACAGTTCCACAAAGTGGCCCGGTGAACGATTTTTCTTTAATCTCTGTATGGCCATTGTGAATTTATCATAGGATAGATCCTCAATTAAAATCTCTGTGATCTGTATTTGAGGGTATTCAACTACAGCTTGTGATACATGTGGAACATTAAGTAGTTCACAAAAATGTTCACGCCATGTATCGAGTACCGCATCGACGTTAACACAGAGGTTTCCATCCTGGTCTCAAATGGCAACTGAGCGAGATCTTAAGGTATTGTGCAATTCGGTGATTCCTTTAGAAAAACAACACAAAGAAATAAAACCGAATAAATAATTCGGTTGTATATAAATTTTCTATAAAATATTAACACATTTACTGCCGTGAAACTCATCTCTGGGGCTTAAAATTAATTTGTTTCATTTTGACGAGGTGTTGACACTACCGATGGTCTTTAAGTCGACTTCATGCTTGCGTTCCTTCCTTCCGTCCAAAATTTTTTAAGCAATTTCATTGGTGGAAAATGACATGTTTTTTCTTGTTAATTTTTTTATCAAATGATTTAAAGCCGACTTCATGCTTATGTTCCTTCCTTCCGTCCAAAACTTTTTTTAAGAAATTGCATTGGTTGAACATGACGTGTTTTTTCATCAAAATGGTTTAACTTTATCTTTTGGTCGGAACGAACATGGCGAGAAAGAGATAGTTTTATATTTAAATGAAAGAAACGAAAATAAAATGCTTTAAAATGTAATGTCAAACATTTTATGTCGGTATGCCGAGGGAAGAACAACATACATAAAAAAAAAAAAAATTTATAATTTTTAAATAACAAATTTATTAAAAATAAAATAATTAAATTTTATTTTAACATTATTTTATCATTATTTATAAGTTATGATAAATTATAATAAATTTATATCCGCTCCAATATCCACATTATTTTATCAAATAAAACTAGTGATAATATTTAAATTAATTAAATTAAAAATTGTGTTTTTTATTCCAAATTCATGCAAATCTTACTCAGTTGAACTGCATCTTTGTAACCGCTTGAAATTGTTGGTTTATATTTATTGTTGTGTAATTCAATTATGTCATCTGCTGATCACAAATGGTATGATATGGCAATCTATTAAAATGTGAAGATTTGTAACCCAAATGAATCGGGTTCATACTCGTAGCAAGTTTTCATAAGCAGTTGAGGATTGAAATACTTTGTAATTACTCTCGAGGCTGGTTAGATTAATTTAAAACCCGATACGGCATTTAACGTCTGATTCTTCTAGGCGGCAGTTTTCTTTGCGAAATCCTAACCTGATCTACTTTCCAACTGTCCATTATCTGTAGTAACTCGGTTAGTCAATAATCCGAGGTTTCCAGTTTTCTGACTTTGACCCAAACGCTTTTTCTTAACCTCGCCCTCCATCTTTAGAAGCAAAGCTAACACCTCCGCAGGCTGCTTTTTTCCGCTCAGATACAGCTGGTTCCTCATTTGTACGTCTCAAATAGTATGATTAATGTTTTCGCAGCTAAGTCATCTCGGTGCCTTACATTGTAGTTTGGGTATGTCAAGTTGACTAGTCGTAGAATGCCAGACTTCAAATCTTGCAACGACTCCGTTACTTATTACTAACATGCTTTCAGCGAGCACAAGTAAGCAAAGAACAACATTGCGTCTGTGAACTGTTTGTTAAACTATACCCAAAAATAATAATAACAAAACCGAGACCGGCACTCTCCAAAGGCCGGAAACTAAAAGTGAGAGCTCAAACCGTAAAGGTGGGGCTCCCTCAAAAACACCAGGGGAAACCAAATTCAAGGCATTTAAGCCAGGGACGAGCGGAACTCAGGGGAAGTTAAGGGCTGCTGAGGGAGGTTCGACTAACGTCAACCAATCGAAGCAGCGCTATAGAAATAAACGCGCGGCGTTTAGGGTTTTGGACAGGTGGGCTGCAACCCCTGAGGGGCAACTTACGGCTGAACAAAAGCAATCCGTGGCATGGGCCAAGAAAACGGTCGAAAACTCAGAGACGACCATGTGTCGAAAAGACAGCGGTCCCAGGATAAGCTACGAGAAAGTACGGGGAAACGCTTATAGAACTACTATTACCAGAGACCCCTGAGCCACCAGTGACAATGAAGGAACTGAACAGCATAGTGAAAACTTTCACAAATGCCTGCAATCGGCCCTTCAACGCTGCTTGCCCAATAGTTAGACCCAGCGATAAACAAAAACCGGCATGGTGGTCCAAGGAACTAGGGACCTACCGGAAGGCGTGTAGGAAAGCATTTAATAGAGCCAAAAGTACGAGAGAGGCTCAGGACTGGGACTCCTACAAGGAGAACCTCAAAGTATACAAAAAAGAATTAAGGAAGGCACAGATGAAACCATGGAGACTCTTCTGTGACAAAATAGAAAAATTCTCCGAGACCTCTTGTCTAAGGAAGATTTTGTCTACCAATCCTACCAGTCCCAGTTATTTAATAAAACCGGATGGATCTTAGACTACTTCTAGTTAGGAATCCTTGGAACTTCTCATCGAAACCCACTTTCTAGGAAGCTTCGATGACTCGACAGGGACTTGAACTCATCAAGAAGCACACTCACTGTGCATAGAAGATATCGTAACCAAAGAACGGATCTTATGGGCAATGTCATCTCATGGCAAAATCATGAAGGGTTCAAACCCTATAAATCGGCTGGTCCTGACCGAATTATTCCCGCGGAGTTTCAGAACAACTCGAGGATTATGCTTCTGGTTGGAGGTACACTTCAAAGGGTATTTAAAACTAGTCTGTACTCCGCGGGAGTGGATGGAGGTCAGAGTGATTTTTATTCCGAAAGCGGGTAAACGCTCGCAGGGCTACCCAAAGACCAATAACTCTATTATCCTTTGTATTAAAAACCTTGGAAAGACTGATGGATATCTACATACGCTCAAAAATAAGGCCTAGTGACTGGGATCAGACTCAGCACGCTTACTGTAAAGGGAAATCTGTGGACACAGCACATGCCCTGGTAAGTACAATTGAGAAATCATTATTCTCGCGAGAGTTTTGTATGGTGGCGTTTTTTGACGTTGAGGGCGCCTTTAACAATGTAAAAAACAACGCAATTCTGGAGGGATTGTCGTGTATTACCCTATAAGTGGGTTAATCAATCACATGCTTGGGTGCAGGATGATTAACTCAGAGCTGGGGGAATCCACCATCAGGAGACGGGTGACTAGCGGAACCCCACAGGGAGGTGTTCTGTCTCCTCTCCTCTGGAACATAGCAATCAATGAGCTGCTATTAAAGCTGGAGAGAGAAGGGATCGGAGTGATTGCTTATGCATATGATATAGCGATAGCTGTCTCTGGGAAATACATAAGCCCAGTGGCGGAGGTAATCCAAAATGCCCTCCTAATTATAACGAGGTGGGCCATTAAATGCGGACTGACAATTAGCGCGTCTAAAACTGAATTGGTACTATTTACTAGGAAATATAAAATCCCTGTAGTAGATCCACCTCTCCTAAATGGCAACAGACTAGCTTTTACGGAAAAGGCAAGATTTCTAGGCGTAATCTTGGAGAGTAGCTGGAAGCCCAACATTCTGGAAAGAGTAAACAAGGCCAATATAGCATTGTACTCGTGTAGGAACGCCATCGGGAAGAGATGGGGCCTGACGCCGGAGCTGGTACTCTGGCTGTACACTTCCGTAGTAAGACCTGTACTTATGTATGGGGTGAGCGTGTGGTGGCCAGCTCTTGATAAAGTAACAGACAGGAAAAGGATTGAGAAGGTGCAAAGAACGGCCTGCATGCTTATAAGCGGGGCGCTGAGGACAACACCTACAAGTGCCTTAGAGGTCTTGTTTCATCTTCTCCCCGTGGATATTTATGGTAAGCAGATGGCGGTGATTACGGCCACTTGACTATCAGCCATATCTCAGTGGAAATGTCTTCAAATTGGACACTCAACGAGGAAAGAACTGGCGAATCTAGACTATGTTACACCGACTCTGTGCTTCGAGAAACGGTTCGGAACCAACTGGTCCTCAAGAGAATCCTGGAGGAGCGGGTTGGCAGCTGAAACGGGAGCATTGCAGTTCTTAACGGATGGCTCCAAGCTACACGGTAAAGTAGGAGCTGGAATCTTCTGTGATAAACTAGAGGTAGATACAGCAGTTCACCTCCCTGATCACTGCAGTGTGTACCAGGCAGAGGTGATAGCGTTTGAGGAGATCCTGCACTGGTTGAGACATAATGTGGTATCCTCGACTGATATCGCAATTTATGTGGACAGTCAGGCGTCAATCAAGTCGCTGGTTTCTGTTTCTCTAACGTCTAGAGTTGCGTTGGGTTGCAGCTCGTCTCTAAATAAGATGAGTGAGTATTTCAACATCCAGGTAGTCTGGGTCCCTGGCCACTCAGACGTTATGGGAAACTGCAGGGCGGACGAACTAGCGAGGCACGGTACAACTCTCCAACTGCTACCGGAAAGGACAAAGTTGGGAAGACCCATTAACGCACTCAAGACTTTGCTCAAAACAGAGGCGGAAGCCTCAGCGAACAATAGGTGGACGAACACCCTCTCATGTAGAGTGGCAAGACAAGTCTGGCCAAAGGTGAACTTGAAACGCTCAAAGGCACTTATCTCCCTACGAAGACGTGAACTTAAAGCGATCGTGGGGATACTCACAGGACACCGCCTTCTTGAGGAACATGCGAGGAGGCTGGGTCTGGAAGTAAATGACTTTTGTAGAAGCTATAGGGACGAGGAGGAGGAAGAGACGATAGTCCACCTCCTATGCTCATGCTCGGCTTTGGCACAAAAAAGACATGAATATTTGGGTAAGTTTTTAATGGACTACCTTTCTGATCTTGAAAACTGTAATGTGCGAGACTTATTATACGCTACGTAAGCAGCTCTAACTGGTTCTCATAGGGGTAAAAGGAGAGTAAGATCCTGTGGTATCACAACGGACCGTCGTCGGTCTAAGTGTGCTGTAACAGCTACTCAACCTAACCTAACGTAACCTACATCACCTGCTGTCAGCTTGTCGATTTCATCGCGCAATTCGTTGGCTGTTTTATCCACTTTCGTTTCAGCGAGTTTTTGATGACTTTTGACTGCTATGATGTCTACTGCGTTGATGAATAGGCGTATTCGTTACAATATATAGAAATAGTTTCTCAACTACAGGCTAGTAGTCAGATCGCGTGAAATTTCCATAATCTTAATAAATTGGACTCAGAAATATAATTTCTACAAATTGTTAATTTCTACAAATTTGTTTCTCGCGAAAATAATATTACGAAAATAATATTTTTTATGTGATATTTTGACATTTACGTCTGATGTTGAATATATCGATGTGCTATAAGGTTCTTGATTAAAATTTTATATTTCGAATAGTTTGTGATTTTTATTTCTGTGATAAAAAGGTGTGATATGTCAAACACCAAAATTTTCCAAAAAATAATTTTCAGAAGTATAGACACTCCATAAAGTTCTGTATAAAGCCGAGCAAATGTAGATGAATTATAGATTTTTTATTGAAATCTGGCTAGTCAAATTACTTGGAATTTGGGGGCGAATCACTCCACGAACAAATTGATTATGGGTGATAATCGAGTATATGAAATACAACATGAAATTATAAATCAAAATAAATGGGCGGAAGAAAAGAATTACACTCTCGGGGTTAGTAATAAGACACATAATACCACTACTAAGAATGTATAGAATATGTTTTATAGAGTGAGAGGAATATATGTGATAAACCAAAGCTTGGTGATTATATCGCGAGACATAAAAGAAGTGTTTGTAAATGATATTACATACATATAGGCAGCAAGTTACTCAGTTATTTACTTGTAAATTACACAAGTTATGTTTTACATTACGTAATGTAAGTAACGACTTTTTCATGACAAGGGCGCCATCTACTACATAATTTAATAGCTAATAATTTAATTATAGTAAAAATTGACTGTGTAACGTTACAAATAAAACAAAAACAAAATAATATGTCAAAAATTGTTGATACCGTTTTGATAAAAAAAACGTAAGTATGTATTTGAACACAGATGGCAGTGTAGATACATAAATGAACATTGCCTAGAATTTGTAGATAACTAAAAGTCTAAAATAATTATGATTGACCGTCTAAATGAACGGTTTGAATGATTAATGATGCAATTTATACACTATTTCCAGTTATTTTCCAGAGTTTTCACGTTTTTTTAAATATTGGACTCAATGGGATAGTCTATTAATTAAAGATAGCTGTTTAAAACGGGTTTGGGAAAGTTTCGATGGTAGAAATAAACAATTATTAGCACCAGAAATAAACAACTATTAGGATCCGAGTACCAGACATTTTGAGAGACTATCATGGAGGAACAAGCGGTGGCCATATAGGCATCAATAAGACTTTGGCAAAACTACGTGAAAGTTTTTACAGGGCAGAATGCAGACAATCGGTTGCAGCAGGGTGTCAAAAATGTAATCAGTGCATCATCATTTGAGCGGATCGCTATTGCAGGTCTATTTCCTACAAGTGAAAGCGAAAACAAATACATCTTAGTCGTGATGGATTATTTAAGTAAATGGCCTGAAGTATATCCAATACCAAACCAAGAAACAAAAACAATCGCTAACGCCCTGGTTCATAATTGAATAAGGCGATATGGGGTACCCATGAACTGCATTCAGATCAAGGTCGCAATGTTGAGTCAGTGGTATTCCAGGAAATGTGTCAATTATTGGGGATCAACAAAACAAGAACAAAACCTTTTCATCCTCAATCAGATGGAATGGTTGAACGGTTTAACGCTACATTAGAAGAATTTTTAAGAATCCCGTTGAAAGAAACCAGCGTAATTGGAACCAAAATCATGGCATATCGACCAGCAACACATGATACAACGGGAATAACACCAGCTATCATCGTTTTTGGACACAATTTAAGACTACCTGGGGACTTGAAGTTTAGAGCAATTCCTACAACAGCTTTGCGTTGACAAGCGCATGTCGATAAATTGAAAGAAGATATATACGAGATACACAAATTTATCAGAGAAAAGATACAAATTTCAAGTCATAGGATGGAGGTACGATATGACATTTAACCACTTAAGCTGCAACCTGGCTGGGAAGGACCATATCAATAGATTACAAGAATCAATGATGTAATCTACCGAATTCAGAAGGGCATCGGAGAAAAACCAAAGGTTGTACATTTGGAAAGGTTGGCTCTCTATAGAGGAATAGAATTGGATCCTGTTCGGGACGAACATGTTTGGGCGGAGGGTGGTATTACGGACGTCGGATGACATCTCTGATTGAAAAACATAATACATAATAAACAAACGGAAACTTCTACCATAACCGAGAAGTGGGCAAATTGAGTGTATACGCGAACAGAAAGCGTAGAGTTTCAGTTTAAATTGAAGCAGCGATAAATTAAAATCGGGAAAAGCGATAAAAAGTAAAATGGTGAAAGTAACAGTAAAAAAGTTAATTATAGTGTAAAAGTTAACTGTGCTGATTAATAATACACATTAGTGAAAACAAGCAAGTGGTACTTATTATTCACAATCCAGTGATCAAACCTTGGATTGGTTTGAATTCCTACTATAGGGGAAATCGTAATAGTATGTTAGAAGTAATTAAGAAGACCAACTTTTCATTCTAACGTACCTGAACTGATAACAATATTAGAAGATATGGAGTTGGCCATAATTGAGGAGAATAGCAATATTTTCTTATTCTCAGAGTGGAATGCTTATATTAATCTAAAGCGGCCGCAAGGGAAATATGTATGTGAATATGATTAGTTCATATTCTGTAGCTCTATTCCTTGGAATATCATTTTTTCTATTGATTCTTCTACAAGTCAAATTCAGCTTTTTAATAAATATTATTATTTATTAATTCGGTTGTAGATAGTTGTGTTCATCCATGGATGTCTGAGAAAATTACAGATGCAATAAGATTTAGTTAGGTTAGATAAATTTCGCTTATGGAAAAGATTCGGAGATGTGAGAGATTTTTAGTTTACAAACTAGATCGCAATAGGGAAGTAAGATTGATTGGAGCAGCCAAAAGAAGTTTCTTTAGAATAAGTTAAATCCTTCTGCCCAAGATTTTTTGGCGTTATGTTCGAAATCTAGGTCTAAGAGGGTGTAGAAATAATGGTATTTTGGATTTCAAAGCTGATGTTATAAATTCTTTTTTTATTAATTCGAATCCAACATTAATTGTAATGATTTATTTAATATTTTCTCATCTATGCTGCTCATCCCATTGTAAATGAGCTTGTGCTCAAAATTGGATGTGTGCGTGCATTGTGTTGACTTTAAGTAGTGAACAATTTAAGAGGTTTTTACATGTTACTTCCATAAACTCTTTTCCTACCTAATTCAAATTGTAAGCATTAAATAAATACAGAAACAAAAATGTGTACGATCCGGTTATTGCAAGATTATCATCCAATGGTTTACTCTCCCATAGGCAGATCGAAAGTAATGAAAAGTCTGATATGCTTCCTAAACGGAGAAGTGCGAGTGATTCAGTGAAAATATTTGCTCAAAAAGATGTATGAAATATATTTTGAGTATTGTAGGTGAATGTATGAAATGCATGAATTTCAAATTTAAGTTTAATGAAAGGAAAGAAATATAGTGAGTTGTGTAAGAGGAACACATTGAAAGCACCTCTTTATAAGATACTCAAGAGTGCTACAAGATAGGTATTGGGTACGAACGATTATAATAATATAAATTAATCATGGTAATTGAAAAGAGTGTCTGTTTAAACGTCTTCTGAAAGAGAATATTGTGTGCTAAATTTGTAACGTCAGCAGTCGTAGCTAATGGTTAAGAGAGTTTCTCATAACGCCGCGGTCTCGATTTCGATTCTCGCCGTTGACCAAAAATTGCAATGCACAGGATGACATAAAATCGCGATTGTGTGTAAACACATTCGTTGGGCCGACAACCTACAATGTACACTAATCGAGTTCGTAAAAATAGTTCGTAAGGTCTCAGTTGAGACGCGGTAAGGGTCTGTTTACTGCCTCTAAGCAATTAGGTTTTTAAGGGATATTGAACATCTTGTGTTGCCGGGTTCGATATCGTTAGGCATACAAATAGTTTCACTGGTGTTATAAAAGTAGGTGGTTTTAATGACATATACAAGTTTGTGAGAACAAATGCAATATACCTATGTATAAAAATTAAATACATTTTGGATAACATTTTATAAAAATTAAATAACAAACAAAATAATTATTGTAAAATAATTATTTTTAATATTTAAAATTGAAATCAAGATTTTAACTTAAATTAAAATTGAACAAGATATTTCCGCATTATTGGAGTTGAGCCTCTAAAAAAAAAACTTCAAGTAATTTCACCTGCATTTGACTAAAAGTCGTTTAAAGTGAATGAAGTCTTCTTCTTGTCTTTAAATATTTGTGCGTAATTTTGAACATTAACCAATAGTAAGCCGGTTATAATCAAATATATCAACTATGTAGGTTCCTTGTACCGATGGCTAAGTAGATAAAACTGCATAAATAGATTTTAGGAACCTATACCTATATTTTATTGATGAATTCTTAAAACAGAATACCAAATATCGACCTTAAAAAAAGCAATGGTTTTAATTAAAATTGTTTATTAAATATAACTGACTTAAAATTAAATTACTTTCAATTGAGAAAAAAACAAAAATCCATTAAAAATTTACAAAAATGGAAATGGTTATGGATAGGTATGAACTCGACAACTAATTTATACAGTTATAACTTTCGGTGTTGTGTAACGGAATTTAAACGTTTGTAAGGCTTGTTGTTCCGTTAACAGAAACTCCGTTTCCTTAATCTCAATGCAGCCGTAAGCCTGCCAGCTTGAGTTGGCGTGGAAGTGAGTCGGAAGAAGCCAATTAACGGAGGTAGCTCATTAATTAATAACTACAAAAATGAAAACAAACGAAGTACTAATAGCAAGAAAAGAAAATATGTATACATCCTTTACGTTGAGATCCTTCCCTTCCCGTTTACAAACAGATTTATTCCATTTTAAATTTGATTAACATTTTGTTTTTATTTATATCAAAAAACCAGTATGTATGTTGGAATTGAACATTAAATATAGATAAACAATATATATTGGAAGATTATAATTAATTGAATTAAATATGTAGTACATAAAATATATATTTAATAAGATGAATATGTTAATAAATATAAAGTAAATCACTTGCCCACATAATAGCAAAGTACTTTACAGCTGGAGTAGGATGCTAGAGATAAAGAGGTTAGTAAAACGATATGTACACTATACGGAATTCAATCAACTTAACCATCCCTGTACCGAACGAAGTAGAATGACCATTTGTTATAGTGATTTTTATGATTATTTCCACAAATTAAAATACGGCAGCCAAAGCGTTAAATGCAACACTGCCTGGTGCATACAAATGCATGCATCTTTGTAATGGTATTGAGAACAATAAATTTTTTTTCTGTGTAGGATGATTGACAATTAAAAACGGAAAAAGACAATAGTCAATCCAGTGTAAGATTTCGTAGAGCCAAGTGCCTTAATTAAAATAATATTTCGAACATAACAAAATAAAAATTAAAATTTAGAGTTTAAATTTCAAGTTCTCTTAACCATAAATCAAAAACTAGTTAAGTATTTAGTTTATAGTAATTAAGTTTAAAATATAGACTTTATGTTAGTTTATCCGTTAATTATATTGAACATATTATTTATAATCACAGTTTCATTTTAAAAATAAGTATAGTGAGAATTTTACCGTTCCATTCTGTCAAGGTAAAATTCAACGTGGTTTGGGAATATGTTGTGTCAAAGAACAGTATTATAAAAAAAACACAAATATTTCTCAAAAAACACAAATATTTCTCAATATTACAGTAGATTTACCTAATGGATAGAGTGCTATGTAAATCATTAATGTAAAATAAGTGCATCAATAATAAAGTAAATAAATAATAAATTTAATAATAATAAAAAGTTTTAATGTTAATTAATGAAAATAAAATTAATTAATTTATCTAAAAATAATAAATACATCTAATACGTTCGCTTAAAGGCAATAATTGAAGTGAATCTACTGCTCTATACTGTATTCGTAACAACAACATTCTTGCGGCACAAAACGAATTAAGCCTGATTTCCATGGGGACTCGAATTAAAAAAGGCTGACTTAAAAAAGTGTTTTTTTGGACTTAAAATGAGTGTTTTTATTTCATTTTAAAAATGACATAAAATCTGTATGAAAATGAAATAAAAAAAGCTGACTTTATAAATGCATATCATAAGTCATTTTGAAATTGAATTAAGAATTGTGTTTAAAACTGACATAAAATGTGTATTTCTTAATTCATTTTGAATATGAATTAAGATATGTATTTATAACTGAACCAAAATGTTCCTTTTTCATATTGAAAATGAATTAAAATTCATTAATGAAAGCATTACTTGAAAATTTCGAATGGCTTTAATTTTCTAAAAATTTGCAATTGTCTTTTGCAAATTTTCATTAATGAAAACACGTATTTATTTTCAACCTCTTATAATTTAAGAGAAACAAAAAATTTTAAAATAAGATTAGTGTTCCAGAAATTTTCAGTTTATTGTGAATTAAAATATGCATTTTTTAATTCATTTTGGAAATGATTTAAAATATCTATTTATAAAATGACAAAAAATGCATTTTTTATGCCATTTTGAAAATGAATTAAGATTAGTGTTTCTAAAATGACATAAAATATGCCTTTTTTATGTCATTTTTAAATTAAATTTGTTTTTGTAAAATACCTTTTTTAATTCACAAAATTTACTAACAAAACTAATTAAAAAAAGTCCCATTTTTCCATATAAAAACACTTTTTTTAAGTCAGTCTTTTTAAATTCAGCCTTTTTTAATTCAAGGAGCCGATTTCCATTATGAAAAAATACTGACAAAATAGTAAAATATATAATTTTTCTTAAAATGCGATTGAAATAAAAAATTTTTCCAGTGCAAAAAATTTATTCAGTACTGAATAAATTTTTATGGTTATTGAGAAAATAATTATAGCAGTACTGACAAAATATATCAAGAGAAGTATTTTTATTCAGTACTGGAGAAATATTTTATAGGCAAAATAAAGATGGATGATTTTTTATGGTGAATGAATAATTTTAATATTTCGTTTTGTCTCATTCATCTTATTCATTTTGAAAATAATTGAAATAATGAATAATAATGTTAAGTTTGTTTTTTTTTTAATTTATTGTTATAGATTCAAAGTTTTTTTTGTCTTTTTGATTCAAAAACAAAAAAAATTTGAAATTTATTGGTTATGTTATACGCATCTGTCAAAATATATCCACTATAAAAAAATGAAAAAACCTAAAAACCGATCTCTGTCACTCTAATGGTATTTTTAATTTTTTTCTCGCTTTGGTTTTTTCAGTAAAAAATACGGGCAAAATATTGTTCATAATGGAAATCAGACTTTTAGTGGAAAATATAAATTTTGGTTATTTGTGAATCGAAAAACTTTTATATCAACTGCTTGCTATACAGTAGCGACAAAAAGTGGCACATCACTTTTAGTAACTGCAAATTATCATCGCGTCGTATTAAGGTACCTTAATAAATTAGAAAATCCTAAGTTATAACTTTGAATAGTAGTTATATAGTTAAGTCATTTTTTTGTTTAATAATTTTTATTTTTATTAAATTACTAAATTTTTTTATTTTTTTTATGCTCGTTATATTATTAAATTAAATAAATAAAAAATAAATAAGTAGGTTGACTAGTAACTGGTAATTTAGCATTTTCATTGTATTTTTTTGTATTATTGTCTTTCATCTTCTGTTTCGTGTAAGCGGTCTAAAACAGGCTAACATATATTTTGGACAATCCTACGACACTGCTGATACCTAGCCGAAGCATATCGACCGCCCCAAAATCCCTGTGTTAGCGATTCTGCTAACGTAATAAGCGGTCAACTATGGTTACCGCTTGTTCGTTACATCCCTTTTGAAAAAATAGATAACTTAACACAAAATAATAAGCATAAGTTGCGAACAAACAAATCCACTTAAGCTAATTTTAGGAAAAAAAATATAAATATAAGATTTAAATACTACGCACATGCATGAGAATTTATGAATAGATAATTACTAAAATTATTAATACGGTATTAAACTAAAACTAAGAATTATTAATATTATCAAAATTGATAAGAGGATATATTAAGAATATCACTATTAAATATCACTTATCTGAAGTACAGTCATTGTAACATCACAACATAGTACTGTTGTGAGTTAAATCCACAAGGCCGCTCGTACAGAATAGTTATTCTTCCAAGTTGTGATATGTCTATATATATGAACATAGTCACAGCACTATAAATGACCTGAACTCATGATTAAGGTAGCGGAATTTCTATCCCTCCTTCATACTCTTTACATAAGCAAGTCCCTATGATATAAAGCTTAAGCTTTTGAATTCTACATCAATCAATGTATGTTGAGTATGAAATGGTTTCTGGTCACTGGATATTTTTCGGTATAACCTGAATAAATTAGAATATAAATAACTTTTATATGCACATGTTATATTTCTTGTTATACGCACCTTAATATTTATTATAACATACTAGCATATAGTTAGTTGTCCTCTCACCCCAAAATTGCAACATTAAATGATAGATCAGATTTTCACAAAATTAATAAATAAAAATCGCCACTATAAGAAATTTCATACAAAAATATAAAAATTAAAATTGTTTTATTAGGCCAATGATAAAATTACACATAAAATAATAATGAAAATTATTTATTATTTATCCACAAATAATATTAAATAGCATAGTATAAATGACAAGAGTTTGCTATCCCAAATTAAACAAGGTAAGAAGAAATTCATAGTATATAAACGAGAATATTCTATTGAAACGGCCAGCATTTCATTGTATGTTTATTTGCCCACGTATCCCTTATATGCAATAATTTAAAAAAAATAAAAAAACAATTTATTAATATAAATGTCTAACGGGTCAACCTGATTTGCAGGTGATTTTAAAATTATAAAAATATTAAAATTTTTGCAGGAAGAATAGTTGTTGAGCTCTCAAACGAACTGGGGCCCTATTTCTGTATACGATACGAACGTTCATTCAATACGAAAATTCAATCCGATACGAAAATGAAACGGTATTTCTGTATACGAACGTACAATAGTTTTTAAATTTTGCAGTGTAGTGATAGGGAAATTAACTTTTTTGAAATTTCCTTTAAAATAACGGAGTGTATTTGTGATTAATGTCACTTTTTGACATTTAGTTTCGGTAAACAAATCAATCTAGGCGGGATGTTTTTTACGTTTTTATATTAAAAAAAATAATATATTTTAATATAATAATATTTTATATTATCAATTAAAATTTTATTTAATTTAAGTCTTTTTTTAATATGGAATTTGAAATCAGACCATACTTTCTTCCAGAGGTCTGAATTTCTAACTGGTGGTCCATTTGTATTTAACCGACCGGTTATTTCAGCCCATAATGATTTTGATGATACTCGGGCTTACGCCGTTGCGTTATAACCTCTAGCTAAAGCGGGGTGCTCTTCCATGAATGCAACCAATAGCTCGTATTGTTTAGCCGTTGTTATTTTTGCCCTAATAATAATAATAATAATTTTATATTGGTATGCCAATCAAAAAAACCATAATTTATAAGATCATATAGTACAAAAACATTTAGAAATTTCATTGATTGATGGAGATACTTCCTTTTAACTCCTATTTTAGTAGCATAAAGTGTATTCTAGATAGACAGGGCCATCTTACTCTGTGGGGAACTAGATCTTTAATATCTTCCATGATTTACCAAGTTGTTTAGCTTCTACTATAGCATTGTTCTCTTCCATGCTATCGCTGGTACTCTTACATTCCTATTTCCTTGTGAGTTTCAGTCTAATGATATCCTCCTTATATCATTTGGTGATTTCCTCAGGGTATGGTCCATATTCACTTTCACCTCTTTATGTCGGTTTCTATATCTATCTATCTGAGTTTCTTTCTACCTTTGTATAGCTAAGGTATTCAAATTTATCTACATCAATTTGTACATTGTTGATGTGCATTGGTGTGGTTATATTTGTGTTGAGTTTCAACGTCTTTGTTTTTCTGGTGTTTATCTTGAAACATAGGTAGATCTGAAAGCCGTTGTATTTTTTGCTGCATGTTAATTGTTTACTGAGCAGGCATATATGTCATATGCGTATCCTAGATCATGGAATTTACCTGTAATCTCCATTGTATGCCACTACGAGACGTGATGGCAATTGAAACCCATTACATTATCCATTAAAATCAGGAACAGCATTGATGAGAATACCCATTCTTGCCTTATTTGATATGGCTGTTCGAAATGATATAACAAAATAATTCATATTAATACTATTAATAATAAATTACATACATATTTCAATTTAATAATTTTTATTTTGCTTCTTTTCGATAACTAAATACACAACGTACATATTATCGGTCATGATCGTATAAAAACTGTATGAATTCGTATTCCACAATAAGGGAAATTTTTCATCGTATCGTAGCACTCGAATTCGTATTAGAAATTATACGTTTTCGTATTCAAAAATTCCAATTACACGTATTCGTACAGTTATTGTACGAATTCGTATTCAGAAATAGGGGCCTTGGTTTAAAAATAATTATAATAATCAATGATTCGAAGTACAATATAATTATTGATAAATTTTTATATTTTTTGTTTCTAATTTAAATTAAAATAATTATAAATAAGTCTAACTATGTATCTAACATAATTAAACGATAATAAAATATTATAATTTAAATTGTGAAATCAAGAATAAGAACATTGATTAATAAATAAATATATATGTAAAAAAACGTACATTGGTACAATGGTGGAATTAATACCAGACTTAGTGCTAAATTGTGTTCTTAAAATTTTATAAAAAAAATAATAACATCAAATATGGAATACAATTAATTAAATATTTAATAATTTATTGCTAAAAAAAACTATAATAAAAAAAAAATAGCAATCAAATTATATAGTGAATAAAAACTATATATTTATTACCATATATAACACACGTGAAAGAAAACAATTATAATAATAATATAAATAAAATCATAAATATATGTGTGCATAATTTAATATAATATAATAATATTTGATATACCATATATATTCATACTACTGACCATTAAAATAGTGCCTGAAATCAAAATCTTATACAAAACAGCAATAACATACAGCAATTCTCATCTATCAACATCCCTTTACACTCAAATAATATTAATGGAACTAAATAAAATCGGTCAGTAAATATTTTGGAATAAAAAATAAATAAATAAAATAAAATTAATAATATTAATTAGTTTAAGTTTAGGTTAATTTACTTAGGTCTATAATATATGGGCATAAGGTTTTATTCAGTTTTAAGAAACTTTGAATCAAATTTCCTTTCTCATTTTCCTTTTTAATTTGATCTCTAAAAAATATTTTATTAATACATTTTTTTTAAATTTAAATCTTTATTTGGGTTTACTATGATACGTTCGTTCATCAAGACGATGTTATAATTAAGATTTTCATAGAAACAAATAAATGAGTAGACTGTGTTAGGTGAGTATGAATGCATAAGGATTGTTGTAATTATATAAAATTGTGTCGCGGTCAGGCAAGTCTGACATAGAATCTTAGATAACCCCACCCCAATATCCTACTGAAGCTAACCCGGATAAGTTATCGCAATCGGAAAAAAATAAATATTATTACGGTTATTCGTGTACGGTTGGTGTCATCACGCAAATGAAGTTATCTTCAGGATCATACACCATTTCTCAAACGTTACACTATATACAAATATATATGTACATACATAGATACAAATCATAACCGCAAGTAGAGATTAGATTTACTGGGATCCGTTTACCGGGAAATTTACCAACATGATTCGTAAATGTAAAGATAAAACTAAATATATTTGATAATCCTTTCTTTCATTTTACGGTATATGTGCATATGTATATAACACTTTTGTAACTTATGCTAGTGTACATTCTAAAACTGATGATGTAATGTTTAGATTTATATTTCGATTTAGTTTAAGTTAAAAGCACTTACTGAGAAGAAAAGTAGCCCAACCCACTTAATATCAATTTCTTTTTTAACGTTGTAAGTGACAGTTTTATTTTTCCGATTAGCTTTCGACACAAATTAAAATAGAGAAATAGTATAATCCACAAGTTGCATATTTTTATGTGAGTTGGGGACAACTATTACATTTCGCAGTAAAAATACAACACACAACTTCTGAGGAACGGCTAAAAATTAGGTTTGATAAAGGCTGAAATGGCGAGAAATTAAATGAAGATTGAAGCCAAAAAAGAAAACGACATTAACGATAAGTGACAGTCATTTCGTTCGACCTTATGAAAACGCCACCTACACTAGTTCTTTCGACGAGGATTTGCTATTACAAACAGCAATTGCGGACCTTTTATTTTTTTCAAAATTTACCATCCTATGAGGGCATCACGCATGTTTGAAAAGAAAGTAAAGCTTGACTGTGTGCGCAGGAAATTGCTTGCTGCTTAATTCATTATATAAAAAACTAAATATAAACTAGTTCACTTATAATTTATACAGTGATCGGACGATGGACAAAATCGGAATATAAAAATGGTCTGCTTTTGTAATTACATAGTTACAATACGTAGTCTGCGCTGGTCAACTTGTGATGACCATGTTGGGTCAATAGAAAGGAAGAAAAGTTCCATCAAAATATTTATGTTCTTAATTATCGGTTTTTCTACTTCTTCTATTTCCTGGTGGTCGGTTTTTCTACTTCTTCTATTTCCTGGAGTATTAAAAATTTAAATTAGAATCATCAGAACAGATGGAAGATAATGGTATTTTGGAACCGCTCAGGTTGCGCAGTGGTTAAAAAGCTGCGGCTTCGGACGGGAGGTACCGTGTTCGAATCCCGACAGATGCGAAAAGAGACTTTCACCATCGATCGTTAGGGCGGTGCGATCGGTGGTGCGAATGAACTCATCTGAAACCCTGCTGAGCTTAAAATCCGTGTGTCGTCCCATCATCCATGTCAGTACTTTAAGGTTCATAAATTTGCACATCACATGAAATGGTACGACGATGGGAATAGCGGTGAAAATTATTTTAATAAATTTTAATTGTGAAAATTTATATATGATACATTCACATTCCACAGTTGAATAAGAACAAAACCAAAAAATGATTAGATAATTCATTATTTATTTAGTTTGATAAACAGCAAAACTAAATAGTAGAAATCTACAGAAATTTAAAAAAAATAATTTTTCAAAATATTTTGTAAATTAAGTATTTAAATTTTCTGCACCAAACTACTTTGAACATGGCGGGTGAATACATAGAAAGAATCAAGATCGACGCTTTTACCGATTGAATACGGTATTCGGATACGAGACGTGCAGTTGTCTCCGAAAACAAAATTTGCAGAAACCCTGGCATGTGCACTTTCAAACGAGACTACAAACAACATCATCAAATCAGCAGTCATGGTACGGCCAGTGCAACTAACATCGAAAAAAAACCGAAACATAATTGGAAAGCAACGGAGTGCTTGGATAGCAACAGGAAGTTGAGATGTTGAGTTTGCGACAAAACAAAACAAGACACATCTCGTGGGAATGCTGGCAAATAAGGCGTAAGTGGACGAGATCACCATCTTTTCGAAGACCCTTGAAAGAGAAGAAACTAATGGCCAAGGAGGAAGAATGTTATGTAAAAACAAGAGTCTCATGAGTTGGTCAATAAAGGCTTGACGATTATAGGTAAAGTTGATGGTGGACAGTTTCATAACATTAGATTCGGAAACAATGAGAACGATTGTGGGAGCCGATGTAGTTAAGAGTAAAACTATTGGTTGAGTTTTACTCTTAACTACATCGGCGGAGAGAGTTTAAAGTGTAAATGGCGAGAATGAAGCGGTTAAGAATAAGAAGTAGAAAGCAATATAGGTAACAACAAATTGGCATGAAGTTGTGGTTGCGGATATAGTGGATGAGGTCATCCTGGGTACAGACTTCATGAGAAAATACGGATTCGTATTGGATTTTGGACGAGGGATGTTAAACATTGGTAACATCGAGCTGTCACTCAAATGGAAGACGGGACAGTCAATCGTACGGAGAGTTATCGTCGCTCGTCGTATGGCGTTGTCTCCATATTGGGACTTATTGATGAAGGCCAGTGTGAAAAAGCATCGGTCGGTGAATGAAGTCAACGTGGGATACAAACGAAATGCGGAACAGGAAGGAATGAAGGGGAAATTAAGGAATGGACAGTATAAGGATCTGGACTCGACGAAGATGGAGGTGTTTGCCGGAACGGGGCATCAATTATCACGGAAGATATAACAGGCACACCGAATAATAGTGGATGTTGTCCACCTTAGAATGAAGGAGACTCAGGAGCAGACGCGGGAACGATTTGGAAGTAAAAGAAGAGTGGCTGTGTGGAAGAAACGTAAGCAGTGTGAAGTTCGACTTCATGTCAGAAAACAACCGGATATTGGGTAATTATGCAAGGAGGGTTTATTCCAAGAGGAAAAAAGAGATGCTAACCAAAGTGAAGCCTAGATAGGATAAACCCTAGAGGAAGAAGAAGAGGTCTAGATCCTGTTCGGGACGAACTGGTATGCGCGGAGGATAGTGTGGCGAATCACAGTGACACCTGTGATAATTAAAGAGTTAAAAATTATAGCAGTAGTTTAGGGGTTGCTAATACTCTGAATTCAAATGTTTACAAATACGAACAAAATCAAAATAAATAACGAAATGGCGGTTCGAACAAAATACGACGAAAAGAATATTCGCGAAGTGTAGAAATGCAAACGGAAATGGAATGTTCCACAAGGATTTACGTATTATAAATAGGTGTAAACATTTGAGTTACGAAACAGTTCAGTTTTGAATTTTAAAGTGTTAATATCAGAAAGTGATAATATGTGAAAGTGAAGTGTTTAAATAATTGAAATGATAATTATTGTGGAAAATAAGTGTGATGATAATAATTTGCGAATGATTTGTGTCGCATAAACTTATTGTAAATTTTTAAGTTTGCGAGTTTTATATTTACAATCCTGTGATCGAACCGGATAAAAAATATGATTTTGCACTCGGATAAATCGAAACATTATAATACATTTAGTCAAGACACAATTTTGGAGACCAAATAAGTAATCTTTCGAGTTATACTCGTAGCATGGTAAACTGATCGAGAGCAATAATCACCGTTCATTTCTGAGAAAACTATACTTTCTCAATATTTATAAAATTTTATTAGTCAATTATTTCAAAATTATATGTTTCAAACTAAAAATTAAAGTTTTGCTATTCAATAAAACAGTACATATCTTTGAAAACGAATTTATGCGAGTGTACATTCCAAAAGTTATGTTGCAAAAGTTACTGAAATAACATTCAAGTTTAACAAATTTAAGATTCAATTACAATAAATCGTTTAGTACCTATATGAGTTCAAATTCTTAATAGGTTTGATTCCAAACATAACTTCATAACTTCTGAATGGATCATAGAAATCTCTTGAAATTTGGTATACGAGATGGTCAATTATTGTTCTAGATAGTATTCCAGGGTTGAAAAATGTATGGTTCAATTACAATAAATTTGAATACCTCCAAATACAGACTGCAGAAATGTTCATTGGAAGTCCATCCTTCCGAGAAATTCACCATAGCCATGCAGAGATTCAAGAAAAAATTGTTCACCGAGAGTTGATTGCATTTATTCAGAGCTCTTGATATTCGGAGGGCTAACTTTGTGGAATTGTCTTTTCAACCTTGTTCGATTAATATGGCGTAATGAAGTTATGTCTGATGAATGGAAAGTGACAGCGTTATACCTATATTCATGAAGGGTGATCGCTTGAAATGCAAGAATTATCGTCGTACAAGTAACTACCGTACATCATCTTTTTTTATCGAATTATTCCTCTGGTGGAAAAAATTTCTCGGTGACTACCAAGAAGGATTCCGTCCAAATCGGTCAGTCACTGATCAAGTTTTCCGCTACGGATGATTCTTTCCAAGTACTACGAAACATGTCGCAATGAACACCCGGGTGGTCATTGTGCTTTATCACATTAAGTGAAAATGATAAAACGAAATTATCCTAGCTTACAACAGATGAATAATTGATGAATAACCTCAAATTATATTATTCAACTTCATATAAAAAAATGATATAATTATTTTTGAAGCTACTCTAAAATATTTATTTCTCCTTAAAATTCATTATTTCCCCTTTTAAGTTTATTGCACAGGGTTGTGTTTGTAGACTTATTTTATTATTTTTATCACTAAAAAAGTATCCAACTGTAATATAAAACTGTAATATATATCATCACAAAATGACAACCCCGGTATTCCTAGATTTCAAGCAAGCCTCGGCCAATCGAGAGAGACTATGGTATGCGCTTGAATATTTAAGGAACACAAAATCATAAGTTCAGGTGTGTAAAATGACAGTCACAATGCTGTGTCAAAGTTCAAAACAGGCAGGCTATCGAGCCTTTTGCAATTACTTCTGGTGTTCGACAAGGAGATGAGCAGTCCCCGATACCTTTCAATCTCATGTTGGATTACATCCTCCGTAGAAGTAAATCACCTCAAGACAATATCATACTACGATAATCCAATCAACTTTTCGCAAATGTAATGATATCTGTGTGATTGGATCACATGGCAACGGAGTGAAAGAAATACTCGATCCACTGGAACAGTGTTCAGCGTCCGTTGGTCTCAAAAGTTTACGACTCCAAAACCAAATATCTGATCTCTGGTTTTAGAGGCCAATACGCAAATGATTTCAGTAGTGGTAACCACACTTTTTGGTGGGCGAACAGGTCGCTGTCGGCAACTTTGGCTCTACTGCGTAGAGATCGATCTGGCATCTTCTTATTGCTCGCAAAAGTATGAAGAGCTTGTTCGAGATCAGAACCGATGGGGTCAGATTGTTGACACGGTACGGACCAACAATGGCCTGTAACGCTGTTAGAAAAAAATGTGAATTAAATTAAAATAAACAAAACTGAAGCACTGAAATATGTAAAACAATATTTTGAAATTTAATAACTCACGTTAATTTGTTTAATATAGATTAATAAACTTTGTGGCGTTCACAAATACGACGAATAATCTCGCCACAGTAGTGAATTATAAACAAAATAATCGAAAAAATATTTCGAGTCAAATTCTGTTAATTCGCTAGAACTGTTGCAACATAGCCTCACAATATATATAGAAACGAAATGCAACATACATCAAGTCCGGTCGCATATGCCTGATGGATTGGATTTCATCTTTTCGATCACACAACGAGTCAATGACGTCATCAGATCGAAACCGGCCTAGCGAAACGAATATTTACAGAACACATACAAGATCTTTTGACATTTCAAAACAAACGTCTTCATCGGCTGGTTGATTCAGTGCCCTAGCTGTCAATCAATGCCACTCTGTGGAGTTCAAAGTTTAACTCCCACCATTCATCATTAGCTGTCACGATTATAGCACCCTGCATCAATTATCACACTTCAACAACTTAAGACCCCTAATGATTATGTCATATTTTTATACCATGAATACTTAAATGTTTCAAATCATATGTAAAATGAAAAGTCTTCATTTTCCAATTAAGAAAATACTAAAATATACAACTGTACTCGTTTCTATTTTAAAGTTCATTGTACTATCTTTAGTTGTTTATTTGTAAACAAACTGTAATCCCGCATGTTCTCTGTTACCCCCCGAAAAATATATAAAATGATTAAATCGGTCAGTTTTGTTTTGGCGCCACATTTTAATTTGGATCGTAAATACTCGTACAATCTTACAAAATGCAATTATGCAGAGAATCTTTGTAGTAAATTTTCCTTAACACGCGTAAGTACAATACTCGCTTGTAGTATTTACATTTGTATTATTCCTCGATTCATACATCGCGTTAATTATAAATCAAAAAAGACTTCAATATACAATGATAACCAAAAATGTACTCAACTCACTAAGTTAGTTATTGTACGCCGTTTAGTCCAAGGGTCAATTATTTCGAGTACGACAAGATCCGATAAATATTTCGTATTTTTCTAGTATTATGATCAGTATAATACAGTCGGTTGTTGATAACGACATGTTACAGAGCCATTTTTCGGAAGTAATTTAATATACTAGCATTTAATACACGTGTACGTTTCATGAATGTATAGTTTACTAGTAAAAGTGTGCAATAAAATTTAGTAAACTTTTTTGTAAACAACAACATTGTATTCTATTGTAATATTTTTAAGTGATAGTTTTATTTATAAAAAAAAATATGTACAGTTTAATCTCTTTGTGACAAGACAATACACATATTTTAAATATTTTTTTTTTTTAATGTGAGTTTAGAAATAATTGTGTGTGTGTGTGTTTAATTTTTTTTTTATAAACATAAAAGTATGTATAACAAAAACAAAACAAATTTATTACAACCAAATTGCCATATATTAGTATTTTATTTTACATTATGTGTACGACCCCGCTATTAATATACTCGTATCACAAGTAAAATTTATGTTTCAACAGGTCGTTTAAATGGAGTGCACACTTCTATTTCAACCTTAAAATATAGTGTTGACCTGAACTTATTTTAAATAAGTGTTCGTTTCGTTGTTGTTAGCTGAAATTTTATTATATTGTTTTTTAAAATTTAATTTCATTTTCTAAAATTAGTGCCGTATCGTGTTTGTTGATAATAAAATTTTAAATTATTTTGAGACGGAATCTAGTTTGTTATATACATGAATAAAAAAAATATTTTAAGTGTGGCTTCTTAAAAAAGTATGATTGTTGTTTGGTTTCGATATCTGTCTATTAGATTGTATTCGTTTTGATTATCAGAAGTACAATGAAAGTCAAGGATAGACAAACAAACACGTACAACAATCATTGAAAGTTAAATACTAGTTTCCAAGGTTTTATCTATACGTAAATATTTATATAGATAAAAATATGTTTAATTGATTAAACAAATATGTAACTCGTTTTCCCCAACATTTGACATATAATTACTCTCAGAGACAGACATACATGTGTTCTTAACCGAAACGATACTATTATAAGAGTTAATATAATCTGAATTAATATAATTGCAGACATATGTATAATATCTTCCTAGTTCTTGAATATTATTACTTTTGACACAATGATTTATAAATTTAACACCATAGCTCAGATGAAGAATTAGATACATTATTCCGAAGAATATTCTGATTGACCAAAAAAACATATTGTCTTATTTTTTCTTGTATCTGAATTGTTATAAATAGTAGTAACTATGTTATTGTTTACTTGATAGTAATTCTAATGATGACCTAATAAGTCGAATTAATCGAGTAAAAATTAAATATAAAATATCAAAATAATAAAGTTTTTTCTTTAAAATGTTATTAAGATTGTTTCACCAAGCGCAAAAGGTATATCTACATAATATCTTACGTTCAAATTATATATTATATGGATATGGATGGGAACGACCGCTTTGACAGAAATTATTTTAAGGTTACACTGTAATTCCCAGTCAAAACCCAAGATTGATGGCAATCTTACTCATATGGCGAATTGTCGTTAAGAATGGCCAACATTGATTTACAGTTGTACTGGATCAACTTTTTCTTCGTGTTTGATTATTTTTGTGTTGGTTCTGTAATATTGAAGTTTCGCTAGCAGGTTGAATCTAATTTATCTGAAAGGGAACACAGGGTAAATAGGGGAATATACAATGCGATTCTCCTGTCTATAAATAAGATAAATGAAGAAACGCTTCGAAAATATCAAATTCTTGTTCAACAATAGCATTTTGCGATCCAATTTCCAATCTGATGATGTGAACAGTGTCTGAGAAGTATTGAAAACCTCGGTTATCGATGCTGCCCAGCACATTCTTGATAAAGAAAAGATTAAGCCCAAAAAATGGTTGGTTTTATGAGGAGTGTCGTCTTGCTGTTGAGCAACGAAATATAGCCTACAATGAAGCGCAGACTCGGTTTACAATTGCAAGAAAAAACAAATCAGTTCTCCCTAGGAGGACAGTTTAACGCATATGTAGACAGAAGAAGCGCGAATAGTGGAAGGCTAAGGTCTTAAGAGTACAACAACTCAGCAATGAGCACAATTCGCGTGGTTTCTGTAAAGGAATCACCGAATTGCACCATACTTTAAGATGTCGATCAACTGCCATTCGGAACTATGATGGAAACCTCTGTGTTAACGTCGATGCGGTACTCGATAAATGGCGTGAACATTTTTCTGACCTACTTAATGTTCCACATGTATCACAAGCTGTATTTGAATACCCTCAAATACAGATCGCAAAGATGTTCATTGAGGGTCCACCCTACGAGGAATTCACAATGGCCATGCAGAGATTAAAGAAAAATCGTTTACCAGGAGTTGATTACATTATTTCAGAGCTCTTGCGAAATGAAGTTATGCCTGAAGAATGGAAAGTGGCCGCGTTAGATTCCCAATATTCAAGAAGCACGATCACCTGATGTGCGAAAATTATCGCAGTATAGCTCTCCTTTGCACAGCATACAAGTTACTGTCTAACATCATCTTGGGAAGAATTACTCCTCTGGCGGAGGAAATTGTCGGTGACTACCAAAGAGGATTCCGTCCAAATCAGTCAATCACTGATTAAATTTTTCGCTACGGATAATTCTTTACAAGTAGTACTACGCTACGGATGATTCTTTACAAGCCGTGTTTAAGTTGAGAATAGGCTATCGAGATCTTCATGTGGAATACATCCTTCATAAAAGTAAATCACCTCAAGACACTATCTTATTCCTACAATCCAATCAACTTTTTGCATATGCAGATGATATCTATGTGATTGGATTAAATGGCAACGGAGTGAAAGAGATACTTGATCCACTGAAATAGTTTTCAACTTCCGCTGGTCTCAAAATCGATGAGTCCAAAAACAAATATCTGATTTCTGGTTTTAAAGACCAAGACGCAACTGATTTCAGTATAGTGGTAACCACACTTTTGAAGTGGTAATAAGATGCATGTATCTTGGATCTCTCATTACTCACGATTGAAGGAAACGTTTAGCTTTTTGTAAAGTTTGAATGTATTGTAAATCCGAGTTGTTTGTTTGTATCTTGTAATCCACAAGGCCGGTTTCGATCTGATGATAATGACGTCTTCGAATGACCGTGTGATCGAAAAGATCAAATCCATCTCATCAGGCATATGCTACCGTACTTGTTGATAATACTGTGCGATTCGTATATATATGTTTAGTTGGGACGCGACAGTACTAGTGAATTACAAGAACTTAACTCGAAATATTTTATTTTTTAATTGTGGCGTGAGATAATTTTAATTGTATTTGTTGGAGTTGCTCAGAACGCCACACGATAATAGTATGATGGGAGCAAATATCAAGGTTCGCCTTCCGCTGGAAATCGGGCTTTATATCCGCAACGTCCACTGCTGAAATCAAAATATCTTGTAATTGTGGTTAAGCTGAAACTATAGTGTTGATTCAGACCCGTTGTCATGTATGGATGAGATAGTTGGACCTTGACGGATAAGTACGAGAGATTGCTTTTAACATTCAAGAGAAGAATCATGCGTGTGGTTTATGGCCAAAAACGCGACATTGATGGCACGTACCGAGTTCGTTTCAACCACGAGATCAGGAATTTAATGCAAATTCCTGATATCGTGCATGAAATCAAAGGACAGCTAGTAAGCTGGCTCGGTCACGTTCTACGTGTGGACCTAAACGAATGATACAGCGATCTCTGACGGGAGAGCCACCTTTCGGTAGGCCACCTCTTGGCCGCTGTCCATGACGATGACTCCGCGGCGTAGGGAGCGATCTGGCATCTTCTGGTTGCTCGCAACAATATGAAGAGCTGGCTCGTGATTGAAACCAATGGAGTCAGATTGTTGACACGGTACGGGCCAAACATGGCCTGTAAAAACCGTTAATAATAATATACTATATGGAAATAGTAAGATATTCTATTTTTGTTTTAATGCCAAATATATATAATGTAACACATTCTGTGACAGCCCAGGTGGCGCAGTGGTTAAAGCTGCGGCAGTTGGAGCGGGAGGTACCGGATCCGAATCTCGATCTGGAGCAAGATGCAAAAATGGTTTTTCACCATCGATCCTTTGGGCGGTGCGATCGATGGTGGGAATGAACACATCTGTATCCCCTGTCGAGTTTAAAATCCATGGGCCGTCCCATCGTCCGTATCAGTACTATAGGCCGACATGGAGCTATGCAATGCATAGATGGTTCTACGAGAATCGGATCTATAGCCGTACATAAAGTGGTATCACAACAGACCATCGCCGGTCTTAGTGTACGATAGCAGCCACCCAACAAAAAAACACATTCTGTGTAGAATTATTATCTTTGGACACACTTTGAAACTGTAGATTCCACATCATTCGCCAACTGTATCTTCTTTATCTAATCAGAGGTAGTTATCTTAGATCACTGCACCATTCAGTTGCAGGGAAAAAACAATAAGGACATATACGAAATCAAGAGCTTGTTGTATTGCAAGGTGACCACTGAATCACCTAAGTAAGGTAAAACGTATACCTCAATGTACTAATTGCCAACAGCTAGGACACACGAAGAACTTCTGCAATAGACAAGCCAAATGAGTTAAATGTGCAGAGAACCATCAAACAAACCACTGTCAAAAGCCACGAAATGTTATACCAACTTGTGCATTGTGTGGAGGAAAAGGTCATCCGGCTAGCTACAAAGGATGCCAGGTATATCAGAAAAAGTTAAATGCTCAACTAACAAAAAAAACAACAGTAGAAGACTGCCCACAGCAAAAGCCAATCCAACAATATGATACTATTAAAGAGAAGGTCTCCTACGCCCAGGTGACCAAAACCTCAAACAACAATCTAATTCAAGAAATCAGACAGAAACCTGTGGTGAACGAGCCAACCATTAGTAATATAATGAAAATGCTTACCGAATTTCAGGCAGAAATGAGACATAATTTCAGCCAGCTTACTAATAGAGTGGATAAACTGGAAGATAATTCCAAGCCACCAAACAAATCGCTAAAACAAAAGAAATAAATGACTGCAACGTTCCTACGTATAATTACCTGGAATGCTAATGGGCTTAATGCAAGAGCCGAAGAACTAGATGTTTTCCTAATAGCCAACAACATAGCCGTAGCTTTAATATCAGAGACACACTTTACAGAGAAAAACTTTATCAAAACTACGGGATAGTTTTGATAAAGTTATTGGAATAGAGCCTATTGGACATAGCATCCGCAGTAGTCGTGTTCGAAGGAGGACAGCAATCTTAATCAAACAAATTATACTACATTTCCAACAAGCAGAAATTACGGAGCCATTTATGCAAGGTACCGTAATAACCATTAATCATGGTGGTGCGGAACTAAGTTAAGGGGCGATTTGCTGCCCACCAAGACATAATATCATAAGAAATCAATATGTCAATATTTTTAATAAACTTGGACGAAGGTTTATTATAAGAGGTGACTACAACGTAAAACATACTGCGTGTTTATCTCGACTCATAACACCAGGAAAAGGGAAAAACTCCTTAGTGCAATAGAAATGTCTAGTTGTGAATATCATTAATTCCTAATTTGATTGACTTTTATGTCTCGAAAGGAATAACCTCCAATTACATTGAAGTCGAAGGCATTGACGACCTTACTTCCGATCACACACCGGTACTATGAGTACATTAGTCATAAAAAGAAAATGAAACTCAACCTTACTAATAAATTTACGAATTGGGAATTATTTAGAGAGAAACTGGACAACCTAATTGAGTTAAAAGTTAGTCTGAAAACTAAATAAGAACTTGAATTACAAGCTGAATATTTTATTAACTCTATAAGTGAAGCAGCTAAAAAGGCTACACCCGTATTAAGAGAAAAAGGCATAAAAGAGATTTACAACCGCTTGGCGCTTCGAAAACAGATAAAATAAAGGCGTAGGAAAAGACGCATATGGCATAGAACCAGAAACATTATTGACAAAAGAAGTTTTAATCAGATAAGTAATACAGTTAACCGACTAATTAAAGAACATAAAGTTTGCACTGAAAATTATTTGAAAGTACTAAGTGCGACGTAATGAAGGAAAAGCAGAACTATTTGCACAACATCTGGCATCAGTATTTCAACCGCACGACATACAATCTACGATTGATCCTAAACCACTTTATAGATCTCCATTAAATATCAGAAGTGTTACCCCACTAGAAATTGCTCAAGAAATAGATGAGGGTCTTATCTACAAGATAAGTAAAATAGTGCCGCAAAATTACTGCCAATTGCTCGCGAGTCGTATCTTTCCAAACGAAAATTTAGAGTATCTCATAAAGAAACGTACTCCAACTTTTACCCAATCATAGCAGGAGTGCTCTAGATTAGCGTGTTTGGGCCCATCTTATATCTAATTTACACTTCCGATATACCGACAACGGAAACAACCTTCATAGGAACTTTTGCTGATGATACAGCAGTATTGGCATCAAGCGAATCACTGAATCAAGCAGTTAAATACTTACAGCAAGCATTCGATAAAATCAGACAATGGACCAGGCATTGGAAAATAAAGCTTAACGAGCTAAAATCAGTATAGGTTACATACACGTTGCGGCACAAAAATAGCAACCCCTACACATTTCTCAACGAGTTACAAATTGAATCTGCTAAATATCTCGGATTGCATCTTGATTCTAGATTGAACTGGAAATACCACAAAAAGCAGAGCCAATTAAAAAAAACAACGCGAGATTTACTGGCTGATAGGAAGACATTCTAAGCTTAGCCTGTACTGTAAACACCTTATCTACGAATCGATAAGGTGTAGTACACGATAAGTACACCTTATCTACGAGTAATACAAATGCTGAAGTGGTCCGGGAATTTGCCATTCAACATGACAGAAGATTACTACAACATACTAACAGTGAAGCAATACAACTTCTTGACATAAAGAATTAAATCACATGAGTTAGTCATCTTATAAATAAAGTTTCATTATTGGGAGCAGAATATTGATTTCTTGTAAACCCACACTCACTTCACTTTTGTTTCAAATAAGTGTGTTATTATCATTAGTAATAAATTATCATGTGATAAGATTGTACTGTTAAATAAAAAATAAAAAAGCATAAAAAATGAGCAATGAGTATCAAAGTAATAGTAAAGATCCAAAATACTTATATATCTCATAACTCTTTTCATTACTTTGAATTTTTATAAAATTTTGAGAAGATGTTGGTTTAATTGCAATAAACAAAAAATTGTCCATCATAAATTTGAATTTGAACAAGATATATAGTACTATAATCAGTGTTAATATAATTTGTATTGTACATACATGATTTTATGAGACAATTAAACACAAATGGCAATGATTACTTGTTTTTATAAGAATATTTAACTGAAGATAATTTTTCTTGTTTGTTATTTTTGTAAAAAATCCCAGTTATTCAACCCAAGACAGATAAATATTTCATTCATATTTGAGAACCAAAAGTATGTATACTCTTCGACGGTTCAGACATATGTACTTCAATAGTAAATAAACAAACATAATTCAATTGCTGTTGATAAGAATTTATTGAAAACATCAATAGTAAAATCGAAAGATGTAAACTATGAATATAGATTTGAAATATTATCTTCGATATAATATTTACGACTAAGCACATACAACAAAATATATTTACCCATACTCGTACAGTCAACTGTGAAACTTCAGATGGTTGTAAATTTGAAATATTAACAAATTTTTATAAACGGCAACAAGTTTAAGTTTTGTAAAATTTTCAAATTTACATTTTATTCCGAAATAATTGGTTTAGGAACTAAACCTGTGGGATTCAAGAACTCTACGATGTTTGATACATGATCAATTACTGATAAAAAATTTAATCTATATTGATGTTATATATAGTTATTTTATTTACTCGAACTTAATTTGTAAACATTGTTTATTAAGCTTCAGAATAATGTGTTTGAGTTAGATCACGTGCTTTATTACAGTTTGTATTAGTGATATGATAAATTGCGCAGAAGACAAATTTGATTCGTTAAGCTCGCGTTGATCGCGTGATAGATACGCGATTTGTGTAAGTGTATGCATAGTATTTCAAACTCAAATTTTATATAAGTTTTATATACTATATAGTATTTTATATTATCAATATTTCATCCTCTGAGGCACTGTTGGGATTTTACATGTAAAAAACGATTTTTACATTTTTTATGTAAATCATGTAAAAAACAGCATAAATTACATAAAAAAATCATTAAGAATTAAAAAGGATAGTTTACAGGTCGTTGTTATTAGTTGGAAGGCAATTTTAAAAAAATTATCCAAGCCAGTTAAGGTGATTCGTAAGAAAATTAACCTGTTAATAATTCTAATCTAAAATTAAGTATATAATCGAAAAAAATTGAAATGTGTACAATTATTTCACAAATTCTATTCGTAAAATAGTAAAATGATTTTTTAACAGATGGTGCTTTAGTTACAATTGGATTTGATCAAAGATGGCGCGTCAGTTTTTTTTTTACATAAAATCATTTTTACATATTGAATGTAAAAGTTAACGATGTGTAAATTGCTCGTTTTTTTTCATGTAAATAATATTGTAAATTATATCGTGTAATTTACACGCCCAACTGTGCTCTGAGAGACCCTGTTTGATAAATAGTAAGAAGTATCCTGTCCATACATAAATTGATGGTATTCTTAGATTTAATTAAACATCTCTAAAATTACCGGTCATTCGCCATTAAATCTTGGCCTACTCAAACAAAATAAGTGTAAGTCACTTTTTTATATCAATATTTTTACTTTTGAGGGTGGCGCTGTTTTAATAAATTGTTTAAAGTGCTCAATAAACACCAACGTATTTTGGACTAATTTGTCTCAAGCTACTAGTGTTGGTTGTCAACAGGTTTCCTACAGTCACAATTTTTTTATTAAATTTTGTTTTTTAAATTATTTTTAATTAATTTGAATATTATTAAAAATATATTTAAATCATGCAATTACCTAGAATTAGTGCGGTGGCATTATTGGGCCGTATTTCTTTGAAAATGTGGCCGGCGTGATCCGTACGGTCAACGGAATCAACTATCGCTACATATTAAAATCTATTTTTCGGTCATATCTTGAAAATATTGATTTGAACGACCTTTTCTTTCAGTAACGCTATACCACACATCGTTACAATAGTGAAAATGCATCAAAATTCGATAGCCTCGTTTCAAAATGGTGACTTGGCTGGCAAGGTCCTTTGATTTGATTCCTATAGATTTTGATTTGTGGGGTGCCATGAAAGACAAGTGTTAAACGGACAATCCACAAAAAACTAAGCAAAGAGCAACTATGCCGAAATAGATTTACAAACACTATTTGAAAGTGCTTAGACAGTGGACCGACCGAATGGAGTACGCCAGCAGCGGCTATCATTTGAGTAAAATTATTTTCGTTAAATAACCAGGAGGATTGTACTTTTAAACAAAAATAACTTTGGCAAAATATTTTTTTTTTTTCGGTTTTTACAGGCCATTGTTGGCCCGTACCGTGTCAACAATCTGGCTCCAACAGTTTCGATCACGAGCCAGCTCTTCATACTGTTGTAAGCAGTTGGAAGATGCCAGATCGCTCTCTACGCCGTGGAGCCATCGTCGCCGAGCTCTTCACCGAAAGGCGGTTATGTAAGACAGTAACTTTTATGCTGTGCAAAGGAGAGCTATACCGCGATAATTCTCGCATTTCATGCGATCACCCTTTTTGAATATTGGGCATAACGCGGCCACTTTCCATTCGTCAGGCATAACTTCATTTCGCCATACCATACGAATAAGGTCGAAAAGTACGTTCCACAAAGTTAGCCCTCCGAATATCAAGAGCTCTAAATTAATGCAATCAACCCCTGGTGAACGATTTTTCTTTAATCTCTGCATGGCCATTGTGAATTCCTCAATGGATGGATCCTCAATGAACATCTCCGCGGTCTGTATTTGAGGGTATTCAAATACAGCTTGTGATACATGTGGAACATTAAGTAGATCAGAAATATGTTCACGCCATGTATCGAGTACCGCATCGACGTTAACACATAGGTTTCCATCCTGGTCCCGAATGGCAGTTGACCGAGATCTTAAGGTATGGTGCAATTCGGTGATCCCTTTAAAGAAACCACGCGAATTGTGCTCATTGCTGAGTTGTTGTACTCTTAAGACCTTGGCCTTCCACCATTCGCGCTTCTTCTGTCTACAAATGCGTTTAGCTGTCCTCCTAGCAAGAACTGCCTTGTTTTTCCTTGCAATTGTAAACCGAGTCTGCGCTTCATTGTGGGCTATATTGCGTTGCTCAACAGCAAGACGACACTCCTCATCAAACCAATCATTTTTGGGCTTAGTTTTCACTATACCGAGAGTGTGCTGGGCGGCATCGACAACCGAGGTTTTCAATACTTCTCAGACACTGTTCACATCATCAGATTGGTAATTGGATCGTAAAATGCTATTGCTGACAAGATCTTGGTATTTTCGTTGCGTTTCTTCATTTATCAGACCTTCACAGGAGAATCGCGTTTTATATTCTCCTGTCCTCCTTGACTTGTACGAAAATTTCCATCGCAGCTTTGCAGCAACCATAAAATGGTCACTGCCTACGAATTTTGTTGACGACCGATACGATCTCACGTCTTGAACAACCCGAGCTCGGTCTTTTGAAATCAACACATGGTCAATTTGGCTTCGGGATGTTTTACGTGGATGTGTCCATGTTTCCAAATGGATGTTTTTATGGGAAAATAATGTACTTGCCACTTTGAGATCATGAGCGATCGCAAAGTACATCATTCTTTCCCCATTTTCGGTCGCAGTTTCGTGTTGGGAGTACGGACCTATGTTGTTACATAAGTCGGTGTGATTTCTGCCAGCTCTAGCATTAAAGTCACCAATCACCAATCTGATATCGTGCTCAGGTATAGAGCCCATCAGATTATCCAAATTATTGTAAAATGAGTCTTTATCTTGGGGTTGGCTTACATCAGTGGGCGCATGTACACAAACAATTGACAGTTTGGCTAATTTCATGTGCAAGCGAAGCTTACACATTCGATTATCGACTGTCTGGAAGTCCAAGACAGCCTTTTTTACCTGCGGCCCAATGAGAAAGCCAATTCCAAGATTCTCGATGGCCTAAAAGTGGATGGACTCCACTTTTAGGCCATCGAGTTTCTTGGAGCGCTACGAGTTCCAGCCGATACTCCTTCATACATGTGATAAGGCCGTCCAACGCGCCAGGTTTTCTGAGTGACTGCACGTTCCACGTGCTGATCCTCATTCTCGTATCCGGGTACTTAAGCGGGGGGTCATTGTTATTTAGGCGGTATCCGATTTTTTTATTTTTGTTGACATTTTTAACTCTAATTGGTTTTTACGGATGCGGGTCGTCAGCGATCCAACCAGATTTAGTCGCCTCCTACGACAAGCTCTGGATACTGTGGTGGTATTCTATGGATCTCATGTTTCGTTCGAAATATTTACGAAACATGTTTGCCCCCAACCACAGGGCTCTTGGCAAAATATAAAGCGTATATATATATATATATATATATATATATATATATATATATATATATATATATATATATATATATATATATATATATATATATATATATATTATGGAATTACTTCGTCTCGATCAAAAGTTTCAATGGCAACTATATATGTGTAACTGGTTTTATTTTAATGGTTAAAAGAATTTCTCATGACGTCGGGGTCTCAAGTTGATCAGTAATTAACATGCTCTGATTTACATAAACAGCGATTGTGTGTAAAGCGTATTCGTTGGACTGACTACCTACTTATCTGCAGCAATCCGTACAAATGATTCGTAAGGTCGCTGGCGTGACGCGGTTAGGGTCATATACGGCATATAAGCCATACATTATTTTTATATATAAAATATGTCATAAAGTCGCCACGGGTTTTTGCCACATTTTTTAACATAAATTTTATTTATTGATAATGAATTTTAATCAAGTTTATAATGACCATTATTATCTATAGGAAAGGTCATTTGTCGGGTAGCTTCATAGCCGCTCCACAACCGATCTCTTGACGTATATTACAAACAAATGGAATCTCGCCCTTGAGCACCACGGAGAAGCCTTTGCAATCGCCTTGGATATATTCAAGGCTTTTGACAAGGTTTGGAATGAGAATCTCATTTGTAAACTTGTGGCATACGGCTTGGATTCGATGACCATCAAGTGGATAAATTAATTTCTCAAAGACCGAAAGATCAACGTTGTACTAAATGGGAGATCATCAACGACACACTCCCCAAATGCCGGAGTCCCTCAAGGATCAGTTTTGTCACCAACTTTGTTTTTGTTATACAATAATGACTTGTTGGATAGCACTGGAAACCCTATCCACAGTTTTGCCGATGATGCAACATTGCACTCTTCTATTTCATTCGAGGTCGAGCCTACTCCTTCAACGGTAAACGGCTGGAAGTTGTCACTTCGCTTAATTCCGATTTAAGTACAATATTTGAGTGGGGAGTTAAAAATCAGGTCAAATTTAACGAGAAAAAAACACAAATATGCACATTCTCGCGTAAAAGAAGTCACAACGAATACCCTTTTGTGGTAAAAGGACACGTTCTCGTGAGTTGTGACTCAATTCGTCTGCTTGTTGTTCAGATTACCAACAATCTAAAATGGAATGAACACATTATCGCATTAGCCAAATCAGCTTCACATAAACTCGGGTTCCTCAATAGATGCAGACGGTTTTTTAAATCGCATCATCGCATTAGACCGTGCATAGAATATTGCTGTCAAGTTTGGGGTGGAGCATATGGCACTGCTCTCCAGTTGCTGGATAGAGTTCAGCGGCATGCCATCCAAATAATACGAAACCCCAGACTTACGAAAGATCTAGACAGCCTACAGCACCGCAGAGATGTTACAGAACTCTGCGTGTTCTATAGATTAATAAATGGTAAATGTTCTGCAGAATTAAAGGAGAAAATACCACCATTTGTTACGCCAGGACGGGTAACACGAGGAACGGTTAATGCGCATAGGTTTACGGTGAAGCTGCCGAAACCTCGAACTGAAGATGCAAAGCGCGAATTTATTTATCGAACATCTAAGAAGTGGAATTCGTTGATTGGTTTTCAATTTCCGTTGAAGTATAAAATGCACAAGTTTTAGGCAGCTATCAACCTTTACTTGAAGGATCGCGCGTTGGGTGCTGGAGCTCTGACAGTTACAAGGGGATAGGTCAGTCTAAAACTCCGCCCTGCACCCAACTAAAACAAAACGTAAAAAAAAATCTTTGTAGAATTTCTGTGGTTTATCGTCGAAAAACTTAGCCTAGGAGTTTTCAGCGGCGCTTCGGTCTTTTAATTTTTTACCTTCAAGAGAAATTTTTGGAGACTTAAACAAATGGTAATCAGATGGTGCAAAGTCCGGGTATAGCCCAGATGTATTTGTATATTAAATGTTGTAATCTTATGTTTGGATAAAAGTTAAACCAAAATTTCAACCATTAGCTACTTTACATATACTATTTCTAAATAGAATATATTTAGTTTTATCCAAATTGATGATTTTGTTTTGACACCTTTGAATGGTAGTTTTCTTACCACTGAACAAACTAAATACTAGGAATAAATCCGTATACTTATACGGCCAGATAGGCTATAACAATACCAACAGATCGCGTATACGCCATTTCCATTTAATAGAGATAAAATAGTCTTTAGGATGAGTGAGTTTTCTCATAACCCTGCTGATGGGGGGCATCTATGTTTCTAAAAATAACGAACGAAACATAAGACCCATATAGAACACCACCATAGTTCCCAGAGATTGTCGTAGGGGATACGAGATTAAAGGTCTAGCGCGTTTGACCGCGTTATCACATGTATGAGAGTATCGGCTGGAAATCGTACCTCTCCAAGATACTCGATGGCGCAAAACTAGAGACCATGTGTCCCAAAGTTATTCATTGCTGATGTCTCAAGGCTATACATTATGCATTGCAGTGGAGATGACCTCGGAAATCTTGGAGTTGAATTTCTCATTGGGCCACAGCTACAAAAATGGATTAGCCAACCTGTCAATTGACTGTGTAGATTCATTTGGAAACATGGACACATCCATGCAAAATAACTTGAAGTCAAATTGACCATGTGTTGATTTCAAAAGAGCGGGATTTAATATAAAACTTGATTCTCTTGTGAAGGTCTGATAAATGAAAAAACGCTACGAAAATATCAAGATCTTGTCAGCAATAGCATTTTGCGATCTAATTACCAGTCTGAACAGTGCCTGCGAAGTATTGAAAACCTCGGTTGACAAGGCCGTCCAGCACACTCTCGGTAAAGTGAAAACTACGCCCGAAAATGATTGGTTTGATGAGGAGTGTGTTGAGCAACGGAATATAGCCCATAATGAAACGGTTTACAAACGCATGGACAAATAAAGCAATTCTTGACCAGATATAAGCTTACTGTCGTAATTTCTTTGAATTTATTTCTTTTCGATATATTCAATACACGATTCTAGGTGGCCTGATAGGTTGACCCACTGTCACAATCTTAAGAGTATTTTATCCCTATCATATGGAAATGGTGTAAACACGTTCTGTTGGTATTGTTCAAGCGCTATCTAGACGTTTATGTCACTGTACAGATTTATCTCTAGGATTGGCGGTGTTCAAACAGCATATTATTTTCTTAGTTAACCTATGGTAAAATGAAAAAAAAATTATACTTACTCATATTCTCCAATAGGTATATACCAGTGTAAAGTTTACACTTAAAAAGCGTTGTTTAATTTTTAATTTATAGTAAGTGAATACGTTTAAAATGATTTATTCTATTATTTTTACACAGTTACACGATTAATTAATGATTTTGTACAAGTTTTTCGAGTTTGTTTTCATTTTTGATATATAAAATTCGATTCAAGATGACACTCCATTTTTCTGTTATCGCTTCGCTACCCTTTCTCGGGATATTCATAAAATGTATATGTTACGGTTTAAGCCCGAAATCGGCGAATGTCCGAATTTACCGGTAAATGTCCGAATTCACCAAAATGACAACTGAAGTGTACCGAAATCCATTAAAAGATTCTGTATAATTCGTTCCTACGTGTGGCACGCAGTGCGACATGTTTGTTTATCCCGGCTCCTACGTCCCTCGAAGTTGAAATCTGAAGCCCCTTGGAGGGCTAAGCGGGGGGAGCGCAGCGACATCCCACGTGCCCGTGAGAGTTACCGAAGCCGTTAGCCTTTACAATTCTAGGAAATCATTCTAGGGTCTACTACGAATTCATTTATTAATACAAAAAATTAAAGAGTAAATGTGAATATAGTCTAAATTTGCAGATAAACGTAGATTGAACATACATTTACCAAAGGAATAGGTTAATTCGGACATTTATCGGTAAATTCGGACATTTGCCGCATTTCAGGCTTTAACCGCAACATATATTCATAAAATTTAGCCAAGAAACAAACCACGAAAATTCGGTCTGAACGTTCGGGCTAACTTTCATATGTTTGTTTGATGTTCTTAATCATTTATCTATTTTGAAACCCGGTATATAAAGTTGGATACAAGATATTTACAAAAATGTCTTTGTATGATTTGGTCAAATTAATTTTGCATCATAAACCCATATTTAATAAACATTTATTTTTTTAAGGATAGTTTAAAATTACAGGTATCCCTCGTTTAACGCGGTACTTACACAACTCGTTTTCGATATAACGCGATTTGAAAAAAAATTCGGTTTTAGTACAACGCGAAACTTCTACTTTTATAACGCGAAGTTATTGCACGCCCAAAACGCTTTTCACGAAATATCATGCTTTAGGACAGTGAAATGAATCCTGATGCTGAACGACAATGAAGATTGTTAATCAACTTCTAATTTTTTTCAGTTTGGTTTTAAATTTTATAATATTATTATATTTATTTTGTGTTTTTATTTTAACAAAGTCTGAATTTTAGTTTTGAGTTGAAATATATGTGCGACTGTTATTTAGTATGTATTTTAAATAAAAAAATCTATTGGAACGTAGCTCTCAAATTTATATGAAATCTATGACTTATATAACGAGAATTTACATAACGCGAAATTTTTCTGGAACATAGCTCCCGCGTTATACGAAGGATACCTGTACATAAACTATTAATGATTTCAAATTATGCACTCATTATTTATGAAAAAATGTAAAAGTAAGCGTAAACAAGACATAAAAATATGTCTAATCTAATTGATTTTGAATTTGTAATTAATTTTAAGTTTATAGATAAAAATGAATAAATAATGTAATTGTAGTTTTGTTAATTAAATAGTTATAAAAAGTGGAATTTAACAAAATAATATTTTTCAGTTAATTTTCAGTTGTATAAACCTAAGAGATTGTGGCACCTTACTTAGCTCTTCATTAGTATGGATAAAAAAACAATCGAATCTACAGAAGAGCCTTTACGCGGTTATTTACGACAATATAGTCAATCACGCAATCAAAATCGGTTTCATGGTCCACTAAAAGCATTACGATTATGTTTATTGGCAATCGTGTTACCAGGCGTGTTTATAGCTGTTCCTGTATATATGAAGTAAGTACTTCACTATTAACATAATAATTCACTTTAAGTAGCTAATTAACAAAATAAATGTTTTGATAGATTTCGTGTTTATGATTATCAGTTATACCCAGTTGGTATGGCTGATATGAGACTGATTGATGGTAAAATTTCAACGACTTGGTGTCAGGTAACTTAATTTTGGTTAATTATCAAATATATTATCTACTTAAGACAATAACTTTTTTTTTACATAGAAACAACTAGTGAAGTTTAATTCGACATTTAACGCATTTCTAATGCCAAGAACACCGACGATGTCAACGCATCATCTGCATCTTAATATGACACGAACTTTAAATTTAGTAGATGATATGAAAGAGTATTGGGGATTTTATTTGCTAAAAGGTTCAACGGTTACTGTATCCACGTGCGCCAGGTAAGTGTCTTTATATTTACAATATGTATTTTTTTATTCCTTTATTTATTTAAAAAGTTTACATATTTACATAAGTATACTATTATGATCTAAGATTAAGACGCCGTAAAATATTTGCTCAGTAATTAATCGTGAAACTAATAATCTTATATAAATATGTAGTTCAATTTTGAGTTGATTCATTCAAAAGTCATATAAAATCGAAAGAAACATTGTTTCTACTAAAACTCTATTCTACTAAAACAATTTTTTCATTTGAAATATTTTTGTTTTCTAATCAACAACCTACGTCACGTCTAATAAACTTGACAGTATAAAATTCACAACGATAATATATTTTATTACAACCAAGTGAACAAAATACTCGAGAACAAAACTTTAACAAAGGCAGATAAACAGGTAAAGTAGAATTTTCTGTTAATTTGTAAGGATGAACCTTCGATAAACTATAGATATAAAGCAACACGTTTGTTTGTTTATATCGCAAAAAGAGAGTGAGATAACAATATTAAAATTTCATAAAAAATATTTCATAATTAAATACACTTTACAAACTATATCTAAAATACAAAATATCTAAATACTCGCCGGTTGTAGCTTAATGGTTAAGAGTGTTTCTCATCACGTCGCGGTCTCGAGTTCGATTCTCACCGTTGACCAAAAATTAACATGCACCGGATGGTATAAAAAGCGATTGTGTGAAAAAGCATTTGTTGAGCTGACCACCTACAATGTGCACCAACACGTTAAAATGTTTTGTAAAGTCTCAGTTGAGACGCGGTAAAGACCGTTTACGACCGTAAACCGAAGAATATTTAATTAAAACTATAATTAAGATTGTTGATATATGTGAACTATTCCACAATTCTTCCACATGTATATGCATACGAATCTAATTGGAACAGTTACTTATTCTGATTGTTTTCATTTGTAGCAGTAATTTACACTGTTATGATTTATAAATGAAACAGATATATTGGTTGTAACATTTGTCATCATTTACAAAATATGTATAAAATATAACCTTTTCAATCTTTTAACACTTTGGCTGCCAATGTTGTAATGAGCATACACTCTTAATTCCACCCAACCATGCCAATGTTGTTTTAGACATACATAAGAACTTCTGTTTTCGTGTGCCAGTGTTGTTATAGACATACATCTAAAATACTATTTTACTATACCAATGTTGTTGTAGACATACATTCTAAATGCCATCCAACCAAGCCAATGTTGCTCCGGAAATACATTCAAAATCTTTCTTATAGGGCCAGTGTTGTTGTCAACATATATTCTAGATTATCTGTTACTATGCCAAAAAGGCGCGGTCGTAATGGGCAAGGTGGGCAGAGCCCACCTTTACCATTTACCAGACTTCTATCAAAATCAAACAAATGATAGTTTGAGTATCGTTTATCAAAGATTCACAAGATTCGTTCTAAATTTACGCGCATATTGTGTGTAAGCTGTTCAAAAACCATGTTAAAACGTTCTAAAAGTAAAATATTCGTAATACATGCATATATATCTAATACACACATATACATAAAGTAAAATGATTCATTTCATCTCTATTACTTTCAAAAATATACATATATAAAATCCTTAAAAAATATACATACATATGCATTTCCTCTTCTATTTGTATTTTATATTTTGGTTTTGTCTATAAACTCTCATTGGGCAAATCGCAAAGGGCTACATATTGAGTATTAATGTGCATTATTTCTCTTTTAGCTTTGCGATTTTATTAAAATAATTCCAATGTAATATCGTCTCTTATTTTCGTGTTATACAAGAATAGTGGGCATATTACGAAAAACACTTGCTGGTATAATTTTGTCTCTCTCCTTTTTAACATAGGAACTGGAAAAAATGTTTTTTGATTTGGTTTTTGTTGTTGACTTTTGCTGTTTTTAAATAATACTAGATTCCCTCAACTTACGTGATTTTATATAATAATAGGTTTTTAATATGATATCGGTTAGTAGTTAAAATTTGCGGCAGTTGCGAATTGAACTTATGTGGCCATAATGAAAAAACTGATTCAGATCGAGCGGGAGTGTTCAGAACCATATTCTAATCATTTTGCAAAAATTAGGTTACTTTAAAAGCATATTATGCTACTACTCCAATTTTTAACGTAACTTTCAACCACATTAAAAATGATGTTTCCATATGTATCAATACCGTATTATACCGTATATAATAACTTCGTTTATTTTCTTAAAAAATAAGTAAGTTATTGCAAATCTGTGACAAAAAACTACAACGACAAAATTACACGAGATGGAATTTCCATCGTACAGTTAACGTAGTGTATGAAAAAGTGGAAGAGATAAAAAAATGCATGGCAGCCATTCAGAATGGTACGACTTCGTGTTCGGATATAACAACGATTCGCAAAGCGAGTGGTTTTATTTTATTATTAAACGATGTGAAGTAAATTACGTTTTAAAAATTTTTCTGTCGTGTTGTGCCTTAATTTGACATTTGGCGTATCACTCGTTCAGGCCATTAAACAATCTAATGATTTTATTAACAAAATTCGAGATGAAGCTTATTTTACTCTTTATAGTATTGTATGTGAATAGAGATAATAGATCGCGCACCACAAAATAAATACATTTAAAACGAATTTTAAAAGAAGCGTGACGTAATACGAGAGCTTATTAACGATAGGTTTAGCAACGCAGAATATTTAGTAATCAGTCCTTTTAGATTGCACAAAGATTAAGCTTTATGCTTTAAACTCTTCTTACCAGCTGCTAAATACAATAGCCAAATTATATCAATTTTTAGATAAAAAACGCTTAAAAACTAAACTACAGGCATGATAAACTGCCTGTAGTTTAGTTTTTAAGCGTTCTTTATCTAAAAACGGATATAATTTAGCTATTGTATTAGGCGAACAATAATTTTTCAGTCCGCAAAACTATTTGTTAGCTAGTCAAAGCGATTTATAAAAATAATTTACAAAAATACTCGAAGATGTTATTCGCCTTTCGATAATATGTAATAATAACCATACCGATGTCGACCGATATCATAACGATGTTTTTTAAAAATTGAAACGTGTCAAATCTTATTAAAGAAGCACAATGAGGCATGAATGATTGAACAAATTAGCAGTATATTCAATTAAAAGAAGCCTGATCAATGAAATAGACAATTTTAATGGTAGAGTTCTGTATAGATAACACTTCTAATTTTAATTTAATTTTCATAAAATTTTATTTAATTTTGCCCACCCACGTTTGTAACCCACGGACCGCTACTAATGCCAATGTTGTTATAGTCATACATCTTAAATGTATGACAATAACAATTATAAAGTGACACCCCCTGTTCAATTCGAAGTATTATTTGGAATATACAGGGTGAGTTTCCTAATAAATGCAGGGCTTTTATCTCGAGAACGGTGCTAGATAGGAGAAAATTACTCATAATGAAATTTATTAAGAGTCGAGGGAGACGTCTAGTGGTGATCTTCAATGACCTTGAAACTCATTAGTTTCGGAGATATAGGCTAAGGTTAGGTTTAAAAATAGAACCTATACTTTTGAGTGTTTGTTTTTATTGAGCAATTAAAAGTAAACACTTTTTGCTCACACATCATTTTTGTAAAGTGTATGATTTTAGAGATATGAGCAAAAATTGATATTCACTAAAGCAATCGAATTTTCCCTAAGTTCTACAAATTAAAATAGAAAATATCAAATGTTCATTGACTTATTATGCAATTGTTTTGTTTTATTACTTTGTGATAAAATTACAATTATCTTAATTTAATAAATGTTCAAAATGTCCGCCATTTAATTCCAAACATTTTTCTACTCGTCTTATAAAATTTAGATGAACTGCTTCTAATTCAGCTTCTGAAATATGATTTCTAAAAATATCTTTAATTCTTTGTTATATATTTTCAGCAGTGGTAGGCCGATTGAAATAGGCTAGGTCTTTCACTTCTCTCCATAAATAAAAGTCCATGCATGTTAAATCGGGTGATCTTGCTGGAAAAGGAGTAGGGCGACTTCTTCCAATCCATTTATTCGGAAACATTAAATTTAGTTGTTGTTGGGAAGCTTTACTAAAATGGGGAGGCGCACCATTCAACTGAAGCCACATTTCTTGTCTTACTCGCAATGGAATGTCATTCAATAAATTGGGAAAATCTTGTAATAAAAAATTCACAAATTTTTGTGTAGTTAGTGTTCCATAAAAAAAGGTCCAATTAGGCGACATCCAACTATTCCAGCCCAAGCATTTACACTCCAACGATGTTGATGGTCAACGGAACGCATCCAATGTGGATTCACGTCATTCCAATAATGTAAATTATGCCTATTCATATTACCGTCGCTCTTAAACGTTGCCTCGTCAGTTCACATGACAAGACGAAAGAAATCTGTATTTTCTTCAATTTGTTGCCTCGCCCAAAGACAAAATTGAATTCTTGATCTAAAAATATTAGCAGATAACTCTTGCAGCAATGATATGTGGTACGCATAGAATTTGTTTTCTCTCAAAACGCGAGACACGGTCGTTTGAGATATTCCTCTATCTCGTGCAATATTTCGTGTTGATGTGTGTGGGTCCTGTGATACTGCAGCTAGCACATCTACAACAATTTCCTCAGGACACTCACGACCTTTCCTTTGGTTTCTTATGCTTCCGGTAGTGCGCAGCTTATCTGCTAAACGTTTAAATACACCTCTTCTAAAGTGTCGACGATCTGGATGTCGTTCAGCGTATAATCTAATCGCCATGCTTTCATTTTGTCGACACTCACCGTAGATCATCATCATGTCAAATGCTTCCTGGTTAGTGTACAACATGATAAAAAACTTTTTCTAAGATAATTGTAATTTTATCACAAAGTAATAAAACAAAAAAATTGCATAATAAGTCAAAGAACATTTGATATTTTCTATTTTAATTTGTCGAACTTAGGGAAAATTCGATTGCTTTAGTGAATATCAATTTTTGCCCATATCTCTAAAATCATACACTTTACAAAACTGATGTGTGAGCAAAAAGTGTTTACTTTTAATTGCTCAATAAAAACAAACAATCAAAAGTATAGGTTCTTTAAAAAAAACTAACTTTAGCCTATATCTCCGAAACTAATGAGTTTCAAGGTCATTGAAGATCACCACTAGACGTCCCACTCAACTCTTAATAAATTTCATTATAAGTAATTTTCTCCTATCTAGCACCGTTCTCGAGATAAAAGCCCTGCATTTATTAGGAAACTCACCCTGTATTTCTAGAACAACATTGGCATTTACGGAAAGAACTTTGGGTGTATGCGAATGACAACATTGAAACCAAGAGTACGTATTTTATTTTACATGAATGCAATTATATAAATTTTGGTAATAAATACAAACTAGATGATTCGTCTGAACTAGAAAATATGACTCAAGGTAAGTTTATGGATATGGCTCGAAATTCAGGTTTGCCATGCAGTTAAAAAAAATAGTCACAGGATTGTGTATCTATGGTTTTAATTAGCTGTAAGTCAAAGTTTTTCTTTTTTTTCGTTTATTTCTATGCAATTTGTTTTTTTTAGGGCTCAAGGCACTCCCAACTCTTTCGCAGTTCGCTTATTTACGTCCTTACCTTACGCCATACAGCCTAATGGAGGACTATAGGTTCGATTTTACCTAACCATCTGCACATTGCATATCTCCATGCCAGCCTATAGTACTGACATGGAAGATGGGTCTGCACTCCAACAGGGGGTCATAGTTGTGTTCATTATTCACTCCACCGATCGTAATCAAGTGGTGAAAAAATCTCTTTTGCATCCTGCCCCTATCGGGATTCGAACCCAGTACAAATTGTAAAAATTGTGAAATAAAATAAAAAATAGTTCGTGTATTTCATTCAGTTAAGGCAAATTGTGAATGCATTCCGTAAACATTACAAAATATTTTTGTATTAATAATTTAAAACAAAATGAAAACAAATAAATATATAATATTATAACAAACAGTAAATAGACTTTTTTTTCCAGACTGACATTAGATAAAACAAAAAACTTATAATACTAGATATTGTATTTCATTCGGTTTGGCTACAAATATAAAATATATTTATGCGATATTCTTTGGTAAAAAAAAAGTGCTCTGACAGCAGAAAAAGTGCTCGTTTTGCTCGAACCACGTGCGTTTTTGACATTACACGTTCTTTGGGAATGATCTCGAGCACTTATTTTTTGATCTCGAGAACTTTTTAAAAATCGAAATTTTTTCACAGATTTACCCACTCATATAAATTTTTAAATGTCAAAACAATATAAACAAAAAAAACGCCATTTTTAATTTCATTTGTGAACTATATTTTGTCGTAAATGTGTGAAATTATCAAAATTAAATAAAAAGTTAATAACAATAATAATAAAGGACTATAATAAAATAAATCTATATATTTTAAAAGACTATACTATGAAATTTGTGTTTGTGTAGCATAATAATTTATTTTTTATTTTCACCAATACATCGACAAAAAAGGCAATTTTTCTTTGTATTCTTTGATAAAAAAAAATAGAGCCTATAATTCTGACATGGAAGATGGGTTGGCCCATGAATTCTGCACTATATAAGAAGAGTATGAAGAACAGGAACACAATAAATGCTCTTCTCGTTTCCCACACTGTTCGCAGTTTGCGTCGTTTTTGAATTTTAATTCGGCAGTTGTATGTCGGGCCACCTTCCTTCATATTTGACAAGCCCCCAGAAGGGCTAAAAAATTGTCTTTGCATTCTAGGCGAGCAGTTGTTTGCGCTGCACACCTTCTGATCCAAAGATAAAGTGGTAGCAGACCCCCAGCTATCTCAAGAGCTGCAGTAGGAATGGCGTGCACTACTCCAACAATATCCAGACTAACAAATCTTTGAAGGCGGTTTAGCGGTCTCCTTCCTACTCCGCTCATTGTTCTTATCCACCAAATAACTGCAGCAAACGAGATTATGGTTCTGATTACCGAAACGTATAGCCAGTACATGCGGCTGGGTTTCAGACCCATGATTTACCTAATAGCTGTTTGAATTTCCAGTAAATATTGCATGCTTTGTTACATTTTTCATTCATATTTTTTGCCAAGTAATCTTCCGATTTAACCATATCCCCAGACACTTGACTTCCGAAAAGAGTGGGTTCGTATATGAGTGCCAATTTTTGAAAGGCTAAAGTTTTCCAAAGCCCTTTGCCTAGTGAAAAGATCCATCTCAGTTTTTCCTAGGGTTAACTGATAGACCCTTGTCACTACACCAGGCTACAACTTTGTTTATCCCGCTGTGATCACATGCACCTTACATCCGTATACCATAAAAACCTACCAGTATTATGGCGATATCATCAGCATTACCCTGGCAGAAAAAACCGTTGTCGTTTAGTTAGACTAGGAGTGAGTTGACTTAAAGATACCACAAGAGTGGAGACAGAACCCCACCCCGAGGACATCTCTTACGGGCGATCACCGTCGTCGTATCACTACCTAAATCTGCAGTAATTCTCCTTGACCTAAGCATGGTGCTAAACCATTGAACAAGTCGGGTCTCCACGCCATGACTTTCGGCTGCTGAGATCATTGCTCTGAATGATGCGTTGTCAAATGAGCCTTCAATTTCCAAAAAACGCTACCAAGGCAAATTTCTTGTTGTCCAGGCTGATAGGATTATAACTTTTTGCCTGGTCATATCTAGGCTTCCCCTCCTTCGGGATGAACACTACTCCAACTTTTCTCCATGATTTTGGAATGTATCTCACTGTCAAACTGACTCTGAAGATATGTTCAAGGTGGTTTAGGATATTTTCCAGTCCTTCCTGCAGGAGAACCGGGAATATCCCGTCTGAATCAGGTGTTTTAAATTTTGGGAAAGAACCGATGCTCCATCGGATTCTATCTTTTGTCACCATCTTCGCCACCAAACTCCAATCTCTGAAGCTTGGCAGTTGGTGTGGGAGTTGATTTTTATCTACATAAGAATTCTCACTTTTGGGAAAAAGAATTACATTAGTACATATAGAGCTTCCTGATTTGTACTCGTGTAAGAACTTTCTTGAGTTTTGCGGTTTCCGTAAGACTATCCACTTCCTCATAGAAAGATCTCCATTTCGATGTTTTTTCACTTCGGATAAATTTCTTGTACTCTATTTGATGGCCAGAGAGAGTAACGTCATCTTAGACCATCGAGAATGAGACTTTTCCACTAAGACTCCGTTAAGCAAGAGTAATATCAATTACTTTTAGCCTTGAGGATGTCAAAAAAGAAGGTTTATCGCCCATCAGGTCAAGCGCAGATAGGTATTCCAAGAGGGAAGTCCCTCTAGGGTTTGTATCGGTGCAGCTCCAGCATATGTGATCTGGGTTTGCATCGCATCTGGCAATGATTGGGATATCATTACGGCTTGCATACTTCATAGCTTTGATAAACTCTAGAGTAGGAGTGAAATATTATAAAATATTTAAAATATTTGATATTTTTATTCAAAAATATTTCTTATAGTGCAATTATTTATTTTTATATATGCCATTAAATATATTTCGGTAATCAAATCTTCAGTAGTGATTAAGAACTATTAGGATGAAGTTCCGATTCATAGGGGAAATAAGCAGATATCACTCGAATCTCATATCGAAAAGCCTGTTCCTTTACTTTAACGATGACTGCTGTAAGGTCATACTGGTCATTACAGCAAATTTAATTTAGGAGTCGGTAATTCATGTTATTACTAACAAAAATACTGGTTCTAGGTCTCGAGCAGGTATAACTAACCAGGAGAGATCCGGATGTCCCTGAATTGAGTCCTTTAATTTTGTTCCCGTGAATCCACGGTTCGTGAAACAAAAAAAATATTTAACAAAAAAATATTTAGTAATGTATTGAAGTTGTTCATGCGTCGTTCTAGGAGAGAGGACGACGCCATTGAATACTGCAAGTTAATCTGTAAAAACTGTACGCCAACCATTCCAATTAAGTTGGGATAGCGGAGGACAATTTTTCCTTGGCCCTCCTCAGATCCTTTTGCGTCACATTTATTGTGAGCTTACTTAGAGCAAATAAAGGTGTAAAACCAAGCACTTTCAGCATTGGAACCGTTGGCTCATCTAGCTGAAAAATTATGCCTTTTGGCTCCCTCTTTTGGCCAAAATTGATGATTTGGCGTATTTTTCTTCCAAAGGAAGGAGGAGAGCTATTGTCAGAATCAACAAGTGAACTTTTTAATGTTTGTCTCTTCTGTCGCTGGCATCTCGAGATCTGAGCCCTCAGCCAGATTAGTTATCGGCACGTAACGAGTGACACTTTAAGGTAACACAAGCACTTGTGGAAGCGGAGTTGACAGCTAGTCCCAACTTAATTCCCCCAGACAGCTCACACCTAAACACCTGAATCTGTCATTACTCACGATAATAGTCTGGGCGAGGATATGAATGTTTGCCTTGCCACTGGCAATAGGGTTTTATATCCTCTACATCCACTTCTGAAATCAAAATATCTTACAAATACGAATAAACTGAAACTGTACAGAGTGTTGATCAGACCCACAGTCATGTATGGATGTGAGAGTTGGACCTTGACGGATGAGAGATGGCTTCTAACATTCGAAAAAAGAATCATGCGTGTGATATATGGGCCAAAGCGCGACGTTGGTGGCACATACCGAGTTCTTGTTTTATTTGATAAGCTACCGGGTTCGAATCCCGGCAGGCACAGATTGCAAAACCGAGTTTTTATCAATCAATAACGTCAGTGATGTGTGTGAAGACCTCCGGTTAGAGTACGAGACTCGTGAGACAATCCATGCTAGTACTAACGACTGACCTGCAGTAATTTACAGATTAGTAAGCATAAACGATACATTAAAAAGATAACTGCCAAAGAGTTAGTAGGGCTTTGAACTTTTTAAACGGATATCAGAGATAGAACAAACAATTAAACTACAACAAACCTATAGAATCTACATATGTATGATAATAAATACCGTCAGTACCTAGTTTTATATGTATATTGTACTTAACAACAAAATATAAAGCATACACATGTTAAGAGTTTTATAATCGTTATCTAATCTCAAAATTGTACTTCAAATATAATCAATGGAAAAAATGAAATAAATAGACTTATATACTCGTATGTGACAATATTATCATTTTTAAATTATATTCAGTAGATGCATACCCAATAATGTCAATTAAGTACGATGAAGTTGCGAATAAGTGTGACTACATAAAATATTTTTTTTAATCTACTGATTTCAAATACATATGGTAAAAACCACTTAAATTATCATATCCAATAAATGTCTATTTAATTAAGGTACACAAAAAAGCTACTGCTTATTGGGTCATAATGATCATATAAGCAAATCTGATCTTGTCTATAATTGCTTTTAATAAAATTTTGTTTGCCAGCTTATTGGAGCTCAATCTCGCATTTTAAATACAAATTTAATTTTGTTTTTATTATATTTTTAGATTTCCAGGTGCCTCACTTATTCTTATTAAAGGACATAGAAATCTACATGAATGTGCTTATATCGGCGATGATTCATCTGAGGAAATTGAAGAAATCCTCGATAAAGCTAAATCAATCGGAATTCATACACTCGATCATACCGTAGATAATCCTTCAAACGAACCAGATCTACTTCGAAAACACACAGCTGATGTAAATTTTCATGATCCAGAAACAAAGCTCGTCGCAGAAAAGTATCAGAGACAACCAAATAAAAAAACATCGAACGATGATAATGATGATATAAATGCAAAAGAAATGTCAATTTTACTGCATCAGCTGAACACCAAAGTGGATAGTTACAATAAAAGGCAGCAACAAAAAAATGATGCTAAAAAGTCATTAAAATCGCCACCAAAAGAACTTCATACTGTTCCAAATGTAAAGGAAACATCGCTAGCTGATTGGAATAAAAACAAAACTAAAAAACATCATGCGACTTTCGATAACAAGCATGTGCATCGAGAGCCAGCATTTGGAAAGGAAGAAATCGATAATGTTGTTTTTGAGGATGTGGAAATGGAGAAAATTGCTAAAAGCAAAGTCAACGAAATTGATTTTAAAAACCAAACTTCCACTGAAATCTTCCAAGAAGTCCTTGCGAAATTACAAGAATTAGGACCACGTGGTTATAAAATGCTAGGTGAAATAAAAACTGAAATGGAAAATAACAATTTAAACTCAACAATACAAAATAAGCTATCAAATAATTCTATCATTGATGTCAGTCAGCTAAGTGAAGAATTTATCAAAGAAAAATTAAAACGTGTTCGAAAAGACATCCTTATAGAAAATCAATTAACCGACGACCTAAACAAAGATGACGAAGATGATAATTTGGCTATTGAAGAAGGGTTTGTACCTGATGGTCATGCACAACATCATGAGCGTATTAATGAAACGACCTTAAATGATCGATCGAATTCAGAATATTGGTCCTCATTCTCATCAAGTGAAGAAGCATTGCTGAATTGTGCTGGTTTAATATTAAGTTTACCCTTGATTCCGAGGCAAATATGTGAAATAAGTGCAACTAATTCGGAATTTGAAAATGCCAGTTTGCCAAATAAGGTTTCTTATCAGTAAGTAAATTTTTAATTAGTTTCCACTAGTAGTAAATAGTATCGATTAATTTATTTATTTCTCTCATTAAGTGTTCCATCGAATGGCTACTATTTTTTCGTCTTCAGCAGTGAAAATGAGAAACAAAATAACCATGTTCGTGTGCATTTTGATTTGAAAAAAGCTTTGTATGACATTTCAAACCCTCTTGATGTTTGCAACAATTCAATAACCGAGTGTTCATTCCCGCTAAACTTTTTCTCGGATCAAAAGGTTGTATTCGAGATGCCACTTTCTAATAATGACTCTATGTGGAATGGAGATTATGTTGTTGTCTCCGAGTGTGAACCAAGAACAATTATTTATTTAATTTTTGTGCTTTCGGTTCCGTTATTGATTTTATTGTTTGCTTTTCAGTAAAATCATACATAAATAGGAAAACTGGTGTTAATAATAGTGCTACATAAATTAATTTTAATAGAAATACTATATTTTGTTATACATTTTTACCTTTGTAATTTTTAAGAACTGATCTTTTATAAATGACTGAGCCTATTTTTCTGTATCTTAAAATATATCTTTTTGTAAATGTAATATTGATACCTGATAATTTTAATAAAAAATTTGTGATATTAATAATTAATAATTTGGTAGGACAAAAATATATTAAAGCGATAAAATTATGTCAAAATAATCATTTAAATCTCAAATAAAACAGTTGTAAATATGTAATTAATAAATATTTTATATTTTTTATGTTGAATATATATATAATTTTTAATTTTTAAATTATAAACTACAAACTAATCTGCTTCACGTAAACTCGGGAGCCTCAAGATGCAAACGTTTTTTTTAGATCGCATCAGGTTCTCCAGACATATAAAACCTTTATTAGACCGTGATAAAATATTGCAGTCAGGTTTGAAGTAGAGCATATGGCACTGCACTCCAGTTGCTGGATAAAGTTTAACAGCATGCTGTCCGAATAATAAAAAACTTCAAACTTACGAAAGATCTAGACGGCCTACAGCACCACAGAGATGTTGCAAAACTCTGCGTGTTCTATAGAAATATAAATGGTAAATGTTGTGCAGAATTAAAGGAGAAAAAACCACCATCATTTGTTACGCCAGAACGGGTAACACGAGGAACGGTTAATGCGCAAAGGTTTACGGTGAAGCTGCCGAAACCTCAAACTGAAGGTGCAAAGCGCGAATTTATTTATCGAACATCTAAGAAGTGGAATTCGTTGGTCGGTTTTCAGTTTCTGTTGGGGTATAAAATACACAAATTTAAGACAGCAATCAACCTTTACTTGGAAGAACGCGCGTTGGGAGCAAGAGCTCTAACAGTTACAAGGAGCTAGGACAGTCTTAAGGTCCGCCTTGCACCCAATTAAAACTAAACGAAACAACAAAAAAAACGTATCAGTATGAGCTACTTATTATAATCAATTCGCAAAAATAGCTAAATGAAATTTAATTAATACATGCGATTACTAGCCATGTCAAAAACCAAACGTCGATTATAATAGTAGTATCATAGTATTCTTACGATTTCAATCAAAGGATTTTGAATAGAAAACCATAAACAATAATTCTAAACTTTAATTTATTTTTATTGTTACGTTTTCCCCTAGTAGGGTTTCAAACCAATTCACGCTTCGATCACTGGATTGTGAATAATTAAAACCACTTGCTTATTTTTCACTAAACCTTTTATTAACAATCACCACTGTTCACTTTTACAGTACTTTTAATTCACTGTTCTGATTTTAATTTATCTTTTAAATTTATTCAGACTGAAACTCTTCGGTTTCTGTTCGCGTATTTATATACTCATTTTGCCCGCTTCTCGGTCATAGTAGAATTTTCCATTTATTTATTATTTCGCCTGTATACTGCGACACATGCTGATTTCCAATTACGAATATTTATTCTATTCAATCAGAGATGTCACCCGTGTCCGTAACACTACCCTCCGCCCAAACCTCCTCCCAAACAGGACACAATTCCCTTCCTCTATAGAGAGCCAACCTTTCCAAATGTACAACCTTTGGTTTACGTCGGGTGCTTTCCTGACTTCGGTAAATTACATCATTGATTTTCGTAATAACCTTGTATGGTCCTTCCCAGCCAGGTTGCAGTTTTGTTTATAAACCTCTCTTCCGTTGAGAAGCCAGACTGCTCTTTCTTAGATTTTAGGCCTCGGATATTATTTCGAGGTTTCACCATGTTTCTTGGTAGTCTTGTCCTTTCTAATTATGAAAATTCATTTTAAATTTCCTTGTGTGTGACTTATTCAACTTTTTTAATAAAATAAAATATTATAAAAATATTTTTATTTTTATTTAAAATATTCCTTATCGTGGAATTAATTGCGTAAATTGTTTTATTTATATATAATTATTTCGGCATCATCATGATGACAAGATCATTGCCGAAATAATTATATATAACTAAAAACATGTACAAAATAAATTACACGATAAGGAATATTTTAAATAAAAATATTTTATTTTATTATCCTTTCTACTGGCTGCTCTTCTTTATTGAGTTTCACGACTCCCAACGTGTCTATAGTAATCTTTTCTTCCATTTCACCTCGAATTTCTTTTGAATGTCTCACTATAATTCTTCGAACGATTGACTCACCGTTATTTAACTGTAGTTGTAGCTTAAAATCTCCACAGTTTAACGTAGCACGCCCTATGTCCAAAACGAATTTGTTCTTCTTCATGAAGTCCACTCCCAAAAGCACCTCACCGACAATATCAGCCACCAAAACTTAATGACAGAAGTCCCTGTTACCAATTCGTATGGCCACTTCCATCTTTCTCTTGATTTCTGCACTTTCACCGGTTGCTGTTTGCAGTTTTAACCCTCCAATTAGCTGAAATTCATTTTCTATTAAATCAGCCCACACAGTAGTCCGCATTACTCCTGTATCTAGTATCACCACCTCTTGTCAACCGTGGAACGAGGATGGCTGTCATGCTGGATTTTGTTGAAGAAGTTAGGTTTCTTTCTTTATCGACCTTCTCATTTATTGTTTGCAATATTACTGGAGGCTCCTTCTCTTCTGATCCCTTGTAATCTTCCCTTTTCCTCCAATACAATGATTCCTTTGAAATATGATCAGGTTTGTCACATATCCAACATCTAATTCTACCTTTTCCAGACCGAAACTTTATTGGTAGCCAATCATTTCGTGGTTTGTTGTTATTCGATGAGTTATAATTTCTTGGTTCTAATCCGACCCGTCGTACTTTTATTTTCTTGTTAACAGTCTCGATCGTCTTGTTTCTACATCACGAATACCATCAGTAAACGCATTAATTTTAATTCTTCCTATAATTCGGGCGCCATATTAAAGTGGGTGAGACGCACCAATCGCTCGATGTCTGCTGCAAACTCCTGTAGTGTTTCACCGATTCGCTGAGAACGACATTTAAGTTTCATCCAATATAGCTCTCGTTTATGATCAGCACCATATTTTCGTTCCAAGGCAAGCATGATTCTATCATAGTCCCCGCGTTCGGATTCTGGAACAATCTGCAACATATCTGCTGCGCCACCTTTTAACGCCACTATGAGAGCTGCGACGTGGTCTTCCTTACACCAATTATATCTGTGGTGTAGATATAAAAGGGCATAAGTCGAGTTATTACAAATTCAACTTTTTCACATAATCGAATTCCCTGTTAAAAACTGCACAAGTCAGCAATTGTTTATTGTTTTATAACCTTTAGAAAGGGAAATATTGAAATTCTTATGAAGGCTCATCAATAGATTTGTTAAAGCGATGCAAAACTTAAATTTGTCGTCCTGAAAAAACAACAAAAACGAGTATGACCTTTTATATCTATACCACTGATATCTTACTGCGGCCGTTTCAAATTGTAATTTGAAAATGTTGAACGACGTTGTTCCGTCGAATGTCGGAGGCTTTAATTTAATTCTGCTGACTGGTTTTAGGATTTGAGAAGTATCACCATTATTTTTAATATTAATGATTTCTTTTACAAGTTTCAAAAACCTTTCATCAGCCGCTTCAAATCGTTGCTCCATTTGACATTTTACTGTATCCACTTTTGCATTTAATGAAATGGAAATTTCGCGGCACTTCGCATATAAAATGTCACTTACTTCGCATATAAAATGTCGTTGAATATTTTTTGTTGTTCCAACCGTTCTAGCACCGTTTCTTGCCAAGTTATCAAATTTTCTTGGCGGGTGAGCATTTCAGTTTTTAAATTTTCTTGGCCAGTTCTCATTTCGGTTTTTAAATTTTGTTCTAAATCACTCATCATTTGTTGCATCGCTGCCCATTAACTGCCCCATATCGAAGTTTGCAGATGCTGGGGTATGTACATTTACTGTTGTTGCGGCAGTAATCGGTTCAGCATTTGTTGCCCCTTCAATCGTTTTCTCTGCATTTTATACTCCAGTTTTAAATTCGTACTGGTCTGGATCGATGTTCTGTTCCAGCAAAGCTTGTTGTAGCCTCTCTTGTAATTCTGCTTTGCTACCCGCTGTGGGAAAACCCCGTAAACTCAGCTCGTTCCTCAGCTCCGTCACTTTCAGTTCAAGTAGCTTCATGTCTCCTTATTCACAATCCCACCGCTGACTCAAATTGTTACGTTTTCCCCTAGTAGCGATTCAAACCAATTCACGGTTCGATCACTGGATTGTGAATAATAAAAACCACTTGCTTGTTTTTCACTATATCTTTTTTATCACCACAATTCACTTGTACAGTACTTTTAATTGACTGTTACTTTCACTTTTTCACTATTTCACTTTTTCCCGATTTTAATTTATTGCTGCTGTCCAAATTTAAACTGAAACTCTACTTTTGTTTGTTTTAAATTTATCTTTATTGAATTCATGTCAAGGAGTTAACAAAATTTTAAAATATATTTACAGTAACCGAATGGTTTTTTGTAAGACTAATGAGTTTATATATGAGTTAATTATAACATGAAATTATACTGAAGTCGTGTATTGAAAACATTCCATATGCAATATTATTTTACTAATGCTAACTGACATACTAGCTTAAAACTAACTTAAAACTAACTTAATACTATAAATTTAGATAAGTTCAAGAAAGACCTAAAAATCATCCATCAGGTGCTATAATATTAATAGCTGTGGGCAATTTGATATAAAAATTCATTTGATGAGTTTAATTGTTTCGTGATAACATTATTTAGTAGGTATGCTGAAAACTGTTCGACAGTCAGTAGACATGCTTTCTTGTGTAAAATAGTAGTTTTTGTATGTTTAAAATTTGGAAGTTTCGGCCATCTGTTGTAAACAACCCGGAGTGCTTTGTTTTGGGTGGTTTGGAGAGATGCCTTTTGTGTTTTAGTTGTAAGGTCAAACCAGGCTGCTGCTGCATATGTTATTGTTGGTCGATATATAGTTTGTATATTAGAAGCTTGTTTTCTTGATTTAAAGGGCTATTCATATTTAAGAGCGGGTAAAGGTAATTATAGGCAATGAAAGCTCTACTTCTTAGAATGCTGACATGGTTTGCAAAACTAAGGTTTTTGTTGAAGGTAACTCCTAAATACTTAGTGCTGTCTACTCTGTCGACTTTGCAGTTATCGATTGTTATAGGTGTAGCTTTTTTGAATCTGTTTTGTTTGTTTGAGTATTTAGGATGCGGATGAAAAATTATGAACTGTGATTTATTAGTATTGATTTTGATTTTCCATCTATTATAATTATTATGTAATTCAGTAACATACTTCTGAATTCTCTCGGTACATTTTCCTTCACTAATATTAGAACAAAAAATGGTTGTATCGTCAGCATAGATTTGTAACCAGGTATCTTTAGTTTTATATAGTATGTAAAGCTATATATAGTATGTAAAGAATTGGTCCAAGTACTGAATCTTGAGGGACTCCAGATTCAACCCCTTGTATGGATGAGGTAGCTGAGTTTATTGTGATATAAAATTTTCTATTTGTTAAATACGAGAAAATTACCCTAATAAGGTATTGAGGAAAGTTATATTTAATAAGTTTGAAAATTAGAACATCGTGCCATGCTGTGTCGAATGCCTTTTGGATGTCTAGAAAGAGAGCTGCAGTAATTTTCTTACGCCTCTTAGCTAACTTAATGTGATTTGTTAGTCTCATGAGCGCATCAGTTGTTGAACTTTGTGGTTTGAAGCCAAACTGCTCTTTGGGGATTATGCTTTCCGCGTGAGTCTAAATAAGTCTGGCTAGAATACGTTCAGTAATTTTGCTAAGACTGTTTAATAAGCTGATTGGTCTTGTATTTTCGATTGTGTTCGGCTTTCCTTGTTTAGAGAATGCAATTACTTTAGAGACCTTCCAGACATCAGGGAAATATCCTAAATTCAGAATAGCGTTTATGATTGTCGTTAAATATTTAATACATGAAATTGGCAAGTTCTTAATTGCTTTATTACTAATCAGATCTGGGCCCGGGGATTTGCGGTTTTTTAGGTTTTGTATTATATCCCCTACCTCCACCTCATTACATTTAGGAATACTACTGTTTCGAGAAATTGTAGATAAAACTCGATTATTGAATTCTCTTGTAACACAGTTAGAACTTGCAGGGTTTTTATAAAATTCTCTATAATGATCTGCTAACTTTTGTGAGATTATAATGGGATCTATAATAGGGCCAGTCGATTCTGCAAGCAGAATATTCGGGTCCTGTTTATCTAGTTTTATTCTCTTAATCTCTTTGAAGATGTTAGATTTATCCGGTGTAAGATTTTTGAGTTTGTTTTTAAATTCTGTTTGGAAGTGGTCTCTAATTTTTACATGAATAGATTTAGTAAGACGATTTATGAGTGTATTTGAATATAATAAAGGCATGGTTTTGTGGAGATTTCTGAAGCGATTTCGTATCTTGATTAATGAAATTATATCTTTTGGTAGCTGTTTTTTCCGCATTTGAGTTTAGGGACTGCTTCATTAAAGGCATGTTTTATTGATTCGGTCAGTATTCTAATATGTCTATCAATTTCCGAGTTGGAATCAATTTTTGTTGATAGGTGTCATTTAATTTGATTGTGTACTAGATGTCTGTATAACATCCAGTCAGTATTTTTATGAAGGAAATTTCAAGACAGTTAGCATTTGTTGTTTCTTGAATATTTAAAATAATGGGTAAATGATCTGAGCAGAATTCATCTAAAACTTCAACTGGATCTACTATATTAATATTTCTAGTTAGCACCAGGTCTATTGTGGCATTCCCTCTGGTATATCTATTGGGTGAGTGTAATATAAAGTTTCTACTTTCACAGAAGCTTTGGAGTTGTTTTCCGTTTGTATTAACGTTCGGACAGTTCCAGATTGTGTGGCGAGCATTGAAGTCTCCAGTGACGATTATTTTGATTTCTAGATTACTAAGGAAATTTAAATCATCCGAGGTAATTTTTCTGAAGTAAGTTGATACTAATGTGAAGGTAGGCTTTCATTTCCTATTTTGACCGTAGTGGCTATATAATTATTATTTATAAATGCTTTGGGGTTTGAATGAAGAATTTTGTTTGAAATGACAATGGCTGTGCCACCTGAGTTTTGGGTATTGGAGTTTGTACGGTATATTGTATAATTAGGAATATACAATCTGTGACGGTTAGCTAATTTGGTTTCGTTTAGACAGACAATATCTGGTTTGATACGATCAATCAAATTAATTAGTTCTTGACGTCGTTTAAGACTTACTAAACTGTTACAATTTATCGTTATAATTTTCATTTGAGGTGCTGACAAACAAAATTAAGATACATGCTTTTTTGTGCCGACTTATCTGATATAGAGTTTAGTTGGGTCATAAATTTGGAGATATTGGTAGTGAGAGTGACAAAATCTACTCCAAATAAATCATTTGACTTTTCGAAAAAATCAGAAGTGTTAGAATTCTTGTTAGAAATGAATTGTTTTTCAGGTGCAGTGTTGTCAGATAATTGCTGTTTGGTTTTAAAGCTATCAGCATAGCTTACATTTTTAATCACAAAACTAGATTTAAATAAATTTGGATGGGTTTTAGTTAAAGTTTTTTTGGATTTACCTAGATATTTAGGACGTTTAATGCAATCCTTGTAGTTTGCTGTGTGGTTTCCATCACAGTTGACGCATTTTAGTGGTACTCCGACATCCTCATTTCTGGGACACGCTCCTGGTTGGTGGCTTGCTGCACATTTAACGCACTTATAAGGCAAGAAACAGTTTGTTGCTGAATGACCAAAATCTTGGCAGTTTCTACATTGAACTCCGTTGCGACTACGCTTGGTCTCCCATTTTACTCTATAGTGACAGCAGCCTGTGACTGTCTTTAGCGTTTATTTCTGGACCGAAGCTCACCGAAAAACAGGACAGTTGGTCCTTGGTTTTGGTGTTTTCGTTATATTTGTACATGGGGTATACTCCTTCCACTGTGAGTCCTTGCGAAATTAGGTCCGGTTCTATTGCATCCGTAGGTGTATCAAAATTTACGCCTCGCATAATCATGACAAGCCTTTTGTCATCTTTGGGAGTGTATGTGAAAAATTTGTGGCGATCGTTGGACAATCCCTCCTTGATTTTGATAAAATCCTCTTTCGTGTTTGGAAGGATCGCAACATTGTTAGTTGTGACTTTAAATAAAGTGTTAGAGTACGATTTAATAATATTTCCTTTCAAGGAAGAGACATTTGTCTTTGGGAAATGCTTCAGAATTAACGAAGGCGGTTTAACCTTCTTTATTACATTCGATTGTTTTGTTGGTTTGTTTAGAACCACCTCTGGCGGTAAGTTCTGGAATTTTCCTCCAATCGGTGAATCCGGGAATGTTAATTCATCTTCATCCTCCATATTGTCAGTCTGTGTAAAATTCAGCATTAAGATCGATCATTTTCTTCACTTTTTGCCGTATATCATTTTCCTCGTCTTGAGGGTTTCTTATTCGTTTATGAATGCCAGGAATGGCTCCTGGGTTGTTTGTCGGTATTGCACATTTTTCTACATTTTGATTTTGCAGCTCACTATCGTTTATAGTATTTGTGTGAATTAGGCTCTGCATTTCATTAATAAGGCATACTAATTTATTAAGTTTTTTATCTAAAAGCTTATTGATGTAGCCTATTACTTTATCGTCCAAAGGCAGCGCCTTTCTTGGCCTCTTTGGTGGCATATTTATATCACGCATGCGGCGCGCAATTCTTTATATATATAAATATAAAAATATATTTGGCTAAACTTGTAGTGTCCACTAATTTAAATTTTTGAATGACTCAAACTCAACACCTGACTTTTTAAAATATTTTCACTCCAATACTGCAATAGACACAACGAAGTAACAATATTAATTCCGCAAAATCCACAAATTAATTTTAACAAAGCATTCAGCACTTATAAGCACTCATGCTCTGATTATTACTGCTCTTTGAAGACATTTCGACTGATAGCTTTTATTCTACGTACTTTCCACTTACCATTTCTCTATTGTCTATATAATCTTTTTGATAGTCCTTTGTCTAATAACCGATTAATTACTCGAACCACATAGCGAGCTGTAGTCCTTTCGCTTGATTTTATTTTATAATTCCTCCTACTTTCTTTATCAATATTCTTCTTTCTTTGTAGCTTCTGGAGAGTTTGTCGAACATTCTGACATCCTCCTTTTATTACGATGTGATTCCCTTCTGGATTACTTTGGTCTGTTTTGCTTTAGTACCAACATGATTTTTCCACAGTCTTTACGATTACTCCTCAATTATTTGAAGTTTTTAAGTCTCGTTTTCTTCATTATCAATGTTTAATGTTCAGTCACTTGTGTGAATTGCGGAATAAACTAATTTCATTAAATTTTACACACACATTTGCCATCAAATAGTATTGATACTTCTGTTCCAACCTTTTTAGCTTTTATTTGGGTCTCATTCTGTCTAATTCGGTTATCAGCTTCTGATGTTCAGTCATCATACTATTTTGGAGCGACCAAACATTTGCCATATCTCCATTATGATTAGGTAACATTGATATACAGATATAGGCACTAACTTACCAGAAAAGTGAGTATATATCTTGCAAAATTTTTCAACGGTCAATGCTCTCGATATTATTATTATTAGTGTCATCGTCGTTGACAATAGGATCCTAAGTATGAAACAAACATAAAAGTTTAATAATTAAGAGTAGTTTGCATTAAACTTAATTGTAGATGTACTTAATTTGGCACTATCTTTAACAACCATTACCGCAAAATTTTACTGTCACAATTTTATGTAATTGTTTCTGTTTACTTAAAGTACGTTTTTACTTTTTACAACCTAAAAAGATTAGCACAAATAAAATATCCTACGAAGTTTGTTTCTCTTTTCTCGTTCGGTAAACTCTGACTGATATACTCGTTACAGTATTATTGGTTAAATATACTATCACGGAATGAAACTTGTCTTTTATTTGAAAGAGGCTATGAGATGTGGTTAAATATTTCGTTGTATTTTTTAGTTTAGTAGAATTTTTTCTTTTAACTTCAAATTAGTGCAGACGGTATTAAGCACACAGAAAATTTTTGAAGTAAGCGAAATCAAGAAATTCGATTTGTATCAAAAAAAGCGATATTTTGAAAATTAAAATTATAGTTCTTGTGATAAGCATATTTTGTTTGAATTAAGAAGATATAACTCTTGAATTAATGCTAATAGTTTCAAATCATAAAAGAATCGCTTTGCAATTTATGATCAAGAACTGCAAAATCTCATTTCTATAATTTTTCTCTCATAAAATGACGATGATAGTTTTAATTTAAATATTAAAGCGATTTCGCTTAGTTATGAAATATAAGTTTTTAAGGACATAAATTAAATTTTTAAGGAGTTTTTAAGGACATAAGTTAAATTTTCTAAAATCAAGAAACACAATTTTGTTTTTAGAATTAACTGTTTTTGGAAAATAAACCGTTTTATTTTTTTCCTCAAATGTACGTTAGTTGAATTTTAGTTGCAATGAAGTGTTTGATCCTAATGGTCTTTTTTGTGTTCAGTAAATATTGAATAGAAAAATTAAAAAGTGAATTTATGAAATCTCTATATAATCTATTATAAATTTTGAAACTATTCTAAAGTGTAGTTTGTTTGGGTGATTTTTTCTAAATAAAACGTATATAAAATAAATTCGGTGCTTGGTATTAAGCATTTTTATATGAGTTATATGATTATAATATTGATTATACATATTTCATAACAAGATGGCTGATCAAAATGCTCTAGAGGAAGATGAGAGCTTCGGCTTTTTAGTATTGTTTCACCGTTATCAAACCATGCTACTGTAGTACCTCTATTTAACTACGAGCCTATGAATTCTATAATAACTGATTTAAATGAATCGAATACCAAATGTAGTGAGCAAATAGTTTGGTGCATGATGACGAATTGAAGCAACTGATGTATAGTTGGAATTTAACAAACTCTGATGATTGGATTTTTAACATATTGACTGGTAAGTAAATAAAACCACAATTTAGTACTAAAAGTATGGCAAAAAACATCTATATACCGATTGTCAACAAAAAAACATACGTTAAAAGAAATCCTGGAAAAGAGGCCTCTTCTAAAAGATGCAAGAGCGCCATCTTTGGGAAGAGATTGTTGAATAACTGATATTCTAACATTTAATTGTTATTATTCTTTTACTAGTATGAGATCGACTTTGAGATACTGTACCCATAAAAAAAACAATTTGTTCAAAAAATGGAAAATTTTTGCGCCATCAGCTATTGAAAAAATGAAACCAGCAATAAAAGATATTTCTACTAAAAATCTATATCTTATACATTATTTAAATAACTAATCTTTTTCAAATGAACGAGATCAAATTATTCTGCTTTGTCTACATGCATTAGTTTAACCTTCAGCGCGTATCAACTATGGCAATAAAATTTGGAAACCAAGTATTAAGGACTCAAAAAACGGGCTATTACAAATCATAGATACGCTTAATAGTTTAGAAAATATCGTTGATCAAAGATCTGAAAAATATGCAGGTAAAGGTTTAAAAATGCAACCGTTTATTTGCGGTATCAAATCTGGCCAGAGAACTATTAGTTTTATGTGTATATAGACCGTAAAGTATACTATAAATCTGAAAATTTCTTAAACGCAACAGAGCGCTTTATGCTTTAAAGTATACATTACTTTAAATCTAAAATAAAGCAAAGATTGTGAGCAGTTATCTTACCTTTGATTGTAAGGTACTGAAAAGTGTGTCTTCCCGTTGGTTGTAGAATTGAACTCATTATGTGAAAATAGAATTATTGTTACAGTAGAAAATAAAGAAATTTGTCTTAAGTTTAGAGTGCCTGTTATTTTAGGAGATAACTTCGGTTTAAATGGAATTCTAGGGATGACAAAATCGTTTAATTCTGGATTTTATTGTAGATGTTGTTTGAGAACAAGCGAACAAATGAAAAGGGACATTTTGAGTATAATGATTTTTTGAGAACTAAAGATGATTATAATAAGAAGTTATTGACGCTAACTAATATAGGATTACAAAAAACTGCTGGTATTAAAGAGAATTCTGTACTCAACCAAATTATAAATTTTAAATACCAATAACCTTTCCTTCGATATTACGCATGACATATTCGTAGGAATATGCCACTATGATTTAAGTAAAATATTGTTATATTTTATTGTTGAGAAACAATATTTTTCAATTGAATTCTTAAATTATCGCAAACAACACTTTGTTTATGGAAATTCTGAAATTAATAATAAAGGAGTACCTATAGAAATAGATCATTTGAAAAATAAACATTTAAAACTGACTGCTCGAGAAATGCAAACTTTTGTATTTTATTTACCTTTAATGATTGGTGATAAAGTACCACTAAATAATTCAGTTTGGTTGTTTTTGGGTATTTTATTAGATTTAATTGATACTCTTCTTTCCCCTTATTTCAATTATAACAAATGCTTTTTTGTGATCTATTTCATTTTATGGTTCATTACGTGGGATCTATTAAAAAATTTGGACCATTAAAATATCTCTCATGTATGAGATTTGGGGCTAAACATCAGCAACTTAAAACATATGCTTGTAGTACAAAATCGCGAAAAAACATATCGCTTAGTTTAGCTTTAAAGTGTGCACTAAAGTACATGAAGCCGGTTCTCAACCACTCGTTTACTGATGCAGAAATATATTTTGATTCCAAACAAGAAACACCACTAAATTTAAAAGAAACTCATTATTTTCAATGTATAAAAATAAATAAATTGCATTCACCACATTATAGACTTTCCAACTGCTGTTATAAAGGCACAAAATACTAAGTCGGTTACTTTTTAAATAAAAGATTACAAGATGCTAACGTAAAACTTTTGGAAATTATTGATATAATTAATGAACAATCCAAATTTTTTTTTCAGTTTTTCTTTATAAAACTAAATTTAATTTTCATTTAAAAAGTTATGAGGTAGTTGAAAAATTAAATAAAGTTTACATTAATGAGGCTGAATTCTTTCAAAGCCCACCAATACATTTACAAATTTTAGAAAATAAAAAATATTTTAGAGTAAAAAAATATTTTGAATTAAACTGTTAATTTTCTATAATAATTATTAAACTGTTATAAATGTTATATACAAATTATATGTTAAATAAATTGAATTATTTAAACGAATTTAAAATGTTTTATTAAATAAAAGTATTTAATGAAATCTTAAATAGATTTTACATCATGATTTGTTTTTCATATTAAAAGACGACAAACGTAAGATGATTATGCTTCAAAATAAGATTTACAAGTTTTTCGTTCAATCGAAATTATTTAACTATTTTAGAAATACGAATCGTAATTTTGAAATTTTTCGCTTACCGATAAAATTAAAAAATATTGAGTGAAGAAAACCAACTTTTGTATTAAGATGAAAATATCACGGCGATAAATCTAGAAATTCTTGAATTAAAGCGACTATCTAATAAAAACAAGAAAACAAATTCTTAGTAAAAGGCGAATAGATTTTAAATTATTTTAATAAGTTTTAAACCGATTCTTCTTGTTACGAAAACCTTATCGTATGGAATCAAAAATATACGGAAAAAATTTTACATGAAAGCGAAAAATGCTTAATATTTTTCTGTGTGCTGCTAATGGGTTCTTAAGCTTAAAAAATATCGATTATAAAGAGTGGACCGTTGAAAAGTTTAAAAATGCAATCAAACAAAAACGGTTTGAATCATTGGCAAATTTATTTTTTTGTTTCTGATCAATTGTCTTTGTTTTGGAAATAAATTTCCCATAAATTCCAACATTGCTCAGACGTACATCGATTCATTTCCTTCAGTGGAGATACTATAATGAATTTTATAACAGAATAGCATGTCATGAGTATTGCCAGATTCGAAATAACCGGTGATTCAAATTTAAACTGATAGATGGCCCATTCGTTAAATGTCTTGTAATATCTTTTGCATTTGTTCGGCTATCAACTGATGAGTCTGAAGTTGCATTTGTTGCATGATAACCAACAATTGACCCATTTCGAATTCTCCAGATGTTGTTGGAGTAATTTATTATTAAGTTAATTGTTTGTGAATTTTACTGTGTAAAATAAATTATTTAAAATATTAATATACTGGCTCAATATTTTAAATGAATTTTTTGGAAGAAGTTGCTCAACATATTGTAGAACAACCCCACATACTACATCATCGGTGGGATACATCACAGGAGCAAAGCGAAAGTAGATAAAATCACCATTAAGGAAACAAAATAAAAATTAAATAATTATTAAATAGATTGTTGGCTGAATAGGAGACTACGAAAGTTGAGCTAGAAAAACGTTTATTCTGAAACAATTGGGATAGTTTCAACTCAATATAAATTGCTCGATCAAACAATTTATATACCAACACCACCTAAATTGCTCGATCGATCAGCTCAATAAAATTAAAACCACCAACGTTTGACGGAACAACACCATTTAACAAATTTAAACTCCATTTGAAATGGCGACTACAAGAAACGGTTGGCGCGAATAGGATTGAGTTGCAGCATGAATAGTGGCATTAAAAGGAAGTATCACTACAGATCGTGCCGGAGTATGAGTGTGAGGACTACGAAAAGTTATGTTGATCGACGAAATAAGAGATCCGAATACGAGAAGTGCGATAGTGTTGTCTCCAAAACAAATGTGAGCAGAAAAATGCATTCACTAATAAACGACCCTGCAAACAACTTCACCAAGCCAGTATTCAAGGTACAGCGTGTGGGGTGGGATAATAGGCGGACAATGAAATTAAGGGATGCTAATAAAAATAGGCCACATCTCGCGAGGTATATATACAAATTCAGTATGGATCCTTCTTTCTTTCGAAACGGCCAAATTAACCAATGTTAATTTTACGATTGTGACAAAGCAGTTAAAAACTCTGATTTTAAACTTTTTAAAAAGAATAAATAAAAAGGTGTTAAATTACCTCCCAGGTGGCGCAGTGGTTAAAGCTACGGCAGTTGGAGCGGGAGGTACCGTTTTGTTTTGTTTTCTTGCTTCTTTTTTCATTTCTTCATAGCAGTTAATGGTTTCTTTAATTCTTCGACCAACTCTAGCACTACGTTCTATGTCCAGGTCATTCTTAAGAAGAATGTCCATTCCTTTTTCGAAATGAAGAAGCGCATCAGTCAACTGTTTTAGTTGCGTAATGGATCTCTAATTAGTCACACGATAAAAGCATGGAAGAGAATATCAAGATTCGTCTTGATTCTGACAATCGAGCTTTATACCCTCTACGTCTACTTCTGATATCAAAATATCTTGCAAATGCGGATAAGCTGAAACTGTACAGATTGTTGATCAGACCCGTTGTCATGTATGGATGTGAGAGTTTGACATCGACCGATGAATTCCAGAAATGGCTTTTAACATTCGAGAGTAGAATCATGCGTGTGATATATGGCCAAAACGCGACGATGGCACATACCGAGTTCGTTTCAACCACGAGATCCGGGATTAAATTCAAATTCCTGATATCGTGCATGAAATCAAAGGAGAGCGAGTACGCTGACTCGATCATGGTCTACGTGCGGATCCGAATCGAACGAAACAGCAATCTTTGGAGGGACATCCGATCTGGCTTCTTCTAACTGCTTGCAACAATATGAAGAACTATCTCGTGATCGAAACCGATATGGAGTCAGATTGTTGACACAGTACGAGCCAACAATGGCCTGTCAAAGCCGCAAAAAAATTTTAAAACTGAGCGTATACGTTTTAGATACATTTTACATGTAAAAAACCCCGGTAAAGGACAGTTTGCTCCTGAATTGATTATTTCAGCTTAATGAAGATTAATAATAGCTTTGAGTATATATACATAGAGAAATCATCTTCATTAAAAAAATATTACAATACGTTCTCACTAGGAGCGCAGCAATCGGCATCTATTATTTTGAATGTATTTGTATGTAACACCATGCGTGTCGTATATGCGAATAGATACATATGCATTTATATGCTCGTATTACCTTCATCATTTTTGTTATTTTTTGTATTTTTCCGTTACGTTGCAATGGTTTATTTTGAAATATGTTTTCCATTCAAATGTTTGATCTATCATATTAGTTTGTATGACAACTGAAATTCATAATATATCAACCCATATGAGGGTTTAAGTATTCTTTATTTTAAAATGAAATTTTGAGTCTATAGAAACTATTATCGGCTATAGTTCTATTTTGTGAAATATAATTTACATTTCTGAAACAATGAATATAATTTCGGTCTAGTGCATCTGAGTAGTTTGGGTAAATCAACGAGGAAATATAGAACTTTAAATGACAAAAAGTCAACGGCTGAGCATGTTGATTCTATTATGTTCGTCCTCCTAATTTAGATCGGATGGTGTTGCAATCTCGTATATAGATTAACCTGTTTTTAATACAGAAAGTCTCTGTGGATTCCTTCACGTAAACGATATGCATGAGTGTTTTCTACTAGAAAATGAAGATGTAGATTACAAACTATAATAACTAGAATAAAAATACGAAGTTTTTAAAAATAAAAACCCATTTGATTGTTTTTAATAATTTTTAATTCAATTTAATGTTGACAAACATGACTAATTCACGGAAAAATTTAATTCTAATTTATAAATATTTATGTAATTTTGTTTTTCTTCTTTTGAAATTATTTGTTTTCTTATTTTTTATATTGCAATTATTTCTTTTCGTATTTTGTTTAAGTTTCAATATTTTATTTTTTATGTTATTATCTTTAAGAGAATTATTAAAATGTTTGATTGTAAATCTTATCAAAACTTTGACAATAAATTTCATTATATCATCTTGATGAGATTCGCAATGACCGAAGAATTTTTTTTGTGAGATATTACACAAATCATTTTTGTCAATACTTGCGATTCCCATTTAAAATGTTTGAAAAATTTATCAAAAATGAAAACAATTTCTTTTAAATCATTTTCAAACATGTCTGAAGGCGTAGTCAAACTTCCGCAAGGTAGTCGTTGTTGCATCGATTTTGCATTGTAAGCACGTAAATTTATGAGTGTTGCTGTCTTTTTTTCAAAATCTTGCGTTTCTTTCAAATAGTTGTTACAAATCGGACATTTATTTTTTAACATAAATTTGTGTGCAAACCATCCAGCTACATAAGCGTTTGCGCAATTTTGCAACAAAACGCATTTTATTATTTTATTTTCATTGATGATTTGCAGAATGTCTTTTATATCATTTTCTTCATCATCAATCTTAGCAGCTTCAATAGTTCCGATATATAGCTCACTATCATTAAAAGAGTCATTAGTAGAGTCAGCTTCTGTAAGTGGTGAGGACGATGTTTGTTCTAATAAATTAATCGAATTTGAGTATTTATAGCCACTGGAATTGGATGACTTTAAATTTTGAAAACAAATAAGTTTTATATTTTTACATACACGGAAAGCAGATGGATTCTTTTCGTATGTACCTCGATTTGTTCGAATCATCGAAATATTGTTTTCTAAAGGATCTTGGTTAAGATGGGACGTTATTAAAAATTGTTGTTCTAAATCCTTAGAAACATGATTCCACAGATCTAATACACCATTAATGGTTTGTTGGAGCCCTGTAAAACAGTAGGGAACCGTCATTTTTTCATCTGATTTCCAGCCAGCAATTTGTTGAGATGCATTCATAAGATTTTCAAGAATATCTATTTGTTCTTTTGATATTGCGTTCTTATCTGGATTTTTAGAAAATTTGGTGACGCTGTTTAAATGATCAAAAATCTTGTTGACCCAGCCGATAAATGTAGCTGTAGCAGTGGCAGTCGTTTTTTCGGCTTCTGTGAAAAAGTCGTTAGTAGTCGCCGCAAATATACCCATAGAAACGCCTTTGCTAAACACTTGTGTAGCCAATTTAACCGATAATTTTTCAAATGCATTTGGCCGAATATGCTCTCTTGTTAGTTTATAAAATATTTTTATTGTACCTTCGTCCAAATCAAATATTTTTTCTAGAATTTTCCATGAAACTCTACCAAAGTGTGTAAGTATATCAGCATTCAGTAACCGATTTCTTATACTTTTGATTAGATGTGGAGCATCATATAGAAGAAATTTTTTTTTTCAACAAAATAAAAGTAAGGTTTTGAAACCGAAGCACCTAAAAGCTTATACGCATTCCTGTTGTTACTTCCTTGGTCGCAATTTATTGCACAAATATCGAATCCCAATCGTATTATTTCAGAAACACAATGAATTATAATTTTATGCAAAGCACCGCCTTTTACATTGCCAATATATACCCCTAAAGTTTGTTTCCAATTACTGTTTAAGCCGCGTAACATAATAATTAAAGCATGCGTAGCAATAACATTTTTACGACCTAAATGTCCATGATCGACAAATCCATAAATAATGTTCCGAACCGTTGAATTCTAATTCAGGCTTTATTGCCATTTCATCTAATAATAAAACACATTTTTTTTCCATTTTTGAAAGTTGTGCACTCTTACTTTGAAGCATGTCTTTAACACTCATCATTAGCCCAGGCGAGAACGGAATGTTTGAATGCCATCTCCGTATAGTTGACACTGCAGGCAATGAAAATTCCAATTCTAACAAATATCTATAAAGAACTGGAGATTTATAGAAAAACTTTAAATATAAATCCCGTTCGAGATTTTGCCACTGCGAATTTGGTTTATGCTGCAACTGAGATAAAATAAAGGTTCTTACTGGATCACTTTTACTACTAAATAGCTCATTAATTTTTTTGTCACTAAATTATCTATTGATGGTTTTTGTTTTTTTGGTGATTTAAATATAAACCGAGGATAGGTTTTTGCATTGAATACTTTTATATGGCACGGAAGGAAATTGTTCTTCGTTTATTTCATCATTGTCATGCAAATTGGATAAGCAAACGTTTCTTAAACGATTTGAATAGACTTTTAAGTTGGAATCAGAGGGCGGTCGATTTCCTTCTAATGACAAATGATGATCGACAAGAAATGGTGATTCATTCTGATCTGCAAGCCATTTTGAGAAAAAAATTGAATTTTTTGCACAACACAGGTTTTTTTGGTAGCAAATTTCCTTTTCACTGCATTTTTAATTATTGAAGTTGAAGCTAATAAAGCTTCACATTCACGATCCATACTATTTCGTTGACATGAACAAATATTTGGAAATGAAATGGGATATACACTTTTGTTTAAAAATTTTTCTGTACCTAAAATACGTATATCCTCAAAATAAAAATGATTTTCACAAAATTTTATTGCGGATTTGGAATTTTCTGCAGTAATTTTCAAAAGTTTATTGCCAGAATGCTTAATCCACACATTTCTTCTATTATCAATCGGCAAACTAAAAAATGATAAAAAAACTACCACTTCTGGAGATATTTAAGCAGCCTTCGTAAACACAAGGGTATGATGACATTATTAGAAAAATGAATCAATAATTTTTACACTTTATTAATCAAAAATTTTAAATTAAATTAAAACAAACTAAAAGAAAACACTTAAATTATTGTAAAAATTTAGATATCATTTGCACTTCCACTGGCATATACGTAAACGGTTAAATTGAATCGGGAACAGTAAGAAAAATGATAAATTACAAATGTACGAGAAGATCGGATTATTTTCGTCAATATAGCAACACGAGTAAGAGTATACACTAATCGACAAAATCAAATATACCTTATAAAAGATGTAATGATACATGAGAATTTGAAAACTTTTCTCGCTAACTGTATATAAAATGAAATAACCACAACGAATGAAAAATAATAAAACACCTATACAGATGCACTTACATTTTTTTATATGTATACCAAATTAAATGTTTGTTTATGCAAGAAACGATAGAAAATTTCGAAATCGTGTATGTAGCGATATCTTTTGAGTTCATATTGTACTAGCGTGCAGTTTCACTATATATAAATACACAAAGATAATAGTTATTAGTAATTTTTGAATTTTCGAGATAAAACATATTTACACGTCGTCGAATTCTCTTCCAATAATAGACAAATTGAAACCAAGCAAAAACTATGACTTGGTAGTATGCCGTGTTATTTGTTATGTTGTGTGTCAGATGGTTTGGCGGTTTGTTTTTGACGGTCTTGGCTGATTATCGGAATAGAAAACAGATTTCATTAAACCGTAGTTTCTTCAGGACATGAAAAAAAACATCAAATCAATATCATCGGTGATATTTTTAAATTAGCAAAACCCCAGAAAAATAGTGATAACAAAGTGATACTCAAAATGATTGGTATTTGGTAAGTGATTGGTGTTGGATGTTCGTGTGAAGGGAAACCTAGACGTATTATGTGTACATAATGTTTGTGTCAATTTATGGCTTAGCTCTACTTTAGCGCAACATTTGACTGTAGTGACAGCATTTTCAAATGCGGTATATTGATTAACTAAAATTTTTTAATGATTTGAAGACACCTTTTATATTGTTTTAAAACTATTGATTTAAAAACTTTATTTTTAGTTTTAATTTTTTTTGCAATTTACGTATTGTGTGTTTAATTTATGGTTTTATTTATGTGTATAATTTAAAGAAATAAATTTAATTACGGTATTTAGTTATGTTCTTTACATATATGTACAATTTGTTTTTAAATAAATTGAAAAACCTACACATTCTTGACTTTTATGAATATAGAAACGTCATTTAGTCGTAGTTCAAACCAAATAAATTATGACAATGAATTACGTTTTTTTTAAATTGTAGATAGATGTCGTTTTTACAAACAGAAATTCAGCGGTTATTTTTAATGAATTTTCAGCATCTTATGATTAAAATAAAGAAAAATTAAAATTAATGCACAAGAGAATGAGTTTATTATGAAAGTATAGTTTATAAGAGCGGGGGTTTGGGGGCGGCAGCCCCCATCCTCTAATTATACAACGAATTAAGTTTACATTACATAACTTATTATTTTTTATAACAAAACATAGATGTACTAGAAAATGTACCGGTGATCTTCATAATCGTTTTATATCTGAGAGAATGCGGCGTTAGCCGCATTCTCTCAGATATAAAACGATTCATACTTTAAAGGATGCGGCGTTAGCCGCATCCTATAAAGTATGAATCGTTTTATTTCCCTGTGATTATCATTGCGCAGGAGGGTCCAATGCTAAGCGGCTTTGGGGAATTTCCCGATTTTAGTATGAGGATAACAACAAACGTTATTATTTCTCAAAATGTAAACGCTTAATTGGGTGGGTGGCTATACGCAAGTGGGTCCAATGCTAAGCGGCTTTGGGGAATTTCCCGATTTTAGTATGAGGATAACAACAAACGTTATTATTTCTCAAAATGTAAACGCTTAATTGGGTGGGTGGCTATACGCAAGTGGGTCCAATGCTAAGCGGCTTTGGGGAATTTCCCGATTTTAGTATGAGGATAACAACAAACGTTATTATTTCTCAAAATGTAAACGCTTAATTGGGTGGGTGGCTATACGCAAGTGGGTCCAATGCTAAGCGGCTTTGGGGAATTTCCCGATTTTAGTATGAGGATAACAACAAACGTTATTATTTCTCAAAATGTAAACGCTTAATTGGGTGGGTGGCTATACGCAAGTGGGTCCAATGCTAAGCGGCTTTGGGGAATTTCCCGATTTTAGTATGAGGAAAACAACAAACGTTATGTTAAATACCTATAATTACTGTCTTTTCTTTTCATTCTTTTGACAATACATATATCCAATACAATATTTTAGTTATTATTTATTAAAATAGATGAAAACTCATAAATGCGACCAATAGCAAAGATACAAACTAAAAACAAATAGTTTAAAAATATTCCGCTATTAGTCAAAATGGCGCTACTATCGCAAATTTAGCAAAATTCATGTTGTGTTAAAGTAGAGCTGTTCCTAAAAGGTGTCTTCAAATCATTAAAAAAGGTTTAGTTAATCGATATACCGCATTTGAAAATGCTGTCACTACAGTCAAATGTTGCGCTAAAGTAGAGCAAAGCCTAATCGTTTATCAGCGCTATCGAATATAACTTGAACTAGCAAAAAATATCTGCATTACCGACTACTTTTGTTTCTTGACAAAAGTATTACTAAAGGTTTCAAACTTTGTTAAATTATGAATTTTTCCCAACTTACAATACATAGTCGTTTTTCAATCGGTCAACCGGTAGTACTCGCTAATGAACCGCTAGTAGGGCGGTTCTCATCTTTGCTACATTAACAGTTGTAAATTTATTATAGTAAATACAAGAACCGCTACTTACGTTGGTCGATTGGAAAGCGACTAATATTTCACAAGTACAACCAAAATGCTTTTTTCCAAAACTAGTTTTAGACTATGAGAAAGAATCTAGTATTACTTATATTCAACTGTCACTTAATCTAACCACACTTAATCTCCACTTAAATGTACAATTGACAAGTTGGCTAATCTCATAATTTCACATTCGATTATCGACTGCTTGGAAGTCTAACCCATCCGTTTTATTTGTGACCCTATCAGAAATCCAACTCCAAGTATAGCAGCTAATTCTTCTACTGTATAGAAGGTTATGTTTTGGGATACACGGTTTCTACTTTCAGACCATCGAATTTTTTGGCGACTAATTTCAGTCGATACTATTTAACAAATGCGATAAGGACGTGACAGGTTTTCTAAGAAACTGCACATTACTTAAGCGTGGGTTTGATGTTAAGTCAGCCCATTATAATTTATATTTCAAATCCAAGCTAAATTAGTCGTCTCCTACGATAGGCTATATGGTTAGTGTGGTGGTATTCTATCGGTCACGTTCTGTGCTGATCTAAAACTAATGGTTCATTTTTGTTTTAAGAATCATCGGCAACGTTGTATTCACGACGTAGAGTGTTCTGTAACGGTATGAAGAGCTAGCTCTTATATTGATGAAGTCAGATTATTTCTCATCTCAATGGAGTTAGATTTTTGACATGATTTAAGCGGATATTATGGTTTTGGGTGAACGGTATTCCGGTCAGGTAAGTTTCTGGTCAACCATTCAAGCATCAGTCTATGTTTATACTGATTCATATATTGTGATGCGAATGATTTGATTCGGTGACTGTTTTCGAATTCGGCACAGAATGATTCTAATCTAAAATGGGTGAGGAATTTCTAGGTGATTTCGTTTTTTAGCTGGTTAAGTTTATGAACTATCATTAATTTATGATAACTTTAGTTCACGTTAATTGGCTTGAACTGAAAATTTTAAGAAAATATTTAATATTTTAAACTGTCGCTTTAAACTGTTCCAGTGGATCAAGTATCTCTTTCACTCCGTTGCTATTTAATCCAATGACACCGATATCATCTGCCAATGGTACCTTAATGGTTAAGAGAGCTTCTCATCACGCCGCGGTCTCGAGTTCGATTCCCGCCGTTGACCAAAAATTAACATGCAACCGGATGACATTAAAACGCGTTTGTGTGTAAAAAACATTCGTTGGGCTGACCACCTACAATGTGCACCAATCGTTGAAATGGTTCGTAAGGTCCCATTTGAGACGCGGTAAGGTCCGTTTACGGCCTCTAAGCCATAGATTATTTTATTATTTATGCAAAAAGTTATTGGATTGTCGGAATAAGATGTTGTCCTGAGGTGTTTCACTTTTACTAAGGATCCAACATGAGATTAAAAAGTATCCGGGACAGCGCATCTCCCTGTCGAACACCAGTAGTGATTGCAAGAGTTCTCGATAGCCTGTTCTCAACTTTAACACAGCATTGTGACTGCGTTACTGTCATTCTACACAGATGTACGTATTTCTTTGGCATTCCTAAATATTCAAGCGCATACCATAGCCTCTCTCGGTTGATCGAGTCATAGGCTTGCTTGAAATCAAGGAATACCTGGTGTACATCGAGAGATGTTTCGTAGTACTTGGAAAGAATCATCCGTAGCGAAAATACTTGATCAGTGATTGACCGATTTGGACGGAATCTTCCTTGGTAGTCACCGACAATTTCCTCCGCCAGAGGGGTAATTCTTCCCAAAATAATGTATGACAGTAACTTGTATGCTGTGCAAAGGAGGGCTATACCACTATAATTCTGGCACTTCAAACGATCGCCCTTCTTGAATATTGGGCATAACGCGGCCATTTTCCATTCTTCAGGTATAACTTCATTTACGCCATACCAATCGAACAAGAGCTCTGAATTAATGCAATCAACTCCCGATGAACGATTTTTCTTTAATCTCTGCGTGGCCATAGTGAATTCTTCATAGGATCGATCCTCAATGAACATCTCTGCGGTCTGTATTTGAGGGTTTTCAAATAAAGCTTGTGATACATGTGGAACATTAAGTAGATCAGAAAAATGTTCACGCCATGTATCGAGTACCGCATCGACGTTAACACAGAGGTTTCCATCCTGGTCCCGAATGGCAGTTGACCGAAATCTTAAGGTATGGTGCAATTCGGTGATTCCTTTACAGAAACCACGCTAGTTGTGCTCATTAGTGAGTTGTTGTACTCTTTAGACCTCAGCCTTCCACCATTCTCGCTTCTTTGGTCTACAAGTACGTTTAGCTGCCCTCCTAGCAAGAACTGATTTGTTTTATTCTTGCAATATAAACCGAGTCTGCGTTTCATTGTGGGCCATATTTCGTTGCTCAACAGCAAGACGACACTCCTCATCATCATATTGGTAATTGGATCGTAAAATGCTATTGCTAACAAGATTTTGATATTTACGTTGCGTTTCTTCATTTATCAGACCTTCACAGGAGAATCGCGTTGTATATTCCTCTGTTCTCTCGACCTGTACGAAAATCTCCATCGTAGCTTTGCAGTGACCAGATAATGGTCACTGCCTGCGAATTTTGTTGACGACCGATATGATCTCACGTCTTGGACAACCCGAGCCCGCCCTTAAGAAATCAACACATGGTCAATTTGGCTCCGGGATGTTTTACGTGGATGTGTTCATGTTTCCAAATTGATGTTTTTATGGGGAAAGAATGTACATGCCACTTTGAGATCATGAGCAATCACAAAGTACATCATTCGTTCCCAATTTTCGGTCGCAGTTTCGTGTCGGAACGGACATATAATGTTACACAAGTCGGTTTGATTTCTGCCAGCTCTAGCATTAAAGTCACCAATCATCAATCTGACATCGTGCTCGGTTATAGAGCCTATCAGATTATCCAAATTATTTTAAAATGAGTATTTCTCTTGGGGTTGGCCTACATCAGTGGGCGCATGTACACAAACAATTGATAGGTTAGCTAATCTCATATGCAAGCGAAGCTTCCACATTCGATTATCGACTGCCTGAAAATCCAGTACGGCCTTTTTTACATGTAGCAGTTCACAACTGTTTTTGTTAAACTCCACCACGATCTTTAGTAACAGTAAAACGCCACATCACTGCCGTAAGGCTGGGTAGCAACCATGGCGTTGCTCGTCATTTGATATATAACTACTGATATATAAAAATGCTAGTCGATTTATGCAATAGTGTAATATAATTAATTTAATTTTAATTTTTTTAGGATACAACGGAAGTACATATCAAGATTGGTTACATGAGACACCACACGAAAGATTACTATTTTATATTATATATATGCATGAGTGTGTATATTAACAAGATTAGCCATAAACTTAATGCAAGGTTATAAAACTAAAATACATTCATGGTTATATAAAACATTAACTTACTTCTTAATAAAAATTTAAGCGAAGCGTTTAATTACTTGCGAATACGAGGAAAGTAACAAAAGTTCGCAAAGTAGGCGACTTTTAAATAATTTTTAAAAAAACAAAAATAAAATATTCTTAGCAATTGTTTTTTGAAATTTCTTTCAAAAATTCAGAACGATCGGTTAAAATGGACTCTCGAAAACGCAAAATAGCTGACGATGTATCGGTTTTCGATGTAAACTTAAGCCACTTCAAATATTTAATGAATTCCAAATTGCATATGGAATGGTTGTACCGTTCCTACAGACTATTTCCAATTGGTTCCCAAGATACCAAACGAGACATTTTTCTGTAAAGAACCAGCCCCGAGAAGTTCGTCCTCTTCCACTGATGAAGTGACTGTGGCTCTGGTGCAGTCAAAAGTTGAAGAAGATCCACAAGATTGACACAAGAAATGATTGCTGATGAATTGGCTTTGAATCCCATGACTGTATCGCGAATATCAAAAACTGTTCTGGAATAACGAAGAAATCTAACCGATGCGTTCAACGAATTTTAATTGGTTCTATAAGTACGATCCGAATACCAAACCTCAGCCCATGGAATGGAGCCCAACATGAGCATGATTTCAGTTTACCTCACACAATTGTAAATTGTAACTGCAAATATTGTATCGAGAGGAAAACGAAAAGGGTCAGACGGAACTGCAAAATGGTATACCCAAGACTGCTTACTAAAAGTTTTCAAAAGTTTATTCGAAAACCGCAAGAGGATTTGTGACGCTACTTTTTACATTTTAACAACGCACTAGCTTTCACTGCTGAAATAATTAGTTACTTTTAAGCGACCTCTGGCATAGAAGAAATACGAACAGCACCATACTCCGCGGATCTTGTGATTTTTAGTTATTTGAAAAAATTATGCACTGAAAATTAAAGACTAATAATAAATACGAAAATAATTTGATTGTTTTTTTCTGGTCAACTAAACGAACTTTTTTACAAATGAGTATACTCATTTACCACGAATTAAGATGCCATTGCCAAGTTGCTTGAATTTCGTACATTTATATGCATTTTATATCAATCATCTCGTATTACAAAACAGCGCGTTTTCAGGATACTGATACCATTAAATACTCAAAAAGCAAGAAACAAATGTTTCATATGGTTCCGATTACCCAATTAGTTAGTTTATCTTTGATCTGCAATCTAATAAAAAAATCAAATATATGGTCTCCGGTTTTCGAGACCAAGACGCAACTTATTTCAGTAGTGGTAACCACATGTTTGAAGGAGTAATGAGTTTCAAGTATCGTGAATCTCTCATTACTCACGAAAATAGTGTGGGCGAGGATATCAAGGTTCACCTTGCCGCTGGCAATTGGGCTTTGTATCCTCTACGTCCACTGCTGAAATCAAAATATCTTGCAAATGCGGATAAGCTGAAACTGTACAGAGTGTTGATCAGACCCGTTGTCATGTATGAATGTGAGAGTTGGATCTTGACGGAAGAGTACGAAAGATGGCTTTTAACATTCGAGAGAAGAATCATGCGTGTGGTTTATGGCCCAAAACACGACGTTGATGGCACATACCGAGTTCGTTTCAACCACGAGATCAGGAATTTGATGCAAATTCCTGATATCGTGCATGAAATAAAAGGACAGCCAGTACGCTGGCTCGGTCACGTTCTGCGTGTGGATCCGAACCGAATGATAGAGCGAAGTTGAAGGGAGAACCGCCTTTTAGTAGGCGAAGGGGTCACTGTCGATGACGATGGCTCCACGGCGTAGAGAGCGATCTGGCATCTTCTGGTTTCTTGCAACAATATGAAGAGCTAGCTCGTAATCGAAACCGATAGAGTCAGATTGTTGACACGGTACGGGCCAATAATGGCCTGTAAAAGCTATTAAAAAAAATATATATCAAATTATTTTGATAACATTTCAATATTATATTTCTGTATCCAAATGAGGCTTTTTCACTCGCTGTAGTATCATTACGGTTAATTATTTTCCTCCAAAACTGACCTCCCAAATAAAAAATGTCTTTTCTCCTGTTGGATTCGACGTACTATAACCACTCTATTATTATAATTAACTATTATATTCCAGCTACAACAATTTACTTACAAGAAAATCAATACAAAAAAAATAACTTTATTACGCCGGTTGTAGCTTATGGTTAAGACGGTAAAATTTCACATCACGCCGCAGTTCGATTCTCATCGTTCACCAAAACTTAACATGCACCATCAGATTGCAAAAAGCGATTGTGAAGTATAAAAAGAAGGCCTGTAAGTATGCTTTAGAATCTTACTAATTCCAATTGAATTCTCTATGTACTTGTGTAATGTTTTAAATTAGTATTAATTTATTATTATTTATATTATAACTATGTATTACTACAACATACGTCAATAAAGGTGAAATGTTGCCATATATGGCCCATATTATCCATAAGAAGCGAATACTTGTTAATAGCACTTTTTCGTTTTGCGGTGTTGAGTAAAATTTTTTGAATTTTTTAATCAACTCCTCTTACAAGCGTTCACACAGATTTTTCGTTTTCGCACAGAAGCGTTCACACAGTTTTTCCGAAAGAGAGAGAAAATTTCATGGACGCTATACCGGACTTTTACCGACTTTTACCATATCCTTCAATTTTTGGCGAATTATCCCCAGTATCATGGTCCTTATGGTGTTCCAATCTCACTCCTTCGACATCGTCGTAGGGATATTATTTGTCGGTGTGCCTTGCCCTACACGGTCAGCACACTCCTGGCATTCCTGCTCCCACAGTGTGTTCTGGTGTGTCTTGTTCGTCTCAGTAGAAACAACTAGGTCTCTTTAATGTGCATTTAAGGTAAACAGGTGTGAAGTTGTTTGGAGGAATCAAGTTGGCATCTTGCAGCTTCCACAAGTGCTTGTGTTAACTTTTTGTGGTGCTTGCGATAACTAACCCGGCTGGTAGTCCAGTCTAAATACTACCTCAGTCTTAAACGGTTTATCAGGATACAAGGCGTCCTCTTGACCACGAATCTTATCTGTGCACTGTGGATTTCAGCACAGACGGACAAATTTTAATCCACTACTCGTGGGATGCAATCATGAGTTACACAAATCAAAATTAAGAGGAACCGAACAGTGCAGTTGAGCCTAATAACTTGGCGGTGCTTTCGGCTTCTGTAGGAAACATATATCTGATGACACCAATGAAACCTTTTCCAGGCAACAATGATGCCCAAGCTATTAACTTAGACACTAATGCACCACCATCGTAGGTGCAAGTGGTTAAAAGCACTTATTATTATTATTATTATTAAAGTTGGTTGGAACCCTATAAGCTTCCGCCCTCAATGCCACAAAGGGCCCATGGTGCAAACCTAGAATTACATCAAACGCGTTCTGCAACCTTAGCAAACTGAAGCAGTTTGAACCAGGGAAGAGAAGACAGTAAATTTACAGGAATAAACCTGCAGCTAAACACAAGAGATCTCATGCGGTCGAAAGCTTGACAACTGCTGATAAAGTGTAAACTATCGTCAACATCTGGCCAGTCCCATGCGATGAAGGTGGCTTTTGAAACGGCTATGGCCAATAAGTATAGAGACTAAAATTCTCAAGTTGTCGTTTTTCAATGAAAAAATAAATAATCTATGGCTTAGAGGTACGACCCTTACCGCGTCTCAACTGAGACCTTACGAACCAATTTTTACCGAAAGGTACACATTGTAGGTGGTCAGCCCAACGAATGATTTTATACACAATCGCGTTTTTTATGTCATCCGGTTGCATGTTAATTTTTGGTCAACGGCGGGAATCGAACTCGAGACCGTGGCGTGATGAGAAACTCTCTTAACCATTAAGCTACATCCGTTTTTCAATGAAAGAACGTAATTTGTCAGGTTAGAGTTAATCCCTCTGACAAAGTATTTCGCCTTACGACAAGTAGCGGTAGCTGACCACGTCCGCTTTAGATTCAATAGCGTAACTGTTTTAATTGGTTTTTTCACTATATAAGTAGGTAAAGGCGCAGCTGGTTCAGGATCTACGAAATAAAGGTGAGAACCAGTTTTAGCCAAACAGTCTGCAATTTCGTTGCCCTCAATGTCACAATGGGCAGGAACTCACATGACCGTTACCTAGTTGTTACGACCAAAGAGATTTAGAAATTTCTTACAATCCAGTACCAGTTTAGAGCTGGTTAGAGGGTTGTTTTACTATCCGTACAAAATATAATCTCTCTGTCGTCGGCCACGAGATTAAAAGCTGACATCACGCAGTGAGTAATCGCAATTAATTCCGCTTGATGAAAAGTACATTAGATGTGTAGCTTCCAGAGATTCTCAGATCATGCGAAGGACAGTAGTAACCAAAGCCCGTACCCTGTTCAGTGACAGAGCCATCAGAAAAGAAAAAAAAGCGATTCGGTCTCTAATAAATCTATCAACAATCCTTTCTAAAGATTTCAGAAAGGTTGATGACAGACAAATAGGCCGGAACGAGTTGGGGTCGGTGTAGTCCGACTTGCCAATTTTAGGAATAAAAATTACTTTACTTCTGCTCCAAGATTGTGGAACAGAACTAAAAGCGATACATGCCTGGAACAGATGTAGTAGATGTTCCTTAATGAGAGGAAATCCATGCTGTAATACAGCAGGAAATACTGTGTCAGGACCGGCAGATTTGAAGGATTCGAAAGCGAACACGCTCCAACGTAGGACCTCATAATTCATTAATTTACAGGCTTAGTCCCAATTGGGACTTACATCCAAATTCTTAATGACTACACCAAAATTGTCGGTAGTAATGGTTTTACATCCCGGGAAATGGGTAGTGAGAAGTAAATCACCTACATCCTTTTTCGAGGAAATAAGCTTGCCATTAGGTAGACGAGGTGAATCAAGTCTACAGGTTATTCCTGCTCAGTAACTTGTTAAGTCTAACTACAGCAGGTAAGCTATTAATCTCCTCACAGAAGATTACCCAGGCAGATCTTTGCGATGCTCTTAGTTCTTTTTGTACACTTTTTGTGCAGCTAGGAAGCTGTCCCAATAAGATTGAAGATTAGATCTTCTTGCCTTATTCTTCAGCTTTCTTGTAGTCTTTCTTAATTTTTTTAGAGTGGAGCACCAGAAAGGTTTGTTCTTAGTTTTTTGATTCGAGACAAGTGGACCGAAGTCTTAAACGCTGTTGTAATAACTTTAGACATATCAGAAGCCTGCAATTCTAAGTCCACAGACGAACAAATCTTCATAGGTGGTTCGAGTACGGAAACAAGCTCTCGAGAGAATGTTTCCCAGTTGGTAAGCTTCCGATTACGGTAAGGTTTAAGCACAATTCTTTTAAGATTAAGATTAAAAGAAATACACCTGTGATCGGAGGTGAGAATATCATTCGTCACTCTCCAGTTTAAAATAAATTTAGTGAAGGACATGGAGCACAAACTAATGTCAATTACCTCCCTGCGGGCGGAGTTAACAAAAAATGGTTCACATCCATCATTGAGACAAACACTTTACTAACAGCACTTTACTTAAAAAGAAGATCTCGAGATGCCAGCGACGGAAAAGACAAGCACTAAAAAGTGTACTTGTTGATTTTGACGGTAAAACATCTTCTTCTATAGGAAGAAGAATCAGGTCGGATACGATCATGCCCTTTCCAAGGAATCAGACCAAAAGGGTAACCTCTAGCTTTAAGCTATACCGGGATCTGGGCTCAGGATCGGAAGGAATTCCGAAAGTGAGTTTTAAGGAAGTTTTACTCCTCAATTGCCGTATGTTGTCAAAGACAAACTCAAGGATCTTGTTGAGAGGCAATGTTCATCACTTTTTCCAGCATAATTGCTTGAAAAAAGATAAATACATCTTGTTTTTCTGGAGAACTTTTGGCTATTGAGGACTTTGGTTTGTATTATGGCATTCTTCGCATCCAGTGTGCAAACGATAGAACTCATAAGTGGTGTGTCATAACTGTACCGTCCCTCCATCGCAGGAGGGAGCTGAACTAGAGTGTATCCTTTAAAGACCAACAAATGGACCATATTTGGCCAAAAAGAGAGAGCCAAAAAGCATACTTTTTTTTCTTTGGCCTAGATGAGCCATCTGATCCAAGGCTGGTAGCAATTGGGTTTAAAACCTTCTTTGCTCTAAGTAGAGTCTCAATAAATGTGACACAAAGGGAGCTAAAGAGGGTCAAGGAAAAATAGTCCTTCACTTCCTGTTTAAATCATCCATAAACCAACACTACTTCATGCATTGTAGTTATAATTGTAATGATTGTATGATGCATTGATTGTAATAATTATCAACATTATAATTCTTAGCATCATCTGCATTATACAAAACCAATTAATTTAGGTACCTAACCTCCATCTGCAAACTGATACTATATGGTGACAGTCTATGGTTAATCTAATTTCAATAGTATTTACATTTCATTAGATTGCGCTGCGTGTATGTTAAAAATGTATAATAATGTACTGTCAAATAAAAATATTCATTCTGATCTTTTTTGCCAACCAGTGCAAATCAATAATCAATAATTATTATAATTAATAAATATCATTAAAGTTAAAAATAAATTAAGTTCTTTATTTGGACATTTATGTATACCATCCAATCGTGTACACTTCCCCAATTTAATTGAAATTTGGAGTCTATCTCGAAAGATCTATCTCTCTCATAGAATGACGCATGAAAAATGCAATACATATCGTTTTGATTCAAGGACCGTGGATTCATGGGAACCAAAATCAAAAGACTCAATTCAGGGACATCCGGATCTCTCCTGGTTAGTGATACCTGCTCGAGACTTAGAACCTGTATTTTTGTTAGCAATAACATGAATTACAGAATCCTAAATAAAATTTGTTGTAATGACCTTACAGTAGTCGTCGTTAAAGTAAAGCGACACGGTATTCAACGTGAGGCTCTAGTAATCTCTGTTTGTTTCTCATATGATTCGGAACTTTACCCTCATACTCAAGAGTTTATCAAAGCTATAGAGTATGGAAACCGTAATGATATCTTAATCATTACGGTTTGCATACTCTATAGCTTTGCCGGATATCATTGCCGGATGTGATGCACAGTTACGATATTATTTTCTTTTGGGAATACCTAACTGCGATAGACCAAGTCATCTCGAATGTGGACAAAAGGCCTTCTGGTCTTTGACCTTGGAGATGACAAGGTCAAACATCCTCAAGGCAAGAAATAATTTATATTACTGTTGCGTCACGGAGTCTAAATGGGAAATCCTTATCCTGGATGGTCTTAGATGACGTTACTCTGTCTGACCATTGCTAGATCTCCTTCTCTCTAACCAGCGATAAACTAAAATTAAATAATTTAGGAACCTAAGAATCACTGATTGGGAACTATATTGACTCCATCTCAACCATTTATTTCTCAGGGCAGCTGACAAGCTTGAAGAATCACTAATCAGCACCTATGAGAAGAGTTGCCCTCTAAGTAAGCCTAAAAAAACTGGGACACCATGGTGCACTAGGCTATTGGGTCGACTGAGAAAGCAGAAAAGAAAACTTCAAAACAAATTCATGAAAATCGGTTCAATGGAAGATTGGGACTTCGCAATCTTCACAAAGAAATTATGTTAAAAAAATGTTGCACCATCATTCAAATTTTCATGAGATTCCGTTAGTGGTTTTCTGGATAAACAAACATCTAAAGTAATAGTAACATATTGCTTAAGAAGCCATTCCTTTATGCAAAATTCGAACCAATGCAATTCGATCACTACATCTAAAAACCGATTCGTTTCACTTCCTAGCATCTAAAATACATTTCTTACTCTACAATATCTGTAGGTGTAGAATTTTGGTCTAAACTGGCGAGTGGTTTTCTCTGAATACCAAACTGGTATTTAGGAACAAGAACTTTTCTCCGAAACAATTGGTTTTAAATTAATTTGTCACGAGCACGGGTTATGATTGGTGTACTTTGCCACGAAGCTTATTGTATGTTCCTCTTCAACTTGTATAGTGTTCTTTTGAGACTTGAAAATTTATGTTTTATTCTAACAATTCAAGACGAGATTTCTTAATTAAAATCCTTCTTAGACACTCTTAGTTTAGTTTTTCATAACGTTTTTCTTTCCAAGTTAAATCGTAATTGACAACTGCATTTTTTGAATTTAAATAGTTGTAACTTATTCGCGATCCTCTTCAAGTCATCTCAAAATTTGGGAATGGTTACTATATTTTGTTTTTGTCTCTTGACGTTGAGTCACGAAACAAACTCAAAACATAGCAACACTTTCGATGCTTTCGGTTACAATTTATATAATCCTTTATTTATCTGTTGATTTGATTGTGTTTTAAGAACAGAGATTCTTCAGCTTGGACTAGCTACTCTTGCGCATATTACCAAAATATGGTAAATAATGTGTCAAGATCTCTTCTGTAAAGCTTATAACCAGCTAACTAATAACCTTAAAAGTGGGAGTAAAATTTGTTTTGAGTCATGTTGTATATTCTAATTTCTAATACATTGTACGTGAGAAATAAAAATTGATTTATACTCCATCAATCATGGTAACTTCTACATAGAACTATAATGATGTGATGCAACATGCATTTATTGTTTAACTATTACTGCTATGTATTTTAAAGATATTTTAAAGCTATACAAATAACTAAGATAATTAAATATTTACTAATGCATTTAAGACTTGTTAAACTAACTCTATCATCTTACTTTCGAATATGGCCAATATATCAATAAGATAAACAGTTAAAATATTAACCGTTTCTAATTTATCAGCTTTTCTGTTTTAGTAAATATTCGAGAAGTTGAGACCTCTTAATTAATATCTATACCATTTCATTATTTGTGAGGTATCCACTTAATTTTTTTTATTTCTAAATGAACCTCGTGAACGACATGTGTTTGTGAACGAGAAATAATTGACTGCGTCGGGTTTTCTTATTCTCTCTCCTGCAGTACAGTAGAATGAATAAAAACAACCGATGCATAACGTACGCGTAACGTACAGAAGTAAGGTTTTTCACAGACCTTGCGGTGGAAAACAATATTTGTAAGTTAAACTTCTGCTCCAAAAAAATCTGTAACGCGTATAACAATCAAAATATTATTTCACATTAGATACTTTTCCATCGACAATTTATTAAAATTCTTATTTCAAAGTTAAATTATCACTGCAAACTATGCCTTTAATTACAGTAAATGTAGTTCGCGTGTAAAACCAAAAACCCTAAATAATACAAGAAGCAATGAAAGACCAGCATGTGAAGTTATCCCAGAAAAAATAAAAAGTTGCATCAGGCAACACTTTTCTATTCCCAGTTTTTTCGTTCTTTCGTTCCCAGTTTTTTCGTAATTCTGAGGTCTTTTTATAAAAGGGCATAAGTCGAGTTATGACCAAATCGACTTCTTGAGATATTCAAATTCCCTGTACAAAACTACAAAAGTTATTAAATTTTTGTCGTTTAATAACCATTAGAAAGGGAAATATTCAAATTGTTATAAAATCTCATCTTATAAAGATTTCTTCCTTAAAGTCCTAAAAGAGCATAACTTAAAAAAAGTATACACTCCACAGAGTGGCATTGATTGACAGCTAGGGCGCTGAATCAACCAACCGATGAAAACGTTTGTCTTGAAATGTATGGCATCTTGTATGTGGTCTGTAGTATTCGTTTTCGCTAGGCCGGTTTCGATCTGATGACGTCATTGACTCGTTGTGTGAACGAAAAGATCAAATCCATCTCATCAGGCATATGCGACCGGACTTGAAGTATGTTGCATTTCGTTTCTATATATGTTGTGAGGCTATGTTGCAACAGTTCTAGCGAATTTACAGAATTTGACTCGAAATCTTTTTTCGATTATTTTGGTTAATACTTCACAATATTGTGGCGTGACTATTCGTCGTATTTGCGAACGCCACAACTTATGCCCTTTTATAAAAAGACCACAGAAATAATAATAAAAAAGAAACTTAACCATCCCATCCCAGTTTTTTTTCAGTTTAATGTATTTTCTATTACATATAATTTTACACCAATTCTTAACAAAACTATAAAAATTTTAGATATTTCGATACCTGTCTCCTGAAAATCTACTGAACCGGAAATGAATCTTGATGTTTTGATTTGGTCTTGACACGGAACAACTCTAGTGAATATAACAGAACCATCCGGTGGATAGACTTGGCACAATCGAGCTGCGTTCAGATAGTTTCATTTAAAATTATATAATTTGAGACATTTCGGTACCCGACTCCTTAAAACCTGTTTAGCCGGAAATGATTCTTGTGATTAAGAATTGGTCATGATACGGACGAATCTAGTAAATATAACAGAACCATCCGGTGGATAGAATTGTCACAACCGAGCTGCGTTGATATAGTTCCATATAAAATTCTTTAATTTGAGATATTTCGGTACCTGGCTTCTTAGAACCTATTGGGCCGGAAATTATTCTTATTATTTTGAATTGATCATGATACGAACCAAGTCAAGTGAATATAACAGAATCTTCCGGTGGACAGATTTACCACTATCGAGCTGCGTTCAGATAGTTCCATATACAATTCTATATCTGAACGCAGCTCGATTGTGCCAATTCTATCCACCGGATGTTTTTGTTATATTCAATAGAGTTGGTCCGTATTATGAACAACTCGAAACATTAGGAATCATTTCCGGCCCAATAGCCAGGTACCGAAATGCCTGAAATTATACTGTTATGAGATCGCCAAATAGAAATGGAAGGTGAACGAATAAACACCAACTTTGAGAAGCTGACAAGCCTAGAAAATCCTTATTAATAGCCGAAGTAGGAAGTGTTTTTGGGTATAAATAACCATAATCGAATGAATGAATTCGATCATTAATTTTTTCGAAGTTTATTATTTTTGATTCCGAAAAATAATTTAAGAGTGAAAGGCACTACTCCTTCTTACAAATCGTGCATAGGGTCAACGGTTCAGTTATCCAAAATACTATAGTTTGATAGTTCATTCAGTATGGATAACCATTTAACTCCTTTGTTTGGTTAAACATCGATACTAGTTAAAAATTTGTTAATAAGCTTTCGATTGAACGCATTTTATTATTTTTTTCATGTAATGTGAACTGAATTTCTTCTTTATTAATTTCACAAAATCGACAAAAATACCGTGCACTAAAGCTTCCTGGAAACCCTAATAACCGTTTAGCTCCCAAGTTATCATGGGTAATACTACTTAACGTTCCGGAAATTGTTCCTGATTTAGTTTTAATTGCATCTTGTTCTAATTTAAGAATATCGTCTACAATTGGCCTTAAAATTTGGTTGTATGTGGAACCAGATTTCAGGTAGTTTACATTAAATAAAGCCAATTAATGAACATTTTCTATATGTGATAACAATTTACTAAGTAAATTTAGAATTGTGAAGTATATAGCACCGATCTTATGGATGGTTTTCCGACTTCCTAACGGATTAGTGCATTCAAAATCATCATAAAAAAGTTGAACTTGAATTGCCTGTGGATGTTCTTGATAAATCTTATTTGCCTTCCACAGAGAACCACAGCAAAAGTTAGACAACTGTGATGAAACACAAGAGTGGTGTTTTTCAAAGAAAATTTAAGAAAAATATTGGTTTTGAAACAGTTTGTTTAATGTATCTATTAGAGATACATACTGATAGCTTGTCAGCACTAAACATTTATTATAGGTTTTGTTTGATTTCGAATATTCACGATCCCAGCGACAATCAATTGTAATTTGTTTAGGTTTTACAAAATACTGAATTTTTTACAATTTATATGTCTTTTATATTGAGTCATTACATTTTCAAAGTAACTTTTGTGTCGAGAGCTAACTATATTCATTTTTTCTGCGAGAACAGACTGAGGACTATCCGTTGTTACATCTATCTGTAAGTGATCATTTGACAAGTTTTGATATAAATCTAAAGATAAATCCAATATTTATCTTTAGATTTATATCAAAACTATCCAATATAATCTAGTTGAGATGCAAAGTTTAAAACTTGTTCTTTTGATGCCGTGTCAATCATTTCTGTAAGATTTTTATTAGAAAAGGATTTTGGTTGAATGTTGAATAAATTAGGAAGATACTCCAGCATTATTGCTGATTGGATTATTCAAATTTTCATTATTGACAATATCTCAAGCACAATTGTTATCCAATACATTTTTATTGAGTTTGTTGTTTTTGACACATTTTAGGACATGTTTTCGAAGACCTGAGTATGTATTACAAGTATGTTGACAATCTAAATCGTTAACACACCGTTAAACCAGAAATTTTGAATCCACTAATTGATGAAGTAGTCTTAAATGTTTTATCAATATAGATATAAGTCGAGTAGTTTTCTCACAAATAAAGCAAGTATAGGTATTACTATTCATTTTTAAATAATATAAATAAATAAATATTTCAAACTTGCTCAATTTCAATGAAATAAATTTAAACCAATACAAATATTCATAAAAAAATCTAATTCGTCTTCAAGTCTTCAACTTTAAAAAATTAAAAAAATACCCAATTTTATATTACAAATAGCCAAAACAGTCGCAAGTTATTGTCATACTTAATATCAAATATAAAATGCAACTTGAAGACAATGTCTAAAGCGTCAATAAAATTTAATCCTGCCGCCAATGGTATTAAATTTCCGTCTAACACAATGAGGCACTGATGTATTTTGGATTTTATTATTCCTGTTGCAATAATATATGGTGGCTTCTGATAAGCTTCAGATAAATATATTCCTTGTGTGTAAGTTCAAGCTGTAATTAAAAATCATCAAAACAAATATTTTATTTTACAGAATTCATATCTTACCGATCTTAATCTTAAAAGTTGTTGAATAGCTCGTTCATCAGACATTCGGTTAAATTTGGTTCTCCCGACAGATGATGGTGGTAAAAGACGCAAAAGATTAATAAATGACAACGTGCAGGTGTCCCAATCTGTAGTTATGATACTTATAAATATATATTTAAGAAAACTAGAGATATCTGTTTATACTAACCACAAGTTCGATCTACTTCGGTAAATAAAATTTTTTTTCCAACGTTTTTCAGTAATGTAAAGATGTTTCTTTGGTAAATCTCCCAGTTAGTTTTTAAATGTGAAGATATACCATATTTAAGGTCAAAATCATATAAAAGCTATATACATAATTATTTTATTAATTATTGTCGAATTAGCTATTGAAAATCATAGTTATACCAATTCTGGCGATGTTTAAAAATATTTACAGTTGTCATATATATTAAAGTCCTGTTTTTCAAAGACTGATTTTCGATACGATTTACTTATCTTTGGCCAATTGATATTCCTCTGGTAGCGATAAGGTATTTAAAATATGCAAGTCTTTTTGTATATCAAGTAAATCAAAAGACTCAATCGTTTCTCTTTTGTTTGAAGTCGATTCTGATAAGAGCTCTTTTTCGAGTTTGCGCTTTTTCACTCTATCGTTTTTTAGCTTTATTTGTAAAATCCTGTATTATTTTGATTAATAAGCAAATCCTAGGAAAAACAAACCAAGTTAAATAATTATTAATCGTTATAATAAAATAAAAATTTATTGGTTTTAAAAATTTAAAAAAAAATTTATAAAACCCAAGTACTGGTTAAGCTAATAAACTTTAATTGTTGATTCAACTGATTTACTCAATGATTTTTAATACTAACTAGATGCAAGCATGGGAATAGTAGCACACATGCTTCTGCTGCTGAACGAAGCGCGTCTTTTGATGGATTGAACCCGAAATGTTCATGAGTATATGCAGCTAAAAAAGAAACTATTTTTCTTCTATGAGCATCTTTAAGCCAACCATTTTCCGAAAAATCTGCATAAATAGATGATCCTTCTGCTTTTGTGGAAATAAACTGTTTTGAAGACTGTACGGAAATATGATAAGTTCGAAGTTATAGACTTAAAGAAAAGTACATCAGATGTAATGTTTATAGTACATCAGATGTAATGAATACACTATTTCCAATGGACCTATTTAGACATGTATTTTTGCATCAACTTTTTTCTTCGTTTCTTTCCTCTTTACCTATAAACTAAAATTTGTGGTGGGGATTTTCCGATGCAAGTTTCGACAGTAAATTTTCTGTATTCTCGTGTTGTTTATATTAAAAACAAATGATTTGTATGTGTGGATATTTTTTCCATTAAAATTTTTATTTTGAGCTGTAAACACATATCTATACTTCAAAAATATTATTGAACCGAGTCAAAGTATCAATACGAAATAAAACGAATTTACATATACATATATAATAAGCATCGGGTGTAGAATACAAATCTAAACTTCAAATTGATTCAAGTGTTGTTGATGTGTGTTGTTAAAAATACTTGTCTAAATAGGCCTAATAGCTGCGTTTGATCGTTTTAAAGCTCCATGTTGTCGCGATTTTGCATTTGCAATATTCAATGTTGAAAAGTTTAAACTTTCCAAATTACAATCTTCAACCAAATTGGTACTTGTGTTTGCCGTTGGTGTAAAATTTAAAAATTCTTCCATCTCTATAGTTCAGTCCGTATTATGAACAAGCAGTCCGTATTATGAACCAATATTATGGCCCAATAGCCAGGTGCCGAAATGTCTGAAATTATAGTTTTATATGGAACTTTTTCAACGCAGATCGATTGTGTCAAATCTATCGACCGGATGATTCTGTTATATTTACTAGATTTGGTCCGTGTCATGACCAACTCGAAACATCAAGAATAATATCCGGTCCAACAGATTCTCAGGAGCCAGGTTTCGAAATGTCTAAAGTTCTATTAAGAATTGGCGCAAAATTATAATAGAAAATACATTAAACTGAAAAAAACCGGGGGTCTATAATGAAATAAATCCGAGTCGGATTTTTTCCGTTAACGGATATTTCCATGCTATTATGAAACTAAAAAGCAAAATCGAATCGGATTTTTTCCGAGTGCACAAAACAAAATCCGACTGCTAGTTAGCTGTCGTATTTTTTTCAATTAATCGTATTTTGACGTTTTATATGAAAATAAACAAAAAATTATAGTAATTTTACGTTAATGTTAAAAAAGATAAATAATAATTATTAAATTGATAAAATAATTACTATAAATTTATTTTTAAATTGATATTTACTAAATCAAACATATTATATTGAAATCAAATAAAACATTTATTATTATAATAATTATAATATTAATAAAACTGAAACTGTTTTGATTTATTTAATTTTAAATCATGTATATGTTATAAATGGTTATAAACGCCGTATAAAAATATATAAAACGAGATCAATGACATATAACCTACGAAAAACAAACAGATATTTCGTGTGTTACATGAGAGATGGCACTCACTAACTTTAACTAAATAAATTGTCTTTATTGGTATTTTAAGCATATTGTTAATGTTTCATAACTATGTTCATAACACAATATAAACACCTAAAAATGTAAATGAGAGTGTATACTTGAAAAATTATTTGAAATTTTTTATTTACTAAAACAGATTTATTCAGATACAAATTGCTGCGTTTAACAATAAAGCGGTACCTATAGTACCGTCTTACCGTAAAATGGTAAGTGGGTATATATAACTAAGGTCGTATTAAGACACTGGTTATCACCACCATCTATTCCTTTTTGTTTTTTATTTAAAGAACACTTTTTTTGCACAATATTTTTATTAAATAATTTTTTTTGTTTCAATTGACCTTAAGTCATAACTTTTATCACCAAAATCTGATGCGTAATGACGCTTCGAAATCTAACTCTCGTGACAATATATTTTGTGTTATTTTTGCTCCAAAATACCGTTTGTTAATTTTTGGTATTTATTATTTTGTATGTGTAGATATAAATATATTTTGTAATTGAATTGTTTAGCATTGTCGATTTGTGTACCACCAACTTCAATGTATCAGAGGTTGTACTATTGTAATTGAGATGTCACTTTAGTCATTTTTATTTTGTAGTGGTTGATTATTTAATTTTAAATAATCAGTCACTACAACCTATAGTTTCATCCACATAGAATTTATATTCAGTAGTTTCAATTTTGTTTGATCACATTGGTTATAGAAAATGTTCGTTAAAATTAAAATTATATCACCACTTTTATGTAAACCTTCCACATCAGTCTTTTGTTTTACAGATTAATTTATTGTGTCGGGTAAATTCTGTTATCAAGCATTGCCATATTTTTAGAATTTCAATAATAAATAGATAGTGCACTTTATCATAATTCAGTCGGTTGGTACACATTTGCTTAAATCATTGACACCATACACATATATTCACATGTTCACTCACAATTGAGTCAAAAGTGGTAACAATATTAGTTTTAAATAAACGTATAAACATTTTATAACAAAATTGTTATGTAAGATATATTTCTGTACACTACAAAATTATGTACTAACTGTATTAAAATGTTGTAGAAATCTGTTCTTTTTTATGACGTTTTGCATCAATGCGGCTTGTATATTTAGGAACTTTAAATAAAACCAACTAACAAAATCGCTAACATTATCACTTACAAGCTTAATACATGACGCTAAACGAGTTCCATTCTAATATATGTCTGTCGGATGAGTGGTGGCTAATATCGTCGGTATTTTAATATCCTCATGAACTTCAAGGATGATTCAACAAAGTTTTGTAAATGTGATGTGGTATATTCCAATATTCGTTATTATTCCTTAATGATTTATTAAATTATGTAGAGACTACAAAAAAAGAGATTACAATACTGTGTATTATGTCCGCGTATAAAAACGTAAATAAATCAACATAATCTAAAAGTCAAATATTTTATCTGTACAAAGTTACAAACTCTCGGTTTATGTTTATACTCGGTTTATAACGGGTGTTTCTTTTAAACTGAGACGATCAAATATCTCGAAAATAGGCACTCTACGGAAAAAATTTCCAACAAAATTTAATCATACCGCGGGGGAAATACATTAGTGCAAAAAAATAGTCCCTCATCCCCCGCTTTATTGGTGGGCCGGGGTAGCTTTTAAACTAAGATTCTGTAACGATGCCCGCGGTCGTCGTCGTCCTCTGCGCTGTCCGTAGCGAAAGTTTTCTTCGACATTTTTTTTAGTATTGACCGAGGCAAATGAATAGAAAAAAAATGAATATTCGAACGAAAATATGCTTGTTGGTGATTTTTGCGAAGTTGGGAGGAGGAAAAAGAAAAAAAACCGAAAGAATAGGCAGTCGAGAATTACTTGTTGTTAAGCGAGTTATCTTAACATGTTATTTAAGTTAATGGTATCGAATGAAAACTAAATTTCTTTTTTTGTCTGTGCACGTGCTAAACGTATGTTTTCTTGGTTCTAAAGCTGAAAAAATAATCAGTTAATTTAATCAAACTAACCAAAATTACATAAAGCTTGAAGTGAAAATATAGTCTAATATAAACATTATACCTAGTTAGCTTTCAGTGAAAAATAAGAAAAAAACGTCAAATCCAACGTTATGTGAAGGTGTACTGTACATTTGAGAAAAAATAACATCTCATAACGCACAGCATCTTCCCAACAACAAAAGTTTTATAGATAATTCCGTTTATAATTGCAAACTTATGTAATCGGCTGTGTCTATGTAATCTACGTATTTGGCTGCTGTTCGATATAAAAAAATACTAATTCTACGAACAAGGTGTATGCTGTTGAAATGCCGAGATTTACGTACCTTTTACACCTGGTCCACGGATGATGTGTTCCCAATTAACCACAGAGGGACGGAGTTATGTTTAAGTATCTTTTATTCATAATTATAATTTATGTGTTGCCTTTATTTTTTTTTTAATTATATCTAATCTTTAAATGAATTGAAGTCAATAATAATATCAATTTTTATAATATTGATATACAAGAAACTTTATTTAAAATCAATTCATACATATTGTGAAAACACTTATGATTTAACTGATTACCTTTGAATTATTCTAGATATTTTTAAAATATTATTGTTCAGTCAGTTAAATTATAATTTTTTCCCTTTCGATTAGTTAATAAATTAACGTCCGGACTTATTAAGTATGCATTATGATTGTTAGTTACTAAGTTTCTATGTAAATCTTTTCAATATTTAAGGCAATTTTGGTTAGATGAAATTAGCGATTGCATTTTCGAATTTTGAAATTCGAGAATTTCGAAATTCGTTCTTATAAATATAATTTCAAATTCCGAAATATTCATAGCGAATTCCAAATTGTTTTGGCTAGAGGCGGTCGAAATAATGTGTTACCAAAATCACTAAACTCCATGCAACTGGAAAATGGAACACGGTTTTGCTGCTTAACTTTTAGATGAATGGACATCATCAAGATACCGATGCTGTTTGAATGTGAATGCCCATTCGAAGGAAAAGTTCTGAAACTTAGGACCAGTTTCCGTTGAAGGACGATTCCTTGCAAAGAATTACGTTGCAGCCCTGGAAACCACATTGTAAAACACCATTCTAAATTTCGGTAAAGATATTACGTCCATAACAACTGATGGAGCAGCAGTTATGAAAAATTTTGATGGTTTTTCCATGTTATCAGTAGTTGTGCTTCGCACACACGATTCAGTTAGCTTTTATTTATATTTTCTATAATAAATCGAATACTACTGAATTGGAGCATATAAAACAGAAAATGTTAGTGGAGAAAATCCAGAAAGTGACAACGAGGAATCCAAGGCTTACGAGTACGTAGACGAAGATTGCGGTGGCTTGATTGTATAAATTGATAATGAAGCTGATATTGTGGTAATTGAATTTTTGATTTAGTTTGATCATCAGAAATTGAGAAATTTTGATTGTTAACCAATACCATTGTTTGAGAAAATCGGATGATATTCTTCAAATTTTTGTTAAAACAAATTTCAAAAAGAATTGAAACTTACTATGGACACTAGAACTAGATGGAATAGCTAAGTCCAAATGCTTGAAAGATTTAATCAACTTAAAAGCTGTGTTAGAAAAGCTTTGATTAACATCTCATCTGATATTTTTATTACAGATGTTGGAATAACATTATTTCTGGATTTCTCCCAGTGAAGCTTACTGTTGACACCCTCTGTCGAGAGGACGCAAATCTTCTTTTTGCTGATGCGGTACTATCTCTTATGCTTGAGAACTTCGGATCTGATGAACTCTCACTCAAATTGAAACACGCTTTAAAAGAACGAATAAGCCAAAGACGCACAAATGTTTCAGTATTTTCATAATGGTGGAATAAGTGAAACTGATGCCTCTTTCACCAGACCATTTAAAAATATAATAGTCAAAGTTATTGAAAGCTTTTCACACAGATTGATATTCATCACAAGTATGGAAAATTTGTCAGAATCTGACGATTTAGAATAAGTATTTTGAATCACGAATCACAACGCGCAGTCCCAGTCATTAAAGCAAAAGATGGAAAACCAAATTCGTTCGGATTTGTCATCGAACATATCGTCTCGACAAGCAACAAATCGGAGCTGAATTTTAAAATTTAAATCGGAATAAAACTCTTCGAAGCGAACGACATACGAGGAAATATTTTAGAGTCCGTATACTCATTTTTGATTTCAATTCCACCAACGAGCGTAGAGTCCGAACAAGCTATCTAAGTTGCTGGTACCTATTGAACAAAGGTTCGATCAAAACTAGGTGACCTCTGTTTTCTTAAAGCATAGGCAAACAGAACAATAACACACCATTTTAAAACATTGATTATCTGCACTAAGTACTAACTGAATTTTTGTACAAGTATTGTTATTAATATTGATCAGAAGAAATATTTCGAAATTCGATCGAATTCCGAGAATGCTTAAATGCGAATTTCGAATTCCGTTTTTTTTATTTTCGTCAAAATTTGCACTGCCTAGATGAAATTATTTCGTATGAATTAAATATCATTAAGATTCCTTCATTATCAACTTTATATGAATAGTATTTGTTAATGAAATATACTTTATTTTATACTATGGTTAAACTTAATTCGATGTTGAGGATGATAAGTCCAAGGTAAGATAGTTTGGCGCGTCGGGAATTCGTTTTATCTCTCCTTCCTATTATTTCGTGCGGTGTATTCAAGGATTGTACAAGTCTCTACAACCCCACTCCCAACCCTGAGCTCTAGCCGGAGCTACAACCACCGCTTAGAGGTCTCTACACAATCAAATCTGTTAGCATGATGCGAACGTAAGTTCACATTGCGCTACAATTGTACGACTAAAAGTCCGTATGATTTGAATGAAATATTTTGTTTGAATCATGAAAGATGGCGTTGTAATCGACGAAATTCAATATTTTCAATTTCTTTTTCTTAGAACACACGCATTCGATTCTGCAATACGTTTTAAATAAAAAACATCACGTTTTCATTGGAAATACTCAAAATTCGTCATCAAAACAATTTATTAATGTAAATGGCAGGTGAATAAAATAATTTTAGCTTAAAATAAGTGTTCAAAATGATGGCCTGCGACTTCAATGCACTTATTAATACGCATTTCAAATGATTGTACACAACTGAGAAGTGTGTTTGGTTGAATTTCAGCACACGCATTTCTGATTCGCTCAATCATGTACTCACGTGTTGTTGGTTCTTGTTTGTAAACTTTGTTTTTGAGATAGCCTCACAAACAGTAATCTGGCGCAGTAAGATCTGGTGATCTAGCGGGCCAATTTATCGGACCAGCCTACCAATCCAGCGACCATTGAAATCATGATCAAGTATTTCACGTGCCACCACCGAACAGTGTGCAGGACAACCATCATGTTGAAACCACATGTTCCGTCTCACTTCTAAGCTCAAATTTTCAAGTAATATTGTCAGATCATTTTCCAAAAAGTTTCGGTACATTTGACCATTCAAGTTGCCTTCAATAATGTGGGGCCTATGCCAATTATTCCACACCACACGTTGACCGTCCAAGGACGCTGATGTTCAAATTGACGAAGTCAGTCGGATTTGTAACATTCCAATAATGCATGTTATGTCGATTAACCGTTCCATGGTTTGTAAAAGACGATTCGTCAGAGAACATTACGCAACGAAAAAAATTGAGGTTTTGTTGTATTTGTTCACGTGCCCATTGACAAAATGTTACCCGATATTGGAAACCAGCGCCATGAAGATCTTGGTGTAAAGACATATGATATGGATGATACTTGTGCCGTTTTAAAATTCTCCAAACACTAGTGAGGGACAATCCGGAATCGTGAACTATTTCTCGTGTACTAACATGAGGCTTAGGAGCCACTGCTGCCAATACAGCAATTTCATTATTTTCTCCAGTGACTATTGCTCTACGGGTCCTCTTTTTCGGTTGAACATTTCCATCAGTAATAAATTGTTTGATAGTACAGCAGGTGAACGAATCCTATCCGGAAAACGTTGAGCGTAAATAGCAACAGCATTTTCAAGATTTCTACCAGCTTCTCCATAAACCAGAACCATTTCAATTTTCTCTGCCACAGTTAAACGCTCCATTCTAAAGTATTTTATCGTTTATTTTGCTATTACGAAAAACATGAAGATAAGAAATAACACAAACGTTAAATGTGATTTACAAAACTGAATAAATTGTTTTGATGACGAATTTTATTTCAAACGTATTGCAGAATCGAATGCGTGTGTTCTAAGAAGAAGAAATTGAGCAAATTGGATTTCCTCGATTTTAACACCATCTATCATGAACCGAACAAAATATTTCATTCAAATCAAACGTACTTTCAGTCGTAGAATCAGTATCTACAATAAAAAATATGGCTTCCTATCTTAGTTAAAAAGTTACCCCCGCCCCACCTACAAAGCGGTTTTTTTGCACAAATGTATTTCTCCCGTGGTATGATTACATTTCAATTATGGACATTTTTCCGTAGAGTGGCTATTTTTCAAGATATTTGATCATCTCTGTTTAAAAGAAACACCCGGTATATTATAAACAATCATATTATAAATATATATATACATATATATATATATATATATATATATATATATATATATATATATATATATATATATATATATATATATATATATATATATATATATATACATATATATATATATATATATATATATATATATATATATATATATATATATATATATATATATATATATATACATATATATATATATATATATATATATATATATATATATATATATATATATATATATATATATATATATATATATATATATATATATACATATGTATATACAGTGCTGGGAAAAAAAAATTGGGCAAACAAATTTATTGCAAATTGGAGTCTTTTTTTGCTAAAATTACAAAACTTTTGAAAGCAATTTGTTTATTGTTTCATTTTAAATACATGTATGACGTAATTTTTTGAAAAAAAAAATTGACCTTCAGAACGAATTTGAGCCTTCTGTGTTAAAGCTTTTTGGCGAGACTTGCAAATTTATTTTTCAACAGGACAACGCTCCGTGCCATACCGCCAAAATTGTGAGTTATTAATTTTGAATTGTAGATGGACAAATTGGCTTTCTGATAAACATAAATATTTTGTTAAAAACTTGTTTTTTTTTCTTATCTCTTCATTTAAAGGTGAAAAAGTACTTCGAAGAAAAAGTTATTGATGTGTTGAGCTGGCCCCCGTATAGTCCAGACTTAAATCCAATTGAAAATATTTGGTCTATAATGAAGCTAGAAGTAGCAAGGAAGTGCCCAGAATCGATTGAAGCTTTAAAAAGTTTGTTGATGATGATTTGGGAAACCATATCTCCTGCGACTTTGAAAAATTTATCAAATTCAATGAAACGGAGGTGTATCGCTGTAATAAAAGCAAAAGGCGGTCCCACAAAATATTAATATTAAAGATTGAACTTTTATAAATCAATAAAACACAAACAAAAAAATAATAAAAGAGTGTTTAATTTATTACATTACTTTAACACCCTTCAACGTATTTTGAATATTTTGGCATTTTTCGGGGTTTTAACCCTAAATTGCAGGTTAATTTTTTTTTTCAAAAAATTACGTCATACATGTATTTAAAATGAAACAATAAACAAATTGCTTTCACAAATTTTGTAATTTTAGCAAAAAAAGACTCCAATTTGCAATAAATTTGTTTGCCCAATTTTTTTTCCCAGCACTGTATATATATATATATATATATATATATATATATATATATATATATATATATATATATATAAATATATATATATATATATATATATATATATATATATATATATATATATATATATATATATATATATATATATATATATACTATATATTTTTAATTTAGCTTTTATTGGGTGCAGGGCGGACTTTTGGACTGTCCCAGCTACTTTTAACTATCAGAGCTCCTGCACCCAACGTGCGATCCTTCAAGTAAGGGTTGATAGCTGCCTTAAACTTGTGCATTTTATACTCCAACGGAAACTGAAAACCGGCCAACGAATTCCACTTCCCCAGATGTGCGATAAATAAATTCGCACTTTGCACTTTCAGTTCGAGATTTCGACAGCTTCACCGTAAACCTATGCCCATTAACCGATCCTCGTGTTACCCGCCGTGGCGTAACATATGGTGGTATTTTTCCCTTTAATTCTGTACAACATTTACCATTTATTAATCTATAGAACATGCAGAGTTCTGCAACATCTCTGCGGTGCTGTAGGCTGCCTAGATCTTTCGTAAGTCTGGAGTTTCGCATTTTTCGGATGACACGCTGCTGAACTCTATTCAGCAAGTGGAGAGCATTGTCATATGCTCCACCCCAAACCTGACAGCAATGTTCTATACACGGTCCAATGAAAGTTTTATATATCCGGAGATGCGATTTAAAAAACCGTCTGTACATATATTTTATTTCAGAAATCCGCCATAGTTGGTTTTAATAATTATACCAAAAAAGCAAATATATAGAGGATTTATAATAATAAGTCGTCCATTTCATTTACGACTGATGTTTAATAATTAAAAATATTACAAAACGTACTAGAAAAGCATGTTCCACATCTTGAATAATTCAGTTTACTACAAAAGCGAAATTTGCAATTTCAATGCATCGCGTGTCATAAATCTCTCTTGATGTTTTCTAAAAAATACTCCTTGAGTTGAGTTGACTAATATATTCATCGAAACCAATGTTTAATTATTATTTACTGGCTACGAACATTAAAAACGCTGCTTATATAAAATGTTTAAATATACGAGTTCGTATTAAGCACAACATCTTATTAAAACAATACGTACAGGTTTTTGCATTTTACAAACATTTTTATGTATTTCATTAATTTAGTTTGTTCTATACGTAATCCATTTCAGCTTTAAATATTTTTTTAAATATGTTATGTGGTGCTTAGATATGATGTTTATTAGCAGAGTACCCTTTTGTCAATTTAAAAGATTTTATGTAGTAGATCAATTTATAAGTCAGACAACCAGCGACGGTGCTTCAGTAAACCGTGATAAGTCCACACATTGATTGCTAGAACTGTAGGGCCAAGCTCTAGGCAAAATTACCGTTATTTTTAACCAATAAAATTTAAATTTAATTTTTAATAAAACAGAAGTAGTGTACAATTAAACAACATGCAGCAATTTGTTTTTAATTGCTGAATAATCGCACATGTATCTAAACTACTAGACCACTACCTTGATTAATTTCTATTTTTTGACGTCTGTTTCTTAATCACGCTTAGTCATCATTTATAATGGAACCTGAAGAAGTTAATTTATGTTTAACCTGTAAACTATACAAATAAAGTAATCTATGGATTAGAGGCCGTATGCGGCCCTTACCGCGTCTCAACTGAGATCTTATACACCATTTTAACGATTGGTGCACATTGTAGGTGTTCAGGCGAACGAAGAGAAACTCTCTTAAAGTCTTAACCATTAAGCTACAATCGGCGGCAAGCTAAACCAAACACATTGTTAAATTCCACCTAAAATAAAGGAGAGTTTGTAAATTTTAATTGTAAGTAACGATTTTTGGTTTATTTGTAAATTCGATAGATTTTTTATTGTACCATAAAAATAAAACAAATTTCTAAGATATCAGTAGATAAGCCCATTCAATAAGTCTGTAAGATGACGCATAGATGGCGTTACTACAATTTTTTCCATATGATTTTTATTTAGTTACTAACCTTACGATACTAACGATACGTGTATAAATTTGACATCAATCTGACTATTTATTCGTGAGTTCTTGCATTTTGTGTGAAGCAACTTAAGTTTCTGAAAAAAAAAATGGAAAAAAGTGAGTTTCGTGTTTTAATAAAGCATTGTTTATCAAACAATGGCTTGATAAACAATATCCGAACTCTGAATGTTGTCGTGGCAGCACAAATGCGCAGATAGAAGTGGGCCTCCAAATCAGGTTGTTATTCCAGAAAATATCAAAAACATCAACAAATTGGTTATGAACGATCGCAAATCGAAGTTGCTCGAGCTAGCTGACATTGTAAAGATATCAGATGATAGTTTTTTTTACCATTTTACACGGACATTTGGGTATGCGAATGCTCTGTGCAAAGTTTTGCCGCGTGAGCTCATAGTCGACCAAAAACAACAACGAATCGATGCTTCAGAGGAGTGTTTGGCGCTATCAACCGCAAATAAATAGAATTCTATCGTCGATATGAGACATGGCTTCACAATTACACACCAGAATCCGAAAGACACTCGGCTGAGTGGAAAGCAGTGTACGAACCGAATCCAAAGCGAGCAAAGACGCAAGAGTCGGCCGGTAAGGTGATGGCATCCGTATTCGAGTGAAATAATATTCATCGACTATCTCCAAAAAAGAACCATTATCAACAGCTACTATTACTGTGCACTTTTTGATCGATTGAAGGCTGAAATTGCAGAGAAACGGCCACATTTGCAAAAGAAAAATGTGTTGTTTCACCAAGACAATGCACCGTGTACAGATTGATAAAAAGAATGGCAAAATTGAATGAATTGGGCTTCGAATTGCTTACCCACCCAACGTATTCTCCAGATTTAGTCTCCAGATTCATTTTCTTGTTTTCAGATCTCAAGAGAATGCTTGCTGAAAATAAATATAAGTCAAATCATGAAGTAATCGCTGAAACTGAGGCCTATTTTGGCGAGAAAGAGAAATCGTACTATAAAAGTGGTATCAAAAAGTTGGAAAATCGCTATACTCGTTGTATCTCCCTCGATGGCAACTATGTTGAATAATAAAATCGGGTTTTTTTCAAAAATTTTTTTTGCTTACTTATCCTACGGACTTGTTGAATGACCGTTAAGATGTAACTTTTAACTGTTACAATTGAACTTTTGAACATCAACTGAAATTGGTTAAATTAGGATTAGAAAAACCATTAACTTGCGTCCACATCTATGTTTATAAATTGAGTAGAATGTTAATAAATTGAGTGTGATTCGTTAGTTTTGGAAATACTTTTCTATTCCACAAATATAAAATCACTTTTAAATTTTCCACATTCCATAGCCATTATCGGTCATCCCTTTAAATTTTGTCTCCAATTTATCTCCTGATTTGTCTAGATACCAGAATTATCTGATGTCACACTAAAATGCAAATGGTTTGAGCGTTCAGATATTTTGGTATGAAATTATATCCACTAGTTTCGAATCACATTCGATTTTTCCATATTCCGTAGCTATTATCGGCCATCGCTGTAGATGTTGACTCAAGTTTAGCTTCTGATTTGTATAGATATAGGAATTATCTGAGTTTAACACCAAAATAAAAAAGGTTGAGATTTTTTGCTATGAAATTATTTCCTCAAACAACAAACCTCACTGATATTTTCTACATCCATGGTAATTATCGGCCAGCCCTATAGATGTTGACTCAAGGTTGGTTTCGGTTTACTATAGATATTAAAATTATCTTCTTAAACAGTAAAATGCAAAAGGTTGAGCATTCAGACATTTAGCTATTAAATTATTACCACAAAAAACTAATCTCAGTCACGATTGTTAGTCATTTTTAATTTTCCTTAATTAAGTTTGAAGTAAAATGAAATAGTGGTTTTTCGTTATTTTATTATTGAACCATTTGCAAATTATTTTTAAGAGATTGTTTTATTTTTTAAAATCATTACTAATATAATTAAAATCTACTCGAATTTCAAATAAGAAATATTTTCTTATTTATTTTATTTATTTATTTATATAATGAACTAAATTAATTTTATCAACCACACACCCTATTTTGAGCTATAAGCTCATTCAGAATGAGGTGTGAAGTATCTTCATCCCGAATATGTTTGGCAATTTACCTTTAAGCGTTAAATGTTGGTTGAAATCACAAGATTAATTTTTGAACTTCAGTTTTGCTCCCAATCAATGTTTTGTCCTCTAACTATAACTCAAGATATGGTTTATATCCGATATCTTAATTAGTTTAATTCGTCATTGTACCAAATCATTATAGTAAAAATTTAAATAGTTCTTGTGCCACAAACATGTAAGTGCGATTTTGTAATCACTGATCCGTTAAAATTTGCAAACCAAAATATTAAAATGTGTCGAAAAATGTGTCGAAAGCGGTTTATAAACATTAAAACTAGCTTTATTACAATTTAATTTGATTAATTTAATAATGAGTATTTCCCCCCGTGCCCTTATTACAGCTTCCATCCTTCTGGGCATACTAAGTAGAATGCTTTGTATCATTTCAACGTGGACTGGAGCGTAATCATGCATTAACACAAAACTGTCATAACCTATGAAGCCCACATATGGCAAAACGTGATCGCCAAGAATGTTCCGAGCATACCAGTCTGCATTCATCCATAAACCAATCTCTAATAAAACTTACAGTTTACACCATGTTACACCCGTAGCGTTCTCCAACTCTTCTGTTTACAAGATTACGTCCATCTGGTTTCCATAATTGGATTCTGGTCTCTTCTGAAAAGAGAAGAGTGGCCCATTGATCAGTTCCCCAATTTGCATGAGTATGAGCAAATTATAAACGGTTGGATTTGTGGTGGGGAAGAAGCCCTGGAACTTTTACGGGCCGTTTTTGAGTTATGTTCACTTCTTTTAATTTTCGTCTAACTGTTCTGACACTAATATTCACTTGACGCGCACTAAGTAACTCATTTTTGAGTTGAGTAGAAGTTCGCTTTCGATCTCGTAACGAATTCATTTTTAAAAATCGATCGTCATGCTCGGTTGTGCACCTTTTACGTCCTTGTTCGGGCTTTCTTTTATACTCTAAGGTCTCACGATACCGCTTAAGTATTCGTGAAACCGAAGACTGATTAATTCCTAATTTTCGTGCGATTTGTACTTGTGTATAATCTTCCTGATACAATATTGACCACTTTAACCGCCTCCAGCTCTTGGACGGGTGCCATATTACAATGGATTTTACATTAGGTGTTTTCTTTAGAACACATTTACAAGAACTAGTGGTACTGTATTTAAAAATAATTGATACGCAATAGAACAAGAGCCGATCGTTGCGTTGGATTTCAAACACAATGCACTTTTGATTAAGCATTTTTGAAAAATTTAATTGATTGGCTTGCAGTAAACTTTATTCAAGGTGGTTTCTGATAAAAATATAAATGTGCTATCATTTGACACAAGTAGTATTAAAATTGATCAGCGGGATTTTTTTTATTACAAAAAAAAATATGCGTTAATTTTATCCGCGAGTGTATTTGTATGATTTGTATGCTCAAAAATATAGAATACTTCATTTCCGTATCTTATTTAGTATAGTTGTGAAGTTTATAATCGAAATTAGATTGAAATTGTCTTTGTTATTATATTAAACACTCATAAAGGATTGGTTATATGACCACATGCGTTTAGAGAGCCGATTTAAGAAAGATTCCTTATAAAAATATATTGTTTCGTTGGTATCCTATATACAGTAGAAAATTGCTATTGTTGTTTTTCTTTAGGTAGAATCACATACTCGTGCATACAACAATATATGTATAAGAAATTTTAAACAATGCTGTAAACAAGATAATGTGGGTAGTATTATAAATAAATTCTATGTGAGCCCTTACGCTTTACGAATTAATTTTGACGTCATAAGTGACATTTTGAAAGAATTTTTGGAATAAACGTATTTTTTTTACTTTAGCAAAATCATACATATATAAGAAGAAATTTGATCAAACTAAATTTGAACGTTATTGTGTCATTCACATATTCTAAAACAAGTTATAAACAAAAAATGTTTATGGAAAATACGTAAGCATCATAAATATTAGTCCAAACCTGTTCGATACATGGGTATTGATGAAGAACGCACGAAGCAAATGAGTATCACGCGAAAACTAATAATTCAAATAAAAACCAAATTTAACCTGATGACGGTTAAAATATTTTTAGTTGTTGATAACTTCAACTATAATAAGTTATACAGAACAATAATGGTAATTAACTTAATATTTACTAAGCCCTATTTGTTTTAAAGTTTTAATTTTTTATTATAACATCGTGGGGCATAAATTTGAAGTAATAATATCTCAGCTTATTACACATTTCTAAAAGTAGCAGTCAAACTTATGACGTCTCAATTTTATTATGAGGTAATATCCAAGACTTATGTATAATATATAAAACATGAAAATCATTTTCTTTTAAACAAGTATTTTGTTAATATAAAATTTGAACGTTGACAAATACGAACACACTAAACTTTATACCTAAAAATATAAATAATTACATGTGTGTAAATCATAGTTTTTTAGATTTAAAAAATAAATATACAAATAAATGTAATTAAATTTACATTTCATCAAAAACAATTGACTGGTCTGCATAGTGTTTGATACTATCTATAGGAATAGAAATTTGATAAAATATGTAGAAAGATCCAGTATGTAGTTTAAGTGCTGAAATGTAGAACATTTTTTCATAAAACCAAACTATGTCGATGTATTTATGTTTATGCATTTCTTCGCTGTCAAAACGACAAACGTTTAAGCGTAATTTTTCCCAGAAAAGTTTGATAACAGTTCATTCAGATTTTCATACATATGATCTTATCAATTTTTATTTTCCAACAAATAAATAAGTTCGTGAGAAAGTTTATTTGGTTTGTTTATTTTTTTTTGCATTTCTTTATAAATAGATAATTTTATCTGAAGCCACTAAAGATATACAATTCATTCACACGTTTCCTATTTGCCCGTGTTTCATTGTTATTAAATAATATAACCTAAATATCTGAATTTAATCAAATGATGTTACTATAACATACAACATATACTACGTACATATACTACATTTAGTTTCATAGTTCATACAATCCTTTGGCGACGAAGCAACTGAATTATTTGGTGCATGCACAGGGCTCTCGTTTATAAAATTTTGAGAGTAGCATGCATATTATTAACAGAGGAGTTATAATATGCATGCTACTGCATTTAATAAATACATATTTCCATATGTATTTATTTAAAAAGAAACTTAAAAATTATATACGTTTACAGTTTTATAGTGTTCTACACATAACACATAAGCCGTGTTTCTTGACGCACAGTGATCCGGATCAGATCACGTTTTCCATGCAAACCAAAGACACATATTGGTCCAAAATGAAATTTGGATCAAAATGTGTCTTTGTTTTGCATGGAAAATGTGAGCTGATCCGGATCGCTGTGCGTCAAGAAACACGGCTATACTTGGATAGATAAAGTATACATTCATTGTACTAAATTAAAAATAGGAACAAATTTCAAATATTTAAATAAAATTTTATAATAAAATGTAATTTTATTTATCGAATTTATTAATTAATTCTACGGAAGGATTCCACTGAGAGCATTAGTTCCTTCCAGCAACTCTCGAGCCAATAGAATCGCATTTACCATCGTCGTCAACAATGAGTTTCTTTTTTATCATTAACCTGCAAAAATATTCTTTCGGAAAGTTTAAAAATGATCCCACGAAAATTCGAATATTCCTTAGCATTTTTTATGATGAAAATAGATCACCGAACGGCCACCAACACCTCGTCCTCAAATTGAATTCGACTGCTGATTTGCTTACACAATTCGATGTTATAGGAACAGCAAGGGCGTTTCATCTCCTTAACTGTGTCTGGCGAAACTTTTCCTTCACTTGTAATTCTATTGGCCTTTGCTCCAATATAAATATTTTCGATATCTAAAATATTATTGTATTTAAAAAATCTGTTTTATCTAAGGAATTATCGTTGATAACATTCGGTTTTACAAAGTTAGATAAAATGGTTTTGAAGTAACCTTTGATTGTAGAAAGTAAAACATGAATTCCCGCGTATCATACTGATATTCAATATTAGTGAGTTTTAACATACATATATGAGATAAAAATAAAGTAAATAAGGTTTTCATCGTTCATTTCCGAATAGATCTTTTGGGCCATATCAGCATTTGATTCCAGCTGATAAGATAAAAATAAATGTTTTAAAGCAACCCATTGCTCGAGGATTCTCGATGTGACAGCTTCTAAAGATAACCATCTAGTACCAGACACTTTAAAAATTTTATGGGTTTCAATATTAAAATATTGTTGAAACTCTGAACTGCTTTGAACTATGCGCAAAACACAAATATATGTTGCGAGCCAAATTTTCTAAATTTTGTAGAATTTGTTTTGCAGCTGCCGACGAGCATAAATGTAATGAATGGCATACGCATCCCATGACATACAAGTTAGGTTGCACAATTTTTTTACGCCACCTTTATTTCCCATCATTACAGATGCATTATCTGCTGCAAAGACTGAACATTAGGGAGTCATCCCAAAATATTTTATAATTACAGAATAAATCGATTTCGCATCTGAATTATTTAATTTAAGTAACCCAAAAAATCTGTCTCGCACTTTACCTTTAGTAAAATCAAAATACCGTACAACTAACACTCAACATTTATTTACACTACTGTCTGTGGTTTCGTCGATGATCAGTGAAAATTTTTGATTTTTTAAATGCATTGCTACATTATTGAGGCCTTCTTCTAAAATATGTGTATTTGTAGTTTCGGTCGCTTTGGTTGTACTACATTTAATATCTTTTACTATTACTGAATCTGGTGCTATTGCTATGGATTTGATTAGTAAAATCAGTAATTAAGGTAAAAGCCAAACTATGCTGAAGAATAAACATAATTATTCGTAAGAACAATTGAACAATTGTAATTGTCTTCGTTTTTTACATGTAATTTACGCTGTTTTTTATACATAATTTACATAAAAAATGTAAAACAACGTTTTTAAATAGAAAGTACCACCAGGGGTTGGTTTTAAAGTTTGTTTATTTTTCGTAAAATATTTCATTTTTTTCACGAACCGTACAAATTTTTGGTTTTCAATCTTTTCTGATGTATTCACCTTCAGCTTACGAGTTAGTTCATAAAACTATTTAAATTTTTGAAACATTTTGGTTTGTGTTCAAGTAGATAAATAACAGTATATCGGCTGTAATCATCAATGAATTTTACCACGTATTTTTACCACCAGGTGTTAAGGTTTGCATTGGCCCATATAAATCACTGTGCACAAGATCTAAAACTTCAGATGATTATTTTAGAAATGGCCACTTCGTGTCCTTCGATGAGAACGCCATTTGACAATGTTTTAACAACTTCCAAATCACGATGTCCTAATATTCTGTGCCAGTCATGAATACACTTCTTTGAATTGGCTTGATCAAAGTTAAATAATTGTTTTATACTCATCTCAAATAGATTTTTTTTAAATCTCCTATTGCAATCTGTTTATTTTCGGCCATAATAATTTCACATCTATTAAAATTAAAATTTACCGTAAAACCGTTTATTGTTCAGCGTTTTACGGAGATAATATTTGCACTGATGCTCGATACATATAAAACATCAGACATTTTAACTTCTGTGCATGTTCTGTGCATATCATTTACAAAATGTACAATAACTGTATCACGACCCGATGCTTTTACCTGCATTCTTTCGTTTTAATCAATTTTTGAATTTCGTACAGTCTTTACGAAAATGAGCTTTCTTTTTATAAAACTTACATAACAGTTGTCCTATTATCATTGTGATACGTTGATATTTTCAATAAAAATGTACTACCAATATTATAATTGTCTCTTACTTTACGTCTGCGATATTCTTCAATAAGACTATCATAATAGCTTGACAAAGAACCCAATAATGTTGTACTCATAAAAAAATTCTGGTTTGATTTCCCGATTTAAAGCCAGCAATTTTTGAAACACTTCATTCATCTTGCTAACATGTTCTTCGATAACACCAGTTTCATCAATACTTTGATTCATAATTTTACGTAAAATTTTAACACGACTGTCTGGTGAATCTTTTTCATGAAAATCTCTTAAAGAGTTCCATGCATATTTTGTAGTTTTGCATGATCTTACATGTTGTAGTTGACCGTCTTTAATTGTTAATACAATGGTTGCAAAAGCCTTTTCAACGGTTTTTCTCCATGCATCAGTCATTTGGCATGGCGCATCTTCAAAAATACATTTCTACACATGTTTTTCTTTCAATAACACATCAACCCGGTAAAAAATTTCTCCCCGTTTAATTTTAATACTAAATAATTTTCGATTGTCGTAATTTTCCATTCAGTATCAATCTACAAATTTTTTTATACACATACATATATCGATGATCACAAAATAAAAATATTCGTTAAAATTATTTCAACGTTGTGATGAACTATTGGACAATTTCGCAATAAAATAGAGAAAAAAAATTTTATCCGCTATGCAATTATTAACACATAACCCGTTAGCAGAGGTTAATATAACTTTTCAAATAAACAAAATTTCAAACGGCCGTGAAAGTTACGGCAAAAAACAAATTAACAAAAGTATATGTATACAAAATTTGTTAAATTAATAAAAAAACTATACATGTATTATTAAAACAATCGGTAAAATTTATGAAATATGATATGATATGATATGATAGGTGAAGTACAAGCCAACGGTGATCCTAGGTGTGTTACCACAATCCTGGAGTACATTTAGCAGAGTTCCAAATGGATATCTGAAAATTATTTATTCTAAAATTATGCGAGCCCAGGCCCTGCTTCTAAAATTATGCCCCCAGTCCTATTATCATAACTACATTATGTATTAGTAAATTATTAATAATTGTTAGCGTCATCATTTTCACATTTGGATTTGAATTAGTTAGTTTTGTAAATTATTATTAGTTGGATAGAATAGGAATGTTCTAGGTTCATCATATATATGTAAATGTCCACGACATTTGACTGGAGCATTTGACTTTTATTTGTATTAAAACAATCTTCAACCCCTTCTACCATTAATACACATGGCACTCCATCAAAACCGAAAAAGTCTTACAGATATCCCACTTCAAGTTTCATATAGAATTCAAAAATTAAAGCATTATGTGTAAAACCATTGAATAGCTAGAACCAGCAATATGGAAGGTTTTACTGTACGAGGGTTGCCTTTTATATTTCGGGATTTGGCAACCCTGGTGTTGCAATCTATCAACTGACAGCTCGTAAAGTAAAGTTAGAAGTTTTTGACATACGAGCGCAATTTGCCTTGTTCATACTAAATTAAAAGATTCATCTGCCCCCAAGAATGGAATTAAATCGTGAACATTTTCGTGCGATTATTTTTACAACTTTCGACGGATTAACTCAGCAGCAGTGCATGAATGAACTTAATTCAACTTTTGGCGATGAAGCTCCATCAAGAACCAGTGTTTATCGATGGTATGGTGAATTATATCACTCCAAGACGAATTTCGTGAAGGTCGTCCAAAATCAGTTGTTCCAAAAAACATTGATGCTTTGCGCGAACTGATATTGCAAGATCGTCATGTGACCTATCGTGAGATAGAGACAACTTTAGGCATTATTGGGACCAGCATACACTCAATATTGCATGAGCATTTAACTAACAAAAAAATGTGTTCGCGTTGGATCCCAGACAATTTATCAACTGCTCAAAAAAGGCTCGTTTCGATTGGTCGAAAGAAATGCTCGAAAACAACACAAATAGCGCTCGTATATCAAAACGTTCTGAGTTCATATAACCTCAAAAACTTCTAACTTTACGATAGAGCTGTCAGTTGACAGATTGCAACACCAGGGTTGCCTAATTCCGAAATATAAAAGTCAACCTATGTATGTACCGATATATATATATATATATATAAATATATATATATATATATAACGGGTGATTTTTTAAGAGCTTGAGAACTTTTTTTTAAAAAAAAACGCATAAAATTTGCAAAATCTCATCGGTTCTTTATTTGAAACGTTAGATTGGTCCATGACATTTACTTTTTGAAGATAATTTCATTTAAATGTTGACCGCGGCTGCGTCTTAGGTGGTCCATTCGGAAAGTCCAATTTTGGGCAACTTTTTCGAGCATTTCGGCCGGAATAACCCGAATTTCTTCGGAAATGTTGTCTTCCAAAACTGGAATAGCTGCTGGCTTATTTCTGTAGACTTTAGACTTGACGTAGCCCCACAAAAAATAGTCTAAAGGCGTCAAATCGCATGATCTTGGTGGCCAACTTACCGGGCCATTTCTTGAGATGAATTGTTCTCCGAAGTTTTCCCTCAAAATGGCCATAGAATCGCGAGCTGTGTGGCATGTAGCGCCATCTTGTTGAAACCACATGTCAACTAAGTTCAGTTCTTCCATTTTTGGCAACAAAAAGTTTGTTAGCATCGAACGATAGCGATCGCCATTCACCGTAACGTTGCGTCCAACAGCATCTTTGAAAAAATACGGTCCAATGATTCCACCAGCGTACAAACCACACCAAACAGTGCATTTTTCGGGATGCATGGGCAGTTCTTGAACGGCTTCTGGTTGCTCTTCACTCCAAATGCGGCAATTTTGCTTATTTACGTAGCCATTCAACCAGAAATGAGCCTCATCGCTGAACAAAATTTGTCGATAAAAAAGCGGATTTTCTGCCAACTTTTCTAGGGCCCAAATTCAATTATTTGCAAGCGTTGCTCGTTAGTAAGTCTATTCATTATGAAATGTCAAAGCATACTGAGCATCTTTCTCTTTGACACCTTGTCTGAAATCCCGCGTGATCTGTCAAATACTAATGCATGAAAATCCTAACCACAAAAAAATCACCCGTTATATATATATATGTATATATATATATATATATATATATATATATATATATATATATATATATATATATATATATATATATATATATATACCTATATACCTATATATATATATATATATATATATATATATATATATATATATATATATTGGAGTACAAATTGAAAATGCGGGATTGATAACAGATGGCGTTACTAACGCTATACGCATCAGGCAGTACTGTGACTATGTTCATGTCAAAGCTACGTCTTATAGCTTTAATTTTCAGTATGTGTCAATTTGTCGCAGTGTCAAATTCATAGTTTTTTTGAGCTCTCAATATGTCGAGTTTCGTGCCAACAAAACAGCATTTGCGGGAAGTTTTAATTTACTTCTTTAATTTGAAGAAAAGTGCTGCTGAAGCACATCGATTGGTCTCCGAGACTTATCCGAGTCATGTTCCATCGGTTTCAACGTGCGAGAGATGGTTTGTGCGGTTTAGAAGTGGTGATTTTGACGTTGAGGACAAAGAGCGGCCGGGCCAAGTGAAAAACTTTGAGAATGCTGAATTGGAGGCAATACTCAATGAAGACTCGTGTCAAACTCAACAAGAGCTCGCAGATTCATTGGGAGTGACACAACAAGCCAAACCAAATATTCACGGCGCCAAGCTCATGCTCTGTATTTGGTGGGACCAGCTGAGTGTGGTGTATTATGAGCTATTGAAATCGAATGAAACCATCACAGGAGCACTATACCGAACTCAATTGATGCGTTTGAGCCGCGCACTCAAAGAAAAACGGCCACAATACGAGCAAAGGCACGACAAAGTAATTTTGCAACATGACAACGCTCGGCCACATGTTGCAGCGCCAGTCAAAACATACCTACAAACGCTGAAATGGGAAGTCTTACCCCACCCGCCGTATAGCCCAGACATTGCTCCTTCCGATTACCACCTTTTCCGATCGATGACACATGGCCTAGCTGACCAGCGCTTCCATTCTTACGAAGAAGCCCAAATGACTGGACAAAATGGGAATGGACAAAATGGGTCGATGACTGGATAGCAGCCAAGCCGGCCGAATTTTTTCGCGACGGTATCCGTAAATTGCCAGAAAGATGGGAAAAAGTTGTGACTAGCAATGGACAATACTTTGAATAATTCAGTTGTTACCATTTTTTCAGAATAAACGTTCAAAAATAGAAAAAATCCCGCATTTTCAATTTGTACTCCAATATATATACCTATATATATATATATATATATATATATATATATATATATATATATATATATATATATATATTGATATATATATATATATAAAACAGCCTCATGTATTATATAGAAGATTTTGAAATAAACAAAAAATTCTCTTTCATATATAGGAAACAGAATTTTGATGAACTAACGAAAAACGTTTTATTTACATAATATGAGTAGTACATTGAAACGTGTGTTTTGGCGTTTTTAACATCTTAAGCCTGATTTCCATTATGAAAAAAATATTGTCAGTATTTTTTACTGAAAAAAACAAAAGCGAGAAAAAAATCAAAAATACCATTGGAGTGACAAAAATCGTTTTTAACTTTTTTCTTTTTTGTATAGTGGATATATTTTGACAGATACTTGTAACATAACCAAGAAGTTTCAATTTTTTTTTGTTATTGAAATAAAAAGAGAAAAAACACTTTGAATCTATAACAATAAATTTAAAAAAAATAAACTTAACATAATTATTCATTATTTAAATTATTTTCACAATGAGTTAAGATGGATATTACAAAACGAAATGTTTAATTATCAACTGACCATAAAATAACTACTATAAAATGCTTCATAGTGACGTCATACAAACGATTTCTCATCCATATACAATTTCCCTATAAAATATTTCTCCAGCACTGAATAAAAATACTTCCCTTGATATATTTGTCAGTTCTGCTAAAATTATTTTCTCAGTAACCATAACAATTTATTTAGTACTGAATAAATTTCTTGCTGATTTCCATTATGAAAAAAAATTTTGTCAGTATTTTTTACTGAAAAAGCAAAAGCGAGAAAAAAATTAAAAATGCCATTAGAGTGACTGAGATCGTTTTTTCCTTTTTTATTTTGACAGATGCGTGTAACATAACCAATAAATTTCAATTTTTTTTGTTTTAAAAAAAAGGAACAAAATTCTCTTTAAATCTACAACAATAAATTAAAAAAAAATAAACTAAACATAAGTATTCATTATTTCAATTATTTTCACAATGAATTAAGATGAATGACACAAAACGAAATGTTAAAATTATTCATTGACCACAAAAAATCAGCCATCTTTATTTTTCCTATAAGATATTTCTCCAGTACTGAATAAAAATACTTCTCTTGATATAGTTTGTCAGTACTGCTATAATTATTTTCTCAGTAACCATAACAATTTATTCAGTACTGAATAAATTTCTTAAGGCTGATTTCCATTATGAAAAAAATTTTGTCAGTATTTTTTACTGAAAAAGCAAAAGCGAGAAAAAAATTAAAAATGCCATTAGAGTGACTGAGATCGTTTTTCTTTTTTTATTTTTTTATTTTGACAGATGCGTGTAACATAACCAATAAATTTCAATTTTTTTTTGTTTTAAAAAAGAGGAACAAAATTCTCTTTAAATCTACAAATTAAAAAAAAATAAACTAAACATAAGTATTCATTATTTCAATTATTTTCACAATGAATTAAGATGAATGACACAAAACGAAATGTTAAAATTATTCATTGACCACAAAAAATCAGCCATCTTTATTTTTCCTATAAGTATTTCTCCAGTACTGAATAAAAATACTTCTCTTGATATATTTTGTCAGTACTGCTATAATTATTTTCTCAGTAACCATAAAAATTTATTCAGTACTGAATAAATTTTTTGTACTGGAAATATTTTTTATTTCACTCGCACTTTAAGAAAAAATTAATTTTTTATCCCGCCTTGACTATTTTGTCAGTATTTTTTCATAATGGAAATCAGGCTTTATACGGGAAATGTTTTGTATTTCTCTCGCACTTTAAGATAAATTATATTATTATCATAATTTGACTATTTTGTCAGTATATTTTTCATAATTGAAATAAGGCTTAAAACCAATACCATTTCTCAAATCACATTTAATGTACATATGTAATTGGCAATTTATTACAACGATTGTACAATGGCGACGATCGCGTTAAAAATAAAAAATCTTTAAAATCCTTTCTACTAGTATGTCATGATACATACATAAAACAAAATATGAGAAATAGTCTAAAGGAAAGGGAAGTATACACGAGTAACGTTTATTTAGTTAGAATTTTAGAATTATATAAAAAGTGATTATGGGATGGGGTAACCAAACGAGACAAAACGAAATACTTGCGTCAAGCGATCGTTTTCAACAGAATATTGAGATGTGATAAATAAAAATGTTGTATATAAGATACCAACACAAATACGTTATATATTATAATATATAAAAAGCACGAACCAAACTAAATGTTATATAAAAATATAATATCATATAATAATATAAATATAATAATTTAATATAATAATGATACTCATCTTCTATCAGGTTTTAACATCACACATGGCACGGTAAAAGCATTTTATGAAATAATAAATAAACTAAAACAACTCGAAATCAAATACACAAAAAAACAAACTCAAACTATATAAACAACTCAATTAACAAAAATGTATCTTTGGATAAAAGTTTCAAATTTTTAAAATTTAAAATGTTTATATATTTTAGGCATTCTTTGTTTTACAGATTTCCCAGCTCACACAGTTTCCACTGGGGTTTCCCTTATGTGAGAACTATATTATGAAATGCCTTTTCAAATCATATTCAAATGGGACTAGTTTCATCATATTTTTGTCCATTTTATGATTTTGTCACATGCTTCTTGAAGTTTCGTTGTCGATTCCATAGTGTCTCTTACTGATAGAATTGCAGTATCCTCAGCAAATGTTGCAACGGGGTCAATCTCTAGTGTAGAGCAGGTAAAAATAGGTACAAAACACTACTCTGCGGAACTCTTGCCGAAATCTTTTTTAGCTCGGAATATTCTTTTTCATATTTTACCCAAAATTTGGCGATTTTCTATGTATGATTTTAAAATCGTATAATATTATTTTGGTAAATCTCTATGTAGTTTGAAAAGTAAAGCTCTGTGCTTTACCTTATCGAAACATCGAAGAAAATAGTAGAGCAAATCATTGTCCTCTCTAATGTATTCTCATGGACATTTGTAAGCCTGCGAACCTGCTATGTGTTTCTTTCTGAAACCAAACTAGTATACTGGAATAAGGTTTCTTTGGTCTTTAGTACTTTTCAATCTTTCAGTAACAGTCTGAGTAAATTGCTTGAGAATTTTGCTAGTGTTGATAAAAGTAAAATTGGTCGATACGATTTTCTATCATGTGGTGGCTTGCCCGGTTTCGGAATCATAATTTCGACCGCTACCTTCTCACGGGAACCTTTTTCAGACAGCTCCTTTATTATAGGCCCTGTTAGCAGATCGTAGCCAGGAACTTTCTTTGCTTTTATGTTCTTAATTTCAGTTTTAGTTCTTTCAATGTTACAGGCCTGATATCTTCTAAGGCCCTGTCCGATTTCTGTAATAATGAAATAATTTTGACATAAGCGAAATAATATATGTATGCAACCAAATTATTACAGCAACTGCGTGTTATAATTTTGACATCTCTGTAATAATTTTAACACAACAACAATGTCGGGCAGTAAGAATATTTTAAATTCTTGAAAGTAATTTTATATATTAAATACTCGCATGTATGTTAATAATTTTTATATGCAATAATTTGTATGAGCATATAGTATGTTATTAAGATAAATAACACTATATTAGGTTCAAACTCTTCTTCAATCATAATTATGACTTATTAGTTATAAACTATTTTAATATTCACTTTAATATTAATTTGTACACACTTTTTAAAACGTTTTGTAGTTTGAAATTTCAAAATTAACAAGTCAATATTATCACAGAATTCGGACAGTAAACGAACTTACATCAAAATATGAAAGAGCAAATTATTTCGCTTATGTCAAAATTATTTCATTATTACAGAAATCGGACAGGGCCTAAGTTAGATATTCTGGGCTTATCAGCAATGTTTTTGTGATTGATCTGTCGACCTAGAGGTTGAAATGTTTCTTCAAGATGTTCAGCTAACAGATGAGCCTTGTCTTTCGCACTTCTAGCCCATTCCCCATCACATGTTTTGATTGAAGATTCCAGAGGGAATAGACGGTATCTTTAGTTGGAGCTAGAGGACAAAGGTATTTTATAATTGATTCATTTTTCAGTAAATTTCTGAGTGCTTTAATTTTGATACATAAGTTGTTTAGTGGAGTTTCATCTTGCAGCATACGCGTAGTCTGCTATTTCTTTCTGGCTGTTCGTTCTTCCACCAATAGTTCTCTTAATTATATTGGATAAATAACAAAATTGTCTTTCCTCAATGATAATTTTGGGGGATGGGGGGTTGCATTCTCAAGCGAACCATTGTATGACATCAAGCAGCCTGTCTAGTTCATCATTTTCACTTTTGCTTGAAACTTGAAGTTCTATTCCTTCCTCTACTAACTGGTTGAACAGTTCCCAATTTGTTTGGTTATTGTGAGATGAGGTGAATTGGATTTTCTATTACATTTTCACTAACCGTCATAATAACAGGAGAATGATCAGATATTAGATATTCGTCATTTTCTAAGACGATGTAACGTGCCGATATGCCTTTATTGATGTAAAAATCTATAAGATTTGAAATTTTGTTAGAATCAGATTGCCAGTACGTTGGTCTCCTTCCTGCGTAAATGTGGCGTTCACAAATACGACGAATAATCACGCCACAACAGTGAAGTAATAACAAAATAATAGAATTAAGATTTCGATTCAAATTCTGTAATTCGCTAGAACTATTGCAACATAGCCTCACAACATATAAATGAAATGTAACATACTTCAAGTCCGGTCGCACATGCCTGATGAGATGGATTTGATCTTTTCGATCACACAACGAATCAATGACGTCATCAGATCGAAACCGGCCTAGCGAACGAATATTACAGATCACATACAAGATGCCATATATTTCAAAAGACAAACGTCTTCATCGGCTGGTTGATTCAGCGCCTTAGCTGTCAATCAATGCCACTCTCTAGAGTTCAAGTTCAACTCACATCATTATCATTAGCTGTCACGATTACGGCACTCAGCATCACTTATTACACTTCTACAAGCTGTTGCCCGTTCTGATGGATGTGTTCTATAACAAATATATCTAGGGATTGATGCATATGAGCTGCTGGTAAAATGTGTTTCTGATATAAAGCATGTATCAATTTTCTCAGTATTTAAAAATAGTTCTAATTTTGCTAGGTGATGTGTTAATCCGTTTGCATTTCATTTGGTTATTCTTAATAAGTAGTAGTAGTAGGTTTGCGTGGCTGATCCCTTATTTTCTGTAGTTGCTTTGCAACCTCACATCCTCGGTAGCTGGCTGACATTTTTTTATTTAACCTAAACAAATTATATATTGAACTTTTTATAATTGGTCATTTTTCAAATTTATGTTTTTATGAGAAATTCTATTTTATAATTTTTCTTTTAATGTGACACCAGACATTTCCTGTCATACCAAGCGCGTATTATTTCAAGGGTATGCTTGAATATAACTCGATTTGGTTAGTCATATACCAGTAAATCATGATAATATTATTAATATATAATAAATTTAAGGTTGATTAAAACTAAAATGTATAAACGTATAAATGTGTTACTATTTAGAATCATCACATGAGTTCAAGATTTACTGGAAAATCCAAAGTTATTTTTAATGTTGTCTTATATGTTAGTTTGCATAAAATTCAATTTCTGTATCCAACTTGATTTGATATTTATTTTTTTCAATATTTAATTCTGTTATGATTCAAAACTACACTATCGTTGAAAAATAATTTGATTTAACAATCATCACCAGCTCTTATTCTTAGTATTTATTCAATATTCTAAGTATTATAACATTATTATTATAAATACACTATTTAAAATTATATTTTATAAACCATAATAAAGAACATGAATGATGATGTTATATAAATATATGCATATATTAGGAATCACAAAAAAATATATCATTTTAGAAATACAATAAAGTACCATTCACTTGTGACCTTACACTGTAAAGGTGAAATATATAAATAAACAAATATTTAATCGGTTAGTAAAAAGAGTGTTAATCAAATGATTAAAATTAATCAAATGATTTTGTCTATTAAATTAAAATAACAACAATTTCCGGTTAATCTTTGTCATACACAAATTGACGTTAAATAATTAATTAACATTGGTCAAGTAATCTTAGCGAGCACGATGTCAAATTGGTGATTGGTGACTTTAATGCTAGAGCTGGCAGAAATCAGTCCGGCTTATGCGATAATATAGGTCCATACTCTCGACACGAAACTGCGACCGAAAATGGGGAAAGAATAATGTACTTTGCGATCGCTCATGATCTCAAAGTGGCATGTACATTCTTTCCTCATAAAAACATCAATTTGGAAACATGGACATACCGAAGCCAAATTGACCATGTGTTGATTTCTGAGGGGCGGGCTTGGGTTGTCCAAGACGTGAGATCTTCTCGGTCATCAACAAAATTCGTAGGCAGTGATCATTATCTGGTCACTGCAAAGCTACGATGGAAATTTTCGTACAAGTCAGGGAGAACAGGAGAATATACAACGCGGTTCTCCTGTGATGGTAAGATAAATGAAGAAATGCAACGAAAATATCAAGATCTTGTCAGCAATAGCATTTTACGATCCAATTATTCATCTGATGATGTCTGGGAAGTATTGAAAATCTCGGTTGCCGATGCTGCACAGCACATTCTCTTTATAGTAAAAACTAAGCCCAAAAATGATTGGTTTGATGAAGAGTGTCGTCTTGCTGTTGAGCAACGCAATATAGCCCACAACGAAGCGCGGACTCGGTCTACAATTGCAAGGAAACACAAGGCAGTTCTTGCTAGGAGGACAGCTAAACGCATTTGTAGACAGAAGAAGCGCGAATGATGGAAGGCCAAGGTCTTAAGAGTACAACAACTCAGCAATGAGCACAATTCGCGTTGTTTCTTTAATGGAATCACCGAATTGTACCATACCTTAAGATCTCGGTCAACTGCCATTCGGGACCAGGATGGAAACCTCTGTGTTAATGTCGATGCGGTACTCGATACATGGCGTGAACATTTTTCTGATCTACTTAATGTTCCACATGTATCACAAGCTGTATTTGAATATCCTCAAATACAGATCGCAGAGATGTTCATTGAGGATCCATCCTATGAGGAATTTACAATGGCCATTCAGAGATTAAAGCAAAATCGTTCACCAGGAGTTGATTGCATTAATTCAGAGGTCTTTATATTCGGAGGCCTAACTTTGTGAACTGTATGTTCGATTGGTATGGCGAAATGAAGTTATGCCTGACGAATGCAAAGTGGTCGCGTTATGCCCAATTTTCAAGAAGGGTGATGGTTTGAGATGCTTATGGTGGTATAGCTTTCCTTTCCTCATCATACAAGTTACTGTCATACATTATCTTGGAAAGAATTACCCCTCTGGCGGAGGAAATTGTCGTTGACTACCAAGGAGGATTCCGTTTAAATCGGTCAGTCACTGATCAAGTTTTTCGCTACGGATGATTTTTTCCAAGTACTACGAAACATCTCGCGATGTACACCAGTTATTCCTAGATTTCAAGCAAGCCTATGATCAACCGAGAGAGGCTATGTTATGCGCTTGAATATTAAGGAATACCGAAAAATATGTTCATCTGTGTCGAATGACAGTAACGCAGTCACAATGATGTGTCAAAGTTGAGAACAGGCTATCGAGAACTTTTGCAATAACTTCTTGTGTTGGACAAACAGATGCGCTGTCCCTGATATTTTTTAGTCTCATGTTGGAATGATCCTTCGTAAAAGTGAAACACCTCAGGACAATATCATATTCCGACAATTCAATCAACTTTTTGCATATGCAGATGATATCTGTGTGGTTGAATTAAATGGCAACGGAGTGAAAGAAATACTTGATCCACTGAAAAAGTGTTCAACTTCCGTTGGTCTCAAAATTGACGAGTCCAAAATCAAATAACTGATCTCTTTGAAGGAGTAATGAGATTCAAGTATCTTGGATCTCTCATTACTCACGATAATAGTGTAGGAGAGAATATCAAAGTTCGCCTTGCCCCTGGAAATAGGGCTTTATATCCTCTACGTCCACTTCTGAAATCAAAATATCTTGCAAATACCAAAAGCTGAAACTGTACAGAGTATTGATTAGACCCGTGGTCATGTATGGATGTGAGAGTTGGACCTTGACGAATGAATATGTAAGATTGCTTCTAACATTCGAGAGAAGATCATGCGTGTGATATATGGCCCAAAACGCGACGATGATGGCACATACCGAGTTCTATTCAATCAAGAGATCAGGAATTGAATGCAAATTCCTGATATCGTGCATGAAATCGAAGGACAGCGAGTACGCTGGATCGATCACGTTCTGCTTGCTTGCTGCCTGGTTGCTTGCTACAATATGAAGAGCTGGCTCGTGATCGAAACTGATGAAGTCAGATTGTTTTAAAAGCCGATAAAATAAAGTAATCTTTAACTTTAATTTCTATACTATTAATTGAAACGATCAGTGAAAATTTAAGAAAATCTCGTTCATCTTCGTTGAGACTAGCTGTTTATAATTCAACACACTGATGATTTTACATAAATATTGATTGATTGATTGGAGTGTACGGCTTAGCATTTAGCAGAATTTCCTGGAAATAGACCAACCTCCAACATACACACGTTTTACAACAAAACCGAATGTTAAGAATAATTAGTTGTGTTTTTTATTGAAAATGTTTTATACGAGTATAATTCATGAAAATATTGCTTGTATTTTATCACCATTATTTTCTTTTCCAACCTTGAGCCCCTTAACCTAGAATTTGTCAAAACTGTTAACAGAAACCGAAAAAGAGCTTTTTTTCTAAAAACAAAAATAGTAAACAAGGGTTTTCATTTTTTTTTTGACGATTTTTTATGTTTTTTATTCAAAGCCCTCGCAAGAGTGTGTCATTATACAAGTCTGCTTATTTTATTTTACCAATCTCGTCAGTCACCAATACATTAAAAGGTTTCTACCAGACACGAAGTAGTAGTTTTCTTTTTAATTTTAGTTTTAATTGGGTGCAGGGTGGACTTTAAGACTGTCCTAGCTCCTTGTAACTGTTAGAGCTTTTTCAAATGAAGGTTGATAGCTGCCTCAAACTTGTGCATTTTAAATACTCCAGCGGAAACTGAAAACCGACCAACGACTTCCACTTCTTAGTGTGTGTGCCATTTGGATAAAAAGATAAATTTTTTAACTGTGGTAAAAATAATTAAATTTACCTCAATTTTTAACCGAATTGCTGTGCCAAATGCAACCAGTTAAAAAGTTTAAATTTTGACTTTCAATGTTTTTTGGCACAGATTAGTGTCGGGAAAAATTAAATTATTTTATTTCTAAAAAAATAAATAATATCAGTTAAGCAAAATGACTAAATGTTTTATTAAATATATTTCATTGCTTATTCAGCTTTGCAAAATGTACAAAAATTTATTAGAGGTTTGGTAAAAATACCACAGCTCGAAAGAAATTGTCAAGGAATAAATGATTATTATATGTTTTATTTACAACGTAAATTAATAATTTTTAGCGCGCTAAATATTTACAAGTTGGATTTACAAGTGATACCATCAGCTACCATAAAAGCCATTTTAAATGGGAATGAGTGCATAACAAGGAGGTCCTTAAGAATTAACCAGGCCACATATAAACAAATTTTGCAGGTCATGCCAATTAAGCATCATGGTTGGTCAGTGGAATATGAACTAATCATTTATTTGTACTGGATGGCATCGGGTTGTAGTTACAGAGTAGTTGGTGATTTTGCTGGATTAGGCCGTTACACTATTCGTAACATTGTTTATAAAATGTTAAATTTTTTTATTGAAAAAATGCGAAATGTTGTACATTTTCCAAGGGAGGAGGAATTGAGACCTATAGGCGAGAAATTTTGTACGAGAGCAAAAACTCAAATATTTCGGAAGGCAGTTGGAGCCATAGATGGTTGCCACATACGAATAAAATGCCCTGTACTAAAGCACGATGAGTATATTTATTACAAGGAATTTTATTCAATTGTGCTTCAGGCTCTCGTAGACAGTAAAGGGTTGTTTACTAATTATTTTATAGGGTATCGAGGATCTGTTCATGATACAAGGATATTCCAAAACAGACCTTTATATAGGAATGGCCACTTTCCTACACCAAATTATTACATTTTAGGTGATGGTGGATATCGATGCAAGCTGCAGCCGTGCGCCCTGATAACACCCTACAAGAACCCGACGGAAAATGAAAAAAATTCAACACAGTTCATAGTAAAGCGCGAAACGTGGCCGAGTGCTCTTTCGGTATAATGAAAAGCCGTTGGAGGAATATATTTTTTAAGGCACTTGAGCAAAATTTAAAAAATTGTGTCAAAATAGTATCTTACATAATATATGCATTACCAAAGACGACTTTAATATTAGTATGTTGGAGTGCAGCGATGAATTTGATGGTCATATCGATCGAACCGATGGCTGGTATAGTTGTGATAGCAACGAAGGCGTTGCTTTTCGAGACAGTCTATTGAGACAATTAAATGAGGAATATAATTAAAATAAAAAAATTCAAATTTATTTGTGAAATTCATTTTAAATAATAATAAAAATTTATATAAATAAATTAGTTCTGCTTTAAGTCGAGTCTTCGGACTCTGAAATTGACAGCGCAGACACATCAATATTTGGAAACTCTTGCTGCACCATTTGCCCAAAAATTGTCATCGCCGCACTTATTTTTTGTAATTTTTTTGGTTTCTTTGACCAATGCTTTTTCTACATCTAATTTTGTCATTCGAGATTGTGACCGCTGGCTGATTGAGGAAGTTGGTGTTGACCTCGAATAATCAGATGAGAGACCTGGAGATTCATTGTCCACAGCCATTTCCTCATCTGAACTATCCAACGCATCGGGTAGGCTCACAATTTCATCGATGTTACATGACAGGTGTGGTGGGTTAAAATTATCTTTTGTGGAAGCATATTTTCTTATTATATTTAAATAAGGCCAGTTGATAGGCGAGCCTACATCGCCTTCAGTAGTTTTGTCTCCTATTCCACTCCTAGAGCATTTCTGTGTCAAAGACTGTAACATAGATAATACTTTATTTAAAAAAATGTAATATATATGTACATGAGTAATACACTCAAAGGTGATACCTTATACTTCCTAATCAGCTATTGCCACTGTTGACGACACAACCCTGACGATTTACCCAATTCTTCACTTATTTTTCTATAAATATAAAAATAAATAAACATTTTAAATGTCCACTTTTAACATTAATTAAACTTACTTCCACCCTTCCATCCCTTTGATTAGCATTTTTGCCCGTAAACATTCCATCATATTTTATTCGGGTGTGTATTAATTTAGTTTTTTCTTCATGATTCCCTAAAATATAACTAAAAATGAACACATAAATATTTATGTATATAATTACCTTAATTACACGAGTATAAACACCTATTTTTACTTACATTTTGTGTATGCACTTTTCACTTCCCGCTTTCTTTTAATAATTTTATCCATTGTTGGCTCTTGCACGTATTGCGTATATTAATATGTATATAAAATTTTAAATGAAAACAAACAAAATTGTTTAACCGTCAAAACATTAAATAATTTAAAACAACAAAAAATTTTTTAAGTGGTCCGAGACCATTTAAAATTTTTGTGGTGAATAAAAGATAAAATTTTTAACTTTTTAACTTTTTATGCGCTTTTTTTTCGTTTGGCACACACACTTACATAGATGTTCGATGAATAAATTCTCGCTTTGCACCTTCAGTTCGAGGTTTTGCAAGCTTCAAAGTAAACCTATGCGCATTAACCGTTCCTCATGTTACCCGTCCTGGCGTTACAAATGGTGGTATTTTCTCCTTTAATTCTGCACATCATTTATTAATCTATAGAACACGCAGAGTTCAGCAACATCTCTGCGGTGCTGTGGGCTGTCTAGATCTTTCGTAAGTCTGGATTTTTTTCGCATTATTCGGATCACACGCCGCTAAATTCTATCCAGCAACTAGAGAGCGATGCCATTTGATCCACCTACATCCTTTTATATATCAAGGTTTTATATATCTGGAGAACCTGATGCGATCTAAAAAACCGTCCGCATCTATTGAGGAACCCGAGTTTACGTGAGGCTGATTTGGCTAATGTGATTATATGTTCATTCCATTTTAAATTGTCGCGAGTCTTAAAACCAAACAGACGAATTGAGTAACAGCCCACGAAAACTTGGCCTATTACCACAAAAGGGTATTCGTTGTGACTTCTTTTACGCGAGAATGTGCGTATTTGTGTTTTTTCTCGTTAAATTGGACCTGGTTTTTTCAATGTTATATTTCATTAGTTTTCATGTAGAAAATTCATAGATTTATAAAGTATTTAACATACAAATTTTCATTAAAAATACTTTTTTGCTATTAGCCGAATTTATAATAACGGTGTTTTTTTGTAACATTTAAGTTCTTCCACAGACCTCTGCTACCACTGCTCAAATCAGTTACTAAATCTACTACATGGCATCCTACAGACTCAAGTTTATTTTCTGTTATCATTATCAGCCATTTCGTCACTTGACTATCGTATCCGTAAAATATTGGTTGTTTCAATTTTTGAAAATACCGAGTGCTATTATAACTTGGCATTATATACCGCGTTGCCATTATACATAGTTTGATGGTGATATAAAATCATTTTTCTTATCATATTCTTTTAATTTTCATTTCATCTGCTACGATCATGCATACCTTCTCATATTGGGTTAAGACAAGGTTTCGAGAAGTTTAAATGCTATACCAAGGAATACGAGAAGTTTAAAAACAATTCCTGGTTCGATTTTTATTTTACCGACCCACCTTCGAAGATTTAATTTGAGGTAATGGGAGGTTACTTTTTCTTAATAACCCATAGCAGTATGTAAAACAAGTGTTTTTACAATATCATTCACTTCCCATTTTTATACCTTCCTTGGAGGGTTTTACAATTTCTAGATTTTCGGGGTAAATATTTTTACTATTTCTTTTTTAACCCACCATTTTCTTCAGTCAACTTTCGATTTTGTTCAATCAGTGTTTTATTTAATTTCACCAATTTGTCATTATCTTATCTGATTCAGTTTTGATAGCTTCAATTCAAGCCAAGTGATGTTTTTGGTAGAAAGACCAAAAATTGAACTATATCAGTATACGAATTAAATATTAGAAACAAACCAAAATTTTTACTTATTTTAGCTTACAGATTCTACAGGTTCAAATATATTTTCTGACGCAGGTAAATTGCTATCCATGTTTTTATCTGGCGCGGCTTCAATTTTCGTACTATATAAAAATAATAACATATGTAAATTAGGAAAATGAACGTTAAAAAAGTTTGATAGGATTTGCGTACACTAATTCATTTATGATGGTTCTATATGTCATACAGCCATCCTCAATTGGCGACTGCTGCAAGGGATATTAAGACTGAATTCTTCGATTTATAAATTCATACTTGAAAAAACATCATCTTTCAATTTTCGAGATCAGTTTGCACCATACTTGAGCAACCTATGCTTTAAACTTTTTAAATAACCAGCTCAAAATGCTTGAAGCAGATCTATTGAATAATGAAATGGCACATTTTCTGTATTGAAATTGCTACAGAATTTTTGGAAATCTAATAAAACGATACTTTGTATCGTTTCCATCATTTCGTTTTAATTCTTTGCTCATGTTGCTATTGCAACCACTCACTTAACACAACACCACTATAAATATTTGAGAAGGAAGGAATATCGTCGTATAAAACTATGTATGATGCGAGTAGCAAAAGTTCACTTAGTTGACCAGAAAAAAAAAAACAAAAAAATATTTTCTTATTTATTCTTAATCTTAGTTATTTTTATTTTCCAAACATAATCGTAGATTTTGGGCAACCTTTTCGGGGAAACGTTACCTACATCTTCAAAACTACTAGAATATAGTTTACAAGGACGGTGTAATCGTTCCATATGCATTTTGACATTCATTGAATATTTGTTGTTCTGTTTCTGTTGGTGGTGGAATTTCGTCTAATAATAAGCTATTTTGCGGTTTGTCATTTCCATTTAAACCATCGTGAATTTTTGAAAGACGTCTCAAAAAAACTGCACAGGTCTTAGTAACTTGGATTTTTAATAAAATTATATAAGAGTTGACTACTAAGCGAAATAAGTTTTCGCTTTCGGCTCTCCCCTCGTATATGAGTTTTAGACAAAAACTCATTTACGACTTTCTGATTCATGAAATTATATTACCAAACAATTTTTTATGATTGTGATATTATATTTATGTATAAAATGTTGAAATATTAGTACAAGTAACTTGAATAAATGTTGAAGAAACAATGTAACGAAATGACACGGCTCAAAATATGAAAAAATAAACAACAGCCATTAAAAATCAAAAAAACAGCCAGTTTTTTTTTAATTAATAACCGAAAACAGTTTTTTCTGAAACACTTACAGGGTGTCCGCCGTAAAGGTATACTACTTTGTTTGTAAATACTTTTTTGAGCCCTTTTGAGCACATTTTTCATTACATTCTCACACATTTCACGCGGTATTTCATTCATTTCATTCATTTCATCACAAATATTTTGTTTGAGCTGCTCAAGCGTTTCTGGTTTGTTTGCATAAGCCTTGCATTTCAGATATCCCCACAAAAAGAAGTCCGGAGCAGTGAAATCAGGCGACCGTGGAGGCCAATCAGCATCACCATTTTTTGAAATAACTAGTTGAGGAAAGAGGTCTCGCAGTAATTCCATTGTAATCCTGGCTGTATGCGTTGTGGCACCGTCTTGTTGATACCACATGTTAGTCAAGCTCAAAGCATGCAGTTGTGGCGTTAAAAAGTTTTCAACCATATCACGATATCGCTCCCCATTCACAGTTACCGTTACGCCGTTTTCATTTTCAAAGAAGTAAGGTCCAATGATTCCTCCTGACCAAATTGCACACCAGACTGTCACTTTTAATGGATGTAAAGATGACTGATGAATAATTTGAGGGTTTTCCGTTGCCCAGAACCGAGTATTCTGTTTATTCATATATCCATTCAAATGAAAATGTGCCTCGTAACTCATTATGATTTTTCATAAAAATCGGGATTGTCATGGGCGAGCTGTAACATCTTATTGGCGTATGTGCGGCGACGTAAATGGTCTTGTGGAAGAAGCTCTTTTGTCAAGTGAATCTTAAATGGAAACAAATGCAAATCCTTGTGCAAAATTGTGGTCAAACTTGTTCTTAAAAGACCAAGCTCCTAAGCACGGCGTCGAATTGAGTTTGATCGATTGTTCTGAATACTTTCTTGAGCAGCAGTAACGTTTTCAGCCAATCATGCAGTTCAAAGTACCCCATGCTTGGGCCTTTTACCTACAGACCTTCTTTCTTTGAAATCATTCACTACACGATAAATAGTGCTTTTTGTTGGCACGTTGTTTCTCTCAAAAAATTGCACGTAACTTCTTATTGTCTCAGTAATCGTTGATAGATTTTGATAAAATGTTTTAACGATTAAAACACGTTGGTTTATCGAATATTTTCCCATTATACATTTGCCACGTGTCTACTTCACGACTGCCAAATATGAACTGTCAAGACTAACGTTTACCAAAACGGCGACAGCACAAAGTAGTATAACTTTCCGGCGGACACCTTATATTTTTGACACCTTTTTTTTACTATGGCTTCTTTCATTGTCATCGTAAAAACCAATAGGAAGTAAAGTTGATTCCCCTTTTTTATAGGTTATAGACTACAGATAGGCCTATCCAAAAAACATAGTAAGATGTTTGCCAAATAGTCAAAATTTTAAGATATGAATTTTCTTAGATGTTCATATAGTAAAAAATTTATGGAATTAGTAGTAAGTTACATAATGTGGAAAAAATCGTATATGATGATTCGCCTGAATATATTCTTTTTACTAATACTCACATTTTTATTTTGTTGTTTTAGAATTATACTTAGGATAAACTTCAGATTCGTAGTTACATTACATTATTGACACTTATTAGTTACATGTAAATAATTTTAGTTTTTACACAAAATTTTTTACAAAATGAAAAGTGAAAAATGCAAAATATGTAAGTGTTACTGACATCTATGTGTATAAACTTAGTGTTTTTTTTTTAATATTATCATTGAAAATGTCAATCTTTAGATACATTTATTTATTGTATTCTGAAATTTAAATTAATCACAAACGTTGAATACTTACGCTTTGGAGTTTTTATTTGTTAGATATACGTGTGTGCATATTCGGATACCTGGTTTACATCGATTGAGAAATAAATTCTAGCGAGGTTTGGTAAATCGATCAGGGATGTCGTTGGAATGCGGCAACGATACTAAGGGCTTCGGTATGCTGGGTAATTGTAACCCTTTTGTATCCAGTATGATAAGTTCGAAAAGAGTTGTAACGTTCCTTCCATATTATGCATATGAAATTTATGAGATTTTAAGGTTTAAGGTTTCACTGTGATTTTCATATTTTATATTTTATTATACCTTTGTACAATGAACAAAGTGAAAATATTGGTATGACATTTTTTTTTTGATACGATTTACGCACGAAGCCTCTTATTCGAGGAATGAAATTTCTTTTGTTAAGGATGAAAACCAAATTTTATGTTTTGGCGGGAATAAAGGTTTTATTCCATGAAAAAAATTGACTGACAGTCAAAAAAGAAGAAAAGAGAAAAATATTGTAAAACTACATCTAAGAGACAAAGACAACGTTTTTATTTATTTATATATTTAAAGTAAAACTGTATTGCAAAATTTTGACAGCATAACCAAAAAAAAATCCTTGTCGGACTTCGTTTTGTAATTTTTTAACTGTTAAGTAAAAATTAAGTACTAAATATTACAAGTCTACACGAATATGAATTTATTTAAATCCAATTTTAATTTCAATATTATACGAAACCAAATTTATTTGGCAGTTGACTATAAAATTGTTAGTGTGCGAAAATAATTTCTCGTCCTTCACAAATTGTATGTGGAAGTATATATACAAGTCCGAATATCAAACGGATATGTCTAATTATAGACCTATCTCGGTATTAAATGCTCTATCAAAAGTGTTTGAAAACATTATGCTCAAGAGGATCAACAAATTTCTAGAAATGAATAACATTATTTATAAACTACAATTTGGTTTCACGGCTAAATCAAATACAGCAGCTCCATGATTGTATTTTACAGATTTTATCAGTAGAGCTATTGACCAACGATTATACTGTGGTTGTCTATTCTTAGATTTACGTAAAGCTTTTGATACTGTTAAACATGACATATTACTTATCAAGCTTAATAAGTTAGGTCTTACACGAGTGCCAATTTATTTAAAAGCTATTTAACATGTAGGACTCAAATAGTGAAAATAAATAACAGTACCAGCTCAAAAAAACTCTGAGTCTAGGATTACCATAGGGCTCAATCTTGGGTCCGGTATTATTTAACTTATATATAAATGATATTTGCCTTGAGAAACCAAACTAGTAGGTAATTTACAATTATATGCAGATGACTGTGTGGTAATGTATGCGGCAGAAACTCTTAAAGTACTATTCTCACAGATGCAACGCGATTTGCTGACACTAAAAGGTTAATTTCATCTAAATCATCTGATACTAAATCATGATAAAACGAAGTACTTGCTATTTGAAAATAGGAAACTAGATGTAGACGTCTTAAATAACCACCTCATTACTTATAATTCTTTCGTAATTGAAAGAGTTACTAAGCAAACTTATTTGGGATTGGTGATTGATAGCTAACTTAATTGGTCGAGTCATATTGACAAAATTAAAAAAACTTTATTACCATATATTTTCGCTATCATTCGAGTAAGACACGTTCTGCCTAAAAATTCCTTACTGCTTTTATACTTTGCCTACATCCAATCGCGTTTAGTTTATCTTAACCCGATTTGGAGTGGCTGCGCGGAGTATAAAGTGAAAGAATTAGAGATTCTGCAAAAGAGAGTATTAAAGTATATAATTGGTGCACCGATCAGATACTCGACCAAGCAGCTCTTTGAACAATTTCAATCGCTTAACTTCTTAACTGATCGAGAACTCTTAATCTTGGTCTATAAAATTATAAATAACGAAATAAAACACACCTTTCATCTAGTTAAATTTCACAATCAACATGATCATAACACAAGAAGAAAGTCACATTTTGTAGTAGATTATTTTAGATCTGGGTCTTCCAATAATAACTTACTATATCGTGGTCTACCCAGATATAATAGCCTTCCCCAACATATTAAATACACTACCGACTCAAAAAAATTCAAAATTAAAATTTCAGAATACTTAAAGCAAAACTGAAACTTGTGAAAATGTGTAATTGATACAAATGGAAATTTTATTTAGTTTGAAGTTTGTTGAAGTTTGATAAAACTTGAATGGAATAAATTATGTAGATCTAGTATATAGTATACCTTTTTGTTTCAATTTTTATTTTTTATTAATGAAAATTAGTTAATTCATTAATATAGATATGTATTTTTCCTTTTATTATATTGAATGCTTATTCTATATAGTATAATGAAATAATAAATTGCGCAAATTAAATTAAGTTAAGAATATTGTGAAGTTGCGTTATAATCCTTAGGGTTTGAGCAACTGATAAATAATCATAATGAAATATTGAACTTCTTGCTTATAATTAACTATATTATATGATAAATTTATGTGTCTACTGAAGAAGTTTAGTATTCAGTTTTATTTTAAATGTAGGGTAAATCACCTAATAATAGGCCCCCTTAAGCGATTTATTTTATTTACAGACAAATTGTAATTTAACTAGTTTTCAAATTTTTCAGAAGTTATATTTTTTTTTATCAGCTAACATTATAGAACTTAAAACGACTTCAATACTATAAATATTTTAATAGAACATATCTAAAAACTGGCATAAATTAAGAAAACCAACTTTTTCTAGTAATGGGCCATGTTTATTCAGTAATGGGCCTTTTGATTTTACTAGTAAAAAGCCCCTTTCGTCCTATGGTAACTACCTGAATTGAACACGAAAGGAAAATGAGAAATACAACTTGCATATTATTTTAAAAAAATATAATTTTTATGTATTCAAGTTATAAGTTAAACAACAAAAATAGAGTACGTAAATTCATATATGAAATGACTAATTTAAAACAAAATTAGTCATTTAAAGGAACTAAATTAAAATCACATTTCAATAAAAGCTACTATAAATTGCACTTTAAGCTGTAGCTATTTGCAGTCTTAAATAATTTGGTTGGGTGTACAAGCTGAACATATAAACTCAGTAGTAATACTTGTCTCAGCGCAGTCCATGTGGTATCTCCGAAACTTGCATATACTGCAAGCAACTCCCAATTTGGCATTAGTAATGTGTCCAGCACATTTAAAGCACATTCCACACGTCACGTTCGTATCGTACTCATCCAAATTCAATTTACGAACGTGATTTTCACTAGCGATATTGCCAGTTCCCGGAACTTTAGTTGAATGGTCATCTTTCGTAATGTTTCGAAAAACTTCCCTTAATTTTACTGATGCACTTTTCTTCGGTTGAGGCTTTTTACGTAATTTTCTTTCATTTCGTTCCATTTTTCGCTTTTCTTTAAGCATCGCTTCTTGATTCTTTTTGTCTTTTTTAACTTGTCTTTCTCTGATTCGATTTTCCTTTTCAATTTCTGTTATTCGTTTCTTATTAATTTTATTTTCTTCCGCTTTCTGATATGGTGTTGATGAAATAATAAAGCTTCGTTGTTCAGAATATTTAACACCTTTGCGCACAGGAGTTTCAGGGACAGTTAGAAAGGTTTGAATTTGAATATTTGGATTATCTAGATACATCACTGGTATACCAGACAAATTTTCATTTTCTGGGCCACTGAACTATAAAATTTTGTAAAAAAAGTAGCAGGTATTATAAAATGTAAATTACTAAAAATAAAATAATGCAAATAATTTATACCTCATCAATGAATTCAATAGTTTGGATTTCTTGCGAAAGTGTACCAAAAACTTCTTCAGGCTCGGTTATTTTTGGGTGTTCAATGTTGTCGTTTTCGTTTTCAACAGCAACATCGTCGTCGAAGATAAATGTGTTATCCATCACCTATAGGTAATTCAAAATAAAAGTATAAATATTTTATAGTTTTATAAGGTGCAACCGATTCTTACATTAGCTATACTTGTATTTGAAAGGAACGCCCGATAAATTTGCTCTAGTATTAAGAAATCTTCTGCAGGACTCTCTGGACGATTTTCAAACTGCATGAGTTTTTCTGGCCCAACAATATTTTTAAACATTTCAAAACTAATTGAGCTTTCAACTATATTTCCTCTGCCATCGTCGTTGCCGCTACCTGTACATTGAAAATTTGAAGAATTTCTTCCTAAACATTTGGAATAATCTATCGCATCCGGGTTGAATGGATATAAACCGCAGGTGCGGAAACCATTAATAATTGAAAATTTGTTGATGTACTTGTCGATTACCGTTTTTAAAATTGGCGCGAAGCAAGCTTTTGTAAGTTTTTGATCGATGTTATCTTTTCTCCAATTAAGAACTGCTTTTTGCCAGCCGGTTTTCAATGGTTTAAAAATGGATACGTCAGCTGGTTGCAAAATTCTTGTTGAATTCGGGTATAAACATATTAGGATAATTTTTAATTTCTCACACAGCTTAGACAACTGATAGGTCAGATGTGTTTTGTGACCATCAACGTATAAAATAACGGGAAACTTAACATTTTGTGCCACAACGCTCGGATAAAATATATCCTCAATATATTGGTAAAAGACTTCGGTAGTCATCCACCCAGAATCAGACTTCAGCCACATAAGACCATCTGGAATTGAGTTGATTACATCAACTGGCACGCGTTTGTAAGGGTACACCAATAATGGAGGTACTACAAAACCAGATAAAAACTAAACATGACCGTCAAATTTTCCTTGGCTTGCCCACGATCGATTTCATACACGTTTTTTGAACCTGTAAGAATATGTCGTAACTTTCAATTCCATTTTCTATTACTATTTTATTAACAAACATTACCTTTAGGAGCAATTACTTTCCCAGTTTTAGGACACATTAAGAAGTTCGTCTCATCTCCATTGAATATTCTTGAAGGATCTTCAAGAATATTTAAAAAATTTTTGTCTGCTATATAAGTTTTGATTTGATTGAACCATCCGCGAATATTTGTCTCGGCTACTTTTGAACTGGCATCAGTTATCGGTTCTGGAGTTCGAGCTGTAAGGTTTGGGTGGCGTTTAAGGAAACTGTCATACCAATGATTTCCCGGAAGATTATTTTTAAATGGATTAACCCGAGGGGTAGCGTCTAAAAATATTTTTACTGCATTCTGAACATCCTGCTTTCTGCGTGGAAACCCTTTCGCGTGATTCGCAATAAGCCATTCAACAATATGTGTTTCTTCCTCAGAAGTCAGAACAGGTGATGGTCCAAACGTGCATTTTTTTGCTCTGTTATGAATCCTATTTTGTATTGTCGATCTAGGAATATTATATTTGCGAGAAGCAGCGTGAATTGACAAGCCATTATTTATGTCCGTTAGTGCCATTTCAATATTTTGACGGTTGTAATTTTTACCAATTTTGGGCATTTTTCGGAAATATTGGAAACTTCAAATGAATAAAAGTGATGATAATGATTTAGAATAATCGAATTAATGAAAATGTTTAAGCTGTGTTTTATTGGGAGCTTATAATTGAAAAACGAAATTTAATAATTAACTCCATTTATAAGCCCTCATGGCCCATTATTGAATAATATAAAGATTTTCGGCCAGTTATAAGCCCCAGAATATTTATTCTAGGCATTATTATTTTAATATTTTACTAGTTGAATTTACTTTATTTTTATTTCTTTTATTAGAAAAATAAGTATTCTTACACGTAAAATTATAATAACTTATTATAAATATGAAAGAAAAAATCAATCTCTTAAGAAAACCAGTAATATTTACCAAATTTTTTGATCACTCGAACACACGTCTAGTCACATTTGAATTTCTAACACGACTGAAAAATTAACTTTATTTTGTTCACATATAACTAAAGAAAACAAATATAGTTTTAATAATGTACCAATAGGAATATCAATTTTTGGCGCGAAAATAAACTATTGGCTAATTTCGGCGAGATCGGCCCATTACTGGGTGGGTGGCTTACTACTAGGCATTTTACCCTACTTAAAAATATGAGTCAAATTTATAAATAAAAAAAAAGTGTGAGTATGACTGCAATAAAAAGTATTCGATTTGATACTTTTTATGGCAGTCACACTACCGCAAACACAAATTTTTTCCAGTCAAATTTGACTGAGAAGGCTTTTTGTTTCGTTTGCACTACTATTTAAAATATATTTTTGTCTCATTTTAATATTTACTGACAGTCAATTTTTATCATGAAATAGAACCTTAACTATGTATATGAAAAAACTGATATTTTTTGGTAGAATATGGTTTGATCATTAGTAGATAGTAGGTCGAAAATAAATTTTCAATAAAATTTATTAAATAAAATGGATAAAAACTTAAAAGTGATTACATTAAACTTATATGATAGTATTTGCTTGCAAGTAATATTAAAAACTTTTTGTGTAAACAATCGATGTGATATCTAAATTATATAAACTTACTGGGATGAATTAAGATTATAAACATAGTCAAAATCTAAACAAAAGAGTATGTGCCAGTATCCGGTGATTAAGTTACATACACCGTTGGATTTTGGCTGTTTAGTTTCTGTGTATATGTCACCACAATTTCATGTATGGTGAATTATTCATGTTTTTTATAATAGCGTCAATTCATAAGTCGATTTAGGAGGAGTGTGAAACGTTAGTGAGTGGTCCAAATCCGAAGTTTATTTTCCCACAGTTAGAAATAATACGAGGTGTTTCGAAATACAAGGTGTTGTTGGACTTATAGACGCCATTTATATTTTGTGAATAATTAAAATCCCAGAGTCAATCTGAAATATTTTTCATTTATCATATTAGTTGTGTAAACTTTAGTTAATTAACCAATCGTTAACATTTAAGTACCTTTATTAGTTGGTACATTTTTTAATATTAATATATCTATAGCAGGATCAATGGTGATGAAAACGGTTTCAACATGTGATAATGCAGGTCAACTACTTTAGTTATTTATTTCCTTTTATTTTTAAATGAAGGATACAGTTTTCTCAACAGTTTTTGTATGTACACATCTATTTTTTAGGGATTTCAATTTTTTTAAAAATAATAATAATAATAATAATTATGCATTTATATTGGAATGATAAATTTAAATTTTTAGTATTCCTGCTAAACCAAAATGTGATCGTAAAATTTGTTTATTTGACCATGGAAGAGTAAGTTGAGTGAATTGACGTGTGGTGGGAAGCGGACGTTTCACTTCGCCATAGCACAGATGTACATACCTACGACCAAAATAATTTCTCTAACGACTGAGATGGGAGTGCTATTGCTGAATTTTAATATAATATCACAATAATATTTTTTTCATATACACGTTAGTCATCTTATTTACCAATTTACCATCTTATTTTATTTTTATTTATTTTTGGCCAACGTTACAGCATATCTAGCATACCAACGTCTTTAGTCACGTTCTTGGAACCTAGTGATATTTTTGATTAACTTTGGCTATACAATTTGTTTTTTAATCGATGTCAACTGGCTATCCGTGACTATGTATTTTTGTGTATGTCTAATGGGTATGAATTTTGGATCATATTGTTTTTAACATGCTTTAAATTCTTATTTAATATTTCATAATAAAAAACATTAGTTTTTAGTTTGGTAAATAATGCTTTGGATGGATGGATTGCGAATGCTTGTTAATTGGGGATTGTACAACTTATTACATATAGATGACATTTTTTATTTAGTATCTTTGTCTGTCTATTTCTAACTTTGCAATATTTTTGGAGGCTCGAAGCAGTCCCAACTCCTGTCCGTATCGGGATTCGGTCCCGGTACCACCCGCTCCATCGCAGCTTTAACCGATGCGCCATTTTGTTGGTAAGTACATTTTTTACGTTTATTAACGTAAATTAAGTATAAAAGATTTTTTTACGTTGCACAACACTGCCTGATACTGTTAACTTTTTCAGACTAATAATCGTATCGGGAGAACGAACTTATATTATTACATTGGTCGGTCTGATTTCTGTCAACTCTGGCATTTTAGTCACCAATTATCATTCTAAAATCGTGTTGGCTTACATCAGTGGGCGCATTTACATAGACAATTGACAGGTTGGCTAATCTCATATGCAAGCAAAGCTCACACATTCGTGTATCGACTGCTTGGAAATCCAACACCACTTTTACCTGTGGCCTAATGAGAAATTTAACTACAAGATTTCCGAGGTCATCTCCACAAGCTCTAGCCAATATCTTTCTTACATAATAAGGCAGTCAGCTTTTCAAATTGACTGCATGTTCCACGTGTCGATCGTTAATCTTGTGCCCGAGTACTTAAGCGGGGTTCTTGTTATTTTGGCGGTATCAATTTTTTTTTTTGTTGATAGTTTTAACATTTGAATTATTTTACGAATGGCGTTGGTCAGCCCAGCGATCCAACCAGATTTAGTCACCTCCAACGACAAACTCTGTATACTGTGGTGGTCTGAATACTCAATGGTTCTCATATTTAGTTTAAAACATTTACGAAACATGAATGCCCTCCCCAAAGCGCCATTTTTTATATGTATTTTAATTTTACTGTGAATAGTGGCACATTCCTATATACTGCAACAAAAAATCATAAAATTTTCATCATCGCACACTAAATTTTAAAAAATATACGTATTCAATTTTTACGATGATGATTGACAAAACTATTATATAACATTTAAACGCAAAGATTTTATATTAAGCCAAATTAAAATATTTATTGACCAATAATAGTAATTTTATCACAAATACTACGTCTATAACCAATTTTAGAACCGGTTTTACGAAATAGAAATGATAAATATAAAATATAAATTGTTATTTTACTGTTCTATATTTAAACAATACAAAACTTGTAAGATTCAAAAGATAAATAGTAAATATAGAAACGAAATATGCACAGTTCATCATTTCTTATAATAAATTCAATCTTAATTATATAATGAAATCACGAGATGCGAAAAATTTCCCAAACAATTAAATTAAATTTAAATATCAATATCGATTTTATTTTTGATAGGTCACTAGAAATACGGAAAATCTTTTATTTTTTTATACAATACTAATCAAGGAAGTAAACTATGAAATTTTTTGCTATTTTTACAGATTTAAGATAACGCCTTGAAATGAACACATCATACTTGTTTGGGTGGGTGTTAAAAATTAATATAAATGATTTAAAAACTAAAGAAGTGTTAATTAAGAGCTTCATATATTGGTTCTAAATTATTTACTATCTAATAATTGAATAGAGTATTATAATAACGGTTATCAATTTGATCGAGATAAGAAGTCTACTAAGACTTTAGTATTTTAAATTTATTTAATCGATAATTACTATAAAACCGTTATTTTACTATAAATATAATTAACCAGTTTCCATATGAGAAAGCCATAAACAACTACAATATTTCAATAAATCTGAACATACTAACTATTAATAACTAATATGTTAATGAAAATTCGAAACTTTTGAAGGTGGCTATAAAGATTATAACGCGTTTGTTACTGTATGTTTAATGCTAGTAATTTTATTATTTGTTGTTTTGAACAATAAATTAACAACATATAAAACAGGTATTTTAGCTCGGTATAATGATTTAGTTGTGCAACAATTAATTTGATTTAGTATACTGTTTCATTTGATTTTTTTTTTACATTCCTCACAGAGATCGTCATCAACCAATAAATAATCAGTTATCGAGCATTGTAACATCTAATACATAATTTGATACAGTTATACGTAAATGTATAAAGTGAGCCAACATTGTGTGCCTTTAAACAATTTTATTAAACAATATATGTTTACACTTAAATAAGGTTCTAATCAAATTAAGGTTGTAATCAAAAATGGTGACTCTGAAAAAAAAATACAACAGCTCCTACTGTAAAAAGCAAGTGTCTATAGAGTTTTATATTATAAATTATATATTTTATCCTAATTAATTGCAAAGCATACATTGGGACATTCCTATATAATCAAATCATTTGAAGTTTGTGCAGACCTACTATTTACATTTGTCAACATTATTTTATAAATGTAAGATTAAAATTTATACACACACAAAAAATATTGAAGGTTAAAATGAAAATTGAATTGAACAAATTGAATTTGAAGTGACCACCGATATTAATACCTGCGATGTAAGGCACCTATTGAAAGTGTCGTTGGCACTCAAAAAATGTGAATTGTAATAAAAGTTACAGCTAATTAAATGGACTAAAGTAATACCCTAGCAGCCTTCGTTGACTGTACATATTTTTATCTTTTTCTGATTTTTTATTTATTTTAATTTTTTTTTAAATTATAACTCTTGATTTTGATGTTTATACCATTTAAACATTCAGATAAGTGTTGTTCCATTATTTCATTGGATTGCTTCCTTTTTTCATTGTTACTTATTTCATTTCAGGTTTTTGGCCCGGAATCAAAATTATAGATTATAAATTGTAAGTATTGTTATTTTTGTTTCACACCATGTTATTGAACATGTCGATTCCCCGTGTCGTGTTGTCTCTCTTAATGAAATTAAGAGTAATTGTAATCTCTTAATGTAGGTAGCTTGAATGTGCAAAAGTTTGTTACCCAATATTAACGAAATACGTCACCTTTTCTGTGGTTCACCAGTTGACATTCTTTGCTTTTCCGAAACTTTGTCCCTCAATGTCTCAGATTCAGCTCTGGACATTGAGGGATTTAATCTAGTAAGTTAAGATAGGGTAGTTTCCCCACTTGGCTATGGTGGGCTGTGTATGTTTATAGGTAAACACATGTCGTATAAACCAGTAAATACACCTTCTATTTCTCGAATGTTGGTTTCCGATCTAGAATTCGTATTTGTTTGTATTTTTGTTAATAAACGTAGATATTTATTTTCGACTGTGTACAACCCACCTATAACAAGCAAGAGGTGTTATACACAATTTAAAAAATCCCTACTACATATTGAACTTTTATTAAGCTATCTCACCTGCCAGTATGATGAAATATTCATCTCAGTTGACTTCCACTTCGATTTACTACAGGATAGTATGTTTTCTCGAATGTATTTGAATATTTTGCACAGTCTTAATGTATTAGTACATAATACTGGTGAGCCAACTTATTTTTGTCCAACCACTAACGGTATAGCTTTTCTCTTACTGACCATGTTTTATCGTTCACCGATAACTATTTCTTTTTCAATCAGTTATCTCTCGGTTTAGGATCTCATCATGAACTATTAGTATTCTCTACTAATTGTTACTCTCGCCCCGAGCCTAAAAGGTTTAGTTTTAGGGAGTTGTCTAATATAGATGATTCTCATTTAGCACTAGTTTGTAGCTCTATTCCTTGGGATATTATTTTTCTTTTGATTCCTCTACTAGGCAAATCCAGCTTTTCAATGGATTTATTAATTCAGTTTCGATAGTTGCGTTTCTCTAAGATCAGTGGTAATTAAACCTAAATTTCCTCCATGGATGATGTCTGGAGAAATTATGGATGCAATCAGATTTAGGGTAGATAAATTTCGCTTAAGGAAAAGATAAGGAGATAGTTAGATATTTTTAGTCTACAAACAAGCTCGCAATAGGGTAGTAAGATTAATTAGGACAGCTAAAAGTACTTTTTTCCAGGATAAATTAGATCCCTCTCTTTTTCCTAAGGTTTTTTGGCATAATGTTTGATATCTAGGTCTAAGCAGGTGTTGAAATAATGGTATTTTAGATTTCAAAGCTATTAATTCTTATTTTATTAGCTCGAATCCAACTTTGGTTAGTCCTGTTGTTGATTTTAAATCTGAAGAGTGTTCTTACTCTGTTTCATTTTCTAATATTTCCTTTGAGGAGTTACAGTCTACTGTTTGGAAAGTAGAATATTGATAGGATTAGTTTAAAATTGGTGAAACGATTTTTTTCCTGTAGTCTCAAAATATTTATAACACATTTTTAATTTTATCTTAACCTATTCTTCGTTCCCTGAGCAATAGAAACTCAGTAATATAATTCCAATTCCAAAAATTAGCAATCCTGTTGAGTTATCCCAATTTAAACCTGTCAGTATTTTAAGTTCCATTTCCAAAGTCTTTGAGATTGTAGTGAAAAACAAAATTCAGTCCCATATAATTGTTTATAGTTTACTTAATGTCTTTCAATCTGGTTTTAGAAAGTGTCATGGCACGAATACTGCATTATTGAATATCAGCGATGATATTCGGCGTAGTATGGAAAACAGGGAACTGGCTTCTCTCACTTTGTTAGATTTTTCAAAGGCCTTTGATTCTTTGAATCATAACATTCTCTATAACAAGCTTATCGTACAATTTAAATTTTCCCTTTCAGCTGCTAGATCAGTAATAAATTATTTATCAGATCGTTCAGACAGTTTTTTTGGTAGTTGTTATTTTAATTTTCTTCCAGTTCAGGTGTTTCTTAAGGTTCGGTACTTGGTCCTTTATTATTTTCTATGTACATTAATGACATAGAATCCTCGTTTCACCATTGTTCGTTTCACATTTTTGCTGATGATGTCCAAATTTATAGAAATATTAAGTTAGATCAGCATTTTATTGTTAGTAATATTTCTCTGGTTAACGAGTATATTTAGATAGAGTATATAATTGGTATATTTCCAATGAACTTGTTTTAAATGCTAGTAAATCGCAATCTATTGTTATTTACAAAAAATCGTTAGATAAGTTTTCGTTTCCTTGTATTAATCTTAACGGGTCACTCATACCGTTTTCAATTACTGTTAGGAATTTGGGGATAGTTTTTAACAAAACTCTTACATGGGGTGATCATTTAATAAAAGTTAGTAGAAAGGTATTTGGTTTACTTAGTTGTTTGTGGTAGGGTTTACGGATAGTCAGTTTAAAAGGAGAATGTTTATGTCCTATCTCCTTCCGCATTTTCTCTATGGTGATGTTGTCTTATTTGGTATGTTTCAGGAAAATATGTCTATTCTAAACAGATGTTTTAATGCTTGCATTCGTTTTATTTTCGGAATTAGAAAATTTGACCATATAACACCCATACTAGGCTTGTTCTTGGTTGTAGTTTAATTAGTTTTTATGAGTGTCGGATTTGCGCTTTTATTAGAAGGCTACTAAAAACTAAAGAACCAAATTATTTATTCAAAAAATTATTATTTAGCAGGTCGCATTACACCTGAAGAGGCTTAAGTCTTTTTAAGCCGACGAAACCAAAGATTGTGGTGATACAGCGTGACATATCAAATGCGAAACAGCACACAAATTTATTATAAATTAAAGGCACGTTTTTTTATACACTTTAGCAATTATTTTATTATTATAAATTCAAGTTTTATTGAGTTTTCTAAAGCACAATTATAAATTTAGGTGTTCATTCCTTAACGTTTCGAAATCGACTACTTCATTAGTATATGTGTAATATCACAAATTAATTTCGGTAGAACCACTACAATACTACTACATAATATAAAAAAAAAAAAAAGAAACTTGTTGGTAAAGTACCTTAACTGACATAGTGCCACAACTAATGGTTCATCATTGTTGCTCGTCAACAACACCAATCTTCGATTGCTGCCTGCGAGAATTTCTTCTAGGTCTTTAAATTCATCTTTTTTTGTTAGAGTTATTTATTTCTCCATGGAATTCTGTTCCATACAGTATTACAAGTTTGAGATCTGCCGATACGTTTAACTCGAAGTTTCTTGAATGGTGTGTGTGTACAATATAATTAGTTTAAGTTAATTGTTAAGATTTTTTTTATATATATTGTCATATAAAATTATATTGTCATATGTATATCCCCGCTGCTCATCCCATTCTAAATGAGCTTGTACTCAAAATGGGATGTGCGTGCATGGTGTTGACTTTTGGCAGTAAAATATTTAAGTGGTTTTTATGCCTAATGGAAGTAATAATTTTTTACAAGTTGCGCTCCATATGCGCTTTTCCTTCTTAATCAAAATTAAAAGCAATATACAGATAAATAAATAATACATGTGGAATTACATTTTTTTCTCTTTTAGATTCTATCCAAGATATCATTTTTGTTGAACGGATCAGCTGATTTTGAATTTTAATTAAGGAAGGTTTGAACTAGCTTAGATTTTTTCAGAATTTTTTCTGATAGTTGAGTTGGTATAATATAGTAAAAAAGGTCCATATTCTAACCACAACGGTGACCCAAAGCATTCCACTACAAAAGGATCCTTTCAAAATAAGTAATGCACTGTGGAGTCCATATCATCAACTGTCAGTATATGACACTGACAGTTGATGATATGGACTGTCAGTGCCGTAGGGTTATCGCATCGAATTTTTGAATTTTAACAATATTCTTCCTACGGTTGATTTGAAATTGACAGTTAATTTCTGATATTAAATTCATCCTAACCTAATTCCTCCGAATGTTTTAATGGTTTTAACTACTCCACTGTTCTCGCGCACAACCAACAACAAATGAGTTTCACTACGATAATGTGTATATCTACACATGGTTTCGAAGACATATTCAAAATCAAACCAATGTCATAAGTACTCATGAAAAGGAATTTATTTTATCCTAAATTAAACTTATCTGGAAAAACAAGTTATATAGAAGTTCAAATGATTATAGATGAAACTACTGAAGTAAGTAATAAATCACAATTTAAAGACATTTAAAGTTGTAAATAAACACACCAAAGAACAACAACTTTAACTGGTTGTTTTGGGATTTTTTAATGGTTTTCTTCAACGAGATAAAAAAATAACTGTGCTTGCTTGTATTTTGTGATGTAGTATCGAGTGTTAAAACCTCTAGATTTATCGCTTATAACTAATCGAATGAAAGTAAACCTATTTACATGCTTAGTTCCATTCCAGTAAAGTTTCAATATTAGGCTTCATCTACGATCAATTGGAGATCACCTGCGAAAGCCATATAGTAACGAATAAGATTGATATCAAACAACTTGTTGAAATAAGGTAAAATACTGACTCTAAATCTATTGATACATCACAATTCACAGTTCAAAACATCGTAAGAACTTATTGCGTTTTCCGCTTTCCCATATTGACGAAGGTAGGTGGCAAACCAATCAAGAAAATAAAATAAAAATATTCTTGTTTGTTTGGTTTTATCTTTCCAATCTGTTTTGGAGCGCACTCAACGCACTCCCAAATCTTTCGCGGTTCGCTTATTTACGCCCTACTTTACGCCATTACAGCCAAATCGAGGACGTACGGCAATAGGTCCGATTTACGTAGCACCATCTGCACATTGCATAGTTCCATGACAGTCTAAAGTACTGAAATAGAAGAAAGGCCATCCTTTCTCATCAGTACAAAAATTTAATTATTTTGACACTCTTAATTCTACAGAAACCTTTATAGTTTTATATGAATATAAAACAAATTTTAGTATGAATAGACTAACATCATAGTCATGATGAAAAAGCGGGTAAATTACAATTTTTTAAAGAACCCAATCTGTTTTTTATAATTAAAACAACTTTTTTCTGAAAACATTAACTATTTACAACTATTTAAAAGTTCAAGTAAGATGAACAAATATTTAATAGGTCGTAATATTTAATAGGTCAATTTAAAATTTATAAAAATCTCAAAAATACATTTCTACTCAACAAAAAAATTAATACTATGACGAACAAACTACACGAATAAATTTTGGAAAATACATTATAAAATAAACACCCATTTTCAAAATACTATATCCTGATTTTCAAAACACTATACTCTAGAAAAAGTATATAAAAACACGATCTATTATTTAGTCGTTTCAGTGAAACCGTAGAAAAAGAAGTGAACAATATGCTCGACGAATTTGACTATTCATCTGAAGAAGAAATGGGAGAATCCGAAATAATAAACTTTCCAGAAACTGTGGTTGGTGGTAAATTTCACCAACTAAATTCTGAAATTTTAATGAGCGACTCAAACAGTCAAAACAAAGCCACCAAGGCTGAACGAGTAATTTGACCCCCTCCTATTGTCCTGAGGAACCTACCAAAGCATAAGTTTGCCAATATTAGGGAAATTGCTCGCAAATATGATGGCACATTAATAAAAGTAAATACCAATAACGTCTCGGTTTCCCGAAGAACATTGGCAATCACAATAAAATACTAGAGATACTTAAAAAAGAAAATTACCAATTTTACACTTACACCATCCGGGGACAGAAACCTAAAATTATGATTGTCAGGGGTATACACCAAGACACGCCGTGTGAGGAAATAAAAAGTGATCTTCTCTCGAAAGATCTTAAGGTCATCAACGTGTATCCCATAAAAAAGATGATCAAAGAAAGCAGAAACTCAGTAACGCTACCATGTTTCACAGTTACTTTCGAAAACGCAACCAAATATTCGGACATTTACCTTACCAACGGATGCTGTGGATACAAAATCACTTGGGAAACAAAACGAAAACAACTGATAGCTCAATGTCGCAAATGCCAGGCCTTTGGACACGTTTCATCTGGGTGTAACATGAATTATCAGTGTGTAAAGTGTTCGGGAACACATGAATCAGGAAAATGTCCTTGTGACATAGACAAACAGAATATGGATAACATAAAATGTGCAAATTGCGGAGAGAGACATGTCGCTAGTTTCACCGGATGCACCGCACGGTTAACATATATAGGTAAGTTAGCAAGCCAATTAAGAAGAACCAAGTAGTAAATCAAATTCCAAATGTATTTAACTCCAACTATATAAAAGAAGGCATTTCGTTTGCGGATACAATGTCCCAAAAATTCTCAAGCCTTAAACCTTAAACCGATGATATTTCAAACCGCCTGAAATATCCTAGAGAGACACTCAATCCTCCGAAAAAACTGTTAGAGGATTTTTTTTCCACCTCTAACGAGTTGTTCGGAATGGATTTCCAATCACTTACAAAGCAAATTTCTGAATTTATGTCGAAACTGAATAAGGTCGAAGACTTAACTTCCAAAAAGTCAATGTATCTGAGCTTTGTCTGTCAATTTTTAAAATGAAAATAATATCCATAAATTGTAATAGCCTAATTAGTCTGGCGCGTCGCCAGGAACTGACTGAATTAATTCTGAGGCACAAACCTCACATAATTTACCTCAATGAAACAAAACTCTCCGACAAACACTCTCTCGTCGTTAAAAACTACAATGTGTACAGAACAAACTCAACCTCAAATCATTCAGGTGCTACGGCTATTTTAATAAATAAACGCATAGAACATTCTGCCCCAAAAGCAATAATCAGGGAACATTTCATAGCAACATCATTAATTATTGGAGAGGGGGTACACACTTTCACTGAAAAATCCTCCAAACCGATTTAACAAATATATTTAACTCAACACAAAATGTTGTTTGTAAGGTTACTTTAATGCACGTCACCCTCTTTGGCACTGTCCAAACACAAATCATAACGGAGTTAAACTTTTTAAATACTGTGAAATCAATAACGTTCAAATTTGTTCCCCAAGATCTAGCACCTGTGGTGACGCAGTCCTGGACTTGGCCATAACCAAGAACGTCCAAATTGATGATAAAGTGTCAGTGCTCCATGAATTCTGCTCTGATCACTTTCCAATAATGTTCCACGTTTCAAATAACTTCTTTAAAATAATTTCACACATTCAAGAGTCAAATAATTTTGACTATGGAAATGCCGACTGGCCTCTGGTTTCAGGCATTACATTCACTATAAGTTGATGCCAGAGTCAAAAACCCCATAAATTCCACACCAGATATTGACTTTAAGATATCTCGGTTCACCCAACTTATAAATGATGCTATTGATAAATTTGTCCCAATTAGAACCGTTAAATCAAAAGACTTCCCAAGCATATTACTCACATGATAGAACTCAGAAAAATATGCCACCAAACAAATTCACGAGGAAATAAAACTGTTCAAACAAAAAACCTTCCGTAACAGACTGGCGGAAATAGTACCAAATCGAAACAATATTTTTGACTGCATAAAGTGTATTAGGCCAACTGAAACAGGAAATGTTGTTCTTCAAGACCAAGATGGTCCCATAATCGATCCAGTTGTGGTTGCAAACAAAATTGCCGATTTTTACGAAACTATTCAACTTAGCAGCAGGGAACAAACAAATGTCAATGAGGTAACAGACTCAGTTAATGCATATCTGTCAGCAGAATTTAACTCAAATTCTGACGCTACTCTAACAAACACTGACGAAATCATTGAGATTGCTCGCAAACTCGAAAACAAAAAATCTCCAGTAGAGGATAGAGTCTCAAACCGTGCAATCAAAAACCTTCCATTAAGTGGTTTTCGACACAAAGCTTTCATTACAAATGCCATTCTAAAATGGTCATACTTCCCTAAAACGTGGAAACTATCCAAAATCAGCGTTATCCCGAAACCCGGAAAGCCTGGCAAACCAGAAAACACAAGACCTATTAGCTTACTTAGTGGGCTAAGCAAAATAGTGGAAAGGGTTATTTCTACAAGATCTCGGGATTCTGTCATCCAAATACTACCAGACTTTCAATTTGGTTTTATGCACCACATCTGATGCGATAATGCGTCTGATCAACCATCTGAAATTTTCAAAAAGACGTAAAAAATTCTCCGCTGTCGCCTTCCTAGATATTCAAAAGGCTTTTGACTCAGTGTGGCATAATGGACTCTTGTTCAAACTAATAAAAGCAAAAGTCCCTCCATATCTTGTCACTATAATCAACTCGTACCTCAAAAACCGTAAGTTTTATATTAGCTTAAATGACGCTAAGTCTGAAACCACAAACATAGAAGCTGGAATCCCTCAATGATCAGTTCTAGGTCCCTTATTGTACATCGTATTTACACACGACATACCGGTCCCGGATTCAAAAGGCTCGGGTATCCAGGTATTTGCTGATGATACTGTTATTTTTTGTTTCAGCTATAGTGAATACCAATGTACTGTAAGAATTCAGTCTCACCTAAACTCCCTCAACGCATATTTCAGCAAATGGAACATAAAAATTAACGCATCAAAAACTCAATTACTCTTCTGCTACCCTACTCGTACATTCCAAAATAAATTGAAAAAAGCTCAACCAATTACTCTAAACAACCAAGTTATTGAAGCAGTTGATGAAGCAAAATACCTAGGAGTGACACTTAACAAACTACTGAACTTTTCTAAACACATAGAAAACCTAAGACACAGATCAGCAATTGCTTTTAGCGTTCTTTATCCTGTACTATCTTACAATAGTGGCTTAGACTATAAAACCAAACTCATGATATACAAAGTATACATTAGACCAATAATTACATATGCAGCACCCGCCTGGTATGATCTTACAAAAAAGGCCGAGAAAGCGACACTCCAGAGGATTCAGAATAAAGCTCTAAGGTTTGCTTTAAATATTTGGCCTCGTCCACCCAAATTTAAACATACATCCATAGAAGTTCTACACAAAATATCTAACATTCCTACAATAAACGAATATGTGTCAAAACTCTTATCAACAAATTTAATCAAACTAATAACGTCAGAAAATCCGTGTGTTTACACTTGATATCATGATATCGATGTTTTTTTCGTTCCTCTCCCCTTTTACCTACGAAACTGGTTTTGGCATGATTTCTTTTTTCAACGACAACTTTTTGAGATTCTTTGATATCACACACAAATACAAACAAAATAAAATTTCAAGGACACATTATTGTTTTGTTATTTTATGGTTCACTTTGGTTTTGACTTTTGAAGAGAAATAAATAAAAATAAAATACTTACACACACACAGATATAATTATTTTGATATCGATATCATGATGCGTAGTGTAAACGATAGTTGATTTCTGGATATCACAGAATTCGATTTCTTGATATCAAGTGTAAACACACAGAATGAAATACAAAAGGAAATCGCCCATAATTTCTAAATTGAATACAATACATGGCTTGCTCAGCTTACTTTTGTAAATAATTATTGTATATAGTTTTAGTTTTAGTGTAAGTTAGTTTAAGTATTAGGTTAAGTTTTAGGTTAAGTCTTAAAATTCAGAAAGCAAGCCTTTCAAATGCGATTACCGCACGAAGCTCAATAGCGTAACTGTAGTATACAATTAGCATAAAAATAACAATATTATCACAATCATAAAACCAAATAGGTTATTGTTGTACCCACTAAACACTGCAATTAAGCAAATAATGTTATATCAATAAAGAAATTCTCGATTTAGTCGTTTGGACAAGTTCCTTCTGGATGTTGCCTTACAACCAAAAGCGTAAAATGTGCAAATTCACACGTACCTGGACAATTTCCTACGAATGTTGATAAATCAGTGCCGGTTAAATGCAGTAATCATAATGGACAACAAGTTTCAAGTTTTTCGAATATCCCAAAAGAATAAAATATAGCAGTAGGTTGAATAAAAATAATATAAATTACAATCATGAAAATAATAGTAATAGGAATACACAGTCCAATAAATTTAAATCAAATTTTGTCACTCAAACTTTTCTTTTGGTGACACCACCCTTCTGTTCATTTTAAGGTTTAGCCAGACCTTATAAATACCACGTACTCCTTCATGAAATTTTATGAATTCGTCAGTCAACACTTCTTCTGCCATTTAGAACAAAAATTTAAAAAAAATGTTTTCTCATGAATGTAAACAATACAAAACACGATTTAAACGCCTTGTACACGATTAGGTCTGCCTAGACCTTAACATTTCCAGTATACGAATTTTAAACTTATCGAAAAAACAAATGACTTTATTTCGTATTCTACAGTATTTTATTATATTTTGTAGATGTATTATGTTTTTGTATTTCCTTTATTGAGTTGAAAAAGTATTGGATTTTTGAATAAATTGTGTAAAGTTCGGTGAAGTACCAAATTGTATCGAACGTGTTTTGGGTACAGAAATTTATTTTATGAATTGTTATTTTTAGTAAATACACATACACTCCTGGACAAAATTAACGCATATTTTTTTTTGTAATAAAAAAAAATCCCACTGGACAATTTCAGTGGAACTGGTATCAAATGATCCCAAATTTATAATTTTCTCAAAAGAGGCACAAATGTGGCGTTATGGAATTAAAGCGGCTATTTTTTCATTGCAAAATGTTAAAATGTGTCGAACAATTTTTTTAATTTTTTTTTTTAATGCGGTTTATAAACATTAAAACTAGCTTTATTATAATTAATTTTGAATAATTTAATAATGAGTATTTCCCCCCGTGCCCTTATTACAGCTTCCATCCTTCTGGGCATACTAAGTAGAATGCTTTGTATCATTTCTTGTGGAATGAGATTCCACTCTTCTTGCGCTGCAACTCTCAGCTCTGCTGTCAAATCTGGTGCAGGATTTCTAGCTCTAATACGGCGTTTTAGAATGTTCCGCACGTGTTCAATCGGATTAAGATCAGGACTCATTGGTGGCCACTCAAGTGCACGAATGCCAATATCTTGGAGATATTGACGTACCGTTGCAGCAACGTGGACTGGAGCGTAATCATGCATTAACACAAAATTGTCATAACCTATGAAGCCCACATATGGCAAAATGTGATCGCCAAGAATGTTCCGAGCATACCAGTCTGCATTCATCCTTAAACCAATCTCCACCAGCTCCGTATGGCCCTCCCAACTGATTCCACCCCAAAACATTATTGAACCTCCACCAAAGCTTACAGTTTGCACCATGTTACACGGTGCGTAGCGTTCTCCAACTCTTCTGTATACAAGATTACGTCCATCTGGTTTCCATAATTGGATTCTGGCCTCATTTGAAAAGAGAAGAGTGGCCCATTAATCAGTTCCCCAATTTGCATGAGTATGAGCAAATTCTAAACGGCTGGATTTGTGGCGGGGAAGAAGCCGTGGAACTTTTACGGGCCGTTTTGGAGTTAGGTTCACTTCTTTTAATCCTCGTCTAACTGTTCTGAGACTAATATTCACTTGACGCGCACTAAGTTACTCATTTTTGAGTTGAGTAGAAGTTCGCTTTCGATCTCGTAACGAATTCATTTTTAAAAATCGATCGTCATGCTCGGTTGTGCACCTTTTACGTCCTTGTCCGGGCTTTCTTTTATACTCTAAGGTCTCATGATACCGCTTAAGTATTCGTGAAACCGAAGACTGATTAATTCCTAATTTTCGAGCGATTTGTACTTGTGTATAATCTTCCTGATACAATGTGACCACTTTAACCGCCTCCAGCTCTTGAACGGGTGCCATATTACAATGGATTTTATATTAGGTGTTTGCTTTAGAACACATTTACAAGAACTAGTGGCACTGTATTTAAAAATAATTGATATGCAATGGAACAAAAGCCGATCTTTGCGTTGGATTTCAAACACAATGCACTTTTGATTAAGCATTTTTGAAAAATTTAATTGATTGGCTTGCAGTAAACTTTATTCAAGGTGGTTTCTGATAAAAATATAAATGTGCTATCATTTGACATAAGTAGTATTAAAATTGACCAGCGAGATTTTTGTTTATTACAAAAAAAAATATGCGTTAATTTTGAAATGAGCGATGAAATAAATGCTTATATATGGAGACGGTAAGAATAATTTATGTTTCAAAGTTTTATACTAACCAATTTTTCTTAGTATGTCAGAAGCACAACTAAGTATGTCAGAAGCACAACTAAAGCAAGAACTAATAAGAATAGCTCAAGAAGTTGATGAAAATGAAAGCGACCGAAGGGATTTTAGTGATGATGAACTAGAAGACATTGTTCCAGAAGATAATGTTTCCGATGCAGCTTCGGAATTGGTAATAGGAGGTTTGAGTGATATTGAAGACAGTGACGATGATTACATTTGGAAACCATTGCATGCAGACAATGAAATCACGCAACAATAATAGGAAAGACTGCTCTCTGATGATTATTTTTTAGCTTGTGATGGAACAAAATGGAAAAAAGATCCACCACCACCGGGGCGTATCAGAGCTCACAATATTTTTCGAGAAGCCGGTGGATATGCTAAACGGGGGATGAGTCAAAATCCAATTGACATTTTCAAGTCAATAATGACGGAACAGATGATTGACATCGTAAAAAGGCAAACCAATAGGAAACCTGCAAGTGAAACATTAAGATACAACACCGAAAAGCACCATAAAAAAGCCGAATGGGTTCCTGTTACCGACCAAGAAATATTCGCTTATTTCGGTATATTGCTACCTGCCGGTGTGTAAAACCATAATCTAGAATCAATAAACTGTTTCTAGATTATGGTGCATAAACCCACCGACGGAATCAATAACTGTTGATGAGCAGCTCTTCCCATACAGAGGGAATACGAAATTCACCTAATACATTCCATAATATTTTCCAAGCCAGCAAGATACGGTATAAAAATATGGTGGGCCTGTGAGTCATGTAGCGGTTAACCTTGCAAAGGTATTTTATACACAGGTAAAGAACAGAGACAACAGCGAGAAATCAACCAAAGAAGAAAGAGTGCTCCTCGAACTCAGCAAAAAATATAATTCCAGAGGCCTGACGATTTTTGCTGACAAGTTTTTTACCACACAGACGGCGTTGAAAAACTTCAATCGACAGGATTGGCTTTTGTTGAAACTCTACGGAAGAAAAAAAAATACATTCCAAAAGAGATGTCAGCCGACCGCAGCTGTCCAGTGCATTCAACAGTTTTTGGTTTTACGAGCAACGTTGCTTTAGTATCATATGTTCCGAAGACAAATAAAGCCGTTCTTTTATTTTCATCAGTTCACTATGATAATGAAGTCATTGGTATAGCTAGAAAACCAAAAGCTATTATGTTTTATAATTTGAACAAAGGAGGGGTTGACAGAATGGACCAAATTCTAGGCGAATTTAGCTGCAAGCGTCAAACGAAACGATGGCCATTAGTTTTATTTTATAATATCTTAGATGTAGCAGCGTTAGCATAATTTATAATTTACAAAAATGTTAATGAAAAAACTAAAAATACTGACCCACGTCGACAGTTTCTACATTCTCAGGTGAAGCAGTTGGTCACCCCTCAAATAGAGGAAAGAATGAATAATCCGAGGGTGATTTGGAAATTTTCCGTCAAAAATGGAATCAAATCTTTTTTCGGAACCTATCCAGAAAAGAGTACCAGAGCCAAGTACTAGCGGAATATCAACGCAGAAGAAATCATGCCAAATTTGACGAATTAATTGATAAGTTGCAACGTAGGACACGCTTTGCGTGTGAATATGCGCCGACCCGGTCTGCCTACAACACAGCAAACAATATTTGAAATGTCAAAAATGTGAGAATTAAACAAAAAAAAATGTATTTGAAAAAAAAATTAATTAATTAATGTATATGCTAACTTTTCGGTAAATTTTCATAAAAAAACATATAAAGGTCTAGCCAGACCTTTCCGTGAATGGAACAGTGAATAATATGTCATGAACAGAAAGGTTAAAAATAAATTCGCAAACTCCATTTTTGGATAAATGTAGTCCTTCAATTTCGACTAATTACATGGGTACTAATAATAATGCGAAATCTCAGTAACTGTTTGGTATGAATTTTGCATCATTAACCGAAAATGTATCAAATTGTTTAGCAAAATTAAATTCAGTGCAAGATATTGCAACACAAAAATCCATGTATTTAAAATTAAAATTTACAAATTCCTTAAACGGAGTTTATTGCCCTTAATTGCAACAATTAAGTTAGTAACGCTGGTCGACAAGAGCTAGCCAAATTCATATCAAAAAATAAACCTTATGTTATACCAAATTATATTGAGACCAAACTGTTTAATCATCATAATTTATTTATTGAAAATTACATTATTTATAGAACAGATATTAAAGCTAGATTTTCGGGTGGAACGACTATTTTAGTTCAAAAACATATAAACATACCTATCGAAAAGCTAGCATGCGAGATAATTTCATGGTTACAACGGTTTTTATTGGCGATAAGAAAAAGATTCACTTTTGCTAATTTCGATTTACTTTTGCAAAATAATTGATTCGGATCTTAAATATTTATTCAATTTACACATTCGAGTGGCTATTTGTGGAGATTTTAATACTCTCTATGGCTTTTGGAATTGTCCTTCAGTGAATCATAAGTGGCGTAACTGTTTGAGTTCTGTGAACTTAATAAAATACAAATTGAATTTCCTGCAAAAAGTACGCGTAGTAATGCTACTTTATAAAAGTGTTGGGGATTGCTTTAGATGAGATTGAAGAATTATTAGATGAGTTTTGTTCAGACCATTTTGCTACGACAAAATTCGTTCCAACCATTAAACCTAATCTGCAGAATAAAATACCTTTGATCAAAACTCGTAGTTCAAGACTTATAAATCGTATAAATAGGTTTAAACATGAGAAAATAAATGAATTTTATCAAGATGGTACTCGAAAGAAGCTGCAAAATATTAATGCAGATATAAATAATATTTTAAAATTTATAAGAACATTTAAACCTTCTCATAAAGCTAAACTTATTTTAGAAGATGATAATGAACTTATTATTGATCCAACTATAGTAAACGATCGCGTTGCAAATTTTTATAAATATACATTTTAAAACGATCATCAATATAACAATAAAAATGAAGATATCAATAAATCAGCTATAGTAGCATATTTATTATGATTGCGAGGTTCTTTATACAACCACTGATAAAATCAATGATATAATTTTAAAGCTTATAATCAACTTACCAGGACAAATATTGTTATCAAAACATAGGGAATTGTCCACCGACATAGGGAGGTGTCGGTAATATTACACCTAAAATTGATTTTCAATGCAATTTTTAGTTTTACATATTTTCCTATATCCTGGAAATTGTCGTTAGTGGTTGACATCATCAAGCAAATCAGGTACATCAAACAAAACTCGTCGTATAAGTTTGTTAAGCGGTATAAGCAAATTGGAAGAGAAATGATATACCATAGGCAAAATCAATCATTCCTGCTGAACAGTTCGGATTTTTATATCAGAGATCTGCTCGACCGATGCTCTAACGAGACTCATTGACTATATATATTAAACAAGACAAAAGCGTAAAATGTGCAAATTCACACGTACCTGGACAATGCCCTACGAATGTTGATAAATCGATAGCAATTACAATCGACAACAAGTTTCAAGTTTTTCGGAATATCCTGAAAGAATAAAATATAGCAATAGGTTGAATAAAAATAATCTAGATTACAATCATGAAAATAATAGTAATAGGAAAACACAGCCCTATAAATTTAAATCAAATTTTGTCACTGAAACTTTTCGTTTGCTGACACCCTAAAAATAAATTTGCAATTTCCATTTTTGGATAAATGTAGTCCATCAATTTCGACTTATCACTTGGGTGTTAATAATAATCTGAAATCTCAGCAACTCGTCGTCGTAGTTCTATCTTGGTGTAAGTCCAATATCACGATTTTTGGGTTTCAAACGTTCTAAATGTAATTTTGTATTATTATTTGCATTCATTCTATTTGATTGTATTTCCACAATATAAATATTTTTTATGCATTTGAACAAAATTAAACTTATTCTTTCAATTTTATTCTAGCTCCCACCGTTTTTCAATGGCGTGAAAAAAAATTAGTTTTTATTCTCGTTTTTTCTAAAAATGCACGAATACTACGGTGATGTGTTTATCCAAAGCCCTCTTGATCAATCAAGATTGCTTTGGTTTATCACGTGATTAAATAGTACAAATAGAAAACACCACGTTGCAAATTAATTAGTCTAATCTCATAGTTATGGATATTCGGGTTGAATTTTCATCGCCAGTTCGCCATCTGGATTCTGATGAAGAAGAGTAGTTATAATACACGAACTAGATATTTAATTACAACATAATACTAATATTTTTGATATTTTTTAGAAATTTGAATCAAATATCACTGTCGGATGTAGAGTTTGATGATTCGGATGCAGATCCGGATTTTAAGACGCTTGACTGTTCCTCGGATGAAGAAACACAAACTAAAATTGTTGTATCAAATAAAGGTACGTTAATTATGATATTACGAGTAACGTGTTTAATTTGTTAATGCGCACAATTTTAAAAAGACTATGACAAATTTATTTCTAGCATTTCAGCCAATCGGCGCTCTATTTGAAAATTAGTTTTAATGACGCTTAAAATGGTTAAGGGAATGCGCTAGTGTAAAGAAACTTTATTTCGTATTTTACTGTCTATAACAAAAGTAAAAAGTTTTCAACAATAAAATCCCCTACTATTTTATTTTTCAGATGCCAAGACGAAATCCAAGCTTAGAAATGCTGATACTAATCATTTCAATTTCAGTTTTAACACCGTTCTTGTCAACGAGCAAGTGAAACAACAAAATTGTCGGAAAAGGAAATCTGACCCATCCTTGGGGCATAAAAATATAACCAAAAATTTGCGTAGCCAAGGAAGATCATATTCAAATTCGAAAGGCGTCGTTAAGAGGGGTCAACAGGTAAAACAATCATGCCCGATAGCTGCATTTATGGATGTACAACTAAATTTAGTGAGCAAACCCGTTTACAGATTCACGAAATATTTTGAAGCCTTACGGATGATAACAAATTAAATTTTTACTCAAAATTTATCAGTAAAGTTGCTGCCAAGGAACGGCAACGAACGACGGCTCTTATCTCGCGACGTAAGGATACCTTTCTTTACTTTTTCGAGAAAAATAATTAAACTATAAAAGAATGTATAACATTCTTTTTAAATACGCTCGACGTAAGCCAGGCCCGTATCTATTATTTTCACAACACCAACATGTCCGAAATTGGAGCCAGTAGTCAGGTTGCTCACGGCAAACACGTTAAATATAAAATAAACGAGGAACGGATTAATTTAGTGCGGGAACACATCAACAGTTTTCCACTGATTGAGTCCCATTATTGTCGTGCTTCTACAGAGCAGAAATATCTTGAAGCGGGACTCAGTATTCGAAAAATGTTCCGTTTATGTTTAAGCAATCCAGTTAAGCTGAATACTTATTCAAAAGTTTTCAATGAGTAATTTAATTTTTCATATACCTAAAAAGGATCAATGTAATAAATGTGTTTCTCATGACTTAGCCGGCCGCAGACAAAACATCCATTAATAATCCGGCGTTCAATAAGTATAAACGTAATCAAGGACATGCAAAAGTTAAAAGAGATTTTGATAGAAGTCATAAGGATGAGTATACAGCGATTGTGTGCTATAACCTACAAAATGTGTTTTCCCTTCCTTGTGTGCTATAACCTACAAAATGTGTTTCGTGCAAATGTTTCGAATTTTTTTATAAACGTAAGTTTTCCGTTTATAATTTAACAGGACACTGCAGTACAAATAAAGTTACATATTGCGCGATATAGAACGAGGCATTATGTGGACGGGCCGGCAATGATATTGTAACATCACTCATAAATGTTTTAGAGAATGTTATTAAAGATAATCCGGCGGTTAAAAAAATAATTTTATGGTCAGATTCTTGCTTACCGCAAAATCGCAACCGAATAACGGCACACCCAATATTGAAATTTTTGGAAGACCATCCTTGTCTCATTGAAATTGAAAAAAAGTTTTAAGAGCTAGGACATTCTCAGGTTCAAGAAATTTATGATGTGCATAGTGCTATCGACAGGCATCTGAGAGATTATGAAACCCATAGTCCAATATCACTAGTCAAATTATTAAAGACTATGGATTATTCTAATGTTAGCTTACGCATTATACAATTAAGGAAAAGGTAATTAAAACAATACAATGCGGCATCAATTGGTATGAATTTTCCTCCATTTGCATTCGTTTGTAATCTTACACCAGCAATCTAAGAAAAATGTAATAAAATTCCGTAAAGAACTTAGAAATATCGAAATGAATATAGAAGCCTGCGAATTATTCAAACTCGTTGGTGGAAAGAGTGGCAAGAAAACTACCATTAAGCTGGTCGAGGTCAATGCATGCCAGTTTAAATGCCACCAGAAAAGAAAAAAGATCTTAATTCAATATTGGCATACATGCCAAAAATTGATAAAAGATTTTATGAAATATATTTGAATTAATCTTATCGATTTAAATAATTTTGTGTTGTAATTTCCAATACATTTAAACAAGCTGAAATAAACTGAATTTGAAGTAATGAGTTGTAATAATATTTGTATTTTGAATTAATCAATTTAAGTTTTAATATTTTAAATTGTATTTTATTTAACTGAGCAATAGAATTAATGAGAACAAAATAATTTTTATATATTTTTTTAGTACAATTCTAATAAATATTTCTTTAAATAATAATTCAATGTTTACATTGATATTTTGAAATACATTCCTTAATTTCGAAATAGCTCCATTTTTAAATCTGTCATTAATATTTTGAATGTTACCTCTGCTTGTACTTATATTTCATAGAAAATTGATGTGTTTCCTATATGTTGCTTGAATTAAAAATTATTTTACGTATAAAGTCTATTTTGTTGTAACTCCATCATTTGTTTATCAAAAAAAAAATAAAAAAGTAGACATAGAACAAAATAGTTTTAGAGGAGTCCATAATTTTTTGGAATTTTCCCGGACAACTTGCTTTTTTCACTAAAACTACTGAGCTTAAAATTTAAGTTAAATTATGATCAATCGTTTCGATTAGTTAGGACTGAGAATATATTTAATAATTTTACAGTACATGAATTTAATCTTAGAAACGGAATATCTCGAAATCAATAAAATGATCGATGCACTAAGATAGAACTGCGGCGACGAACTGTTTGGTATGAGTTTTGCATCATTAACCGAAAATGTATCAAATTGTTTAGTAAAATTAAATTCAGAGCAAGATATTTCAACACAAAAATCCATGTATTTAAATTTTAGTTTTCAATTCCTTAAATGGAGATCATTGAACCTAAATTGCAACAATTATATTAGTAACGCTGGTCGACGAGAGCTAGCCAAATTCATATCAAATAATAAACCTTATGTTATATGTTTAAATGAGACCAAACTGTTTAATCATCATAATTTATTTATTAAAAATTACATTATTTATAGAGCAGATACTAAAGCTAGATTTTCGGGTAGAACGGCCATTTTAGTTCAAAAACATATAAACATACCTATCAAAAAGCAAGCATACGAGATAATTTTATGGCTAAAACGGGTTTTATTGGCGATAAGAAAAAGATTCACTTTTGCAAAATAACTGATTCGGATCTTAAATATTTATTCAATTTACACATTCGAGTGGCTATTTGTGGAGATTTTAATGCTCTCTATGGCTTTTGGAATTGTCCTTCAGTGAATCATAAGTGGTGTTAACTGTTTGAGTTCTGTGATCTTAATTAAATACAAATTGAATTTCCTACAAAAAAAGGGAGCGTTGTAATGCTACTTTAAATAAGGTTAGTGGAAGGGATTGCTTTAGATAAGATTGTAGAAGTATTAGATGAGTTTTGTTCAGACCATCTTCCCATTGTTTTCAAAATTACAGATAGTTTTAAAAAATTTCAGAGATAATAAAACGATATTTGATTTTAAGTGTTGATTGGCCGTGTTTCAGACATTTTTTACATCATAAAATCGATCGACTGAATTCAGAGAAGATTCGTCCCGTCAGTGAAATAAATGCCAGAATATCAAATTTAACATCATTTATAAATTTTGACACGACAAAATTCGTTTCTGAATGGTTGGAACGAATTTTGTCGCGGCAAAATTAAGCTAATCTGCAGACTAAAATACCATTGTTACAAATGTAGTTCAAGACTTCTAAATCGTACAAATAGGCTTGAACATGAGAAAATAAATGAGTTTTATCAAGATGGTGATAGAAGCTGCAAAATATTAATGCAGATATAAATAATATTTTCATATTTATAAGAACATTTAAACCTTCTAATAAAACCAAACTTATTTTATAAGAATATAATGGGTTTATTATTGATCCAAGAATTTTTATAAATCTACATTTTAAAACGATCATCAATATAATGAAAATGAAGATATCAATATATCAGCTATAGCAGTACATTCATTATGATTGCACGGATCTTTATACAACCACTGATTAAATCAGTGGTATAATTATAAAGCTTAAAATCAAAAAATCACCAGGATAGATGGCGGTAATATTACATCTAAAATTGATTATCAATGCAATTTTTAGTTTTGCATATGTTCAAACATCCTAGATACTGTCGAAAGTGGTTGCAATCCCAAAATCAAGCAAACCAGATACACCAAACAATACTCGTCCTATAAGTTTGCTGCGCGGTCTAAGCAAATTGGTAGAGAAGTGATATACCATAGGCAACATCAATCATTCCTGCTGAACAGTTCGGATTTGTATATCAGAGGTCTGCTCGATGGATGCTCTAACGAGACTCATTGACCATATTAATTAAACAAAACAAGACGTAAAATAACAGCAGTTGTATTTTTGGACATTCAGAAGGCCTCATTTCTAAATTAATCAATTTCTTCAGACTTCTCTCATTTCATTAGTTAAATTATATTTAGAAAACCGTAAACTTTTTGTAAGTATAAATAATTTCTATATAAATCAAGTAATCGGAATATTGAATCGGGCGTTCCACAAGGCTCAGTATTAGAACCACTTTTGTTTATTATTTTTATGCTTGACTGACCAATCCAGTTCAACGTTTACAAATATCCAAACGTATGCTGATAATACGACAATTTTCACTACCAGTGATAGTGAGTATCAATGTTTGGCTCGCATACAAAGTTATTTGAATATTCTTGTTTTGTACTATAATACCAGAAGGGTTAAATTAAATGTAATCAAAAACCAGTTAATTTATTTTTATCAAAACCCTTAATTTCAAAATAAGCATATTAAGGCTGTGAATGGTTGAATAAATGGGCTAAAGCTTAGCGTTTTTGGATCAGTAAAGCACCTGGGAGTAACGTTTTCAAAATGTTTAAGTTAAACAATATTCGAAAACAGGCTGCATTAGCATTTAATATATTATTTCCTGTGTTTTAAAGCAACAGCACACTGGATTCTAGTAATAAACTATTGGTGTATAAACTGTATGTCCGCCTAATTTTTACGAATTCTGCCGCAGCTTGGTACAAAATGGCAGCGACAACTCAAAAAACTAGTTTACAACGTATTCACAACAAAGCTCTTAGATTTGTTTACAATAGTTGGCCTCGTCCTCCAGTATTCAAATAATTATCAAACACTCGAATGCATAAAATGGCTGATATATTTACGGTTGATGAATTTATGTCAAAGCTCTTGTCAAATAGAGTACAGAAGTGTCTACTGGTTCTAAGTACAATAACCAATAATGAATAAACATATTATCAGTTCAAAAACTAGGGTATAGAAATGTCCCTATATATGGTCTGCATTTGCAGTGAGGTGAAGTTGGCATATTTTCCTTCAACTAATTTTATTATTTATAACAGAAGTTTGTGGTCTAGATTTTAAGTTAGTTTGTAAGATGTAATATATAGTATAAATTAAATTGTTTTAATATGATATGATAGGAGAAGTACAAGCCAACCAGGTACGGTGATGGTATGTTACCATAATCCTGGAATATGTTTAACAGAATTCGAAATTGATATCTGAAAACTTCTTTATTCCAAAATTATGCTGGCCCAGGCCCGTGACGTGGAATGAAAGAGATACTTCACCAAATTGAACTGTATTAAGCGATCAATTAAAAGAATCGCGAGGTTGCTGGCTAGTCGAAACAAATGGTGCATAAAATTCCAAAATGCAAATGGTTGATACGCTATAAGATTTTTGACACGATACGGGCCAAGAATTACCTATAAAAACCATATAATTATTTGGATATTCTAATAAACTCTTCATGTGAACTCCATCTGACCACAGGAAATTCATTAATTGCAATTTCATTTTTGTTGTCCAATAACTCTTCTCCTTAAAAAATTTATCTATAATAATGCAATTTTATTTAATTTATGCATTTACCAAAACCTCCTTTTTAGCGTTTTACAGAGAATTCTATATGTATAGGCATATATGTACATATATATGTATGCATTAAAGGTATAAATGTATGTATTGAAGTTATTTCATAAAATGATTATGTTTTATGTTGGGTATTAAAAAAACTATTTCTGTAGTCAATTGCTAACACAAAACAAAAACCATATTTTGTTTCTAAAAAAATATTTCGTATCTACATTGTTTTTTACTTAAAACGGTCTAGTTTTCCTCGACGATATATCGCATAGCCTGCAATTGTTTTTGGATTGTTGCATTTATTTGGTTAAAAAAATCAAAATGTAAATCGTAGCAACCTTTTGGAGGGAAGTGATTAGAAATATATTTATTGTTTTATGAATGAAATCTAAAAATATATATTTTTTTATTTTGGACGCAATTTTTGTAAATTTTGTGTTAGTTTTATACTTTTTTTGTAAATACGATTTGAATTTTACAATACATGAATGATACAAAATTTACCTTTTTATAATTATAAAATCTGTGATACTATGTCCCAAAGTGACACCAACAAATTGCATAAAATATACATATTTATTTTTCATTGGGAATTTTTCTAACATCAAAAATCTTTATCTATTGTAATTTGTCTATGGTAAAATTTAAAGTCTTATAGAAAATGGATAGATTAAAATATATTTTTAATTAGTTGGTGTATAAAATTTTATTTGATGTCACTTATAATAAACTAACATATTTGGTATAGTACGGAAATATTTACTAACTATCGGACATTAGAATTTTCTACATTGACTATGAATTGTCGACACTGTCAACGAATTGTCGACACTATCGACACTAATTTTTTAACTGTCGACATACATTTTCGACATGTGTAGACGATGATTTGTCTACCTCATGTAGACAATACGGCACAACACTGCTTTTTTAAACATGCATTTTTAAACTTCATATTAATAAGTTAAATTAATAGGTCAAATTAATAAGTTCAAATCTGTATTTATTTGAAGTGAATTAGCAGTAATTATTATAATATAAATGAAGACGGGACCAAACCGCAATCGATTTCAGTAGTGGTAACCACACGTTTGAAGGAGAAATAAGCTCTCTTTGCAGTTGTTAGCAACGATGGCTTCATGACGTAGAGAGTGATCTGGCATATTCTTATTGATTACAAAATTATGAAGAGCTGGTCCGTTATGTAAACCTACCAATCAGAATGGGTCGGTATGGGCCAATAATGTCGTCATCAAAAATTGTTTTCATTTGAAATTGTTTGTCAAGTTATTATCGTTACATGAGATTCGAGCTTGCAACAGAAATGAATTGGATTAGTACATCAAAACAATTTGTTACCATACAGCAGCGGAATAATTATGACGCTGCTACTAAGGACAAACATCTTTAATAGATTTGCCTCCAAGAAGTGTCCAACTTCCAGTGTCCTCTATAAAGTGTTACACAGATGTTACATATCGATTAAAAACTCGGTGTTTACCTTGTTGCCATTAAACGTTGGTTTTTAGCACCCTAATATTGCTAAAGAAAAACTAATGATTCTTTTGAGAAAAGGATCGACCTTTATGAATACGAAGATTATACGTGGGTGATCTGATAAATTGAACTTTTTTTTTTTTTTTTTTTTATATTAAGCTTTAATTGGGTGCAGGGCGGACTTTTAGACAGTCCTAGCTCCTTGTAACTGTCAGAGCTCCTGCACCCAACGCGCGGTCCTTCAAGTAAAGGTTGATAGCTGCCTTAAACTTGTGCATTTTATAATCCAACGGAAACTGAAAACCGGATAACGAATTCCACTTCCTGGATGTTTGATGAATGAATTCGCGCTTTGTACCTTCAGTTCGAGGTTTCGGCAGCTTCACCGTAAACCTATGTGCATTGACCGTTCCTCGTGTTACCCGTCCTGGCGTAACTAATGGTGGTATTTTCTCCTTTAATTCTGCAGAACATTTACCATTTATTAATCTATAGAACACGCATAGTTCTGCAACATCTCTGCGGTGCTGTAGGCTGTCTAGATCTTTCGTAAGTCTGGAGTTTCGTATTATTCGTATGGCACGCCGCTGAACTCTATCCAGCAACTGGAGAGCAGTGCCATATGCTCCACCCCAAACTTGACAGCAATATTCTATACACGGTCTAATAAAGGTTTTATATATCTGGAGAACCTGATGCGATTTAAAAAACTTGATTATTATCTGACGTTGCGATTATTATCTGACATTAAATAACGTAAATGTTCCATATCACATCTAAAGGACTTTATATATCAACTATCTCATAACTAACTGAACACTTACTAGATTATATTTAGTATGAATATTCGACACTAGATTATATTTAGTATGATAGTACAGCAACAATAATACAAGTCATTTGTGCAGTCACAGTTTTTACCCGAATTGGCGTTTCTTCGTAAAATAGTAAAACGATTTATTAACAGATGGTGCTTTACTTACAATTAGATTTCATTAGAGATGGCGCGTTAGTGACCAATAAACAAATAACTATACAAAATACACGTTTAAAATACTAACAATAAATAAACTAAATCGTTTAGTTAAAATAAATTTATCTCAAAAACTAAATTTCAAAAAACTTCACTTAAGTTCACTAATTTACTACATATTTAATTTAACATTTCTTCGATTTTCCTCGATCCGTCATATTTGTTTAGGCTCATTGAGTTTGTTATTTTATTCTATATTCTTCTTTTAAATAAACATTGAGTTACAGTGTGTCACATAATGTTAGCGAGCTTTATAATATTTTTTATCGGTGTCACCGTGGTTTGTTAAACCCTAAATGGTTTTTATATATAAATTGTGCAAGAGCATAGGTTGATCTTCAAAGTGGACGTACATATTACTTTTTTTTCGCTCTGTATTTATTATTTGAATGTTTGAATTAAAATGTAAAAACAATATTTATTTTTTTTAATTATATTATTGAAACTAGTCTTTCCAGACTAACCATCAATTTACATCTGAATTCTTACAAACTAAAATATAATGTGGTCACTGTTGATCCAGCGATGCACAGTGCCTGTTCGTTGGTAGGTAGCTGCTCACATACTAACGAGCTCGAAGGGTTTGGTTCTTTTAAGTCTCCTAACAAAACGTTCATTATCCAGTAGCCGAGAGGCTTCCGTACTGACATGTTCCATTAGTCTTGATTCGTGATCGATGCAAATCGTTTTATTTCGAGTTTAATATCTGGAATCTCCAAATCACGATGCAAATCACTATTACGAATGTACCAGGGTGCATTGACTACACTCCGAAGTACCTTATTCTGGAAGTTTTGTATAAGTTTAATGTTAGTATTCTTAGTACAGCCCGAAAGCTGAATGCCATATAGCCGGATCGGCTTAAGAACCTGATTGTAAATCAAAAAACAGAATATGGATAACAATCGGAGCCTGTGAAGAAAGTCACAAATTTTTGTATACGCATACAAGTCCAATTGGAATTTTACTAATTCCAATTGAATTCTCTATGTAGTTGTGAAATGTACATTGTTGTCATTTTCAATTTTCAAAGAAAATGGATATACATCAGTTTTTAAGGGATAAAATTAAATATCATTGAATACAAATAAATAAAATACAATCGTACTGCTTAGTGAGATTCAACTAGCTTAATTTAAGTAGACTTCATGCATTGGGGACCCGAATTAAAAAAGGTTGACTTATAAAAGTGTTTTTTTGGACTTAAAATGAGTGTTTTTATTTCATTTTAAAAATGACATAAAATCTGTATGAAAATGAAATAAAAAAAGCTCACTTTATAAATGCATCGTAAGTCATTTTGAAATTGATTTAAGAATTGAGTTTAAAACTGACATAAAATATGCATTTCTTAATTCATTTTGAATATGAATTAAGATATGTATTTATAACTGAACCAAAATGTTCCTTTTTCATATTGAAAATGAATTAAATTTCATTAATGATGAAAGCTTTACTTGAAAATTTCGAATGGCTTTAATTTTCTAAAATGCAAATTTTTATTAATGAAAACACATGTATTTATTTTCAACCTCTTATAATTTAAGAGAAACAAAAAATTTTAAAATAAGATTAGTGTTCCAGAAATTTGCAGTTTTTTGTGAATTAAAATATGAATTTTTTAATTCAATTTGGAAATGATTTAAAATATCTATTTATAAAATGACAAAAACATGCATTTTTTGTCATTTTGAAAATGAATTAATATTAGTGTTTCTAAAATGACATAAAATATGTCTTTTTTATGTCATTTTTAAATTAAATTTGTTATTGTAAAATTTTTTTTTTGATTCACTAATTTTACTAAACAAATGAATTAAAAAAAGTCCAAATTTTCCAAATAAAAAAACCCTTTTTTAAGTCAGCCTTTTTAAATTCAGTCTTTTTTAATTCAAGGAGCCGCTTGCATTCCTTCCTTCCTTTGGTTGAAAATGACGTTTTTTTTCTTGTGAATTTTTTTCATTAAGATGGTTTAACTTTATCTTTTGGTCGGAACGAACATGGCGAGAAAGAGATAGTATTATATTTAAATGAAAGAGACGAAAATAAAATGCTTTCAAATGTTATGTCAAACATTTTAAGTCGGTATGAGGGAAGAACAACATATATAAAAAATAATTTTATAATTTTTAAATAACAAATTTATTTAAAATAAAATAATTAAAATTTATTTTAACATTATTTTTATCATTATTAACCAGTTGAGATTAATTATAGTAAATTTATATCCGCTCCAATATCCACAAATATTAAATTTAAATATTTAACACAGATACCACAAATAATCACATAGTTTTTAAAATTTAATAAAACACAAAACAAACATTTTATAGTAATCACCAAACATAATCGACAAAATGTTATGAATAATGAGAATGACTTAAATCATTTACCTATAAATGGCAGCAAAATCGTTCTGTACTTTTTCCATAAACATGATATCGCAAAAAAATAGTCGAAACGAAAGAAGAAACGTAAGCATCAAGTCGACTTTATACAATTTTGGTGGAAACAAAAGACAGCAACAGACCATATAAAAACCAATATGAAAACAATTGAAAACTAAATTTTTGAATATTTCAGTATTTCAAAGCATAATTTATTTAAACCCTAAAGATATCAAGAAATTTATTATTTCATTATCACATTGAAAATTAAATAATATTTTCAGAATTAAATCAATAAATATGGAATGCTATTGAAATTTGAATCGCTGTCAAAATCAAATACTACGTGTACTAAACCCAATACCATAATCAACCACAAACCAAACATACAAACCATTATATTTCCAATAAGAAAATCTCTTAATATTAATTACCAGAAAAAATCTCACCTCGGTATTAATCAGCAGTCTAATAATTTGAAAAACAATCTCTTGTTCAAGTGACTTTAGCACGAGGAAGTTTTAGGTAGACAATATACTAGCCAGTCTCATGTAATAGTCATTCTGCATCACTTCTTCGTCTCTTACCTTTTCGTCTATAAACTATTTTTAGAGTAAGGATTTTTGTGTGCATTTTTTCAATCAATTTTTTCTGTGCCTCACAATTAGAGACACACTAACCGCTGGTTCATACGTTTGGATATTTCTACATCCGACCAAGAAATTTCGGTCTTGAAGTAAGTCAAAAATGGTTTGTGCTCAAAAAAAGGTCTATTTTGTTTGACACTTCAATTGACAAATTTTTATTTTTTATTTGTGCTTGGCTGTGGTTAAACCAAATTTATGCTACTTTGGTTGTACTTTGGTTGTATTGTGCGTTATTATTGTTTTTGTTTTGATAATTATCAAGTTTCGTGTTGTTTCGCACTAACACATACAAAAAGCAATAAAAATATTTTATGTGGTTGAAAAATGTTTTATTATTTACGACTAATCATAGTGATTTTGCATGCTGAAAAAATACGGTTATGTATGCGAGTTTTTTACAGATGAATTTATTTACAGATGACAATTTTTTTTCCATAATTTAAATTTATATAATCATGATTCGTAATAATTTTAATTTTTGTATGTATTTCTGCTATATTTTATGATTATGACTACTGATGGATGAAGACCAAATTTAAAAAACAGGTATTTACGCTTAATAGGTGTAAAAAAATTTTAGGGGTCGATTTTTTCTTCGTTCACTTTTGTTATGTTTTTTTTTAATATCTAATCTATAATCTGTTTTGGGGCTCAAGGAACTCCCTACTTGTTCGCGATTCACTTATTAACGTCCTTGCTTTTACGCCATTACAGCCAATTCGAGGACGTACGGCTAAAGGCCCAATTTTCCTAATCATCTGCACATTATTGCATAGCTTCACGCCAGCCTATAGTGCTAGCATGGAAGATGGGTCGGCCCATGAGTTATGCACAGCACAGATCGTAATCTCATGGTGAAAAATCTCTTTTGCATCTTGCTCCTATCGGGATTTTAACCCGGTACCTCCCGCTCCAACTGCCGCAGCTCTAACCACTGCGCCACCTGGCCGGTTTGTTATGTTTTGTTCATGAAATTTTATGAATGATGACAAAATTTTTATTTTATTTTATTTATTTTTATAATCAACGGTCCTATGATTTTGTATTCAAAAATTATAAGGGTGATTTCTAAATACAATATTTATCTACAATATAAGTCTTTATATATTTGCTTGTATTTTATTATGTATTGGAAAAGTGAAAAAAAATCGATTACCCTAAACTCGAAGTTTAAATATTTTGCAAAATATTTTAAAAATTTTTTTATAAAACCAAATAAATTTCCATAAACATTACAATTTTTTCTCTAGTTAAGAGAACCTTTCTTCGCAAAGCATCAAAATATAATGAAAATTATCTCACACACAGTAATGTAACTCAAACTTTTGATGTCGATTTGAATTTTTACGTGTAAACGAGAAGGTGCGCAGTGAGATTGTGTAGTGATGGATGAATGTAAACAGGCACAATGTACTCAACAAGAAAAAAATGTTTTAACAAAATATCAAGGTCAAGCAACTTGAGCACGAGGTGTAAGGTAGACAACACACTAGTCAACATCATGTAATAAACTACAATAGGAACGCATGAAATCATCTCGAATTATACTACACCGAAATGTATGCACCACTTATTGCGAGTAAAATGGAAAGATCAAGAGTTCGACCCGAAAAACAATTTACAATTTTAGTAATGTAAAGTAACCAATGAGTTACTTTACATTACTAAAATTGTAAATTGTTTTTCGGGTCGGACTCTTGTTGGAAACTGTTATCCGACCAAAAACTATTCGGTTTCTCAGTCCGAAACCGAATAGTTTTTGGTCGGATAACAGTTTCCTCAAGTACACTAAAATAACAAACCTTGGGCGAAAATTGTCAGACCTTGGGCGATCTTTACTGAAAATAGACCGATTAGTTATTGTGCACTTTTTTATCAGTCAAATGTAATGCATAAGTACGGGTTTGTGTGGTTTGAGTAAACTGAACAAGAACCGATTAGTAGTAATGCATAAGTTAGGGCATGTTTGGTTTTAGTTAACTGAACAAAGACCAACCGGTTATTTTTTGATTTTTTATGTGATTTGTAAGGCACATACATACATATAATAGGTATGGTACATGTAAATGGGTTTTGTTGGCGGAACAGAAACAAATCGGTTGTTTATTGGTTTTCCATCCGTGCTATGCGGGGCTCGTTGACTGAGTAAAGACTAATCGATTATTTTAGTTTTTTGTTGAAATGCTTAGTACAATTTATATATTATCCGATGTTCATTTACTCGATGAAAAATGGCCAGTAATGTTGATATTTGATTTTGACGATTGATCGAAATGTGCCTTTTTCCCTTTGAGTAAAACAAGAACAAAAATAAATTTAGTGTAAATCAAAAAGTATTTTTCAAAAATTACTTAATCCAATTCAACTAATTCAAAGTTTTATTTAATTTAATTTGGTTTATTTTTATGTCTGAAAGCCCGCTTTAAAAATTCCTGCACACTACTTTTAAGAGTCAAATGTGTCAACGTTTGTTTTCACTATTATTTGAATAGTGAAAAACATTGTCAAAGTCAATGTTTTTCACTATTCAAATAATTAAAGGTGCGCTCCTTAAATAGTTCTAAAATGTTTGATTTTTCGTTGTAAACAAAATTGCGTATATTTGAAGAAAAATAATTAATTACATAATATAATAAATATTTACAATAATTTTATACATTCAGTTACGTTTTTCAAAAAATTAATATTAAATTAAAATATTATCATAATGGCGTCGTTTCGTCACTTTAATTACTTTTAAACAACTCAATTTTCTTACATTTTCCTTTTAAACTAACATACATTTATATAATATGCACTTCAATAATTCAATTAACACTTCTTTAATATTATTTTATATTATTATTTTATTTGAAAAATATTCGTATCGTACGCACGCACATATTTTGTAAAGTAAACTGATGATTCTATTGGGCCTATTTAGACAAGTATTTTTAACAACACATTTCAACAACACTTGAATCAACTTGAAGTTTAGATTTGTATTCTACACCCGATGTTGATTATATATGTATATGTAAATTCGTTTCATTTCGTTTTTGTACTTTGACTCGTTCGAATTTTCGAATCATCGTATACGTAGTAGCAGAAAAATATAAAATAAAATTAAGAGAAGTGAAATATAAGTGATTTTTTTAAAACAAAACATTTAACTTATAAGAAAAGTAATCAAATAAAATTTACAAATAAAACATCTAATTGTGTTTCGAACAGTGGGTTTTTTGTTGTGGGTTGGCCTTTTATAAGAATAAACAAAACAAAATTTCATATATTCGACATTCTTATTATAAAGTCGAGGCAATGTTTGGTGAAAATAACAAAGTTGACGAGGATGCTCCTGCTGTTATAGCTCTTATGTCAGCGGCTGCTGCTTGCTTATTTCTAGCAGCAAAGGACGATGTGCCACAACGTAAAAGAAGTTGTTGGATTAAGAATTATAGGAAAACTCGAGAGGCAATCGGCAACACACAAACCCTTCTGAAGGAGTTACAACCGAATTCGTCGGACTATAGGAACTTTCTTAGAATGGATGAAGATTCTTTTAGTTTTATATTGAGCAGAATAAAAAACGACATAGAGAAACAAGACACCCATTTAAGAGCCGCTATTAGTGTAGCTGAAAAGTTATCAGTCACACTACGATTTCTAGCAACAGGCGACAGCTATATGGATCTGGACTATAATTCTAAATTATCCAAGTCATTTCTATCGGAAGCAATTATAGATGTGTGTGATGCTATTCACAAACAGTTGAAGCAGCAATTTTTAAAGGTAATTACTTTTCAAAATATTAATAAAACTTAATAATAATTATTAACTAAAAATTTAACACAATTATATTTCAGTTTCCCACAACAGAAGAAGAGTGGACTTCAATTGCGGACGAGTACCGTCTAAAATATCAATTTCCAAATTGTTTGGGTGCTTTGGACGGTAAGCACATTAGTTTCAGACCGGCAAAAAGAAATGCACCGCTTTACTACAATTATAAAGGGTACCATAGCGTAGTATTATTAGGCCTTGCCGATGCTTATGGCAAGTTTATTTATATTGATGTGGGATGCAATGGACGGGTGAGCGATGGTGGTGTGTTGCAGCGTTCCAGCTTCAATTATGTGTTACAACAAGCCGACAAGGTATTACCAGCTAAAAAAAAAGTCGGAAACCAAAGATTATTACCTCATGTTTTTGTCGCAGATAATGCGTTTCCATTAACAGCCAACATGATGACCCCTTATCCATTTTCAACAACCGATGAAGAGAAGAAAACGTACAATAGGAGATTGAGTCGAGCACGACAAAATATCGAACGTGCGTTTGGCATATTAAGTAACCGATTCTTAATTTTTCAAAAGCCTATAAATTTGCGTGAGGAGAAGGTAGTAAAAATCGTGCAGTGTTGTTGCGCATTGCACAATTTTTTAATTAGTAGAAGCGCATGGTATAGCGAAATAGAATTGAATGAATCAAATGAGGCTACTCAAGATAGAGGAAATGTGTCTCGCCCAAACCGCCTAAATTGGAAAAATGGGGAAATTGTGAGAAAACAATTTACAGAATATTTTAATAATGAGGGTAAAATATAATTTTATAATGTATGTATGTAATGTATGTATGTATGTAATAAATAATAGAATTCCATCAAAAAGTTTTTAAATTTTATTTTTTATTTTAATTAAATTTCTTGCATATTGACTCATAGTGGTTTTTGTGTTTTGTAATATACTTACCTGATACCTATGCTGAATGACGAAATAATGTTTGTTGTTGGTTTAGTGAACAGTGATCTAACCTTGAATCTATAGCACCCGAAACAATAATTAAGAATAAACAATTAAAAATTTGTACAGTAAAATATTTATTATCTTTTTAAAAAAATTAAATAAAAGAAACATTTCAAATTTAAAAAAAAGAAGAATAAAAAAAATTTAAATTATTCAATTAATTATCTGTTATTATAGAGCTCAAAATTATCCTAGCCCTAATAATTAATAATAAATATTATTAATTAAATTAATTAATTATTAGGGCTCAAAATTATCAATACAGCCCCTCATTGATAATTGCAAAATATCTTTGGATGTTGATGTTGATGGTGCTGGTTTTATGGTTTTAATTTCTAAAATTTGTATATGTTTTTTGTTACCTGGATTTTGTACTGGTTTTGATGGAGGAAATTGGTAATATACGTCATCAAATTCGTAGTCAGATATGGTATGTGTAGGCGATTCTCGTGGATCTAATGATTGTGTAGGATTTAGTTCGATGGTTTGATATGTTAAGGGAGATGGGTTCGAAAATTCTATTGGTGATGGGGATGAATATTCTATAGATGGTGAATTTGAATGTTTAAATCTTATTGGATTTGAATATTCTATTGGGGAGGAAGAATATAAGTTACTTGAAGAATTTGAATCGGGAAACTGTGAACGGGATGACGCACCACAGGTTGGGATGGTTGTTGTTTGGGGGTTTCTAAAATTTAAAGTGTTTTGTTGTTGTTTCCCTAGAATCTGCATCTCCACATTTATCTTATTCTGCACTAATTGCAAAATTTCCATTTTGACGGCTCTAAACGTCTCCTCTAGTTTGATTTCTTTTAATTCACTGCAAAGGTAAACACAAAATTCTTCCTCCTTTGACAGTATTTTTTTTTCTTTCGATGCAGTGAAATAATCTTTTGCGCAATTTAGCGCTTCCACTGCACGATTTTCCAAATAATTTATTTGTCGCTTTGTTTTCTGAAATGAATAATAAACATTTTTAGCGCATATCTAAAAAGTATAAACCTAAAATTTAAAACAAATATGTTATAAATACATATTGTACACTTTTACTTAAGTGGGTTTTGAACATTTTTGAAAATATATTGAAATATATAATACACCTTACTTTTCCACGAGATCCAGAATTATGTTCGACAGCTTCTTCAGCATCATCAATATTTTCTATTCCAATCTAAAATAAAATAAAAACCAAATATATATAACATTTAAACTAAGTATGCATATGAGACGTAATAAAATGTGTGTCTTACTTCGGAAAGATTCAAATTTGATGTAGACGGTGTAGCATCATTACGATTTATTAAAAAATGCAAATCTGCATAGCACCATAACGTTGGTTCGTAAACGGCATCGGCACTAGCGCCGCTTTTCCTAGAGTTGATAATTTTCGATCTCTCTTTAGAGATCTGACTTTGCAGAGTTCGAATTTTTTTTTTTATGTCGGCTACTGTAACATTAAATTTGCTTTTCTTTACTTCATTTAGCAAAAAATTTAATTTCTCGTTACGGTTTACTTTATTGCAGAAATTTGTATCCAAAGGGCTATATAAGCAAGGGTATTTTTTCAATTCATTTATTAACAAGAGCGTCTGACTTTTATTCCAACCATCTTGATTTGAAATAACGGACATGATTTATCCTTTTCTTCGTACACAAATTTTCTTCAGTAATATACGTGTTTCCTAATGTTTTTTTGAAATATAAATTGACACGTTCGTTTTATTATAATAATTTTCTATAATACACAAAATTTTCTAGCATGACTTTATATCACAATATAATTTTGTTTTAAAAAAGTATGCTAATTTAATTTTTATGTAACGATGTTTACTGCTCAAACAAGAAATTTAAATGAAAAAATTTGTCACACATACAAACATAATTTTTGTTTTATTTAGTAACAACACGAGAATACAAAAAAATTTTTGTTGAAAAGTGCATCAGAATATCCCCACCACAAATTTTAGTTTATAGGTAAAGAGGAAAAAAACGAGGAAAAAAGTTGATGCAAAAATACATGTCTAAATAGGCCCATTAATAGATTTATATCATTTATGATATTTTGAGTTCGTTAATGTTCGTCACATTAAATCGGCATGTTATTATTTTTATTTATATCGTGATATACTCAAAGAACTAGCAGTGAACCGTTTAAAGTTCTCTGTTGTTTTGTAAGTCTAGTTTTGCATCATATCGGCTGCATAAGAAATTGTTTTGTTGCTTTTATTTGTAATTTATACAACGTACATTTAACCGACTTGAAACTGAATAATCGATTTTGGTTGATTTATGTTTGTCGGGCGACTAATTTGTATATAAGCAGTGCTAAATCGCAGTATTGAATGTTAATCGTCACACTGAGCGGACTTATTTTTCCGCTCGTGTTTAATTAAATATGGTGTATGTGTTTATGTGGTTTAAACTTTGAAATTACAGATGAGTATCGTTATTATATTATTTTATGTTTTGTTTTTTTATATTTTTACATGTGACGTGTGTTTCGTTAGACTATTTTGTTTAATGTATTTATCAAGGCATAAAGTATTAAAGGATTTTAAATTTTAACGCTGTGATCCTGCCATTGCAATTATTTATCTGTTCAGTGTAAGTTGCGTATTGATACGCTAAATTTTTATAATTATTGGTTGTGTTTGTTAACGAAACTGGTTTGAACTGTTCTTGAATTGGTTTGATTCTGCCAATAAAATGTACTTTGAAGTCTTGTACAACTCTTGTCTGGTTTCTATAAAAAGTAACTTCAATAGAAATACTTTATTTTATTTTATATTTTATTAATTATATAAATATAAATTGAAAACATGTCTTTAGTTGCTTGACCGGTTTTTTGATCTTGGAATTTATTTTATTTTCAATTATCAGCTACTTTTCTGGGTAAATTAGACGCTTACAAACTAAAAAACTTTCTGAAAAAGACACTTTAGATTTGATTGAATGTATGTTATACAAGAAATCTTAATTTTAATATTGAATTAGAAATCTAAATTTTAGTTTGCTCTAAAAGATAAAACAGATATAAAATAGGATGCATAATGGAATAAATACGCAGGTTAGCTAATTATGACTGTACTTAACTATTTATTTATTTAAATAGTTTCCCTTTTAAACGAATCAACATTGAATTAGGTCACCATATTGTATATGAAAATGCTATCGGTTCTTTGTGGAAGTTCATATTCTCTCACGCAATAGATGGTGACGGTTTGGTAATTATAGAGACTCATCTTTAAATAGAGCTTTTGATGAGATGACCCAAAGACGCTTTTTAAATTACTTCAGTTTTCAACTGTTGTGTCTCGACATACTTATGATGAATTTCAAAAAACATACTTATGATGAATTTTAAAATTGTTCAGCAAAAAGCAAAAATTAACAAACACGATAAATCTTCAATAAATGATCAGAGAGCGAACTTACAATCAAAAGTGAATTAAACAATATTATTTTATGTTTTTATATATTAAATTTTAAAATCATGTAAACTTTGAACAGATTTCGGTTAAAAATATCGTTGTATGCTCGTATACTGCAAAATTACTATAAATTTACTCATTTCGCTTCAACCATTTTTCAAAAAATTAAAATTAGTAGATTCCAATTTTTCTTGGTTCTTGGTTTTGCAGTGAAATCAATCAATCAAATTAAGTAGTACAAGAATATTTTATAAACAACCGTAACAAAACATGAAATATACAAATTTAAAACATTTAAAAATTATACATAAAATTATAACATACTAAAACAACATAAAATAGAGGCCAATGACAAATTTATGAAAGTAAAGCATGTGATAAATATATATAATTACACATAATGAATTTGTATTATATATGTACATATTATTAAATATTTTAAATTTTTTAAATTGCCAAAATAAATATGATACTTTGGCAATTTAATAAATAAATAACTTCACGTTATTAATTCATTTTATATATTCAAGCAATTAAGCAGTTATAAATATAATCGACCAGAACTATCGCTAAAATGATAAACAAACTATTTTATTCCTCAAAAAAGAAAACTCATGCTTTGCAATAATATGATGAAAATTTATTAGTACATAATTGATTAATCTATGGCTTAGAGGCCGTAAACGGCCCTTACCACGTCTCAACTGAGACCTTACGAACCAATTTTAACGATTGGTGCACATTGTAGGTGGTCAGCCCAACGAATGTTTTTACGCACAAACGCGTTTTTATGTCATCCGGTTGCATGTTAATTTTTGGTCAACGGCGGGAATCGAAATCGAGACTGCGGCGTGATTCGAAACTCTCTTAACAATTAAGCTACAACCGACGAGTAATTGATATGACAGCGAAATGTCAAATGAGTACTTTTACTGTAATTTTGCAGTAGAAGAATTTAAAACGATATTTCTAATCCACTATCATCAGTTCCATATATTATTATTGTCATCTGAAATATTATTATTATAATAAATGACATAGTTTGTGCTGGCCACTCCTCTCCGAGTAGTTACGGAATTCTCGAGTACCCCACAAACAATTAGTTTAGTATTACTTAGTTAAATTTAATAAAGTACGATTTTAAAACTATTTTTTAATTTAAGATCAACTAACAATCATTAAAACAAAAACACGAAGACACAGATTAAAATCGCGCCACGAACAAAACAAATAAAAATATTGTAAGATAAAATAAACCAAATTACATACGAAGAAGCAATTGAAACAAACATGTAAAACATAATGAATAAAATATTATATATATATATATATATATATATATATATATATATATATATATATATATATATATATATATATATATATATATATATATATATATATATATATATATAATTAAACCTAAATAAGTGTATTATTTAAAGAGGCTCGTCAAGTTTACATATGATATTAAAATTTAATATATACTCGTAAAAACATAAAACAATATTATTTAGTTCACTTTTGATTGTTGGTCTGTAGGACACGGAAGTTTGTTCTCTGAACATTTATTGTAGATATTCTTGTTTGTTAATTTGTGCTTTTTGCTGAACAATTTAATAAAAAACCCTTAACAATGTTAAATTGAAGCAGCATACTCACTATGTATGTCACGTAAACACATCCTATTCATAAGCAGCAAACGGTTAATGTTAAGTATGTGCATGTTAAATGTTACATTGTTAAATATACAAGCAGGTATAATGATTTAAGTTACATGCATATGTAAACTTTGGTGTTTCGATCTTGACCCAGTTCATTTAATTCGATTACTTAATATATATATATATATATATATATATATATGTATATATATATATATATATATATATATATATATATATATATATATATATATATGTATATATATATATATATATATATATATATATATATATATATATATATATATATTATTATATATTATTTATTTATTTATATATACCTAGATTAACTAAAAACAGAACACCAAACCAAAATGCACAAAAAGTAAGTAGAAAGTGAAGAAAATAGGACATATGTATAAAATAAAACGAAATATTTAACGCATTTTATAGTTTTATTTTAGTACGCATTTTAAAGCGAATTTATTTATCGAACATTTAAGAAGTGGAATTCATTTGCCGGTTTTCAGTTTCCGTTGGAGTATAAAATGCACAAGTTTAAGGCAACTATCAACCTATACTTGAAGGATCGCGCATTGGGTGCAGAAGATCTGACAGTTACAAGGAGCAAGGATAGTCTTAACGTCAGCCTGCACCTAATTAAAGCTAAACTTAAAAAAAAGACAATCATAAAACAATTAAAAATATAGTAAATTGCTGTGTTTTATTAAATTGTATGCCACGATACATACTCATATTTACATAATATGAATACAAATTTGATTTTGAGACCAACTGAAACTGAATACTATTCTTTGTACTTTCTCATAAGATTGGATCCTCAATGAACGTCTCTTTGGACTGTTTTTGAGGGTGCTGTTACACTTATGGAACATTCAGTAAGGCAGCAAAATGTTCAATGCATTTTACGAACTCGGCAGAACCCCACCCAATAAGTACATTGCCTGCAACATTCATCGCTTTAGCTATGGAGCTTGGTACAGGCGACACTGCGTATGAGGGCATCTATAGGCAGTTTTAAGTGACTCTTTGCGCAAGTATTTTGCCTTCATTTTGTCTAAAATCACCTTATGCACCTCTATTTTTGTTGTGGCAGTCTGGTAGGAGATCGCCCTTTGCTGTTGTATTACGTATGTGAATTATCTTAACAGAGAAATCATTTAAATTTAAATATCCTTTCATTTTCTAAAGCATCTCAGCATACGATAGAGATTCACTCTTTGTTATCCAGATGGCATCAGAACGAGAACACAATGTTCTGACACGTTTTTTTGGTTTTTTCCATTTGAATACATCTTCATATTATCTGGCTTACTTTACTCATCTCGGTTTTCCGAATACGAGTAAATTAACGTTTCGAGTAAATTAACGTACTAAAAATGATTTTCAGATTCAAAAGATTGCACAACATTTATTTTATTGCATGTAATCGTTCACTCTAAAAAAACTAACTAAGAGTTATAAACCAACAATTTAAGAAGGTCCGGAAGATTTCGTGTTACATGTGACTTCTTTCAATTTGAAGCACGAAAAACCACAAAAAATGCAAGATGGAAATAAAACTAAAAAAGTGGTGGTAGGTTCAAAATTAATTAAGCTTGAACATTTTTACGTTTGCTTAGACAGGTTAAAAAATAAAATAGGATCCTTCAAAATGTCGCTCGATAAAATTATACAAACAAATAAGTAATGTACACTAAAACCTCAATTTTCGTCGTTTTCGACGAGTTGCATCGTTCTTGAATTTTCGTGATTTCAGTTTTCGTGATTTGAGTTGCGCCGTAAACATTTTTATTTGCATTGCTTAAATCGTTGACCCGTAGCGTGTCAACAATTTGATTTTATTGGTTTCGATCACGAGCTACCTCTTGATACTGTTGCAAGCAACCAGAAGATTTTAATTCCTGATCTCATGATTGAAAAGAACTCGTTATGTGACATCATCGTCGCGTTTTGGGCCATATATCAAATGTTAGAAGCCATCTTTCGTACTCATCCGCCAAGGTCCAACTCTCACATCCATACATGACAACGGGTCTGACCAACACTCTGTACAATTTCAGCTTATCGGTATTTGCAAGATATCTTGATTTCAGAAGTGGACGTAGTTGATATAAAGCCCGATTGTCAGCGATAAGGCGAATTTTGCTATCCTCTTCCACACTATTATCGTATGCCTAATTAGAGATCCATTATGCGATAAATAACTCCTTCAAACATGTGGTTACCCCTACTGAAATCAGTTGCGTCTTGGTCTTGAAAACCAGCGATAAGATATTTCGTTTTTGACTCTTTGATTTTGAGACCAACGGAAGCTGAACACTGTTCCAGTGGATCAAGGATCTCTTTCACTCCGTTGACATTTAATCCAATCACACAGATATCATCTGCATAAGCAAGAAGTTGATTGGATTGTCGGAATAAGATATTGTCCTGAGGTGTTTCACTTTTACGAAGGATGTTTGCCAACATGAGATTAAAAAGTATTGGGGACAGCGCATGTCCTTGCCGAACACCAAAAGTAATTGCAAAAGTTCTCGATAACCTGTTCTCAAATTTAACACAGCATTGTGACTGCGTTACTGTCATTTAACATAGATGTACATACTTTTTGGTATTCCTAAATATTAAAGAGAATACCATAGTCTCTCTCGATGGATCGAGTCATAGGCTTGCTTAAAATATAGGAATACCTGGTGCACATCACGAGATGTAACGTAGTACTTGGAAAGAATCATCCGTAGCGAAAATCCGTACTTGACCAGTGACTGACTGATTTTAACGGAATCCTCCTCGGTAGTCACTGATAATTACCTCCACCAGAGAAGTAATTCTTCCCGAGGTAATGTATGACAGTACCTTGTATGCTGGGCAACGGAGAGCTATACCGAGATAATTCTCGCGTTTCATGCGATCACTCTTCTTAAATATTGGGCATAACGCGGCCACTTTCTATTCTTAATGCATAACTTCATTTCGCCATACTAATCGAACAAGGTTGAAAAGACAGTTCCACAAAGAAATCCCTCCAAATATCAATAGCTTTAAATTAAAGCATTCAACTCCTGGTCAACGATTTATCTTTAATCTCTGCATGGCCTTGGTGAATTCCTCATAGAGCATCCCTGCGGTTTGTATTTGACGGTATTCAAATACAGCTTGTGATACGTGTGGAACATGAAGTAGTGCAGATAATTTTCACGCCATGTATCGAGTTCCGCATCGACGTTTACACAGGGGTTTCTATCCTGATCTCAAAAGGCAGTTGACCGACACCTTAAGGTATATGGTATAATTTGGTGATTTCTTTACAGAAACTCTTAAGACCATACCATTTCACCATGTTTATTCATTATTGAGGCCATTGTGCCAAACAAAATCAAATGCCTTCAGAATTTCCATAAATACAAATACTGTTATTTTACGTCTTGTTTTGTTTTTATTTATATGGTCAATGAGTCTCTTTAGAGAATCCGTCGTAGACCTCTGATATACAAATCCGAACTGTTCAGTTCAACAGAAATAATTGATTTTGCCTATGGGATATCACTCACTCGCTCTTTCAATTTGCTTAGACCGCTCAGCAAACTTATACGACGAGTTTTGTTTGCGATAACTGATTTGCTTGATTTGGGATGTCAACCACTTTCAACAATTACCAGGATGTAAGAAAATAAGGAAAACTAAAAATTGCATTGATAATCAATTTTAGGTGTAATATTACCGACATAGGGAGGTTTTTGATAACAATATTTGTTATGCCATTTATTCCTGGTGATTTTTTTTATTTTAAGCTTAAAAAAATTATATCATTGATTTCATCAGTGGTTGTATAAAGATCCGTGCAATCATAATGTTTAGTATAACTGAATTATTTATGTCTTAATTTTCGAGGATCGTATTGAGGATCGTTTTTAAATAAAGATTCATTTAAACTTGCAACACGATCGTTTACTATAATTTGATCAATTATAAACCTATTATAGTCTTCTAAAATAAGTTTGGCTTTATGAGAAGGTTTAAATGTTCTTACATATTTAAAAATATTATTTATATCTGCATTAATATTTGGTAGCTTATTTCGAGTATCATCTTGATAAAACTCATTTATTTTCTCATGTATAAGCCTATTTGTACGATTAATAAGTTTTGAACTATGTGTTTTGATTATTTGTAATACAAACAAAGGTATTTTCTCTGCAGATTAGGTTGTAACGATTTTGTCGTGGCAAAATTTATTAATGATGTAAAATATTCTGGCATTTATTTCACTGATTGATATTCTGGCATTTATTTCACTGACGGGACGAATCTCCTTTTGAATTTAGTCGATCGATTTTATGATCTAGAAAATGTCTGAAACACTGCCAATCAGCGTTTTTAAAATCAAATATCGTTTTATTATCTCTGAAATTTTTTAAAACTATCTGTAATTTCGAAAACAATGGGAAGATGGTCTGAACAAAACTCATTTAATACTTCTACAATCTCATCTAAAGCAATCGCTTTCACTAACACCTTATCTAAAGTACTAAAGTAGCATTAACACGCGTCTTTTTTTGCAGGAAATTCAATTTGTATTCCATTTAGTTCACAGAACTCAAACAGTTTACACCCATTATTATTCACTGAAGGACAGTTTTAAAAGCCACGGAGAGCATTAAAATCTCCACAAATAGCCACTGGACTGTTTAAATTGAATAAGTATTTCAGATCCGAATCAGTTATTTTCCAAAAGTAAATCGAAATTAACAAAAGTGAATCTTTCCTCTTATCGCCAATATAAACCGTTGTAGCCATAAAACTACCTCTATATGCTAGCTTCTTGGAAAGGTATGTTTTTGAACTAAAATGTCGCTTAACCACGATAAAGAGCTTTATAGTAAAGATTTGATTTCTATTAATGTTGAACGTTCTGTGGTGGACGAAAAAAATATACATGCTGGGAGCTCAGAAGAAAAATAATTAAGTGCTGGTTGTATTTCGAAAGCTATGTAACTTATTTCACTGGCAATAGACAGTTTTGTAGATAATGATACTGACGAAAATCGTAGTTCAAAAGTGAGAATATCTATATATATCTTTATCAATTGCTACAAAAAATTAATAAGGAAAAACAAATTTTGTTACGACTGTTGTGAGCCCGTATCGGTCATGAACACTTTTTAGCCACTTAATTATTCACGTTTAATTGAACACACAAAAGGTTTTATACAAAAGGTTTTATTTATCTTTAATATATTTTAAAACAATCTCGTTCACTTCACAATCGAATCTGAACTTTTTGCAATCATATATATCTTAACATCTAGCAAAATTCAAGTATATAAAAGATCTATATTTACATAGTAATTCCAAATAACTTTGTATGTATGTGCATTACAATATATAATAAATACAATAAAAAAGTAAATAACATAATTCATAATTATTAATATTTCAGGGTTACTTAAAATATGTAGAGTTGTGAGCTGGTCACAACATTCCTCCACCATAAAGACGATGAATCATAAATGATTTATCGAGTACGGAATTTAGTTTAGAATTAAGGTTTAGAATGTTTTATTTTTACAATATTTCAATTTTTTTTATAATTACTAGAAATTTAATACAATTCAAATTTATGAAATTACTTATAACTAACATAACATATTAATAAAGATATTTATTTTAATTTTCACTTATTTTGGAAAAGACATCAATCAGTTTTATGCACATCTGACATTTAGTTATCGAACGTAATACTCGTACATATTATAATTTAAGGTTTAATTACTCTATAAACCGTTTAATTCTATTATTATGAACTACCTTATTTTTTCCTTTAATTTTAATCGTAATAGTTTCGGTCGAGTTGATCTTTGTAATCACGTATGGTCCAGTCCATAATGGATCGAACTTGCTTTTAATTGTCTCGTTTTTCAAAAGAACTTTATCACCAACGTTATAATTTGATTCATTCGAGTTTTTATCATAAGAATATTTAGAAGTTTCTTTGTTTTTTATTAATCTATTTCGAGCAATAAGCCAAGAATTTTGAAGTTTATTTTTAAGTTCGGAACAATAATTATCGTAATTATACACAGGTTCGGGAGGTTTTTTGAATATGGATGGTATTGTTGGCTTAAAACCAAATATAATTTCAAACGGCATAAATCCGGTTGATGAATGAGGAGTAGAATTATACGTAAACATTGCGTATGAGATCCAATGGTCCCAGTTTAAAGTATCATTTGCTGTAAAATTTCTTAAATATTCAGCCAGAGTTCTATGGGAACGTTCAAGAGCACCATTCGATTGGGGATGGTATGCTGACGTGTTCAATTTTTTAATACAAAACAACTTGCATAAATCTTGAAACATTTCACTCATGAAGTTTGATCCTTGATCAGTGATAATAGTTTGCGGAATACCATACTTGCAAACGAAGTTTTCGGAAAAAACCTTAGCAACGGTGTAGGTTTCTTGAGATGGAATTGGTAGAGCTACGGAAAATTTACTTAAGTCATCCTGAATAGTTAAGATGAATTTATTTCCATGATAAGATTCTACTAACGGACCAACAATGTCTAGAAATACTCTTTCGAAAGGGGTTTTTGCAGTGGTTGTTATTTTCATAGGAGCCTTGCTTGTTTTACAAACTTTATTAATTTGACAGAATTTACATCGACTAATGAAATTTCGAACTTTAGAAAGTAACTTGGGGAATGTATAGTAAGATTTTATTCTTTTAATTGTTCGAGAGACGCCTTGATGTCCACCCAACGGAGTACAGTGAAATTCGTTTATTATACGTTCTATATCTGCTTCAGACGTTAGTTCTATAATATTTTGGACAGGCTCATTTAATGGTTTACATGACGTAGTAATATTGTTCGACACTTTTAAAGAATCAGTGGAATCATTCAAATTAGTTTCAAAATTGTGACTTTCATTTTCTGGGAAAATTTGTTTAGACTGAGATCTGGTTACTGCCAGTATTTGATTTGAATTAGAGGGTGTCTTGATTCTACTTAATGCATCAGCATTTTGATTACTTTTTCCAGGTTTATAGACGACTTCATATTCATATTCATCGAGTTCGATTTGCCACCTCAACAATCGTGAAGAAGGTTTTGGGTGTTTAGCTAACCATACTAGAGGTCTATGATCAGTGAGAATATTGAATTTATGTCCATATAGGTAAGGGTGAAATCTTTTGACAGCCCAAACTATAGCTAATAATTCTTTTTCTATCGTTGGATAGTTTCGTTCAGCTGAGTTTCGAGATCGACTCGCATAAGCGATTGGAAGGTCTCCAGTTTCAGTAATCTGTGACAAAACAGCACCAATAGCGTAATCACTTGCATCAGTAGTAACATGGAAAGTCTGAGAAAAATTTGGGTAGATAAGTATAGGTGGTGAAGTTAGAATTTGTTTTAATTTGGTAAATGATTCGTCACATTTAGCATCCCAGTTAAATATTGAGTTTTTCCGCAAGAGGCAGGTTATTGGTTCAGCTATATGTGCGAAATTATCTATAAATCTGCGATAATAACTTGCTAAACCTAAAAATGATTTAACATCCTTCGCATTTTTAGGAACAGTGAGGTTTTTGACCACTTATATTTTTGATGGGTCGGGTTTTACACCAGTGTTAGTGACAATATGTCCAAGATAACAAACTTCGGTTCTGAGAAATTCACATTTTGCGGGATTTAATTTTAAATTGAATTTTCTTATACATTTTAAGACATCTATTAATTTTTGGTTGTGATCATGCAAATCGTATCCATAAATCACGATGTCGTCTAAATACACGAAACAACGAATTCCGTTCAAACCACATAAAACTCGATTCATCAAACGCTGAAAAGTGGCTGGAGCACCCTTAAGACCAAATGGCATTCTGCAGAACTGGTAATGCCCAGACTGAGTGCTAAACGCTGTTTTAATTTTATCGTCAGGATGAAGCGGAATTTGGTGATAACCATTGGCGAGATCCAATGTGGAAAAATATGATGACTTACCTAGTTGATCCAATATTTCGGTAATATTTGGGAGAGGGAAGACATCATCCACAGTAATGGAATTTAATTTTCTAAAATCTACAACGATTCGCCATTTTTTCTGGTCGTTACTAGATTTCTTTGGGACAACTAGAAGCGGAGCGTTCCATGGACTAATGCTATGCTCGATTATACCATCTTTGAGCATCTGATCTACTTGTTTATTTATTTCATGTTTTGTAGACTCAGGTAATCGGTAAGGTTTGATATTTATAGGACGAGAATTTTGATTTATCGGAATTTCGTGATAACACGCATTTGTTATAGAAAGTGTATCGGTTGGTAGATAGAAAACGTCATTAAAATCCTCACAAATTTTTATTATTGATTTACGCTCCTTATCGTTAAGATGAGATATATTTATTTCGTCCTTCAAAGTACTTATCCGATCTTTAATTTCATTATTCCAGCTACTTAAGTTGAAAACATTATATTCGGAAAGAGGATATAGGGTTATTGAAATATTATTTAAAGTTACGGACTGTTCATTTGCATTGATAAAAGATACTGGAATTAATTCATTTTTTAAATTAACGATAGTGTTGGCTACGAATACTCTAGAACTTATTTCTTCTGAGAATATGATATAATCTTTATAAAATTTAACTGGATTTTCGAAACTTAATACCCTTTCTGCACGTTCGGGTAACATAAGGTTATGGCAGTGAATGGTTTGATTTTGTATTGGCAAATTTGAAATAGTTAGCAAAATTGGAGCGGAATTAGTAATTTCGATTTGTAGTAATTTTTTCGAATAGTCTATTTTACATTGATATTTTTCTAGAAAATCATTTCCTATTATACCAGAACATGGAAGAGGAAAATCATTGGGTACAATCTGAAATTCATGCGAAATAGAATTATTATCTGGTAATAAAATTTGAGAATTACATAATGCAAGTGTTTCTATACTGTCCGAGGTTATGCCACGGATTTTACATTTTTTTATTGATAAAACAACGAACATCATCATGAATCTTATTTCTCTTTATAATACTAATGTCGGCACCTGTATCAAGCAAAAAATAAGCTTCAGCACAGTTTAAAATATCTAATGAAAGTTTTACGAATTTGTTTTTTAATGCTGAATGATTGAAATTTGGGATTTGGTATAAAATTTCTCTAAAAGGTATTTCATTTGGATTAATCAGATTAGAACTATTATCAGGATTTATTAATTGTAATGTGTTGGTGTCCGCTAATGTATCTTCATTAGTGTTTGAATTTGGATGCAGATCTATAAATCTCTCGCTCGAACTACTGCATCCTTTTGAATTTGTTCGAGGAGTTTTTCGTTTTCCGAACTAGTTTGTTTAGGTTGATTGAATTGATTTAAATTAGCATTATTTCTGTTTCGCTCATTATACAAACGTTTTCTGCAATCTTTTATGTAGTGACCAATATTTTTGCAGTAATTACAAATTATATTGACTGGTCTTACAGTCAGTGAAGGGTTTTGTGAAAGTGTAGAACTAAACTTGTTAATATGTTGTTGATGATTGTTTAATTGTGTTTGCCCTGCTTTTAATAAATAGCAGTTGCGCGCAACATGACCTAATTTTGAACATAGTTGACAACGAATAGGTGAAACGGATTGGTTTAATGAAACACTTGGATTACCAATATTTAAACTAATCTCTTCTTCTATGGCCTTTGTAATGGCATCTTTTAAATTTTTGAAACGACAGGCTTTAATAATTAAACGAATAGGTTCTCGCAAACCATCTTGAAAGGACTTTAAAGCTGTAGTTGCATTCAAGTTCCTAACAACTTGAGCAGAGGATCTACCTTCTCTTAAAATACAAGCGTCATTTAAATCTGAGAGTAATCGTTCAACTCTGTTAGCAAAAGTTCTGACGTTTTCATTTCTATTTTGTCGGATTTGAACAAGTTCAACTTGTAACTGTTCTATAGGACGGCGCTCAGAAAATTGTTTTTCTAATTCTAATTTTAGCGTTTCCCACGAATCAAATTCTTCATAGCGAACTATTTCATAAGCAGAACCACATAATTTAGATTTTATTACCTCTAAACAGATTTTGATTTCAGTTGGGTCTATCAAAGGATTTAAAATAATTTCACAGCAACAAATGAATTTATGCAATTGGGTTGAAGTCCCATCAAACTCCGGAATAAGTTTTAAAGCAGTATTAATATTGAAAGCCATTTTGATATTTTCAGGTTTCATTGGGAAATCGTCAAATAAATCAAATGGAAAAATGTCGGTGATACAGAACGATTCAATTAAATCAACGTTATTGGTATTAGGAAATTGCAACGTGGTTGGTTGTTCACAAAAATAGGTACTTACAGGTTTAAAAGATGTTTGTGTAAAAATAATTTTTCGACTTCTTAGATCCAGTGAAAAAATGTAATTGATGACTCCAAAATATTGTGGTACATAAAATTTAGAAATAGAAAATATTAGAAAAATTTGGAATAATACATGATTTAAAATATTTAGAAATATAAATTACCAAAGTATTTTTACATAATAAGTGTACATATACTTATTATACTTATCAAATGTTGAAGTGATTGAAAAAACGTGGTAGAAATCCGTTACTTTGTGTTGTGACGTCGATGGCCAAATTGTTCCATAACAGCAAATATACAGCAAACTTATAGTATTTTATCAGCGACTTCTTGTTTAATCCATCGATTTCAGCATGAACTTGAGTAATCGTATTTCCTTATTTCCTTATGTATGTGAAGATATTTACGTGCTTCAAATTAAAGTTTAGCACATGGTTGGTATAAATGATACAGTTGTTTCACGGCACTTGATTAGTTTGAACAACAGCAATTTAATCTTGCGCGATTTCGGTGATGATACAGCGTTATATTTATTTAATAATGTTGTGTGTTACTGTTTTATGTGAATAACGAAGCTAAATGTTTGACTACGGGACACACGTTAATATATACTTTGTTGAGGTATCCCACCGCTGTCACCAATATGTTGTGAGCCCGTATCGGTCATGAACACTTTTTAGCCACTTAATTATTCACGTTTAATTGAACACACAAAAGGTTTTATACAAAAGGTTTTATTTATCTTTAATATATTTTAAAACAATCTCGTTCACTTCACAATCGAATCTGAACTTTTTGCAATCATATATATCTTAACATCTAGCAAAATTCAAGTATATAAAAGATCTATATTTACATAGTAATTCCAAATAACTTTGTATGTATGTGCATTACAATATATAATAAATACAATAAAAAAGTAAATAACATAATTCATAATTATTAATATTTCAGGGTTACTTAAAATATGTAGAGTTGTGAGCTGGTCACAACACGACGCAGATCGAGGTTTTAGTGTATTCATATATTAGCAAGCACGTTTGGTCAATTGGAACCGTTTTCCGAAGTTTTTAATTTAATAATATTTTGAAATCGCGAAACTAAACCTATTAAATGTCCAATTCTGCTTTAGTTTGCTGTTTGTGTGAATTAATTTTTTAAATCCATAAATAATTAAACGGTCCATACAAAAACTATTCATGGAGTTCCTTCCATTCCTAAAGTGTAAACAAGATAACTGCCGTCAAAAGATCCAAAACGTTTATTAATTTCAAAGATATTTAAGAAAGCAAGTTCAAGCAAAAATGATAATAAAAACTTGAATAAATTAGATTCAAATGACTGTGAAAAAATTAATACAGAATCCGTCAAAATTAATTTCAAATAAGATTCAATTAAAAATCGAATGTCAGAAATAAACAATTGTGTATTAAAGTTTTCACTTCAACTGCACAACCGAACTGAATTCACTGGAAAAGATACAGTAAAAAATTATGTTACTGAATTAAAACAACACATATATCAATAATTATGGGTCAATCTAATGAATTTTAAAACCAATAAATTTTTATTGATTTTGGGTCTAAAGCTGGTCGGCATTTAGGATGTCTCATTGACTACTTCCCATAACAAGAAATGGCACTGTAACAACAAACATCATCACTTAATAACATTTTTGTAGTTGGATTTATAAAATCAAAGAGTTATAGTGAATATGGAAATCAAATGTCTCTTAAACCATTGAGAGACCATTTATAGAGAAAAATTTATCAATTAAGGTATAAAATTTAAATTAATTCAAGTTTAAGGTGATAATCTAGCAATAAATACAGTGGTAGGATATAATAAATCATTTTCCTCAGAATATTTCTAAAAGTTTGGAAATGCCTTGGCGAAACAAGTGTAATGCCTTCGCAATTTGATCTCGTTTGCGTATATCATCTTCATTGAATGACGTTTGCATCTAGTGTTTTCAACGGTTTTAAGTATTATTCTCAATGTCAAAATTGCCACTTCTGAAGAATTCAATCTTTACAGGTAGCTTTTTTTCGAGTTGAAACCCAAAGATGTTTGTTTGGCACAAAACTCGACATTTTCGTTCTTAGAACGAAACATATATATATTTTGCGTTGCGATATGTGCTGGTGCTACAACTGGTTATCGTTAACAACTGTCCACGCTATGAACAAAACGTAACTGCAAATATATATGTCGCTAGCACCATCTATGTGTGAAACTCGGTAATTTAGTAACGCACCTATTATATGGTATATTCAATGCAGTTTATTTGGTTTTGTAAAAAAATAAAATAATTAAAATTATTCAAGTACCATTAAACAAATGTATTTCATTTTTTTTTGTAAAATTCAACTTTTTGATTGAATTTTCAACTATGGTTACAAACTTACTAAAAAATATTAAATACTCAAATTCTGAAACTGAACTTGCCGAATCGACGGGTAGGAAATTATCATGAAATTTATTATTGCAACTCTAATGATTTTTATGATTGACTTTTAATAATTTTTAGACTTAAGTTATAACGAAAAACAATCCACTCATCAGGTTCTATAATAAATGTATGTGAAGTTAGTACGAAAAACGATGTGGCCCCACTAATGGTTTTTAACATGGATTTTTAACTTTTTGTACTAAAACTAACACGAAAAATGATTTGAGTATCGGCTAAAATTTAAGTTAGCACGACATAATCATTTTTTTTTCACATTAATTTCATGGTATAATTAAGACGAAAACAATAAATTTCAAAAAATAAATTACACCATCAAAACAAATACAAATAGAAACATTTATGCAAAATTACAAAACATATGTCTATAACCCATATAAATTCTATGAAGGAATAGAACTCATATGTGTACTAAACGATTTATTGTAATTGAATCATAAATTTGTCTAAACCAATGGTTTGACCAGTACGTATACCAAATTTCAAGAGATTTCTATGACCCATTCAAAAGTTTCAAAGGGTTGAGTATGTTTGGACTTCAAATCTATGAAGGATTTGAACTCATATGGGTCGAAGCTTAAAATTCATTAAAACGAATGTTATAGATTAGACGAAACAACATAAATATCCCATTTAAACTTAATGTGATATATCCGTAATATGTAGCAATTCGGTGTATTCGAAATCACCTAACAACTTGACACTACATACATATTTACTTCATTTTCATGAAATTCGATGTTAAATTTTATATAAAATATTTTAGTAATAAATTGTATTACTAACATACCGGGTGTCCGCCGGGAAGGCATACTACTTTGTTTGTTTATACTTTTTGATTAAATGAAAGAGAAAGAGAATGGATCTTATATTGATAAATGTTTTATTTAATGTCGGCAATTATGCATGGAATACAATATCAAATAAATGTCCACCTCTGTTAACCTCACAAAGACGAGCCCTTTGAGCACATTTTTCATTACATTTTCACACATTTCACGCGGTATTTCATCACGAATATTTTGTTTAAGTTGCTCGAGCGTTTCTGGTTTGTTTGCATAAGCCTTGCATTTCAGATATTCCCACAAAAAGAAGTCCAGAGCAGTCAAATCACGCGACCGTGGGAGCCAATCAACATCATAATTTTTTGAAATAACTTGTTGTGAAAAGAGGTCTCGCAGTAATTCCATTGCAATCCTGGCTGTATGCGATGTGGCACCGTCTTGTTACCACGTGTTTATCAAGCCCAAAGCATCCAGTTGTGGCGTTAAAAAGTTTTCAATCATATCACGATATCGCTCCCCATTCTCAGTTACCGTAACGCCATTTTCATTTTCAAAGAAGTAAGGTCCAATGATTCCTCCTTACAAAATTGCACACCAGACTGTCACTTTTAATGGATGTAAAGGTGTAATGGTCACTACACGATAAAAAGTGCGTTTTGTTGGCACGTTTTTTCTCCCAAAAATTGCACGTAACTTCTCATCGTCACAGTAATCGATGATTGATTTTGATAAAATGTTTTAACGATTAAAACACGTTTGTTTATCGAATATTTTTCCATAATAAATTTGCCACGTGTCTACTTCACGACTGCCAAATATGAACTGTCAAGACTAACGTTTACCAAAATGGCGGCAAAACAAAGTAGTATACCTTCCCGGCGGACACCCTGTATTATAATTATTAAGTAATTCAATGTAAAATTTATTTATTTGATAAATAAAAACAGTTTCAGTAATACTAGTTGCACTTATTACAGCATATTTTTTTTTATTTCTGGACGATAGATAATTGATAAACTCATAAAACTGTTGGGTTAGGGGCCCGAACTCATTGATACATAATCTATGATTATGTAGATATATATATCTCTATCAAAGGTTTAAAATTATGAATAACACGTTTATTATTTAATTTATTTCGTCTTATACCACCATTGATCGACCAGAAAGTACCAAACAAGAATTGATTTCAATTTACGTAACATGATGAAAAAGAAATATTTAAATTAGTTAATTTATGTAAAAAAAAAAAATAATTTATTATACCGCTTTAATAAAACTTAAATACCGCCTTTTCATAATTTTTGCTTCACTCTGCGTATATTTTTTTTATATACAAAGTTTATTTTGGTAAACGCGGGATCTTATAACCTGATTAAGATTTGGCGTTGTGTACTAAAATCCAATTTAATTTTAATTTTAAATTTAAAAAAAGAAAATTCCAGAGTATAATATTATTATTTTAAAAAAAAATTTGTTCCGCCACAACTAATTTACATTTATTTATAATAATATCACTACTTTGTTAATAATATTATTATGATTTTGAAATTTATTTTTACTCTGGTATTACTGTAGAAATGTTTTTCTTCCAATTGGAAACTGTTGCGCCGTCCATGAATTTACCTCAAGAAATCTTAATGGTAGAAATGAATACCGTTCTTAAAGAAGTTGCATTACAGTGGTATTGGATATACATAATCCACAAGCTTCCTGGGCTGACTTGAAACGTGATCTAATAGAACGTTTCAAAGATCGTCGTATGAATTACGAAATTAAACGAGCCATTAAGTCAAGAAAACAACTTCCCAATGAGAATTTTTTTTGATTTTTACCACAACCTCTGGGGAATAACATTACAATACCGCACTCCATATAGGGATGAAGAATTTATTCAATTGTTGTTAACTAATATGAAACCGCGCTTTCAGTATCATTTGACTGACCGGTAGTTTACAAATATTAACGATCTAATCAAAAGTTGCACTGCCTGGGAAGATTCTTTTAAACGATTCAGGATACAATCGGACATTTCTTTACAACCAAAACGATGTATCAACGAACTGGAAAACACTAATTATAATGAAAGGTACCTCAGTGAACCAAGAAATATAGCTAGCTTCGTGATTAATGTAGAATATCCATTATCAGCCCTACAAAATACAACTTCTAGTCCTCATAAATTTAGACAGCCTGATGTGTCAGCTGATAATGGTAAATATGCTTTGGGAAATAACCCAATATGCTTTAATTGCTCAGACATAGGACATTTATTTATGGACTGTCCGATTCCTCCAACAGAAATTGTCTGTTACCGATGTGGGTTAAAGGGGACTATAACTCCTAAATGCAAGCGATGCTCGGAAAACTCATCAAGGGGTCAATGGAGAATTGGGAACCAAATACCTCTGATAACCAATGCACCCAATATTCAGTTGTTAAAGGTTGAAGCGGGAAGTTTATTTCGGGATTAAAACTTTAAATTTCGCTTTGGTGGGGGTACTATAGGGGCAGTAATTGAAAAGGTGGCAAAAGATGCTAAAGCTAAAATACCGGAGTCTACTGAATCAATTTGATGTGAAAAAACTAACTAAAGTTAAAAACCGTGTAGGGATTTATCTAATAAATTATGGATCTTCGTACTTTAACTCTAACAACTTTTTCAATAGTTCTCATGGCTGTTGTAGATAAAACGATGTTAAGATTGCCGGTTACTCCTGAAGCCAGAACACTATAATGCAGTATTTAAAGAACGAATCTTGAAACAATCTCTTCTCATTTGTTTTATTTGGGACCTAATTATTTTAACTGACGAAGAAGTTTATGAAGCCATATCCTGATTTTCAAAATAACACAAATTTTAAACTCTTTAAATTAATGTTATCAAGAGCACGCCAAACAGTCGAATACACTTTTAGAAAATGTGCAGGATTTGAAAGTTAAGAAAAAAAATTTTATGTTAGTCTTTCGTTGATAAAAAATTAAAACCACTTTGGTTCTGCGTAGCAATTTAAAGAAAAAAACAAAACACGTTAGAGTGCAAAATTCATGGTCCAAACCATCTTGCGTGTCAGTACTATAAAGGTACTTTATCAAAATACTATGAAGCTAAGCAATGAGCAGATAGTATATACTATGTAATACCTGTGGCCTTAGGCCGTACGTTCTCGATTTGTCTGTAATGGCATAAAGTAGAACGTCAATAAACGAATTGCAAAAGTGTTGGAAATGCCTTGAACCCCAAAAATAATTAAAAAAACTCGCGATGTCGCTTTTACGCAAAACCCTGTATTTTTAACAATTTATAATAGTCAATAGAATATCATTTTATGGAACTTACAATACAATTTTCGTCTAATTATATCGGGAAATCTATATCCAAGTGTTTACAGTAAGATATTCTTAAGTTGATCAAATTTGAGAATAAGTTATCGCCACAAGTCCCAGTTGAAAACTATTTAAAATAGTTTTAAAATATCAATTTTTTTATTTTTTTCATTACAAAATATTGCTAGAAGTCTTGCCTTTCAAATTATTACTTAGAAGTAAGAACCAAATTCAACAACTAAATAAAAAAATATCATTAATATGCCATTAAACTGAACTCTTAAAATAAGATTCAAAACAAATTGACAAAGTGACATTCAAAACGTAACATTGAAAAACAGAAACTATATGAACAACTAAAACCTACACAAATGATAAAACGATGAGGTCATAAAATAACTTAAAGATACACTAAAAATTGCATCTACGGCAGTTTGATTTGTTCTAACGTACTTTTCTTTCAATCTATCTGACAAACGGAAAGATGAGCAAGGCTTGGATAAACATGTTAAAAGGTTTTGATACAAATTACACTGAGAAAAAAATCATTTTAACATACTAGAATAACTTGAAATATAAAAAAAACACAGACAACCCAAACACAACAACTAACTAAATGACAATCACAAAAAGCATTAAAATCATGTCCAAATAATTAATGATTTCAGTAAAAAAAATTTAATAATAAAATCATTCAAACAAACATATACAGATACCTTAATTTAAAGCAGAAATTTGTTTTTAATATTCGTTGTTAAAAGAATAAAAAAACAAAACATCTTCGTATCTTTAGAGCATTAAAATAAACAATACTTTAAATTACATCTCTTGTGTGTGCAGGATTGTATCATTTATATAGCTAAAGTTAGGGAACATCCTGATACCCAATCCGTAAAAACCAATTAGTGTTACCTCGTGTTTTCTTCTGACTTTGAAAAAACTGTTGGATAAACACATTAGGATTTAGGAATGAGTTCCTCTTGAGAAATCAACTCCATAGAAATTATTAAATTCTACAGTTACGGAGTTTTAAAGAAACTTAGGTCAACCGTCTGCGGATCAAATTTATTTTTAATCACTATGAAACAAGTGGTATTCAAGATAACTCTTTTGGGGGTGCCGCAACACACTGGAATTGAACAGCAATTGTCCACCTACAACTACATCCATCATCTTGGAGACAGAACAATAAATCTAAATGGATTAATGTCAACATCATTAATTTAGAACTACAGTAAATCAAACAGAATTTTAATTCATTTTCAAGGTACGAAAAATATAGTTTTCCTAATAGAAACGAAAATTACAAAACAATGGCCTCTATTGAATTCGACAGCTACTATATCACTTTCGTTTTGTGTTCGTTTGGTTATGATAGTACTATTGAAATCGATTACCCAGTAGTACAATGCAGCGCTCAATCAGCTCTCAATATGTACGCTCAATTTTGACATCAACCTGATGGCTCTAATTCCATTAAATTCGTGTTTGATTATGCGAATATATAGCCAATTGTATGAAATGACTGCGCCTAGTGGTAAATAGTATAAGTATGTACATCTATATTAATAATATTCACCACTGGGCAGAATAATTTACACAAAAAAATTATTTATAATATTGTTCTATAGATGGCAGTGCATACTAATAAAAAGATTCATGTTTAAATTAAAAATTATTTATTTTGAATTAATAGATTTTGTACGTTAATTACATTGTACGTTTATTTTATTTTGTTTTTAAGTATTTTTTTATTATGCCGCCGATAATAGGCTTTTTTAATTTCTTTTTTAATTTTTGTTTGGAAACTCTCTAAAGAGTCGACTGGTGATTTTCAAGCATCTAATTTAACATATAAATGATTTAAGTATTATTAAAAATGAATTATTATACGGCATTCACAAGTCAAATTTCCAACCCAACGAAAAATATTTATTCGGTTGGAAATTTATACAATCCTGAAGTTAAAAGTACGAAGATTTTATACTGTCAATTATATTAAGTTTACCAAAAAGGATTTTAACAAAATTTTTAAATCTTGTTTTTGCGTTTTTTCCTTGTGTGCCGGCCCAGTTGCACAAAATAATGAGCTCGTCTACAAATATACTTCGGAATGCCGCTGACAACCCTTTGCTGAGGTTTACCCGCTGGGTTAATAATACTTTCTGAAATAATAAAATTAAATTATTATGTGTTTTGTATTTAACAAACTGATTGAAGTCCACACTTCATTTCTTCCTTAAATTTTGTATTTTGAAGCCTGTTTTCCATCTCTTCCAGACTTGTAATAGATTTTAATGGAAACATTTTTTCAATTTCTTCCGACACATGAGTATTGCTTGTTGTTGTTGTTGTATTCAGATGACTTTGTAGCGATTTCACCAAGTACAACAATTTATCAATTTTACTTTCCATTTGTTGTTGTTTTTTTCGAATTATCTTGTCTTTTTATTAACTCATTCATCCGGTTTCCACAATTACAACACATACTCGTATCTAATATAGTCTGATTACTACCAGTAAAGTTTGTTCTGGTTGTTGGAACCACAACTTTATTTGTTGTAGTAGCTACTACAGTAGTATTACTCTTACACATCACTAGAGGTGATATTGAATTATGTGCTTTGGAGTTAAAATTTTCTGCGAAAGTTAAATAAATGGTAAGAGAAAATAATATCAGTAAATAAAGAAAAATGTATCTTACCCAAATAGTTTACATCGCCAATTTCAAGAAAAAGTTCACTCGCTTTTTCACCCATTATATTTTTTTTAATAATCTATTGTAAAGAAATAAATATAAATGTTTATAATTCAATTAAATATTAAATTAATAAATATACAATTAAACGTCACTCTCATGCAGTAAAGGTATTAAAATATACTTCCTATCGCAGAACAATTTCATATATTTATAAGTTACTGCATTTATAGGATATAGCTCATTAATGCTGCTTATTTCTTCGAATTGTACTATCCCGAGTGCTTCTTAAGAGTTGAACGATTTTGTAAAATAAGGCTTAGGATCTATAAACCTTCTCCCAAATATTGCCGTCGATCCTTCTTGTTTGACAAACTCAGTAATTATGATTGGAATTTCACCATTAATACAGCAATATTTGTCTGCTTCCGTTAACTTTAATGAAAACTCATCGAATTTCTGCGACCATCTATTGTTTGATTCTTTGCTCTCTTTAATGTTATGCTGTATAAGCAGTTTCTCGTTACGACGATTTGCCAATTGTTGGAGTAATTGACAAGGCTTACGAATCATTTTTTTGAGCTCTTGCATATAACTTTCAAATTTATAAGCCGAAAATGAGTCTAATGGGCCAAGTTGTGCAACATAGTGACTTAAATGCACGTTATAGCTAACCTTGTCTCTTCCATAGATGTCGGGAAAAATTCTAACAAAGGCATATATTGCTTCGCTTTTTGTTGGCTTAATAAACGATAAGCAGCGTGTAGTAAAATAAAGTGGCTATATATTTCAATATTAACAATTTCTTTTAAAACAACAATCCCTGTATATAAAATGAACTGCCTTAGTTCTGTAGCTTTCCACATTCCCAGCTCTTCGATTGCTTGAGGTTTTCGAATGAATTCACAGAGGTTACATCTAACACATTTAAATAATTGTGAATTCAACAAGCCTATGTCGCTTACTGTTAATTTATATACAATTGTTTCTCCTTTAATGATACATGTCAAAATTTTCCGGACTACACCCAAATCAATAAGATGCATGGGATCTAACGGGAACTGTGAAACGATTCCTATTTTTTCCAATCCACAAGGCCTGGTTTTATTTATTTTTGAGTGAATGTTGGGAAATTTACGCATTTTAAATGTATCATTTGTAAACAGCTCGGAAGTGTCTACACTATATGCAATTCTATTATTAATATATGTTCCGGTTTGTGAACATTTTAAGCATCCATTGTAACTGGTATGACCCACCGCTCCTACAATAAATGATTTGGCTGGGGCATCACAGACAAACGCTCGTATCTTAAATGTTTTTTTATACTTATTTGGCGTAACTAGCACACCATTAATTGATAGTTCCTCAGCTTCTTTGACGAAATCTAGAAGGAATTCATCTGCAAAATGTGGCTTAGATTTCCCAGAATATATCACTATAGGAAACGGAGGTGCATTTTTTTGGTCTGCAAAACAATCCAGTATTGGCCATAAATGTGTGCGAGATGATTTAAATAAAGGCAATCCATCAATACCGATATCTAAACAAATTTCGATAATTTCTTTCAAAAAAGGATAATTTAGTTATAATATAGTTTTCTGTATTCCCAAATGGCAATAATCACCGAGATTAACATTTCGCGCAACAATTTTTTCAATTGGAATTTTGATAAGAGTTCTCGTCGTTTTTCGCACAGAAATATTATGTCTATTTAAAATATTCAATAAACCATTTATTTTTTTTCGACTGATGCCACTTGTAACTGCCCACTCTACTAAATCATTTATTAATGGGGTTCGGTGTAAATAGGGAGAATTGTCTCCTAATTCTTTATCCTGATTTGAATTACCTGAATTATTATATTCATCGTCATCACTTTTGTCTAATATAAAACAATTAAAATCGTCATCAATTCCTTCTTCATTGAACTGAGGCAGTTGTTGGTCTGATACTATAGAACTTGGGGATGGTCCCAGTTCTCCTGCATCATCTGTTACTTACTCAATTTGCAGGTCAAATTTAATTCGTTTTGAACCTAATTGAAATATTGATTTTCTCGATTCCATTTAATTCAATATTTTAAAGCCTTAAAACAAAATACGAATTTTTTTCGAATTATTTTCACAAACACATGACTTTTTACACAACGTATATGTATATTAAGATATCACTAGTTATGAAAAATGCACTAAAATGTATATCTTACCTGTAGGTAGATTCCGGTTGCATGAAATTGTTGTGTGGAATGAGATTTTGTACTAAACGTGATATTTGAATTCCAGTTCAGTAAAATGAGAAAATAAATTTCACGTTTGTGGAATGAACTGTCTAATTATTCCGTGATGAAATTATTATGTGGAATTAGTTCAAAATAAAAGTGAGATACTAAACTCGTTTGAAAAAAATTAATAATTATTAAAATAAATAATTAGGAAATAAATATGGAAACTCCAAGTGAAAAAAAATAGGGAAAAAAGTTTCTGCGAACCAAAAAGAAATTTTGGTAACGTTCTTAGAACAAAATTTAAATTTAGCCCGTGGACAGTAAGTTATGATTTTGATATGTACTTCATTTTTAATTGAATACATTTTGCTATGGTAAAAATGTATCGAATAAAACTATGTATTTGAAATTAAAAATGTTTTAAAGAAAATATATTAACGCAGGATTGGTTTCATTCTCTTAGATTTGATGGCGTAAATGGAAGCCGTACTATGAAAGAAAAATGGAGCGAGGTGGCACAATTATTAAATGCAGCTGGGGGAGCGTCCAAAGATGGAGAGAAGTGGAAAAAAACATGGACGGATCTAAGGTAAGTTATGGAACTAGTAGCATTATACCATTAATATGTAATAATATATTTTTATTCCAGGCTGTATGTTAAAAACAGGGCGGCAGAGTTAAAATTAGTTATGAATAGGAGTGGGGTAAATGGCTTGGGAAGGCAAAAAAAACTAACGGAATTTGAAGAACGAGTTGTTAGCATAATGAGCTGGAATTCTATTGAAGGGGACATAGATGCTGCGCCAGAATCTGGGTTACCAAGGGTAACATATAAAGTTATTTACTTTTTTATCGTTTTTATTCATCAACCTTTTTTTTAGCATTTATCTTTGTTAAATTCCCGCCCTTCAACAAGTGCATCGTCATTGCGGGAAGATATTCTAGATATTGTTGTGGAACCAGTTATAGCGCAAGAAGATAGAAATTTACCTTCAAGCCCATCCACAAATTGTCCGCAAACCACCACACATGTATCACAAAATCACCACAACCAAAACACAACCATTCGTCAGGCTACTCAAGTTCCTCCATCAAAACGACGACGAAGGGCATTGGAAGATATTATGGAGGATTTTTTAGTAGAGGATAGAAAGCAGAATCAACTGCTAGAGCAAAAAATAGTTGCTATAAACAACCTTGCTCAAGCCATTCGCAGCAATGATTCTAATAATAATAGTCAAATAAATAACTCATTGTAAATATTATTTAATAAAGTTTATTTACTATTTGTATACCATTAAACAAACAATTAATTAATTATTAAAAATATTCTTCTACCAAACAATCTCTAATTCTCCTGCCTTCATTTATATGATGAGCTTGCTGGATTGTACTGGTATATTCCCCATCATCAGGAACTTCAGATTCGAATTCATCTATATTAAGATCAAGTTCGTCTACGCCAATTTGTTCCTGACAAAGATGTTATGTAACACACTACACGCATTAACAATCATGCCACACTCTGATGGTGAGTAACACAAAATCCGTTCTCTTGACAGACAACGAAAACGGCCCTTTAAAACCCCAATGCATCTCTCAACACAATTTCGTGTTGATTTATGAACGACGTTATAATGGTTCTGCTTCTCACTCGTTGAATTTAATATGGGAGTCATTAGCCATGGTTGTTGTGGATAACCACAGTCTCCTGAAATTAGAACCAGTCATTTAGTCATCATACAATCAAAATATACTCATGATCAACATTAACCTAGCAACCAAAAGTTTCTTTTACCTTTCTGATACAATTGAGATACGTGTACTTGTAATAATGATGATTTCCACACAAAAGCATCATGAGCAGTTCCACCAAATTTTGGGCTTACTGACAATATAGTCAAATCAGCATCACATACCTACAGAATAAAAAGAATGTAAAATTGAGCTGTTAGTAAGATGTTCATCACATAAAAAATATTAGTATAAATTACAATTTGAATATTTTTTGAGTGACCGCTTTTTCGACAAACATAGACATGTTCGATATTTTTTCCGGTTTTTTTATAAGTACATGTGTCCCGTCGATACACCCTATAACTCCAGGAAACCCATGTTGCTGATAAAATCTAAAATCAAATAAGACTTTGTTACTTTTTTCTGCATATACGAGAACTTACTTTGATTTTGTCTCATTTAATTGAGTCGATGTTTGCGGAAACACAATGTATTTGTCAAGGAGGTGGTCGTTAATAGCCTGGCTTATTTCTCTGATACAGCGACTAATCGATGTTTGACTTACTGTCAGCAAAAATCCGTCACCCACAATTCGTTGGTATGATCCTAAAATGTAAAAAAATTCGATATCTTCACATCATAATGATATAAATAATAATTTATTTATTTCTTACCCGAAGCATAAAATCGAATTGCAGTTAAAATTCTTAAAATACACGGCAACCCATGTATTTTTTGACGTTGATTAAAGAACACGGATATTTCGTCAATAAAATCTTTAGCCAAATATTTTGGAAATCGAAATAATTCACGAAATCTGGCTTCAGACATACTGAATGGATTACTATAATCCCTTAATTCTCGACGACGCCTTAACAATCGCAATCTTTCTTGTCTTCGACGGATTATAATCACACGACTTCTCATCGATGAGTCCATTTTATTTTATGTTGTTTTGGAAGAATATTAATTTTTTCGATGTTAAAAAATTAAATCTTTTTTCAAACAACCACTATAAAAACTACACTTAACAATTGTACCACTTCAAATATTTCAAATAATATATATTTTTAAATCAAGTAGAATAAAAATAAACAACAACACAAGTCACAGAAAAAATTAAAATAGGCGAAAAAATGCGTACTTGATATTTTTCTCGTATTAGAACTTGTACTAAAAATAATATCCCACAAAACGAACGAGAATGCAACTTTGTGGAGTGGAATTATTTGGCGAGAAAACGAAATATGGAATAAACAAAAATCCTATTCCATTCCATTTCATTTCATTAAACCGGAATTGATGTACTGATAATATTTATTATTCCGTTTTTATTCACAATTTATTTTTCGTTTAAAGTTTATTTTATTTGTATGTACATACATACGTCTTGAAGAAAATAAAATTATGAACTGAAGTACAATTTAAATTGTCAAGATTTTGGTAGTTCCGCTATTTGCCCCTAGACGTAGTTCTATGTAACGCTCAATCAGCTTATAAACAGATCTCAATCGCATTGCCTAGATACGTGTGCTATATTCAAATAAAATGTGTTTTTTCTCATTCTAGCACATTAAGGTTATTGTTGCTATACCATTCTGCTCTCAGTCATTGTACTACTGGGTAAGTGAACGAAGTCGATATTTGCGACTACTGGCGAAAATATAGAACTTATTTTTTATTATTCTTTATTTTCGACTGTCGTCGAATCATAATAAACAAATTTAATTAAATTGATAGTTTTGATTTACAAATAGTACTAAAATATTATATTTTAGGTAGGTAACTTGATATATATGGTGTACTAAAATTGTTGTCGCTTACAGTACGAGTTTTTTTGATGTTCGTTCAAAAGAGACAATTTTAAACGAAGGAGATTTTAATTTGATCGATTTCAATAGTAAGGCTCCTGTTTTCTGAAAAATTATATTTTTTAATTTGATATTGCGATAAAAATAAAGGGTCGTTCAAAAGTCACACATTGATTTCAGTTGTAAATAATTTATAGAAGCAATCATTTTTTCATATCATCTTTGACAATTATGAACCAGACAAATGTACAATTTTATCGATGGATACTTACCCACTGAAAGAATGCAATCAAGTTATTATGAAAATTTACAATGAAACATATGATGGAAATCGTCAATCTTTAAAAAGTACGCACCATATAATTAGTTATTTTTTTGGTGTAAATATACGTCCAGATTAGTCAACAGTTCAAAGGTTAACGAAAAATTTTGAAGCGACTGGTTCTGTCGAGTATCTAAGAACATCTGGCAGACCAAAATGTGGACGTTCTAGTACGTTGCTACTGTGACCGAAACTGTGTCGGAAGAACCTTCAACATCGATATCACCACATTCTGAAAAAAAATGCTTTCGACTGTTTGGGGAATTTTACATAAAGATAATCATTTGCATACCAATAGATATCTTAGGTTGATAAAAAATTAAAGCCTCTTCGGTTCTGCTTAGCAATTTAAAGAACAAAACAACACATGTTAGAGTGCAAAAATCACGAGCCAAACCATCTTGCGTGTCAGTACTATAAGGGAACTATATCAAAATACTATGTAGCTATGCTATGAGGAAAAAGTACTATGTAATACCTATGGCCGTACGTTCTCGGTAAAAGAATAAAAGAAAATTTTCCTACCACACCGTCAAAGCCCGCTGAAAGTAATATTATCGAAAAGATTTGAGTGAAATTACATTTATATTTTCTACATATAACACATCAAAGCAGAACACGTGGATCAACTGAAGACAAAAATGATTGTGATTTACAACGAAGAGCAGAACCAAATCAAAATTGCCAGAGACACACTGAATGCATGCTGGCGGATTTCACGCTTAATTTCGCGAGATTTGACTGGTTCACCAATTTTTTAATTGTGCGCTCCCTTTTACCTTGCTGTTCCGATTCCGCTTCAATATACCATGTATCATACCACAGGTGACGATTGTTGTTCAAAATGATGCCGAGATAAAAAGATGAGCTTGTGCTCTCCGCTTCCAATTATTTAAACCAATATGGCTGTTATGATTTTATTAGTAAGAACTACTCAGCTCAATGGTTGCAATAGATTTTACGTAATCGCCAAGCTTTATAATTTTATTACAATTTATAACAAATTTGTTTTAAGTTCTAAATACTGAAGCTAATTACAATTGCATATTAATCTACATTACCGATAATTAATTTGGTATATAATTCTATTACAATTTTGGTTAATTAATAATATGGAATATTAGTATGGAATTCAAGTTATGTAATGGCTAATTTTTAGTTATTAAACCACCACATGCTACAACATCAACGGTAGTATTAAAGATTCCATGAAATATAACTGATGCGGTTTTACAAACAGAAGAATGCGAAAGAAAAGCCCTTAAAGCAACAATCGAATTAAGGTTAAATTTCGAAATTACCATGGTCATAGACGAAAATAATTTGATGTTTCTGTTCGGTGTGAACAGAATAACGCCAGGAGGGCGTTTAACGAATATACCTATTTATCAATCGGTTATAATACGCGGTATATGTAATAGTGGCTAAAAGGGAACTGTTTCGAATCCAACCTAAGATCATTCAATATTTTATGTTGGGTTTCAATTTTTCAAAGCGAGAGAAGTTTTCTCTTTCACTCCTTTCAAGCGATAATGATAGTCGATCTCAGCTTGAAGAGTATCAATCAGATGTGGAATAACACTATACAACGAGCGAATCAATATCACGTGAACCGAAACAAGAAACTACAAAATATTTCGAAAAATTTTATCTGAAATTTTGGATCCACTACATTGACTGTTTTAAGTTGTGCTAAATCACCATATCGAACAAGTATTGTTTTAACCGGTAAAGTGATAAATAGTTAAATAAGTGAGTGTTATAAGTTGTGGGCATAAGATTAGTGGCACAAGCCCTACCAGTGGCTAATCTTTCACAATTTAACGAAATTATTATCTGAAATAAATAAAGTTATAAGTTTGATTAAACTCCAGTTATTTGAATTTTGATCTGTGTCTGCGTCGTCAGTAATCGAGTCGTAGCAATATAATATTTTAAAAGTTTTATAACTTTTTAGTTGATACTCCACGCTTAAAATTGATCCTTTTCCGTCAAATTAGACTTCGATTACGAATGGCACAAAACTCTTCGAATAGGACTTTTTAAAAATATGTTTAGGTTAGACAACCTAAGTGTTTATTTTTTGGTACATTTTTATACTTTCATATCATGGTTGGAGACTTTTTCGTGATATAAAAAAGAAAATAAGTCTGCAAATACAACCCTGTATAATGAATTTAAATGAGAAAATAATACATTTTGAACAGAAATAAATTTTTAAAGTGATAAATAACGTAGCAGGACTACATAAACTCAAAGTTAATTATGTATTTTATTTTAATATGAAATAAAGTAAAACCAGCTAATCGGACCAATTTGAATTCGGACCGCTTATTACTACTCAGAAAAGGGTTTCAATTCAAATTGATTTGTGTAATCGGACTACCTCGAAATCGGACCTATGGAGCACTTATTTCTTTCCATTTTGATTTATTTTACCTTTGAATAGGACCACTTCAATAAATTTTATTGTACATATGTATTAGTTTAGTTTTTGAGTTATGTATTTTATTTGTGATCTATGAACATAATGTAATATGTATATACATATGTATTTTTGAACTAAAGTAACGAATATATGCAGTTTATACGTATTTATATAAGTGTGCACGAAATATGGTGAAATCGGTAATCAATTATTCCAGTGGTTTACGATGGCACGTTCGAAAAACATGCCTATTTCGGCTCAATTTTGCAAGAAATATCAGGAAGACTGCTTCAAATGGATGGCTCCAAACTTTTAAAGATCGTCACCAGTTACATTTCACTATGCTTAGTGGAGAAGGTGCCTCAACAGACATGCAAATTGACGAACAATATTGGAAAATTTAACCGATGCATACGACCCAAGAAATATCTACAATTTGGATGAAACTGGTCTATTTTATCGAGTCACACCATCAAAATCCTTAAATTTAAAAAATCAATTATGCAAGGGAGGCAAAATGTGCAAGGAACGTTTAACAGTCGCTTTATTGTGTAGTATGGAGGAAAAGAAGGAACCTGGATGGAAACATTCAATAGAAAAATGGCTAGGCAGAAACGAATTTAGATAATGCGTCTTGTCATCTATATAAATCATACAGTAATGTCAAACTCCAATTTTCCCCGCCGAATACTACATCTGCCCTATAGACGATGCTAATGGAGTAGAAGCACTATAAAAAAATTACAAAAATGAATATCCAATGCATGAGATAATGTAACCACAGAAACGATTTGGAATTGTTTTAAAAAGGGCGGGCTACAAAAAGTGGTAGATCGTATGGAATTAATCATCATGCCGGAGAATTGTGAAACTGAATCTCATTTTGAAAATGTGTCGTGAAGAGAATGTAAAAGGGAAAACCTCGAAACCATAAATTATAGCTCATCTTCTGATGGTGACGAGTTAGATGACAAACTAGCGATTTTACATTTAACTAAGACCAAGTTTATTTTAAAACTTCAAAAGATTATGCGAGTGATAAAGGTTTGAACGAAATGTTTCTTCATATGTTTCAGGTGGAGCAAAAATTACTTTAAACTTAGGATTAAACTTACCTTATAGTTTTTCATTATGTCAATTAATTGAATTATCTAATTATTTTTGGTTTTTTTATGTGCTATGTATGATTTATTTGACATAAATTGCGCATTTATGTCTTCATACTATATGTAATGTACCTTATATGTCTGTAAATTTGTAATACCCACCAATGTCATGTTTTTTTGTAAAATTAAAAAAATCAATACCTTTGTAATCGGACCGATATTGCTTAATACGGATGGAGGTCCGATTGAAAAGATTTTACTGTAGTAGAATAGGTTGTGAAACAGTTTTTACCATATGATAAGAATCTAAATAGAAATTAACTAATGATATTGTAAACAATTTTAATGTGACATATAATAAACAGTATTAAATGTTGACTGGTGAAAGCGAGATGGAAGATATTTTTGACTTTTTTATCAATATACGACGTTAAGTTATTCATCCATGGTTCACGCGCAGTAAACTATGATAATTTCATTTTACCATATATTTTATCAATAAATGTGATGAAACAACAAAAAATGACCATCCTGGATTAGGATACACAAGAACCGTGCCTAGTGTAGGATATAAATATGTTTATAGGAGTAAACATTTAATAAGTATTTACACCATAAACCACATGTATTCTTGATACCAACTACCATTTTATTTAAAGTATTATTTGAGGTTAAAAATTGAAAATTAATTCACTTCCATTGTTTAAAACAACAAACCGAATAATGGGTTAAATTCAAAATTTTATTAGAGTCATAAAAATATAAAATAATATGTTTAATTACATAATATAACATGTCATAGAATTTTAAAGAAGATGAAAACAAAGTTATAATACATTACATCATTGATCCACACAAAAAACATATGTGTATGGTAGAAAGTAAGTTACCAAGTATGTTGAAGAGATATGTGTTAGCTTGTAAGTATATATTTCCTAATTTAGATAATTATTTGAAATATTCAGATTATATTCTTGAGTTTAAATTATATCAACTATATATGACTCTAATAATATTGTATAAATGACTCTAATCAACCATATATGACTATGGTTGACTAGAGTCATATATATATAATATTATTAAAGCCAATGGTTTATTTCCGGCGTCTGCATTCGTTCAGGAGACCAAACTCAAACCAAGACACAAAGTTAATTTAACAAATACAACATCTATCGTAATGATAGATATAAGGCGGTACGGGTATTGCAGTCAGATCTAACATTAAAGCAAAGCAGGTTGGTGTACTTAATCTTATACGAATCCAGACTACCATGGTTGAGGTTCTATGCTCCATGGGGAAAATGTTAATGATATCTGTTCATGTGCCTGCTCACACAAATTTCACGCAACTAAATAATGAACTTAATTCACTTTTTTATATGGGACTAAGCTATGACGTAGTGATTTGTGGTGGAGATTTCAACGCCAGAAATAAATTATGGAATTCAGTGGATAACTTAACGGGTATGGCACTTGCGAGCTGGTTACGTGATACAGCTTATTCCATCGAACATATAGTACCATTAACTCCAACATTCCCAAGATCTGGCTCAAAGTTGGATCACTTTAAAGTCTTTAAAAATTTGATTGACAACTTTAACCAGAGGAAAAATCTCACTATCAAAACTCATGACTCGTTCTCAGATCATCAACTGGTTGCAATTGATATTATAATGCCTAATCATACAAGTTTTTTGGAGGGCAGTCCGCTAAAATTTAAAAACTATAAAGAAACGAATTGGAAATACTTTCGTGACAACCTGGAAAATAATGTCCAATATACTGCGCATACCTGATGGCATAAATTTATTGTATAAAAGATATTGACGATTATATCAATCATGTATCGTTGTTCATAAACAAAGCAGAAACTGAAGCGGTTCCAACTAAAAAATTTACCAGCTATAAATACAACAATCTTCCTGAGCAACTAAATTAGCTGTTTACACTCAGGAGATTCTTAAAAAAACGCTTGAACAGATTGTATTGTAGAACCCTTTGTAACGGGTCAAATGATTACATATCAGTAAAAAGCGAAATTAACTGTTTATCTACGCTTATTAAACAGTCAGTGGGAAATCATCTAAACGAAAAATTTCATGAGCGTATAAGTAAGTGCCACCCTGGTCCAAATGTATTTAACAAAAAAGATAAAATCACCGACAGGAAAAGGTGGAACAAATCGCAATCACTTAAAATTGGAAATACTTTAATAAGCAGTGACATCGAGATGACTGAAGAATTTGAAAATATTTTACTGAGTTATATAAAGAGAAAGTGCCTGCCGTTAACGCTAATATCAGAGGTGAGATACATAAATCAATTGAAGAATATTTAAGCGCATCAGTCAACCCAATCGCAACCTTTAGTGTTGATAATCGATCATCAAACCCGAAAGAGGATGTCTTTCGTAATTCAACGCAGGCATTGATTAAAGCAGCAAACTCTAAAAAATGTTCAGGACCGGATGGAATTTCAAACTATATACTCAAAAAATTGCCATGGTACATCGTGGAAAAACTAACTATTATATTTAATAATTGTATAAATATGAGATATTTCCCTGATAACTGGAAGATGGCATATATTCTTCCCATCCCGAAGAAAGGAGGTGCTGTTGAAGTAAAAAACTATCATCCTATAAGCTTAACATCGAATGTTGGAAAAATTTTGGAAAGACATTTAAATAATTTGTTGAGTAATGTAATCTACGGAGATGCTAAAATCTTAGCGGATCTTCAATTTGGCTTCAGATCGGGCCATTCTACGGTGGATGCTGTGAGCTTTTTTGCTGACGAGATAACCTCTAATATGAATAATAGACGGGTCAATATGCCTCATTAATATTGAAAAGGCTTTTGATTCGGTTTGGACTGGCTTAATATTCAAGCTTCTTCACTTTAAAATAGGCGATGCACCAGCTAAACTAGGAAAAATCGTACACAGCTTTATGTCGGATAGAAGCGCTAGAGTAGTCTTACAAGAGGCTAAATCTGCTAATATTATATCTGTAGAGGTGTTCCAAAGGGTACGGTCCTCGGCCTCCAACTCTTCAATATCTATATGGCAGATCAACCCATGGGTATGAGGAAGGTGCGGAGGTGGTTATGTTCCGGACGATATATTGATTATGGCAAGCTCTATGTGTCCCACTATTGCAACTTAAACAGTTCACAATCAATTCGATATTCTTCAAAAATTTTATTCTGATTGGAGTATTAAAATAAAAGAAAATAAGACAAATTTTATTATTATCAGACCAGCATCAGGAAAATGTTCTAAATCGGCAATACCTAAAAGTTCAAAAGCCTGCATTCAGATTAATGGCAAATCAATAACAACTTCTTCTAGGGTGAGATACCTAGGAATACATCTACATTTTAGATGGAAATTTAATCCGCACATTGATTTGGCTATCAAAAAAGCTTGGCTGGCATACAATCTAATTAGACAAATTTCCAGACATTTGGGCCTCCCATTAAAAACTAAAAAGCTGATTTATAAGCAATTAATACGTCCGGTTTTTACCTATGGCTTCCCAGTTTGAATCTGTATACCAGTCAGTATAAGTTTCTTAATCTATTTGAAAGAAGAATCCTGCGAGAAATATCTAATTATAAGACAAAAAAGATTTACCTACTGGTAAATTCTACAGCATTAGTAATAATGAGCTGTATAGAATCATAAACATTGAATCAATTGACACATACTCAAATAAACTATTTTCTGCGGCCAAGTCAAGATTAAAGGAATATCAAAACCCGCAACTTTTAAAATTAACAAATAGATCAGGGAATAAGTTTTATCAGATCTATCAGGATATTGACGTAGAATCATTCACCAGCTACATGACACATAAAACCGAACACTTCCGAGGATAAAAGGCGTCATCTGTGAAGAAAATTTAAAATTTAATTTAATTTTAAGCTCTTTTATTTTTAAGTGAAACAAATATTTTTATTTTATTTTATTTTTATTTCAAATTACCTATTCCAAGATTATAGTTAGTCAATGGCGTAATTTCACCATTAGCTATTGCAAAGTAACTTGTTTTATCCCTTTGAAACCCTTTGTCCATGCACAGGGACATGAATTTTACATTTGGTTTGGCGGCAAACCTGCTTTATAAATGATATTTCATGCATTTTTTATTCTTTCTTTATGTATTGGTTATGATGTTTTGACAATATAAGTAAAATGAAACAGAAAATAACTCAGTTGTGGTAGATATTTCGAGACGACCATACGTATTGTTCAGGTAAGAAATTTGTTGTATTTCTAATTGTGTTTTAGTGTTTTTACTGTTAGTTTTTTTACAAATAAAAATTTTTTAATGTTAAATTGTGACTTCTTAATTGTTATTAATCAATATTTTGTAGATTTTATTGATAAAATATTACGTGTTTTTGGTAAAATAGTGTTGTCCGTACAGATGCACAAACCGTTTTAAATGTGATGTCCATCCCAATGGACATAATTAATTATATCCACTGTGATGGACAATTCGTTTCAACGATTGATTAATCTGATTTTTTGTTTATAGAAGAAAATAGTATAATACTAATATCCATCACTATGTCTCGAAATAAAAAACTAACTGACGAAGAAATATATGCAATATTAATGGAAAGTTCAGACGAGGAAGAATTGGATGAAACCGGTACTTCTAAATCATTCCTAAACAAAAAACAAACTAGGACTGAACGGGAACAAACTGAAGATGATGCAAGTATAATTAAATGCCCATATAATGTTGGCTCTGCTTTAGATAACGTCATTGTGTTTGATAAAATAAATTTCGATCCACCTATGCCAAATTTAGACGATGAAAAGATTACAGTTGTAGCTTCGGCAACTATTGATGGGGAACTGCAAGTAAATACCGGAGTAGAAATTCAAATTTTAGATTTTATGCAGGCAGACGCTCATATGACACTCACGGACAAAAGAGACATTCAATGGAGGAAAAAAAACGAGTGCACACAAATTCCATATGAACCAGAACAACTAATTGGAATAGATAATTCAGATATAATTGGGGAACGATCACCTATATCTTATTTCAACAAATATTTTGTACTATTGTATCAAATACCAACATATACGCTATGCATAAACAGCAATACATTCAAACTCACAGACGTTAGTGAAATTAAACGTTTGATGGGAATACATCTATACATTGGAGCAACAAAGATTCCCCAAATTAAAATGTATTGGGACCGAACTATGGGAGTGGATTTAGTATCAAATGCAATGACCCGCGATCGGTTCTTTCAGTTGCGAACCAACTTACATTATGTTAATATGTTAGATACACCAACAGATAACAAAGATCTATATTATAGATTGCGTCCGTTAATAAATACCATTAAAACTCGTTGTAATCAATTATATTTAGAAGAAAGTTTGTGCGTGGACGAGCAAATGATTCCTTTCAAAGGTAGATTATCTGCTAAGCAGTATGTCAAAAATAAGCCTAAGCCATGGGGTATTAAAATGTTTGTTCTATGCGGGAAGTCGGGCCAGCCGTATGATTTTCTATTATATCAAGGATCCAATACAGGTCTATCAGAATACAATTTAAAAATAATTTGGCTTCGGTCCTTCGGTAGTATTACATCTTGCAGCCAGAATAAAATCATAATATAAAATCATTATTGAATTTTAGGTTGTGTGTTGCAAATTCGTTAATGTCTAATCACACAAATTACTTTAAAAAACGTGGACGTCCAAAGAATGTCGAAGTAGTAGAAATGGCACAAATTCCTTCTCCGAAGCGGAGTCAACTTGAAGTTAGACCCTACGTCGACATAAGGTATGACTGTCAAGACCATTGGCCAATATTTGATACAAAGAAAGAATCAACACGTTGCAAGTTAGAAATGTGTACGAAAAAAACACATGTTATGTGCACTAAATGCAAAGTACATTTATGTTGCCTAACCGATAGAAATTGTTTCTTAAGATTTCACAAACAATAATGTGATAAAACAAATACATTAAGCTCTGAATTGTGATATGAAATGTTATTTATATAATGAATTATTTTTTTTTAATTTATTGAACCACTATTATTATTTTATTATATATATATTTATTTTTTTATGAATTTTTTTATTTTTATTTTATTTTCATATTAATATTTTTTAATTATTATCATAAACATTATTAAATTAGAAGTGTAATTGTTATCTTAAATGTTAAAAAATAAAAAAAACAGAATGTAAAAGTTTATTTTTATGTGCAACCTTTAAGCTGGTATGTCCATGTGCATGGACAGATTCGCTAGGCCTAGCCAAAGGTGGTAACCGATTTTTTAACTCACCATATTGTTTAAAGTGCTGATTATCAATAGGAAAAAACTATTAAATAATTTTTAACTTTACTTACAATAAAGCGGGTCTCAAAGGGTTATGAAAAAAAAATAGTATTGTAATGTCATAGATGAATTAGGGCAAATGCTGTTAAGGATGAATTTTTATTAAATGTACTACTTTTAAGTATCTTATATTGTAACCTGAAAAATGAGAAATAAATAAAAAAAATGGTGTATTCCATAAACACCGCATTGCACAACATTTTTCTACATTAAATATTGTGTGGTATTCACGCCAATATGTATTCGTCATTATATATTGTAACACACAAATACAACACCAAAAAAATGTATACGATTTGAAAAATAATTGGTTATTCGCAAAAAATTGTTACAATTCTATTTATTACTATGTTTCCAAACAAAGTTAACCCAGGTTTACGTGCATGGAAACACAGATTACGTTAGAGTTTCGTTAAACCCAAATTAACTCAACGAAACCAATACGTTTGAGTTAGATTTGCTTGATATTTCATTTTGTTTTGTTATTGTTTGTTTATCGCAAAATGGCGCCTCGGGTTTTTTTGGAATGACGACGATTTCAATTTGCAAATGGTTTTTTTGTTTTTGCAGAAAAACAAAAATTATAATTAATCGATGGGAAAAAATACCGAAAAAGGATATTTTCAAAATTGTGGAAGAGGAGTTTACAAAACGGGGTATTACAGACAAAAAAGTTGATAATATTGAAAATAAGTGGAAAAACTTTAAAAAAAAATATTAAAAAAAAATACAAAACAGTTCAAGTGGTAAATCGCGAAACTCTTGATGAGCTCGAATATTTTGATGAACTCGATCAAATCTTAGGAGAGATACCTAGCAGCTTACGGTTGCAGAATGCCATTGACGAGTTTACGCTAATTTAAAGTAAAATATACATATATGTACGTGTTGAAATATATGTTTTATTTACTAAATGATTGACAGAAAATATTATTGAACAGGAGATAGAAGATGCTGTAGTGGAAGCAAGTGAGCCATCCACTTAAAGTTCCTTTTCCAATAACCAACGGAAAAATTATTTTGGGTGGGAGGAAGTAGCTTCCAAAGTAATCAAAGGAAACAGCAAAATTCAAGAGGACTTTCTTCATCGACAAAACAAACTCATAGATTATGAGTTGAATTTATACTCTAAAAAAGAAAAGGAGTTGCAAGAAAAATTCCTTAAAAAACCTCAAAAAATATTAGAAGATAATACCAAGATCCTTTTAAACGATTTAAAAGAAATCAATAATAAGCTCAAATTTATCTGCGCCAGAAAATGTAGTGCCAGCTAGTAGTTCATTAAACGAGGATTATTTTATAGACGAACTCAATAAATTTATTGAGTTCGACAGTTAAATTAAATATTCTTCTCATGTACATAGTATATACACATTTTTAGATTTAAGGCTGTGAAATATTCTGTGACTTACAATTTTAGGTTAAGATAATAAAATTAATTTTAGGTTAAGATAGTGAATTTAATGGGAGCGGGACAAAATCCCGAAGATTTAAAAAAATCCCGGTCTAAAATCCCGCGGACCAAAAATCCCGAAAACGTATGACAATTTTAGTCATTGTAAGTCATCCTGTGCAGCTCGGAATTTTTTAATTAATAAGAAATAACATTTTCATTTTAAAAGGAATTGTTTTTTTTATCACATCATTTCATGTGAAGTGATAATCTAGAGGTAACTTGACGTCTTTATTGGTATTATCATAGTCGATTCATGTGATGTAAATCAAAATAATAAATTTTTTTGAAATATTTTCAAAGCACGGTTTTCACAAAATTAAAATCCCGGGTTGGATTTTTATTATATTTTCGGCACAATGATGAAACAAACACTCTTAAACCGTGAAAAAAGAAATATCGATTGAACAAAACTCATTAATAGATTCTATATAATTCGTTCTACATGCGGCACGCAGTGCGACATGTTTGCTTATCCCGGCTCCTACGTCCCTCGAAGTTGAAATCTTAAGCTAAGGTGAGGCGGAAGCCGTCCCGTGAGGGTTACCGAAGCCGTTAGCCTCTACAATTCTAAGTAAAATTAGAACAACGCTGAAAATAATATTACAAACATATTTTTTTTATTCGACATTTTTAATTCGACATTTTGAAACTCGATTTTTATTCCTATTTTGGATTTTACATTAATAAAGTATGTTTTACATTTTGAAGTAAATAATTTTTTTATAAATGCTGGTTTTCAAACACCCGGGATTTTGTAAACCGGGTTTTTGCTTTCAGTATTTCGGATCCGGGATTTTCAAAACTGGGATTTCATAGTAGGGTCTACCAGTTTTGAAGCCAGTGAACCCAACTATCACTTTTATACACAACAGCTTTTTATTTTATTCGGATGCATGTTTATTGTGTCGCGGATATCGAACTCCAGGCGACGGAGTAATGAGCAGAGTTTCTCATTACTTACCACTAAGCTACCACCACAAAGTTTGTTTATAAATAAGTTGTTATTTATTTATTTATATATCTTAATCACGAGAAAATCCCGAAAAAAACTGAATTCCGCGTGGAATTCAATTTTATTCGGGATTTTCTCGGGATTACGAGATTTTGGCACTCGGAATTTTGTACTTTCAGGATTTTCACACTCGGGATTTTATACCTTCGGGATTTTGTACCCTCGGGATTTTGTCCCGCGGGATTTTGTTCCTCGGGATTTTGTCCCCAATCTGAATTTAATTTAAAAACTATTTACGAAAGAACAACTCCTCCAGCATATTTTCTAGTTTATATCCCTTCATTAGCCAATCTTGTAACGGATATGCAGGGTCGCCCACAAAAAAAGCTTTTATTACCTTTTCGTCAGTTATTTTAGATGGGTGAAATTAATGAAAATAGATATATGTTTATATAGTTAAAATACTGAAAAAATTATGCTTTTTTTTACGGCTTTTACAGGCTATTATTGGCCCGTACTGTGTCAACAATCTGACTCCATCGGTTTCGATCACGAGCCAGCTCTTCAACCAGCTCTGCAAGAAACCAGGAAATACCATATCGCTCTCTGCACCGTGGAGCCATCGTCGCCTACCGAAATGCGGCTTTCCCTTCAAAGATCGCTGTATCATTCGGTTCGGATTAGCACGCAGAACTTGACCGAGCCAGCGTACTAACTGTCCTTTGATTTTAAGCACGATATCAGGAATTCGCATTAAATTCCTGATCTACGTCGCGTTTTGAGCCATATATCACACGCATGATTCTTCTCTCGAATGTTAGAAGCCATCTTTTGTACTCATCCGTCAAGGTCCAACTCTCACATCCATACATGACAACTGGTCTAATCAACACACTGTACAGTTTCAGCTTATCCGCATTTGCAAGATATTCAGAGATGCAGAGATTTCAGAAGTGGACGTAGAGGATACAAAGCCCGATTGCCAGCGGAAAGCCGAAACTTGATATCCTCTCCCACACTATTATCGTGAGTAATGAGAGATCCAAGATACTTGAATCTCATTACTCCCTCAAACGTGTGGTTACCACTACTGAAATCATTTGCGTCTTGGTCTTGGAAACCAGATATCATATATATTGTTTTGGACTCATTGATTTTGAGACCAACGGACGCTGAACACTGTTATTGTGGATCAAGTATCTCTTTCACTCTGTGGCCATTTGATCCAATACACAGATATCATCTGCATATGCAAGAAGTTGATTGGATTGTTTGAATAATATATTACAAAGTATCGGGTAGAAGTAACATAAGATTAAAAAGTATCGGGGACAGCGCATCTCCTTGTTGAACACCAGTAGTGATTGCAAAAGTTCTCAATAGCGTTACTGTCATTCTACAAAGGTGTACATATTTTTTGGTATTCCTTAATATACAAGCGCATACCATATCCTCTCTCGATTGATCGAGTCAAAGGCTTGCTTGAAATATAGGAATACCTGGTGCATATCACGAGATGTGGCGTATTACTTGAAAAGAATCATCCGTACTTATCATCCAGATAATGGTCACTACCTATGGATTCGGTTGACGACCGATACGATCTCACGTCTTGGACAACCCGAGCCTGCCCTTTGGAAATTGATCCATAGTCAATTTGGCCTCGGGATGCTTTACGTGGATGTGTCCAAAGAAATTTTTCAATGAGGAAATAATGTACTTGCCACTTTGAGATCATGAGCGATCGCAAACTACATCATTCGTTCCCCATTTTCGGTCGTATAGTTTCGTGTCGCGAGTACAGACCTATATTATCGCATAAGTCGGTCTGATTTCTGCCAGCTCTAGCATTAAAGTCACCAATCAGACATCGTGATCCGGTATAGAGCCCATCAGATTAACCAAATTATTGTAAAATGAGTCTTTAGCTTGGGGTTAGCTTATATCTGTGGACGCATGTACACAGAAAATTAAAAGGTAGGCTAATCTCATGTGCAAGCGAAGGTTACACATTGGATTATCGACTAACATCTCCACTGTGTAGCAACGTATAGCCTTGCTTTATTTAAACATCGATGAACTGATGTTTTAATGTACTCCAAACTGGTTTTCAACTACTCTGGATTCCGCACATGAAGCTAGTTTATTTAAGCGATGGCTACTTTTTGGTCCACTTGCAATGGCTCTCGTATAAAAAACGGATCGGACTTCATGTCCAGTTTCAGAACATAAATACTCGAATGTTTCTAGATCAACACGGAAATGTTTTATCCATTCATCGTAACTATTAGTTTTTATTATATTGTTCCACCAATCACTACTTCGACGTTTCATCCAAACTTTTAGTGGCTTGCGTTTTGGTCGTTGTTGTATAAAGGCATTCGAAATATTATTCTTGGTAAATACTTCAAATGCCATTCTTACATATAAATACCGGTTGAAAATTTTGTTTAGAAATGCATGTTATCTTCTTTGCATACTCAAAACATAATTTTGTAATAACATTTTATATATATTATCAGTATTTCGAACATGATTCGCACACAGTATTTCTATTTTGTGTTGCCATCCATTATTAACAACAGCACTTAAAGTTAAACTAACTTTTAAAAAATTAACTAGATTGTTTATCAAAAAACTAAAACACTACAAAAAAAATTATTTTTTGAAATTATTTAAAAATATTCAAAAGAATCACTGTCACAAGAAAACGTAATAGAAATTATATTGAATTAATTTTTATACTAAAGCTCATGGGTCCGGGTCACACTGACATATTTTAAAATTTCATTTTTCAAAATAGCATATTTCAAAACGACATTTTTCAAAACGGCAAAAGGCACAAAACGGCATAAGGTTGAAAATGACATTTTTTAAAACGGCATTTTTCAAAATTGCATAAGGTACAAAACGGCATATGGTTCAAAAAGACATTTTTTAAAACGGAATTTTTCAGAACAGCATAACGTACAAAACGGCATATGGTTCAAAATGACATTTTTCAAAACGACATAACGTACAAAACGGCATAAGACACAAAATAACATTTTTATAACCTCATAATACAATAAAAATAGCAACAACATTCATAAAAAACATTTTGATGCATTGTTGCCAATAATTACGAATATGACAAAAACTACTAGAAAGATAATAAAAATATTACGTATTTTATTACGCCTTGGTTATTTTCATATACCTGTATAATAATAATATACAACAAGAAATTCAAAACTTCTGTTTTCAATATCCTCGTCATCGTAATATATCCGAGACTTGTTTAAACATTTAAGTGAAGGAGTATAATATATCTTTCAATATATTACAATACATATTATAAAGAATATAACTGTACCGAATCAAATTTAATATATTTAGTGAAGGAATACTTTCTTCTTTCATATAAATAAGCTATAATCAATTGTATAAGTTTAATGTATATAAAATATGTATAATACCATAGTCTATTTCATTGTCATCGATTAAGAATTTCATTTTCTACCTTATCCTGTTTGAAAGATGACATTTTGAACCATATGCCGTTTTTTACCTTATGCAAATTTGTAAAATGCCGTTTTAAAAAATGTCATTTTCAACCTTATGCCGTTTTGGAATATGCCGTTTTAAACAATGTCATTTTAAAATATGCAGTTGTGAACGGATCCCAAAACTCATCTGTCATATTAGCTCTATTCTATACTTGTTCATGGAAACGATATGAATTAGCGCAGCCATGTTCTTAACTCAACGAAACTTAAACCTAAATTAACTCGGTTCATGAAAACATGGTACATATTATATAACATGCACCACCATCTCACATTACATGAAAAAAGGGGGGTGAACGTCGATCGTTTTTTTTCTGCTCCGTGTTTTGTTTAATTTTATTAAAAATAAATTAAAATGTTTTATTTAAATAAAAGTATTATAGTAAAAGTGAAAAAATCAAAATACATATAGTTTTAAATAGTTAGATAAATACGATAAGATTATTATATATTTTATTAATTTATTAATACCCGTGGTGTATACACTCCATAATTTTGATTATTGACACTGCATCTCAATATCCCGTTAAAAACGTGTGCGTATACCGTCTATTTCGTTTTGTATCGTATAACGTTCTTTTGTTTCGTTCTTCATCGAAACCCACTTTACTGTATGTGTAATTTGTAATGTGGTGTAACACACAGTTGCGACGACTTCGAATATACTATGTATTGCCTTTACTCTTGAAGATTCCTCTTGTATTTTCATATTTTGCTTTATGTGTATTGTGTATGTATTATATAAAATAACTATCATTATATCAATGCATGCAATAGAACCCTCCATAGTGCTGAATAGATCTTATATGAGATATTTTATAGGATTAATCTTATATGATTGTTTTGCATTTCGATAGATCTTATATGAGAATTTAAATTAAGTTTATAGTTGTAATACTATTAAGGTTTTACAGTGGTGCTCTGTATATTAATGGTAGAAGGGATTGAAGATTGTTTTGATCACTACTATTGAACGATTTTTACTACTATAAACTCTTGTTGATTTGATTTTGTCAATAAAGTCTACTATATCGTAGACATAAGTTGCTTAAGAGTCTACTATATCGTAGACTCTTAAGCAACTGGAGTCTTATTAGTTCACAGGTTTCATTGAAATAATTTGGCAATTGAAAATGTGTCGGGTCATCACGAATATAAATTACCCTCGCGTTAAATGGAATTTTATAGGGTTGGGGTATGGTGACACATTTTTAAGAACAGGATAAGATGAGATAGCCCGTAAATGTAACATCAATAAAGTTCTACAGTTTAGAACTATTAAAGAACGCCAAAGAAACATATTATGAAAAATAGCATTACCATAGCCTAATCACAACTAACATATACTAATAACTAACAAACTCAATTCTCTTAGATGAATGAATCGTTCTTACTTACATAATTATTATGTGACTAACATTTTTATTTCTTATAAACCTTATTTTGTTTAGAAAATCAGAGCCTGGGCTCGCACAATTATGTAATATGCTTAGCTTTATGTATCATTTAATATTTTGTTGCACATATTCTAGGAATGTGCTATACATACCAATGAATGTCTGAAATGAACCCCATTTAGTCTCAATCATATCATATTATGTATCACAGCATGCAGTAAATCTCAAGTTACAAACATTAGATCCAGTAGCACTTGCTTGACGAAATGGATTGGTTTTTTTAATCACACAGTCTTTCAACTGCATTATTTGTGCGAAACTACTAGTCTACTGGAAAAACAAACACAAATTATAAGGAAATTCTTCAAATCTCAACATTCAACATTCAAAAAACTCAACTACATCTTTATCGACTCCACTGTAAATAAACGTCATCATAGTCATAATTTACGTAGTAATATGTCCCATTTCTCATACAGCATACCACATGATGCTATAATTTAGTGAAACCTTAGGTTAATGAACTTGTGGTTAATTCTAATTATGTTTGTAGGACAAACAAATGATAAATAAAAATGGACAAAGATCAATGTTATAAATAATACTTAGTAACATGTATCAACATTAATCAGATAATAGCACATTTATTTGACAACGCTTTGAAGTATATACAACTAAATTAATGATTTCTATCACTTAATGATGACCTAATAGAACTGATTTGTGTTACTCAACTTAATAATAATGACAGCTTTAATCTTAATACAATCTAACGAAATTACATATACATTTATAGTTTGAATAAATGAAACTTATAAACATTTAAAATAATCGTTCATCATCTAAAGCTTTTGACAAAATTTATTTAATAAAATACAACAATAAATTATTCAATAAAGTTACTTTCAGTTTACATAAAATTTGATATTTTCGATTAGTGTTTACTCATTGACGTAGTTTTAATGCAACAAAATCATTCCTAAAATTTGATCGATTGATTTGACTGTAAAACTAGAAGCACTGGGCAAGTTATCAACCAAGTCGTGTCCAATATTAAAGCCTTATATTAGTTATTACACATGAAATTTTTTTAAAATTAAGCTTTAATTGGGTGCAGGGCGGACTTTAAGATTAATAATATATTAGCAATATTCTATACACGGTCTAATAAACGTTTTATATATCTGGAGAACCTGATGCGATTTAAAAAACCGTCTGCATCTATTGAGAAACCAGAGTTTACGTGAAGCTGATTTGGTCAATGCGATAGTGTGTTCATTCCATTTTAAATTGTCTGTAATCTGAACACCAAGCAGACGAATTGAGTCACAACCAACGAGATCGTGGCCTATTACCACAAAAGGGTATTCGTTGCGACTTCTTTTACTCGAGAACGTGCATATTTGTGTTTTTTTTCTCGTTAAATTTGACCTGATTTTTTACTCCCCACTCAAATATTGTACTCAAATCGAAATTAAGCGAAGTGATAACTTCCAGCCGTTTACCCTTTAACTCTGAAGGAGTAAACCTCGAATGAAATAGATGAGTTCAATGTTGCATCATCGCCAAAACTGTGGATAGGGTTCACAGTGCTATCCAACAAGTCATTAATGTATAACAAAAACAAAGTTGGTGACAAAACTGATCCCTGAAGGACTCCAGCATTTGGGGAGTGTGTCGTTGATGGTCTCCCATTTAGCACAACGTTGATGTTTCGGTCTTTGAGAAAGCTTTTTATCCACTACAAGATAACAAGAGACAAGGATTTGAAAGGTAATTTTTTATTGAGGAAAGAACAAACCCGATTTTAGATATACAATGATCTTAAGACACTAGACAATACAATTCTAATCTACTAAATCACTGCTTTCAAGGTGCTGTTGGTGATTCATCAACATGTCATGTCAACAACCTATGATAAATTTAGAATTAAGATTTTATTTAGTATTACCGGATTTAAATTAGAGTAGAGTATAGATATAGTTGACATCAAATGTTATTATCAAATGTAATAAGAATTTATAACAAATTACTATGATGTCTTCCATTCTTTACAAATTTCGATAATTTACAGAATAGCACGGAGAGACCATGACAGTATATAAGAGAAACGATAGGAAGACTCGGCCGATATCCTTATCGCCTGATCCCATTGATCGAGATATGTAACGGGTGATTCATTTAGAGTTATTTTTTTCAGTAGAGATTTTATGAAAGAACACGTGTAAGTCGTATCAAATAGTTTTGGTATTTTTATTCATTATTGTTTGACATTTCATCATAGAAAGACTAAGTCCAACACAGAGTCTACAAATTATATCAGCGTTTTACATGCTGTATAAGATAGCAGAAAAAAATCCAGCAGAAAACATATTTTTTCTACTCTCCACCAGAGGCACAACAGTCGCTAAAGAGATTTTTTCTGCTGTCATTTAAAAAGCCAGCAGAATTTATCCTTGAATATTTATATAATATTAATAAATATATATTTCAGGTTTTACATAAAATCTGTAAATTTATTCATTCGAATTAAATATATATTGTGTTACCTATATATACAAATATTATTATATGTAGTTGTTTTACTGTGAGCTTCAGATGAACCCCCATGTAACCAATATGCCACTATGATTTTCCTGATAGCTTAGATAACAATACATCTGAATATGAAGTTTGAGGATAATCGACCGAGTTTGAGCACCTCCAGAATTTTTTTTAAGTTTTGGCCCATACATAAAAATCAGTTTTTTCACTGTGAGCTATGGATGGACCCCCTGTAACCAATATGCCATTACGATTTTCCAATAGCTTAGACAAAAATACATCTGAATATGAAGTTTGAGGATAATCGCTCGAGTTGGAGCAACTCCAGAATTTTTTAAAATTTTGGCCCATACATAAAAATCAGTTTTTTCACTGTGAGCTATGAATGGACCCCCCTGTAACCAATATGCCATTATGATTTTCCAATAGCTTAGATAACAATACATCTGAATATGAAGTTTGAGGATAATCGACCGAGTTTGAGCACCTCCAGAATTTTTTAAAGTTTTGGCCCATACATAAAAATCAGTTTTTTCACTGTGAGCTATGGATGGACCCCCCTGTAACCAATTTGCCATTATGATTTTCCAATAGCTTAGATAAAAATACATCTGAATATGAAGTTTGAGGATAATCGACCGAGTTGGAGCACCTCCAGAATTTTTTTAAATTTTGGCCCATACATAAAAATCAGTTTTTTCACTGTGAGCTATGGATGGACCCCCCTGTAACCAATATGCCATTATGATTTTCCAATAGCTTAGATAACAATACATCTGAATATGAAGTTTGAGGATAATCGACCGAGTTTGAGCACCTCCAGAATTTTTTAAAGTTTTAGCCCATACATAAAAATCGGTTTTTTCACTGTGAGCTATGGATGGACCCCCCTGTAACCAATATGCCATTATGATTTTCCAATAGCTTAGATAAAAATACATCTGAATAAGAAGTTTGAGGATAATCGACCGAGTTGGAGCACCTCCAGAATTTTTTTAAATTTTGGCCCATACATAAAAATCAGTTTTTTCACTGTGAGCTATGGATGGACCCCCCTGTAACCAACATGAAATTATAATTTTCCAATAGCTTAGACAAAAATACATCTGAATATGAAGTTTGAGGATAATCGACCGAGTTTGAGCACCTCCAGAATTTTTTAAAGTTTTGGCCCATACATAAAAATCAGTTTTTTCACTGTGAGCTATGGATGGACCCCCTGTAACCAATATGTCATTATGATTTTCCAATAGCTTAGGTAACAATACATCTGAATATAAAGTTTGAGGATAATCGACCGAGTTTGAGCACCTCCAGAATTTTTTAAAATTTTGGCCCATACATAAAAATCAGTTTTTTCACTGTGAGCTATGGATGGACCCCCCTGTAACCAATATGCCATTATGATTTTCCAATAGCTTAGATAAAAATACATCTGAATACGAAGTTTGAGGATAATCGACCGAGTTGGAGCACCTCCAGAATTTTTTTAAATTTTCGCCCATACATAAAAATCGGTTTTTTCACTGTGAGCTATGGCTTGTCCCCCCTGTAACCAATATGCCATTACGATTTTCCAATAGCTTAGACAACAATACATCTGAATATGAAGTTTGAGGATAATCGCTCGAGTTGGAGCAACTCCAGAATTTTTTAAAATTTTGGCCCATACATAAAAATCAGTTTTTTCACTGTGAGCTATGGCTGGACCCCCTGTAACCAATATGCCATTATGATTTTCCAATAGTTTAGATAACAATACATCTGAATATGAAGTTTGAGGATAATCGACCGAGTTTGAGCACCTCCAGAATTTTTTAAAGTTTTAGCCCATACATAAAAATCAGTTTTTTCACTGTGAGCTATAGATGGACCCCCCTGTAACCAATATGCCATTATGATTTTTCAATAGATTAGATAACAATACATCTGAATATGCAGTTTGAGGATAATCGGCCGAATTTGAGCACCTCCAGAATTTTTTAAAGTTTTAGCCCATACATAAAAATCAGTTTTTTCACTGTGAGCTATGGATGGACCCCCCTGTAACCAATATGCCATTATGATTTACCAATAGTTAAGATAACAATACATCTGAATATGAAGTTTGAAGATAATCGACCGAGTTTCAGCACCTCCAGAAATTTTTAAAGTTTTGGCCCATACATAAAAATCAGTTTTTTCACTGTGACCTATGGATGGACCCCCTGTAACCAATATGCCATTATGATTTTCCAATAGCTTAGATAACAATACATCTGAATATGAAGTTTGAGGATAATCGACCGAGTTGGAGCAACTCCAGCATTTTTTAAAGTTTTGGCCCATACATAAAAATCAGTTTTTTCAGTTGTAGTATGACCTGAGCTATCAGGAAAATCAGAGCGGCCTATTGGTTACAGGGGGGTCCATCCATAGCTCACAGTGAAAAAACTGATTTTTATGCATGGGCTAAAACTTTAAAAAATTCTGGAGGTGCTCAAATTCGGTCGATTATCCTCAAACTTCATATTCAGATGTATTGTTATCTAAACTATTTGAAAATCATAATGGCATATTGGTTACAGGGGGGTCCATCCATAGCTCACAGTGAAAAAACCGATTTTTATGTATGGGCCAAAATTTAAAAAATTTCTGGAGCTGCTCCAACTCGGTCGATTATCCTCAAACTTCATATTTAGATGTATTGTTATCTTAACTATTGGTAAATCATAATGGCATATTGGTTACAGGGGGGTCCATCCATAGCTCACAGTGAAAAAACTGATTTTTATGCATGGGCTAAAACTTTAAAAAATTCTGGAGGTGCTCAAATTCGGTCGATTATCCTCAAACTTCATATTCAGATGTATTGTTATCTAAACTATTTGAAAATCATAATGGCATATTGGTTACAGGGGGGTCCATCCATAGCTCACAGTGAAAAAACCGATTTTTATGTATGGGCCAAAATTTAAAAAATTTCTGGAGCTGCTCCAACTCGGTCGATTATCCTCAAACTTCATATTTAGATGTATTGTTATCTTAACTATTGGTAAATCATAATGGCATATTGGTTACAGGGGGGTCCATCCATAGCTCACAGTGAAAAAACTGATTTTTATGTATGGGCCAAAATTTAAAAAAATTCTGGAGATGCTCAAACTCGGTCGATTATCCTCAAACTTCATATTCAGATGTATTGTTATCTAAGCTATTGGAAAATCATAATGGCATATTGGTTACAGGGGGATCCATCCATAGCTCACAGTGAAAAAACTGATTTTTATGTATGGGCCAAAATTTTAAAAAATTCTGGAGGTGCTCCAACTCGGTCGATTATCCTCAAACTTCATATTCAGATGTATTTTTGTCTAAGCTATTGGAAAATCATAATGGCATATTGGTTACAGGGGGGTCCATCCATAGCTCACAGTGAAAAAACTGATTTTTATGTATGGGCCAAAACTTAAAAAATTCTGGAGGTGCTCAAATTCGGTCGATTATCATCAAACTTCATATTCAGATGTAGTATGACCTGAGCTATCAGAAAAATCATAGCGGCATATTGGTTACATGGGGGTTCATCTGAAGCTCACAGTAAAACAACTACATATAATAATATTTGTATATATAGGTAACACAATATATATTTAATTCGAATGAATAAATTTACAGATTTTATGTAAAACCTGAAATATATATTTATTAATATTATATAAATATTCACGGATAAATTCTGCTGGTTTTTTAAATGACAGCAGAAAAAATCTCTTTAGCGACTGTTGTGCCTCTGGTGGTGAATAGAAAAAATATTTTTTCTGCTGGATTTTTTTCTGCTATCTTATACAGCATCGTTTTACAAGGAATGTGTATTCGTGCGCTAAAAGCAACTTAAAGTCAACATAATCGACCTACCACACGCACAATTCGCTATATCACTTAAAAATTTAAAACTCAATTTTCATTATTGGATAATACGCGATCAAATAAACCACACTCAATGCGTAGCAGAGTTCTCGCACCATGTAAACGGACTAATTGCTGCCTGAAATTGCAGCAATTAGCCCGACGACATTTGGTTTGCACAAGATGATGCTACTTGTCACACAGCCTCGTAAAATCATAATTCTATTGCGAATTAATTTGGTGAACAGTTAACTTCACACTTCGGACCAGTGAATTGGCCATATAGGTTAAGTGATATGACAGCTTTAAAAATTTTCCTTCGCAACCACGTAAAGGCTAAAGTCTACACTGATAAGACGGCTACAATTGAGAAATAAGAATAGGCCAAATCCGATCCTCTAAAATAAAAAACCAAATCGATAATACTATAATTTAAAATGTACCGACACGTTCAAAACCATGGTTTCAAGTACAAACAACCCGAGAGCAACCAAACGTTCGTGCGCTGATAAACCAATAGTATAGCCCTTCAAGATGAAAAGAAGTAATAATATCAACGTTCTTGCAATCGCTGATCACCAACGATCGACTTCGACTCACTCAACGTTCTTAAGATGAGACATCGATAAACTCCTGTGGTGTGTAATCGCAAACCATAAATCTGACAATTGAATAAACTCGTGCTTTTTGATATCTTGAGCGACAAGCAAATAATGTATTATAAACTGCATTTAAATACTCCTAATACCGAATAGTATAGTTCCTACACTAAATCGAGACGTCACGTGTTCATACAAACAAACCATATTTACCACAAAACAAAAGACCAATAACACAACAAGACACGGACTAATAAGATCGGCGTTAGCATCCTTTTTCTAAGAAAATACTGCATACAATTTGTTTTACACTTATGCAAAATACCAAAGCTGTGTACTACAGATAGGATGATACGTGATAGGGATGATAAAGAAAACAGAACTGGCCGAACATTTAAAACTTTATAAACCCCGCCTATTTCAATATTTCCAACACTATGTAATTCATAACTTAGTGTTTCATATTTTATAAATACTACTTTAAAGTTAGTCAATATTCACAAATTTCTCCATGTTTTGTATAAACTGTACTTCTTAACAAAATCACTTCTAACATTTGACATCAAATTACACAATTTCCAACAAAAAAATAGTAACACCATTTTTTTGGATACATATATGATAATAGTATTTAAATAAATTAGTTACCATCGATCAAAGTTTTATAGCTTAAAAATTTACGATTCTCATAGATTGGAAATATCATCAAATTAAGAAATAATTAAGGCAAATGTTATAATGTTCATCCACACTTAAAAAACTAACTGATATGTGTATGGGTATACATTTACTTCACCAAGCGAGTTATAACAATTAAATCAGTAATGAAATATTTATGTTATGTAATTAAACTGTAATACTAAACTTTTACCTTGGCAAATCGAGATGAATGACGATAACAAAAAAACTAAACAATGTTATCTAACTTTTGATTACATGACTTATGCCATAAGTAAATCAAGGGCTTCAAGGTTTAGGGCGCTGATTATCAATGAATATATTATTTATTTATTACATAGGAAAAGAGCATTTAAGATGATTTAGTCATGTTAATTTATGTAAATTATTTATTTGTGATTGGGTTATTAATAATAGTTATAAACCAACCAAAACGTTGTACTAATAATTATAAAGAAATTTCAAGTTTTGTATAATGCTAATAAACCTTCGAATAGTGCGAGTCGCGTGTAACCAAAATAATTTTCCTAATAATAAAATTTAGCAATTCGTATGAGTTGCATGTATATGTATATGTGTTATGAGCCTATACAAATTATAAACCGTATCAATCGACCCACAAGTCAAGAGAAAAGAAAACTGTGAAGAAATTAAGGGTGCTTCAGTCCCAAAACAGATTATAAATTGAACAAAACAAACGCTTTATTTTTCTAATAATTTTCACTTAAATTCATGTTTAAATTTCTTTTTGGTGTAACTTATTTCGCTCTTTTTAAAACAATTTATTATTATTATTATTATTTTATTTCCTTTAAATCAATACAAAAGTGATACTTAAATTTAATTTTAAATCATTATTATTAGTGTTCTTAAGAATAAATAACAAATAAAATTTTTTTTTTTTTTTTGGAGGAAGTGAAACTCTTTATGATCGGAGTGTGGGACTCATCTAATTGACATACCCACTAAAACACCCCCTCTTTCTTCTTGCCTTATCTGGAACTGTTTATCACATTACTTCGGCTAAAGCTATTTTACTTATTCTTTATTTAGACATTTCGGTTTTGCCTAGTAAGGTCATCTAAGTCGTTTTTCTTTAATCGTAATATATTTTTTAAATATTGTGTTACAACGTTCCACTCATCTTCTCCTTGAAGGATAACACTGATTATATTTTCAATGCACAGTGTCTCGACCAGCAATTCTATTTCTTCGCTCTGCGTCGACCATCTTCTACATTCGATGATAGTGTGTTGGGCATCGTCTAGTACACCTGCCTCACAGTAGATGCAATCAGCCGAATCTGTCTTTCCCATTTTATTGAGATATTCCCGGAAGTATCCATGCCCGCTCAGGAACTGGGAAAGGTAATAATTTACTGCCCCATGTTTTCGTTCAATCCACGGCATCAAGTTCGGGATTAATTTGGCAGTCCATCGACCTCTGCTTTCTTGTTCCCAGGATTCTTGCCACTTCACAAGTGTGTGCCTTCTATCTTCAACTTTTATTTTTTTATATGATGTTCCTCGTGTTTTCGTTCGGAATATTGTTTGGCGTTCCATGGCGAGAAGCTCTATAGGCATTGCGCCCGCGATGACTTGTACCGCTGCTGCTGATACCGTGCGGTAGGCCGAGGCTATTTTAATAGCCGCCCTGCGTTGTACTTGTGTCAACCTTTTCCGGTACTTCTCCTTAGTCAGAGCTTCTGCCCAGATCTCGGCAACATATATAAGAATGAATCCACCGCGTAGACATAAGTAGGCGGCGCTTGCTTGCCCTTGGTCCCGTGGTGTTTGCCGTCAGTCTACTCAATGAGGTAACACGTTTGGCTGCTTTGTCGGCAGAATACTTAATCTGCTCCCAAAAGGTCAGTTTTCCATCGAGCAGTATGCCTAGATATCGAACTGCATGTTTTGTGGTCACTTGGTGCTCCCCGACAGTCATTTCGATCGTTCTTTCCATTCTGCGTTTTGTGATCACAACTATTTCGGTTTTGCTCAGTGCTAGAGATAGTTCGTGATTTTCCATCCACCTATTAACAATCCTCATCGATTGGTTGAACTTCAACTAGGCTGTCTCTATATCGCGAGCGGATATCAGAACCGCGACATCATCTGCATATCCAACAAGTGTGCACTCGTCAAGCATAGGTGTCCGTAGAAGGTCGTCGTATGACGCGTTCCAGAGGATAGGCCCAAGAACCGATCCTTGGGCTGCTCCTGCCGTGATCTGTCTTCTTCGTTGTCCCTCAGGAGTAGTATAAAGAAGCACTCGTTCACTCAGATAATCTCTTATCATCGTTAGGAGGTACCGCGGTATTTTAAAGTTGTGCTGTAGGGCGTGTAACATATCAACCCATCTCGCAGAGTTAAATGCGTTTCTGACGTCAAGTGTCACCAGCAAGACGATACGTCGAGAGAAATGGTTTCTTTCTGTTGCTTTCCTTACCGCTTTTGTAACTTCCATTATGGCGTCAGTTGTGGAAAGACCTGTTCTAAATCCATATTGATTTGTGGAGAGACCACCAGCTTGGTCAATCGCAACCATCAATATGGGTTTAATTAGTCTTTCTAATACTTTACCAGCAGTGTTAAGTATGCACAACGGGCGGTATGACGACGCTTCTTCTGGATGTCCCTTACTTTTATCAATAAGAACAAGGCGTGCGACCTTCCAGCTGCTACATAAAGTACCCATACTAAGGCAAGCATTGTACATGTTGAGTAGTAGATGCGGGTTTATTTTGTGTACTTTTTTAAGTATTTCGCCATGTATACCATCTGGTCCTGGGGCTTTTTTGTTTTTTAAACCTTTAATTGCCAAATCGAGTTCTTCTAAGGAGAAATAAGGGACCTCTCCTATCACTGGGCTTGTTTGTACTGGACGTTCCGGGTGGCTTGGGAACAAAGCACCAACAATTTTGTATATCGTGGATGCTTCCATAGCTAAACTCGGCTTATTGGCTCTAAGTTTCTTCATAACAAGCTTGTGGCCAAGACCCCATGGGTTTGTTTCGATATCGTCCAACAGTTCTTTCCAGCATCGAGCTTTGCTACTGTTGATGATGTGTCGTAACTGCTTTCTTTTGTCTCTATATTCTCTTGATCGTTGGCACTTCTCTTCCCGTGTTCTAGCTCGTTGCCATTGACGCCTTGAGTGTAAACAAAGTTTACGTAGCTGTGCGATTTCAGTTGTCCACCAGTATACGGGATTCTTACCGCGCCTTGTCGATTTTTTGGGCATAGATGCGTTACATGCTTGCACGATTAGGTTCATAGTGTTGTCCACCAACTCTTCCACTTCCGTTCTGTCATTAAATTTCCCGTCTTGTATTATTGCTGTGCCTCTAGCCATTGTGCTAGCGAAGATTTCATCGTTAATTTTTTCTAGATTCCAATTAAGCAGTGGTTCCTGTGAAGTTCTATCTGAGGTTTTTGGGTCACCAATGTGAAATATGATATACTGATGATCGCTGCCGGTATAATCCTCAATTACTCTCCAGTTTTTGATTTTTGGGATTAAACGTTCTGACGCAAACGTAATATCTGGGATAGTCGCTGCGTACCCTGAACGTCGGAAAGTTGGTATGTTACCGATATTTACCACCAAGAGACCTGTTCTGGAGGCCATTTCCAGTATATAATTGCCCAGTGAGCTCGGATAAGACATTCCCCACTCCAATGCATGGGCATTAAAGTCCCCAGCCACAATTACTTCGCCTACAGCATTTAGGATGGCATCGTCTAGGCGATCCACCTTTCCTTTGAAGTTTATTATACGTTCATTTGGGGTGAGATAGCAGCTGAATATGGTAACATCTTTCATTTTAACCGAAACGAAACCGCAATCCTGTCCACTGTCAATTATTGTCGTTGTTCTTGGCTCTGGAATTCGAATGGCGGCTGTTCCCAACTCATCTGTATACCAATTGGGGGAGTTCCAGTCTGTATATTGTTCGCTTATAACGACAATATCAGTGCCTTTTTCTTTTATTATTTGTTGCAAGAGATCATTAGCAACCTTACTCCTGTGCAGATTTGCTTGTAAAACAGAGGTCATTTTTTCATTGATTTTTCTTTCTTTAATGCATCTCTGAATACTTTGCACTTTCCTGATCCAGCTTTATGCGCCACGTTCTCGCTCGCTTCGTTACAGAGCATGCAACGTTCATTGTTTTGACAACTCTTGGCTTGATGCCCCATTCCACCACACCTAAAGCAGCAGTCTTTTCTGTCAGGACCTTCACACGCATTTCTCTTGAGTCCATATAACAAATAACTATTAACTGTAGTTTAAATTATAATATTAATGATAATATTTATGTAATAGGAAATTATAGCTGTATCGAAAAAAGAGGAAATAAGGAAGTTCTTGTGATCGACTAAACAATCAATATTTAGAACTACCTGCCTCTTGTCTAAAGTTATTTCTAAATATTTGAAGGAATCAACATAGTCAATTTTTACACATTTGCTGGAAAAAATTTTATCTGTTAATTTAATATTAGAATTATTTTGACACCCTGTTTCATGTAAATATATAAAATTGCAATTTCTGTCAAGTACATTATTTGTTATTTTGAATTGAATTATTTTAAATCTATCGCTCAAAATCATAAATTGTTGATCAAACCATGCCCATAAAATCTTCAGATCGTGGGTTATTTTCGTAGATAAACTCAAACTAGTATTAGCACTATACATCAGTGCCAGGTCATCTGCAAACGTTACTTAATCGGCATAGAGATTAAGTTCAAGAATCGAATTACTGTAAATGAGGAACAGTAGTGGCCCTAACATAGAACCTTGAGGCACGCGACATTGAACTTGTTCAATATTACTCAAATTTCCATTGATATTACATACTTGTATTCTATCTTCTAGATACGATCGAAACCAACGATTAGATACTCCGCGAATTCCGATTGTGGATAATTTTTTAATTAATAAATTGTGGTCTACCGTATCAAAAGTTTTTTTAACATCAATAATTTTATAAATAAATAAATTTAATAAATTTTTCCCAAGTGGTTGGGGAGGATGCATAGAATTCCACCACAGCACCCACTGCTTGTCGTAAGAGGCGACTAAAATGGTTGGATTCTTGGGCTTCACCCACATCCGTAAAACTTTATATTTTATTTTATATTTTTTTTTCTTTATAATTTTTATTCGTTATTTACGTTCAATTTATTATTTCGCCCGCGTTAATTTATTTTAATTTTGTAGTTTTGCTTTAATTATTTCAATTTTTATTTTTTGTTGGGACGGTTTTTTTCGCATTTTTGCGTACAAAAATGTTTTTTTTACCATGAGTAGCAAAATTAAAAAATCCCCGAAAAATGCCTCTTCGGATCGCGGGGCGAGGCATAATCCTCGTAAAGATACAATTGATAGCCTTACCATCCATTTGGCCAATGTCCGTGGACTCGTGACTAATAAAAATTGCACACATCAACATCTCAAATCACGCAGACCCGACATATTAGTGCTAACGGAAACAAAAGTATCTCATAACATCTACGAGAATGAATTCTACTTCAAGCGCTAAAAGTTCGAAAAAGCATTCGAGTTGCAACGTGGAGTGTGCATATTCATTAAAGACCACATACCGTACGCTCGACATCATAAGTACGAAATTTTCTAAAAAACCGCTCAAACTATTGTACTTAAAATATCCCTCCCTAATAAAATCTTTTTTTTTAAAAGTTTATATAGATCACCCAATCAAACGAATTCAGAAACTATGAATTTCTTCGAAGTTTTGTCAGACAAATGTGATGATATTCGCAATCAACATCCCTACTGCGAATTAATTATGGTTGGTGACTTTAATGCTCACCATAAAGAACGGTTGAATCACCAAAATACGAACTGTGCTGGGCGTCAGACGGAGTGGCTTGCTGTTTCGCATGACCTTACGCAGATTGTTAGTGATTCCACATTTGAATGTCAAAATTCTACAAGCAGTCATATTCTGGATCTTTGTCTTACAACAATTCCACATTCCATGGAAGCGCGTGTCGAGGCTGGAATTGGAAATTCTGACCAAAACCTGATAACAGTAAAAATATCTGTCGCAGACACCAGAATTTAGACAGCAGCCAAGGCGTCTATGGCATTTTAACGAGGCTGACAATGATGGGTTACGGTCATTTTTTCAACATTTCCCGTGGGAGAGCCATTGTTTTTATAACAATCAAATAGACGACGCCGTTTCCAATTTCACCGAAACCGTTCTACATGGAATGAATAAATATATCCCATCATCCTTTTCCAACCCCAATCCTAATTTTAAAATCTTTTTAAAATAAATCTACTCACAAGAAATATAAGCGCAACGAAATTTCATTTGAAGTATATAAGGCCACACGTAACAACTGAAAAAAATCTGTGCTAAGGAAGCGAAAAGAGTTGACAACAAGAAAGCCGCTAAGGCTTCCGAGTTGAAAATGTCCGATCGCAACTTTTACCAGATGGTCGCATCGGTTGCCAATATTTCCTAAACATCTATTTCAGCATTGAAATGTGCAGATGGTGCTTTGGTGGTGGATCCATATTTGCAGGCCAACTTACTGGCAAACGTCTTCACTTCGAACTCGAATTTAGTTGTCCCCCATGAAGTTTCGCCTCTGTCAATTCCGTATAGTGGTTCCAAAATGGATCCTGTCAACATCTCGGAGCAAATTGTCTTCAGGAACCTGAAGGCAATGGACATTAATAAGGCCACCGGACCTGACGGAATTCCTGTTCGAATATTGAAGGAGTTTGCCAGTGACTTGGCTCCAATATTAACTAAAATTTTTCTCCTTTTTTGTAAGCAAGGTAAATACCCGAACGCCTGGAAGAGTGCGATGGTGCAACCGGTTCTTAAACATGGTTGTGATAAAACTGACCCTTCAAACTACCAATATCAATTGTGTCAGCCGTGGCTAAAGTTTTTGAGAAATGCATTAACCAACAACTGGTGCATTATGTTGAGATTAATAAAATTATTTCAGATAAACAATATGGCTTCCGTGAAAGCCGCTCCACAACCGATCTTTTGACGTATGTTACAAACAAATGGAATCTCGCACTTGAGCAACACGGAGAAGCCTTTGCAATCGCCTTATATATCCAAGGGATATATCCAAGGCTTTTGACAAGGTTTGGCATGAGAATCTCATTTGTAAACTTGTGGCATACGGCTTAGATTCGATGACCATCAAGTGGATAAATAGCTTTCTCAAAGACCGAAAGATCAACGTTGTGCTAAATGGGAGATCATCAACGACACACTCCCCAAATGCCGGAGTCCCTCAGGGATCAGTTTTGTCACCAACTTTGTTTTTGTTATACATTAATGACTTGTTGGATAGCACTGTAAACCCTATCCACAGTTTTGCCGATGATGCAACATTGCACTCTTCTATTTCATTCGAGGTCGAGCCTACTCCTTCAGAGTTAAACGGTAAACAGCTGGAAGTTTTCACTTCGCTTAATTCCGATTTAAGTACAATATTTGAGTGGGAAGTTAAAAATCAGGTCAAATTTAACGAGAAAAAAACACAAATATGCACATTCACGCGTAAAAGAAGTCGCAACGAATACCCTTTTGTGGTAAAAGGACACGTTCTCGTGGGTTGTGAGACAATTCGTCTGCTTGGTGTTCAAATTAGCAACAATTAAAAATGGTATGAACACATTATCACATTAGCCAAATCAGCTTCACGTAAACTCGGGTTCCTCAATAGATGCCGACGGTTTTTTAAATCGCATCAGGTTCTCCAAATATATAGAACCTTGATTAGACCGTGTATAGAATATTGCTGTTAGGTTTGGGGTGGAGCATATGGCACTGCTCTCCAGTTGCTGGAGTTCAGCGGCGTGCCATCCGAATAATACGAAACCCCAGAGTCACGAAAGATCTAGACAGCCTACAACACCGCAGAGATGTTACAGAACTCTGCGTGTTCTATAGATTAATAAATGGTAAATGTTCTGCAGAATTAAAGGAGAAAATACCACCATTTGTTACGCCACGGCGGGTAACACGAGGAACGGTTAATGCGCATAGGTTTACGGTGAAGCTGCCGAAACCTCGAACTGAAGACGCAAAGCGCGAATTTATTTATCGAACATCTAAGAAGTGGAATTCGTTGGCTGGTTTTCAGTTTCCGTTGAAGTATAAATGCACAAGTTCAAGGCAGCTATCAACCTTTACTTGAAGGATCGCGCGTTGGGTGCAGGAGCTCTGACAGTTACAAGTAGCTAGGTCAGTCTAAAAGTCCGCCCTGTACCCAATTAAAACTAAACGTAAAAAAAAAAATAATAAACAAACAATTAACATTATGGCCTTCACTATTATAAATAGAGGTAGGTAATTTCATTAGTGCATTCTCAGTACTAAGTCCTTCACGAAATCCATATTGAGGTTGAGAAATGTAATTTATTTTGTCCAAATAAGAAAGTACCCGAGATTCAACGCATTTTTCTAAAATTTTGGAAAAAACTCATAATAGTGATATGGGTCGATAATTACAAACTAAATTGGCATCACCACCTTTAAACAATGGTATTACTGTAGCTTTTTTAAGTGTTTCTGGAAATTGTCCCTGAATAAAACTATTATTAAAAATGTAAACCAGTGGAAAACATAAAATGTAACCAAATTTCTTTATCACAAGCGAGCTTATACCATCACTGCCTAAAGAAACCTTATTTTAGAGATTAGATATAATCACAGATAATATATACTTTGTACAGATAAATATCTTCGCTTACTATTTAGTTCTACGCTGCCGAAATATGATTTTTGTTTTTGTATTTCAAATGATTTTCTATTAAAGGAGTACGACAAAAACATATCTATGGGCCTAATGAAATAAAAAATAAATAGGAAATCAGAAACGCCTAGCTTTTGGAATTGCATGGAAAAAAAATCAATCCATGCAATTTTCGATATGAAAGAGAAATAAGTTAGCGATGATAAAATATGTTAAAAGAGACGAACAGCATTTCAATATTATTATTATGAACTTATTTATTTTTGTATAAGACGAATGTGTAAGTGAAAAAACAAGCTTTAAACAAGCTTTTGTGCATTGGATAGCCAATCGCCAGTTTTGTCTATCTTAATCTGATATTCGCCGAGAATATCTTTTTTTCGAAGTAATTCATGAGTTAGCCCATGCTCTATTTAACGTAGACCAAAGACAAGAAAACGTGATGAATATTTAGTGCCTAAATGTACTATTTCTCTTAGAGCACATGTTATTTCTTCAAGATAAATATCCCACATTTTATGGGATTATTAATATTATTAGTGAGCTAATATAAGCTGTTAGCTTATTGAAAACATTCATATTGAAAAATCGATGGCTGGAACGCGTCTCAACTATAAAACTTACGAACCATTGATGCACATTGTATGTGGTGAGTCAAACAATTGCCAAAAATGTCTTATCAACATATGTATCCAAATGACTTTCAAAAAATTAGTGTCGGTTTAGCAAAATCCACAATAAGCTATACAGTTTCATGTGCAATTCGAACAGTTTTAAAAACTTGCCCGGAAATATTTGGAGATGATATAGACAAAGCGTTACCAACGGCCAACCTGTAGGAACGATTTAATAATACATATAAACGATTGCATTGATGCTTAATATTACAAACATGGATCACCATATCACCAGCCAATATCAGTTAACAATAGCTTGTTTAAGTGTCTTAAAACTAGTTTTGAGTATTTGCAATCATTAGAAGTAATTTCTTCTACGCAAAATTATTTTAAGTTTTTAAAATGATACAATCTTACAAGTACAAATTCAATTAATTGAATAGTTAGAACGGTTTTCAAAAATGAATTCTTGTGATGGTTTTCAAAAATGAATGTGAATTCTTTCAAAACTGGAAACACAGATCAATATCCACGATTTTTTTCTATTTTAAGAGGCAAATGTGGTTTTAACAGCACACCCAGTGCATATCAGATGGGTGTTCACATGGGGAATATAATGAGCCACCAAATAATTTTCCAATCAATGAGCAGTAATTGCTTACCGGATGATTGTGATATTTTAAACATTGACCTGAAACAATTTGCAATAGAGTACCACGAAAGTTTAAGGACTTGTGTAGCGAACCATAACCTTTTTGAAACAGTCGAAACTCCAATGCTGAATTCAAATGATGTGCTGAAGTTAAATGCTATTAGGTATTTTTTAGGATACTGTGCATTTAAGAAAATTATGTGTATGAGATGTCAGATCCAAATTCTAACAGATCCAGATAAAAGTGTCACTCTTAAACGATACTCTTATATTCGAGAAAAATTATAAAAACGAATTCGAAAAATTTAGTTATTTAAAAGCATCTTCAAATGAATACGGGAAAGTGGCAATCTTAATCACAAACTTATTTGAAAAGATTTATAAAAGTCATTGTCATATAGCAAACATTTACAGGTTATATATTGTTTTTACGGGTAAATAAAACGTTTCGTACTAATAATCTGGCTCCATTAGTTTCGGTTGAATATATACAAACTTCTTATTTATCCTTGATAATTTAAATCTAAAACGCATTATTTTTTTATGTAAACCTTTTCAACGTATGTAACGTGATTATCAAAATTCTTACCTTAGCACCGCAAATGGGTTCTAAGGTAAGAATTTTGATAATTACGGTTTTTGCATGTAAACAACCATTTGACCTTCATCGGTTTCCATCGCGAGCCCATTTTCCCTATTTACGTTTCTAAATAACCAGAGGAAACCACTTAACTCTCAACACCGTTATTGAGTTCCGTCATTTCCTGCTGGGTGTCTCCTTAAATGCATCCTTAAATTGGGAAATCAGGGTGTGCAATGTTCTTTGATCATCAATGCATGAAATTGATATAGTAATTTGCATCAAGTTCCTGATCTCCAAAAGCCAAAGTTTAAATTATAAATTTTAGTATAATTTATTAATTACTATCGAATATCAATCATTTGCGTATCTATAACAGGAGTATTTTGCAAAATACTCAATTCGAAAATTACATAAATTTAAATGTTTTATCGTAATTATTCTTAAAATCATCAAAAACAAAATATGAAAACTCTTAGGTAATAAAAACGAAAAAGTTTCAGATCAAAATAAGAAAATTCAAATTGTGAAGATATTAACCTTGAATTTCAACTATGGGTAAATTATCAACTACGGGTAAGTATGCAACAACATAACCATGTATATAATTTTGTTTGTGGATGATTAACTCATTCATAAAACAGCAAAGAATTCAAAAAGTTTTATGTTTATGTTTGGCCTCGAAATTTTAATAAAATAAGGATCGACAATATCTGTTTCATTTTCAAATGAAAAATATGTACTGTACTGAAATAATCAAAATAGTACATGTTGAGACTTCAAACCATCGAACTTACTATATAAATAACACTGACACCTGTGTTAATATGAACGAATAACAAACCTGTTATTATCGATTTTTGGTCGGTAACATAAACAATGATAATCTGTAATGGTAATCAAAATCTTCTTTATCTTCTTTATTTTTCGAATTCAAATAAATTAACAGTTTTGTCATTCCCTTTTATTATAAACCACAGAAGAGTGAAGACCTAATTAATAAAGCAATTATTAAACAAACAAAACCACGTGTATTAAATTAAAGTGTGAACGATTGTTAAGTCGCTCATTACAAATAAAGGCGACTTACTTTTAAACCAGACACCTGGATATACGAAAAGTCCAGAAACAATACATGGTCCTTCGAGCCGGATCCGGTGGATTTATTGCTATAATTGGACCGCGTGGAGGTTACAGCTCAACATTGCCACGTGGACAGCCATTTGGAGAAATTTATCGGAACCAAACACTTAAGTATCACTTTAATTTAATAAATATATATACATTCAGAAAATAAGTTACATAATTGCGTATTTAAATTGTTTCTTCGGATATAAATTTCGGTACTAAATAGTGATTTATGTGAGTGAATACAAGTGAAGAAAAATTTAACCACGTTGCAATACACTTCTAATTATTAAAATGGAAGCTCTAAACAAAAGGAGATCAGTCATTAAAAGTCAAATTACAAGATTGACCAGTTATACAAAGTCATGTAACGACACAACGCCATACGATGATATGCTTACACGATTGGAGAAATTAAAAGAGCATTATAAGAACTTCATCCAAATCGAAAATGAAATGTTTTCACTCGACCATGAGGTGTCCTCTGACATCGACGCCATTGACGATAATTATTATTTTTGCGTCTCCACATTGCAAAAATTAATGAGATCCAAAATTGCTTCGCCATCTTCTAACCCAAACGACAGCATAATCAACACATCATTTTCAACAGCGTCAGCTGATTTTAAGTTGCCAAGATTAACGTTACCAACTTTCAGCGGCAAAGCACGAGAATGGCAGTCATTTTATGACTTATTTAAAAGTACCGTTCATGAAAATACCAGTTTATCACCAGCGCAAAAGTTCCAATATTTAATAGGCCAACTGCGTGGTCCCGCCGAAGCTTTAGTGCGGCACTTTCGAGTGGATGACGCCAGCTACATTGAAGCATTCCAAAGATTGGAGAAACGATATGATAGAAAGCGATGTATTGTAAACGAATTCATTCAAACATACATTAAGCAACCACAAATCACCAAACCTTCTGTCGATACGGTAGGTCAGATGTACGACACTTGCGACGAAGTGATTCGCGGACTGAAGGCACTCGGACCAAGCGCCGAGACCAGGGACTGCTGGTTAATTTACATAGCCGAGAAAAAATTAGACGACGCTACATTGCAATTATGGCGGCAGGAGTCAGAACAAGATTTTCCAAGTATAGAGCAGTTTCTTAGTTTCTTAAGCAAACGAATGAATGCTCTAGAAGGCTTGAAACCAGAAGCAAGCAAATCGTCAAATAAATACGGGACACCAGCAAAAACATTGCATACCAACAGCGAGCCGAGAGCATTACCCAAATGCACATTATGCAGCGATAAACTGCATCGTTTATGTGATTGCCCCGAGTTTCTTCAGATGAGTTTGGATCAGCGCAGGCAATATATAAAACAGAGCTCCAGGTGTTTCAATTGCCTTGCACCTGGGCATGACGTATTTAACTGCAAATCAAGAGGAAGATGCCACCAATGCAAACGACGACACCATACGTCAGTCCATGTCGACCCAAACAGATCACAAGACTCATTCGAACCAAAACCAAACGCCCTACCTACGGCTACTACACTATTTACAATGTCTGAACAAGACCCAGGAAAAACCGAATCAATTATTAGCGAAGACATTAACTCACCATCAGAGTATAACAGTGCTGATGCTTTATTACCTACAGCCATAGTCCAAATACGTGATCATCACGGTATCTGGCAAACTTGTCGTGCGCTATTGGACTCCGCTTCAACCAGGTCATATATAAGCGAAAGATGTGCTACGCGCCTAAAAATTACCCGAGAAAACGCAAGATTCAACATTAGCACGCTAAACGGTGGAAAAGCTTCAGCAACGAGAGGCGTATCAACACTTTTGATAAGATCATCACGCAACCATGAATTTACCATCGATGTCACCGCATATATCGTATCAAAAATAACCTCAAAGTTGCCACATGCCCCTGTAGATCGCGAAAAGCTAGCGTATATAGATAAACTTCCACTTGCCGATCCAGATTTCCATTTGCCGAGCACTATAGACGTTTTGATTGGGTGTGACCGCTTCCTATTCCTTTTATTAGATGGCCAAAAGTAAGAAGAAGGACCCAACCTACCTATTGCGCAAAATACAAAATTAGGCTGGATTGTAGGAGGAATGTGTCAATCTAAATTCGTTTTAAATCAGGCCACAACTTTTCTCTCAACCACTGAAGAGATAAGGATCGACCTATCGTTACGTAAATTCTGGGAGATGGAGGAGCTACCGACAGTCAACAATTACACCGATGAAGAAAAACGTTGTATCAGCCATTTTAACGAACAATTTATAGTTGAAAGTTCAGGTAAATTCACTGTACCACTACCATTTAAGCCTAACCGACCCAAGTTGGGAGATTCACTGACTCAAGCCCTAAGACGATTCAACTCATTGGAACAAAAGCTGGCAAAGAGTCCTGATTTGCGTACAGCTTACAGCAATTTCCTGACTGAATATGAATTACTGGGACATATGGAGCTGATACCACCAGGACAAGTCGACGCACCAACCGACAAGAAGTATTATTTGCCTCATCATCCTATAATTAAAGAAGCGAGTACGACCACGAAACTACGCGTTGTGTTTGACGCATCAGCCAAATCTACATCTGGAGCATCTCTCAATGATATGCTGATGGTGGGACCGACAATACAACAAACGCTACTAGAAATACTAATACGTTTCCGAAAGCATCGATATGTGTTCACGGCTGACATCGAAAAAATGTTTCGTCAGTTGTGGATCAAACCGTCGGATACTGATTACCAAAGAATCGTTTGGCGCGATTCACCATCATCACCAATAAAACATTATCGCCTACTAACAAACACTTATGGCACTGCATCAGCGTCGTTTTTAGCTACAATGGCTCTGACTAAGTTAGCCCAGCTAAATCTCAAAACGCATCCAAAAGCAGCAACAGTGCTAATGAGAGATTTCTATATGGACGATCTCATGTCTGGAGCAGAAACCATAGAAGAAGCTACACAGATTCAAAGCAAGTTAATTTCTCTCTTACAAATTGGTGGATACAACCTTCGCAAATGGGCCACAAACGACGTAAAACTCTTGGAGCACGTTCCAGAAAGTGATCGAGAAATAACGATACGAGAGATCACCGAGGGAAACAAGCTGATCTCAGTATTAGGAGTTAAATTTGACCCACAACGAGATTGTTTTTTGTTTAAAGTGTCACTTCCAACCGTAACAACATTCACGAAAAGAATTATGCTTTCAGAAGCATCCCGGATCTTTGATCCAATGGGATGGCTATCACCTGTGACAGTTGGAATAAAAATCATATTTCAAGGTCTGTGGATGCGAAAACTCGACTGGGATGACCAACTACCTATCGATGTCGAAAACCAATGGATGACCATTAGGAGCAAACTTGAATCCGTAGAGCAGCTTAGAATACCAAGATGGTTAAACACTTCGGAAAAAATTCATCTATGTGGATTTTCAGACGCATCCAATATGGCTTACGCAGCTGTCATTTATGCTCGAACGGTAAATTCAAAGGGAGAAGTTGTGATGAACATCGTCTCAGCCAAAACCAAAGTTGCGCCAATAAAGTATGTCACTATTGCTCGGCTTGAACTATGCGCGGCTCTACTTCTCACAAGAATGCTAACATTAGTCATAAAATCATTGAATGTTGCAACGCCACCAAAGGTGTCCTTGTGGTCTGACTCCACTACAGTCTTAGCCTGGTTGGTTAACCCTCCAAGAAAGGGTAATGTATTTGCTATTAATCGAGTTACTGAGATACTGGATACTACAAACGTTCAGCAATGGTCATATGTACCTTCGAAGGATAATCCGGCGGACTGTGCCTCCCGTGGAGTCTTGCCTGATGAACTAAGTGAACATACTACATGGTGGCAGGGACCAGACTGGCTACGTTATGAACCATATCAACCTCCAAATACGCCGAATCGAACAAAAGGGGAGCCACAAGAAGCCGTAACTCTGTTATCTAGAGAAGCATCAACAGAAACAACGGACAACCAACCTACTTTCATCTCAAAGATCGTTACCAAATTTTCCAAAATTATAAAAGCAGTTCGAGTTTTGGCATGGATAAAACGGGCCAGTCACAATTTTCGAAACTATGGCTCTAGAGTGATTGGGCCCTTAACAAAATCGGACGTTAATGAAACATTAAGTACAATGTTGAAAGATGCACAGCTTTCAAGCTTCTCCGACGAAATAACTAATTTGCGTAAAAACAAGCCTTTTAAAAATTCTAACATTTCCTTTCTATCACCTTATTTAGATAGTGACAGAATTATGCGGGTTGGGGGTCGTTTAGAAAACGCAAAAGAACAACACGACTTAAAACATCCAATTATCCTCTCAGGCAGTCATCCACTGGCAAAGGGTATTGTCACAGATTCGCATATTCAGTATATGCATGCAGGGCCAACACTTCTGTTATCAATCATTAGGCAGAAATACACTATCCTACGATGCAAGAGTTTGGTGCGAAGTGTAGTTCACAACTGCATCAAATGTTTCCGGCAAAGGAAAATAACCCAAGAGCAGCTAATGGGACAGTTACCACTACCCAGAGTCAACCTTATAAGAGCGTTTCTGCAAACAAGCGTCGACTATGCTGGTCCATACGTTTTGAAAAACACAAAGGGACGAAATACTACCACATACAAAGGTTACCTTGTGGTTTTCACATGCATGGCAACCAAAGCAGTTCATTTCGAGCTAGCATCCGATATGACGACCGACACGTTCCTTTCAGCATTCAAACGGTTTCAGAATCGTCGTGGAATTTGTACTGACATTTACAGCGATAATGGGACGAATTTCATAGGTGCTGCAAATGATTTAAAATACCTTCAAGGTTTATTGGCGAAAGAAGAAACATCTGTCGTCAATTGGGCAGCAATCAATAACACAAACTGGCATTTTGTGCCACCGGCATCACCACATTTCAACGGTCTTTGTGAAGCTGCAGTAAAATCTTTAAAATATCATTTGCGACGCGTCATTGGGCAAACAGCACTAAGATACGAGGAACTAAATACACTACTAACCCAAGTTGAAGCATTATTGAATTCCAGACCTCTAAGCGAGTCTTCAGAAGAATACATCGATGCGCTTACACCCGGTCATTTTATAATCGGTCAGCCGATCACCACTGTACCAGAGGCCGACATTACACATCTCAAACTAAATCGACTATCACGATGGCAGATGATACAACAACTCTTTCAGCACTTTGCAAAGAGATGGCAAACTGAGTATCTCACTAGTTTGAACCGGTTGTCAAAGTGGCGGTTGAAATACAACAACTTAAAAGAAGGCGATTTAGTTATCTTGAAGGATGATAACATACCACCAGGGCAATGGGCAATGGGCCGCATTGTTAAAACTCATGCAGGGAAAGATTCTATCGTTCGTGTGGTTACTCTCAAAACAGCCACCGGGTTTTTCAAGCGACCAATCACAAAAATTTGTTTGCTTCCAGCGATTGACTCTCCTAATTCGTCAACGGGGGCGATATGTTGAGACTTCAAACCATCGAACTTACTATATAAATAACACTGACACCTGTGTTAATATGAACGAATAACAAACCTGTTATTATCGATTTTTGGTCGGTAACATAAACAATGATAATCTGTAATGGTAATCAAAATCTTCTTTATCTTCTTTATTTTTCGAATTCAAATAAATTAACAGTTTTGTCATTCCCTTTTATTATAAACCACAGAAGAGTGAAGACCTAATTAATAAAGCAATTATTAAACAAACAAAACCACGTGTATTAAATTAAAGTGTGAACGATTGTTATATAAGTCGCTCATTACAAATAAAGGCGACTTACTTTTAAACCAGACACCTGGATATACGAAAAGTCCAGAAACAATACAGTACAAAATGACGATACAATATACAAAATATAGTATGCGTGCACTTACACATTCGTCTTATACAAAAATAAATAAGTTCATAAAAATAATATTGAAATGCTGTTCGTCCTTTTAACATATTTTATCATCGCTAACTTATTTCTCTTTCATATCGAAAATTGCATGGATTGATTTTTTTTCCATGCAATTCCAAAAGCTAAGCGTTTCTGATTTCCTATTTATTTTTTATTTCATTAGGCCCATAGATATGTTTTTGTCGTACTCCTTTAATAGAAAATCATTTGAAATACAAAATCAAAAATCATATTTCGGCAGCGTAGAACTAAATAGTAAGCGAAGATATTAATCTGTACAAAGTATATATTATCTGTGATATAATAGCACATACTTCATAAATATCAGTAGGAAAAAAAATTCGAATCAATATAATGATCATTGTTTAGGTGATTAGTACAACTATTGGAGCTTATAGATGTTTTCAAAACTTTACCTATATTTGCGAAGTAATGATTAAATTGATTAGCAATCTCAATGCTTTCAGTAAGAACAGTATTATTGTCACCAAAAATAGAATTAATTTTGTTAGATTTACGACGCTTTCCTAGTAAGTTGTTAAGTAAATTCCATTGCTATTTTTGGTCAAAACTTACCGCCTCAAATTTTTGAATATAATTGTGGTGTCGCATGGTATTTTGGTGCTTCTTCACACCTCGCTCTTAAATTTATTTGTGATTAATTATCTAAATTTTACTGGCACCTTAAATGAATAGTTGAATATACAACTCATGTAAATAGATTTTTGTATTATTCAAGTTAACTTTGAAAAACAGTATTCATTAGTTTTTCATTGAATTTAAAGAAGTTTTTTCTGTTCCGTTATTCAATTAACTTCGATAAAAAATATGACAAAATATAAAATAATTAATTATAAATAGTGAATATTGTATATAAAAAATATATATAGTTAAACATAATGAATAATAGTTGGTTTTAATTTCAATAATTAATTTACATCGTAATAAAGATCGAAATTATGGAGTCACTAGAATTTGTCTGATAATATAAATCAACGAACTTTAATAAATCTAATAAATTAATATGGAGTTTATTGATGTGAGCATTAACATACGATAATATACATACTTCGTAAAATAATAATGCTTTCTACTAGTTTCACAATCTGATTAAATTTGTCTCGAAAGAATTTTTACTTTAGTTTTTAGTTTAGTGTTATTCGGATATCTCTTACAAATTTTAGATAAAGCATTTTTACGGCGAATTTTACCTAATAGAACATTATGTATCCATGGTTTAGTATAGTTTGAATTATTGATGACCATAGATGAGGTTGTGGAGTTTCCTACATGGTTAGATAACGTTGATAAAAATATATCAATTGATTTAGAAGGATCGTTTTCATTAAAAACATTCTTCCACGATTCTGTTTGTAAACACCGGTCTAATTCTTGAAAGTTAATAACAGTTTTTTGTCTAGGTATTTTAGGTAGAGGTTCCCAATTTAAATTAAATTTTATCGAGGTCATACAATGATCAGATAACTCTAAACTAAGTGTTTCAGCTTTATAATTGATGGTGAAGACAATTTTGCTTCTAGTAAAGATATGATCAATACATGTCATACTATCGGATGTGATTCTAGTAGGTTCATTGATTAATGACTCAAGTCCTAAGGAAGACATCATTGAAAAATATATGCATTCTTTCGAATCTAGGTGATCGTGATCTATGTTTAGAATATTTATATTCATGTCTCCAATAACAATCAAATTTTTTGAATTTATTTGTTTAAGATATATTTCGGAATATTAATAATTTATATTTCACCGATTGTAAAATTCACCCGAAGTAGGTCAGAAAACTGAAGGTGAGTACTAGAGAATAAAAACTGAATCCCATTTTTAACATATGCTAATACACCGCCAGATCTAGAGTCGTTGTTACAGCAATCCAATATATGTAATATCATCTAAATTGTAAAAATTGGTTTCTGTACTATCAATCCATATTTCGTCAAAAAAATAATATGCGGTTTTGTATTAAAAGATGACAACTGAGAAAATAAACTTAAACTGTTAGTCCTAAGACTTCGAATATTTTGATGAATGATCCATACTAGTTCGTTTTCACTTACATTAACGTTATTTGGCAAACTAAAAGATAAATCTAAATTATTATTAAGATCTTGAAAAGATATATTAGATAAATTGAGACTCATTTAAGATAAAATTTTAGATAAATTTATATTGTACTTATCTGTAATATTTTCAAGATCATTTGAACAATTAACTTTTAATAATTCTGATCCTTCACTTTGCCTTATAAAGATATTTCCATTACGGATCCCAACATATTTAAATTTAAGCTGTAGTTTCAAGGTCTTAGCATCGTAAAACAACTACCGCTTGCTACTGCTTAAACTTTCGTTGATAAAAATCCTGCTTCCGATCGGCAAACCAGCTTTCTCAACATCAAATTATATTCTGCATAATATTCTGCTTTACTGTTCTCTCCTTGTGAATTTAATATACACTGGCGGACAAGTTTGTGTCGTAGGTATTTTATTTTTATTGATTTTTCGATAACAATAATCAATATCAGCCTTGCTGACACTATAGTCAATACCGTTTTTAATCAATTATTACCTCCTCAGTATTTTCATTTTGTGAAACTGGCATCCCATGAATCTCTATCGCATTTTGTTCAACCGTTAACTCCAGAGAACAAACTCTACTCTTTAACGTTATATTTTCTGTCATCATAGTGTCAATCTCTCAGACATAATATTTATTATTTATTTTATAAATTATCTTATTTCATTCAATTTTTTATATAATTTATTTTTTTAAATTAATTTAGGAAAGATAGCATTTACTAAAACCGCAACTTATAAATAAATAAATTTAATTTAATATAAAATAATAGAATATATAAAAATAAAAATGTTAGAAGTTAATATCACTCAATTGGATGAATCAAGTATTGTATCAAGCTTGTGATTATTTAACAATTATTTTAATTGTTTATTCTTGTGTTTTTGTTATATTTTTTGAGGCTGAAGCACTCCCAACTCTTTCACAGTTCCCTTTAGTTATCATACCTCACGCCGAATCCAAATCATTATGCCCTATTTCCGTAGATTAATGTACATTGCATTTCTCTATGACAGGCTACAAGTGGCCACCACATCATTGATCATAAATCGGTTCCACAGAAAATGTACCACCAGATTACCGATCGTACATCAGATAATAAACAACTCATTTTGCATCAACACCAATCGGGATTCAAACCCGATACCTTCCCATCCAACTGCTGAAGATTTAGCCACTGCGCTATTTTGTCGAAAGTAACAATAATTGGTTTGTTGTCGATTTTATAACAATTTTATTTTAAATATCAATTACAATGTAGAGTGAGTTTTGGAACAGATGGAATCTCAAATTACAAAAAATATTACTCATATAATAATAAACTAATAAAAGTAAAACTAACAAATAGTCAACAATTGTACCTCATATTTAACTAAACTAATCTAACCAAACTTGGTTGTGATGAGATTTTATCAATATCAATGCAACCATAGGGAAATTTTATCCAAAGGTGGTCTCAATTAAAACCATTTGGATATGATCAGACACAAATAATTGTATACTTTGCGAATAATTTTTTTTAAATGCTCACATTCTTTAGATGTGCGTTATGAAGGTGCAAGAGTTTTTTTCAGTGCATGTCTTTTCTGTCACTGGCATTCTCGAGACCTTCTTGATTGAAGAGCTTTTAACCTCTTGCACCTACGATGGTTGTGCGTTAATGTCTAAGTTAATAGTTTCCTGTTAAAGGTTCCAATGATGCCACCGGAGATATATTTTCTAGAGAAGCCGAGAGCATCAAGTTGTTAGGTTCTACTGCACTGTTCGATTCCTTTAAATTTACTCTAAAACATCACCAATAGGATGGAATGTTGAATGTGAAGTTGATGATAACGCTGAATGGAATGTTAAAGATTCAGGGTTTGGTACGTATGAAGACGTTATATGGCATGGTAAGGATGGTAAAGGTTTTTGGTATGGTGATGAACAATAATAAATAAGATGTAAAGGGTGAACTGGGGGGCTATTATGAAACTTTTACGAAATCGTATTTTCCGATCCGCCGCGGATATTCCTATTATGAAATTTTTTTTCGTTCGTAAAATACGAAGATCGTAAATTCCGCCGTATTATGAAACAAAATGGAAAATACGAAATCGTATTTTACGAAAATCGTAAGTCAAAACACGACTGCTCTGTAGGTGACGAATATCGTATTTACGAAATACAAAACACATTTTTTTGAAAACATTAAAACATTATTTAATTATTTCAAAATGTAAGTTATATAATTATTGTATAGAAATTAATCAAATTATAATTTGGATCAAACTTTTTTGTTATTATTTAATTAAAATATTGGTTTTTTATTTTAAAAATAACATAAAATGGCAAACTTCATGGTCTTAAATTTTACGATCAAAAATAAAGTTTCATAATAGGAATATCCGCCGCGGATCGTATTTTACGATTTTGTATTTTCCGAAATCGTAAAAATTTCATAATAGCCCCCCTGGTTCGTGATAGTAAATTAGTTTGTAATGGTGTTTCTGATAAGGAATGGGATTTGAATACCAATGGTTCGGGTGGTGTATCTGATAAGGAATGGGATTGGTATACAAATGGGTCAAGTGGAGCGGATGGCAATGGTGAATAAGCCTCATGAATTTTTGGTTGAACATATAATTGATTTGTTTGAAACATGTTCTGTTGTTCCACAATTTTGTCTCCTACCATTTCCAAAGTTTTGTTTTTTAAATTGTTAAATGAAACTTCTAATTTTAAGCTTTTTAGTTCTGTGCACAAATAGTGACAGAATGCCTCTTCTTTTGATTGGTTTGCGGTAGCTGATTTGGGAGCATGCTCATTTGATGACCTTATCAATTCTAGTGCTTCTTTGTGCACTTGATGTGACCAAACTTTCTTTTCGTTTCTGTAAAAATAAATAATTTTAATTAAAACCTGTTAAAAAGTAATAAAATAATACAAAGTATTTCATTTCAGTTTCCAACCGAAGAAAATTGGTTACGGGTTTAACTATAATTTCAGACGAGTTTAACTTAAAATGACAATTTCCAAACTGCTTGGGGGCTCTAGATAGAAAACACATAAATTTAAAGCCATCAAAGAAAAACGCTAATTTGTTTTACAATTACAAAGGGTCTCACAGTATTGTTCTATATGCCGTGCAGATGCTCAGCCCAAATTTACGTTTATTGACGTTGGATGTAATGGCAGAATAAGCGATGGTGGGGTCTTGCAGCGGTCAGATTCAATGTATATTCTGCAACAATCAGATAAGTTCTTGCCTCCAAAAAGGCAAATAAGGAATTCAAGATTTAATCGCCGCTTAATTCGAGCACGACAAACGATTGAAAGGGCTTTCGGAATTTTGTCGAACCGATTCCAGGTTTTTCAAAAACCAATCAACCTTCGTGAATATAAGGTTGAAAAAATTGTACAATGCGGTTGCTTACTGCACAATTTTTTAATTACAATAAACCATTGGTATCTTGAAAACTTTGATGACGCGCACAATGAGGATACAAATAAAATGTCAGGTATCTTAAGCTGACAAAAAAATAAATTGGGTGAATGTGTTCGAACTCAACTGATGGAATTTTTTTAATAATGAAGGGGCATTGTACTGAAGTTACAAATTTTTTTACAAATAAACATACGTTTCGATAAAAAATAATTACACGAAGGAACTGGCGATTAGTGGCGAAAAAAAATACATCGCTCAATAAATAAACAATATTGCTAACATAATAATTTACATTTTTATTTTTATTCTGAACAAATTCTTTTGTTCTTTAAAATTTTGTTTTACTCCAATCTGGAAATAAAATAAACAATATATTATCGAAAATAAGTACTTCGAAAATTATCAAATATCTTACATATTCCTGATTAATGTTGGAAGTGTTGTTTTCTTTATCACTAAAGTAAATTAAACACGATAGATCATTATAGCACCATAAACTTGATGTATACACATCTTCAGTGCTATTGCCACTTCGCTTAGAACTATTTATTTTGGCCCGCCCTCGGGATAGTTGGCCAACTCAAAGTACAACTAGGCAATCAAAATAAGCCGGAAAATCGAAAATAATATGAATATACAGCTCGAAAAGTAAAGAAAATGGCAAGGAGTGATCGTATGAAATACACAGAACACATTCTCTCGACTGCCGACTCAGCAGCAGCAAATAGAAATATACACACCAATGTGTAAGAAAGGTCACCAGGTAATTTACAAATGCATCACCTATAAAGTATTCACATGAAGAAGTTCTAACTACATACGACCAACAACTAAATAGATAGAAAGAGTTCTTCGAGCACAACTGCATAGATAGCGAAAAAAATGAGGAGCTTCCAAATGGAAACTATAACGAAACGATAAATACCCATTCATCAATAGAGCGGTAAATTACAAGTGCCATAATGAGGCTTAAAAATAACAAAGCCACTGAAACCGACAACATACCAGCTGAATTACTGAATGGAAACGCATTAACAACTGCAGGAACACTAACACCACTGTTAGTAGAAATCTGGAATACAGGGAGAATTTCGTAAAAATGGAAAGAAGGCTTTTAACCATTCTTTCTAAAGAATTTAAGAGAATGCAAAATAAGTGAGGTATATTCCTGCTCAACAGTACAATGAAAGTGTTAGCAATGGTCATCCTAAAACGAATCTCACCAACTGTGAACCAATACCTAAGAAATAAACGGGCTGCGTTTCAGAATAGGAAAAAGCTGTATACAGACCACATTAACACAGTCCGAGTTATCGTTGAACAATCCAACGAATGCAACCTACTAATATCTCTTCGTGGACTTCGAATGCGCATTCGATTCCATCAATAGAAGCGCAATCTGGAAAGCACTCTGTGAATTAGGTATACCAAGGAAAATAACCGAACTCATCCAAGAAATGTACCGGGATGCTGGAAAAAAAGATCAACATGAAGGAAAGCCGAGTGGCGCATACTACAAGACTATTGCTCATATTACTGGATAATGTCATGCAAAAGCTAGACATCACATGGGACCAAACAGGATTCACTGGGATCCAATTAGAAAACTCAATTATCTAGACTACGCAGATGATATATGCCTACTAACACAGAAATTATCTGTGTATTTGCTGCACAAGCTACAAAAGTTATCAGAAATAGCACAAGATATCGGGCTCAAGATAAACATAAGAAAGACAAAGACCCTTAGACTGAACACAAGCATTAGTACACCACTTTGTATCAAACAAGACATAATAGAAGATGTCGAAAAAATCGTATTTCTTGGTTGTACCGTATCAAAAACAGGCGGAACGGAAGAAGACATTAACCAACGCACCAACAAAGCGAGAAACACTTTCAACATGCTCCATAAGATCTGAAATGCATCAAGATCTGAATGCTTTTGGCCGAATAAGATAACAAATGAAGAATTACTGCGACAAACAAACTTGCCGATCTTGAGATCTGCCGAGACGTTTAAATCAAAATTTCTTGAATGGCATAAAGATGTTTTTATTTTGTCTGATACCTGATATAATAAACCTTCTATAGTGTCCCCCTACATATTTGAATATAAAAATATTATGAAAATATTTCAAATCCCGGTATAACGTTTGTTATATCCGAAGAATTACAAACAGTATACATAATTCGTAACTGATTATAACTAACTCTACCATAATCATTAAAACGCTAGTGATCCCTTGGTTGTTTGTCATAGTGGGATTTCATTATATTAGGGATATTTACGATTTAAAAGGTTTCATTGAAGTTGAGCTGGAAAAAAGCATAAGAGGGTGTTTGTTCTCTAAAAATGTTTAATGTATCGAATTTGTTACGCATTATATGCATCAAAAATAGAACTCCGATATAATAACCAGTAGATGTGTAATTTTGCGTGACATAAGTTATATTCTCAATGTCATAATGTAATCTTTATTTTGTTTTTATATATTTAATACCTGTGATAAATAAATTATTCTAATATATTACACAAGTCACATATATGATGCTTTTTTATTGAACTATAATAAAGCATAACCAAATGTCATATTTTAAACTCTCTGTAATGATAAATTAGTAATGGCAGTGTAACAGGAACTAAACAATCACGTTACTAACTAGAGAATATTGTAATGCAATAATATAATATGTCGTAATATGATGGCATTTTTGAAATTGTATCTAAAAATAAATATTATACGACTAAATAAAATTTTTATTGTTCAATCGTGCTCATTTCTTTAGTCATCGTAATTCGTAATGAACAATTTGGATACTTACTTAGATACTTACTATTCTTAGATCTTTGGGAAATTTTAAATTTAAAAAAACCATACAAAACCCGTAAGTCATTAAAATTTGGATATTATTAAGATACAAAAAAATATAATTTAATTAATGTTTAAACTTTAAAATTGTATACCTACAATCGTTTATTTGATCTGTTGAGTCACTAATGTATACCGACAATAGATGGGAAGACCAAATCTTCATTAATTTAATTTTAAAATGGCTGTAATTTTGCATTCAAATTTGAGTGTACGAGAGTACAACTTTAGAAATAACTATGGCTTACAGCAACTAACCGAAAGCAATTAAGCGAGAACCAAAACAATTTGTAAAATAAATATCACAAGCCATATTATTTTCCATGTTATACCATACAAGTAAACAAAACTTCAAAGATCGAAATTGCATCAACCCAGAAATACATAGCATGGTACAAAACGAAAAGATTAACCATGTTGTAATGAAAGTACGGTTTTAAGGATATGTATTACTTATCAACTGAACTAATTCAAAATATGTTTATCTTAAACAATGCAATAAAAATTTATCCTGGACTAAGCAACTTAAATAAATTTATTATTAAACTAATTTTTATTGAAGTTTATGTGTATGCAAATATGTACATGTATATATGTATTAATTGAAGCACCACCATCAATATACATACAAAAATTAATGCTAACCATAAATTTATTAAAATTCTTTAGTTATGGATTATTGTTGATATTTGTGCGACAACCTTCATATAAATATTTTTTCTTTTTTATATCAAAATCAGTAACAACAAATAATAATTGTTTGTAACTTATAAACAATTGAAGTATAATTCAATTATGCTCATTCGCTATGATATATAGTATGTACATATTTCAAACGTGCCTAAAATTTTAATAAAACTTTATGATTATCAATAGTATTTCTTGCGAGATAACTACCATGTCAGTTTGGACTTTGTAGCTTTGTGGGGAAAATATTTCATGTAGTAAATTATTTGGAAAAAATAACATTTAGTTTTTATTTAAAATTATTTATGAATGCTGTGATTAATAAATTAAGATATGTATTACTTTACATATAAATTGCCGTCAATCACTTATAAAGTTAAGAAACAGAAAAAATTAATAATACTATTTTAATTAGTTTTAAATAAGATACTGATAATATACAGTTTTGGATAAGAAACAAAATAATTGTGAATAAGAGGAATGAAATAAGTTCAATATGAAAATGCCAGCGAAACCTAAAATTTTCAAATCACTTAAGTGGGAATCGTGCAACGAGTACCATATGGATTATATATGGTACTCGTTGCACGATTCCCACTTAAATATTGATTTAGATCAATATTTAGGTGGACGTAATTGTTTGCTATACGTACAATTTAATTTCAAGAAATCGATCCTTAAAGAATAAAGGGTACACTTACTTGTAACAAGCGATTTACTACGACGATTGTATAGGAGGAAAGCAATTATTCTTTATATAAAAAAGTATACATTTAATAAAAACAATACATTAAAACTAAAGACATAATTTATAAGGTTGGTTTTCTGACAGTAAGCTTTATCACCAATCTCATTGCTAATCACAAATTCCGCTTCACCAATAAGCCAATGAAACCTTCAATTTAAATTGCGTAATAGATACATTACTCCTACGATTTTGACAGATACTTACCAGTATCCGATATTTGCCAAGAACAACAATGCTGAGACAGCTTATTTTCTTTCATATGAGACACAACGAGACTATCTTCTAATATGTACTTAATTATTAATACTACCTCAATGCCAACAAATAAATAAGTTTTAACTAGATCGTACAGTCTATAAACCCGTCTATGAACCGTCGCTAATACCGTCTATAAACGTTTTTTGATAGTTGTTTAGAAATAATATAATATAATATTTAAATTTTTTCACACAATTTATAAAAAATAATATTTATATTTTTTCACTCTTTCCTTATTACATATTTTTTCACTTTCTGCTATTACATATTTTTTCACTCTCTTCTGCACTAATTTTTCTCCTCATTAGTCCAATTTGATTTTTGTTTGTGTTTTAAAAGAAAAATGCCGAAAATACTATCAAATAAATACTATCAAATAAAATGGATGTTTTTAAATTTTTACACAAAAATTTTTTTGGACTCCAAATCAAAATACCCTGCAACATTTACCAAAAATTACAGCTACTTTTTGACCAAACCTAGTTGTAGGACTATATTTTCTGAACATTTTCGTTCTTAAATTGGATTGATATCTTTGTTACAGTTGAATTTATACAAGGTAAAACATTTTAATTATTTCGTTACACTCCTCTTTATTATTTTATTTCTAATTTTTCTATGGAAAATCTTAAATATTTCCAAACCAACCCAAAATAATTATTTATAGTCACGATACTCACATTTCTAACAGGTTTGTATATTTTGGCCCAAAAATTCAAAAACATCATTCGATGAGAAAACCCCACTACTTCTAGAGCAAAACAAATGCTCAGGTTTACAATTTAAGAATTTCCAAATTTACGCTTATTTCCATTCGCCTCTATTATATTTTAAATTATGCTCAGATAAAAACATTATTCATGCTTAGCTAGATTACTCCCAGCAATGTTGAATGACATTACTACTTACAAAACCCAAGTCCAATTAAATTGATATTTACTTAACAAAATGCTGATTTTTTCAAAAGCATTCAACCTAAACATGAAGATGGCGGCACTCTAAATCAAGGTTCTATTCCATGAGAAAAATTGACTGTCAGTAAAAATCAAAATGAGACAAAAATGTATATTAAATAGTAGGGCAAACCAAACAAAAAGCCATCTGAGTCAAACTGGACTGGAAAAATATTTATGTTTGTGGTAGTGCGACTGCCATAAAAAGTATAAAATTGAATACTTTTTATTGCAGTCACACTCAGCCTTCTACATAAAATTTTAGTAAGACAAGAAATTATTTTCGCACACAACCAAGTTTATAGTCAAGGGTCAAATAGTCCATTTATTATTTTGGTAAAATTATAATTGAATTGAAATAAAAATAATATTTGTTTAAATCATATTAGCATTGTGATATTTAATACTAAATTTTAATTCATAATTAAAAAAAACTCCAAGAATGAATAATTTTTTGGTTATGGTTTCTTAAATAGAGGTCAAAATTTTGCTATAATTCGCTATAAATAAATAATTAAACAACACCGGTCTCTTTGTCTTTTAGTTGCAGTTTTATAATTATTTTCTCTTTTCGTCTTTTTTGAGTGTCAGTCAATTTTTCCCATGGAATAGAGCCTTAAAAGGTACATTTGTGCATGTGTTGAAAGGTAGTCACTGAAAATTTAACCTTGAAGTTTGACAATCGCTAGTGGTTTTTCTGAATATGGTAGAACTATTATAAGCTGTCATTAAATATTTTTTTAAGGTAATACGCCTTAGCAAACAAAGATTATTTGGATGCTGAGTTATTGATTGTTTTAGTTTAAACTAAGATATTTCAAATTAACATTCTTGACTCATTTCACCTTAGACCTTGTTGTTGTGCCGCTTCACCTATTACAGCACCGTATGATGTTCCAAAAATAATACATCATGATAATCTTATTGAATCAATTTGTATAAATGTATAATGTAAAATTATATGTTGTTTATCTATAGAATAATTTTTGTAAGATTTATAAATCACGAAAAAACATTACACACACAAAACATTACACTTTTTTGTGTGACATCACACAAAAAAGTATGAAAAAGGCCTGGAACCAAAACAAATTTACAAATAATTATAGGAAAATCGATATTTTATATATTTCGTTGGCAGAACTTCATTTAGCAAGATATGCAAAGTATTTCGGTTTCCATTAACATGGCACGTGTTACTATCCTCAGCCAACCATCATAACAACCTTTAATTCCAGAAAACAACCCATCTTCTAATCTCACCAGGGTTTTAGCTTCTTATTGACTGAAAATTAAAAAATTGACATGAAAAACATCTTTGATCCGGTTTTTGGCATATTAATTTGTTTAATTGAGAAAAAACTCACATGAAAAAACTAGCTTAAGCTTTTTATTTTTGTGTAATTTAAAGTTTCTCTCATTCACGTAACACGAGAACAACCCATACTATATTGTAAATCTCACTTCATCATTTCGGTTAAATAAATTCATATATTTATGCATGCAAATAGGAAAGCATTGAAAAATTAATACGACATTTTTTAAAGATTTCCGTAAACTATTTTAACAATTTATAGGATATAAAAATCAATTACAATTCAACTAATTGGACATTTATTTTTCTTTGTTGTATGTAAAATATAATTATGTTCAATGTTTATAGCCTCCAATCCAATAATAATTTACACATTAATTAGAAATTTATTAATTCAGTATTGAAAATGTTAAATCAATTTAGTTTAACCATTGATTCTACATTCTTTAATTCATTGAACTTTGAATAGAAATCGCCACGAGCAATAGAATTGTTATTATATAAATATAATATATAAAATACACATTAACAGGATCAATGAACTAAAATTACAAACAAGACTTAAAACGCAATGTTAATATCAACCACACAAAAGAACGTTGCTGATCTTTAGAAGAGAAAAGTTATAGAAAATATAGTTTTATAAATATGTTAGTAATAAAACAAGAATTGTCTTGAGTAATTCATGTTTAAAGTGCAATAGTTTTGTTGAAGTTTTTTTTTATTTTTTCTACGTCTTAACCATTATTATTGTATTACTGTGTATTACAATCCTTGATGAATACACACATACTCATAAATTCAAAGTTGAATGATGAACTTTAAGATTATTCTCTTATGTTCTATAGGTACAAAATAGAAAAGGTTACACCCATATATGCTACATATTAGAATTTTATTGTAAACATTTTTAACATATGTATTAAATACAAGTTGTTGATTTTCATATATCCATTTATATATCATTTATAAAGGGTTTTCCAATAAGAGATTTCACGTAATTACTAAAAATGGTACGAAACACGTTTCAACAACGCATTGTTACTGTTAAATAAAACTGTTGAAAATATTGCACAATTCGCAAAACTTAAGCACTTTTAGGTCGTCGTGAAGCACCTTCTCGCTCGGTAATAGTGAAACTGGTGGAAAAGTTTGATCTGTTGGGACAAGTGTGTGATGTGAAGAATCGGAATCGTGTGCGTCACTTAAGGACAACAGTGATGCCAGATGTAGGGAAAATTCCCTTTTAATCGAAAAAAATGAGTGTAGGAAAAAAAGGACTGATTTTAAAAATTACCTACGATGTAGGGAATTTTTAACTAAATGAGGGATTTATCCAATTTCGCATTATTTATCAAAATAAAATCTTAGTGTACACTAATATTTAAGAGTTTTGGACAGAATTTTATAAAACCGAAAGAACTTAAACCATCAGTCAATGTCATATCGTCACATTTCTTTCGATCGAGTTAACTTGCTTAGGCAGACTGTGGATTTTTAAAAAAAGATCCAAAAGCTGAATCTGATCGAATTAAGATTGATTGTCTGGAATTTAACATTATCGCACTGGAAGAAATTCACCTATTCGCAAGTTCAGTTGAGAAATTTTGGTGGAAAGACTCAAATTTAAAAAATTTCATTGGTAAACTAACTTTTCCACAGCTATCAAAAGCTTCATATATTTTATGGTTTGCACATACTAATGCCGATGCGGAGCGGAAATTTTCAACAGTCTCAGATCTAAAAACGAAGAAAAGAAATAAGCGTAGTAGTGAAATTCTAAACGATATAAGCGTTTTTCGTTCTTCATTATCTACTAATACGAACACACCGCGAAAACATGTCTTACATTTAAATGTAAAAATAATAATTTTAAGCGTATGAGATCAAAAATCTTATACGATAACGATAAATCATATTAGTACATCATATTAGTACTGCTCTTTGGATAAAATTAGTGGGTGAATAAATTAACTCATTAAATAACTAACGTATTTTTAATTTTAAATAGTAGTGGGCTCAAATTCTAGTTGAATAAATGTGTGTAGGGAAAAAGTAGGGGTTTTTTTTAATTTGTGGGCACAAATAAAATTTCAATCTGGCATCACTAACAGAGAATATTGCTGCTGTTAGCTGTACACCGTAGTGTTGAAGACAACCCAAGGACATTATTTTGTATAAGAACACAAGAACTCAAGCCGGTCGATTACCATAAACGTCGTATCTTCGCTCATTGGGTTCTTCAAATTTGATGCATTTGATACAATGATTTGGATTTTCATCGAAAAATCATCTTAAGTGACATTTAACTTGTCATTTAGTAAAATTGTCCTGCCTGGGGCTCAGAAAATCCAAGAATGATTGTTGAAAAGCCTCTCCATCCTCAACGTGTCACTGTATGATACGCGGTTTCTGGGCTTGCACGATCGGACATTACTTTTTCGAAAATGAGGCTGATGCAGCTATTATTTAGGCTATGGTGTGACTGTTATGGTGCAAATGATTTTTTATGGCCGGAATTGGAAGATATTGAAGTGGACGACATTTTATTTTCAGCAACACAACGCTACGTGCCAAACAAGCAACAAAACAATCGCAAAAGTTTCCTGACCGCGTTTTTTTCTCGAAGAAGTGATAACAATTGACCAACGAGATATTGTAATTTAACTATTTTAGACATTTTTCTTTAGAGCCACGTTAAAGATAAGGTCTACGTAAATACTCCACAGTCGATTAAAGACCTTAAAGATGGAATTCGTGAAATTATCGAGGACACACAGCCACAAATGTGCGAATTGGTCATGGAAAATTTTATGAAAAGAATATGGTGCTGCAACCGTAGTCGTGGCTGCCATTTGATTGATACCGTTTTCAAGTGTTAATGGCATACCTTCCTCTTAACAATGAACTAAACATTATTTTTTTACTTGAAAATACTCTTTTTTGAAAATACCAAAATGAAACCTTCTTTTGGAAAACCCTTTATATCATATTCAAATAAAACGTGTTACTCACCATCCTTTTGTAATATATTTGCTTAACCTTCAATGTGAAGTAAAATGAATTTTTATTTCATAGTTACCATAATTAAAACATATTACATTTAAGCAAATAATCCTGTCCAAAATTAAATTAATTAATTATAATCGCGCACACAAATCTGTAGTCTTTTAGGTATATTTGACATATAAAATTTATTATTTATAATAAATTATTTATACACATCTATAGTAAATTATTTAATTTATGTTATATGAATATTTATTCTGTAATATAATAATTGTGGAAGTAATTGAAATTAAATTACAAAAATTAACTAAAAGATTACATTGAACGGTTTTATAACCTGTGTCTGTGCATTATTTAAATATAATCATATTGGTACATCACCAAATCGATCTTTATAGTAAAAAAAATATTTTGCGTCACGATTATTTAATATATTCAAAGTACGTGTAAATTTTACTTACGTGCACATACTAGATAATTTAGTTCTTGGAATAATTTATTTTATAAAACTTTAAAAGTACATCACTAATGTGACAGCTGTTTAGAATAATCTTACTTTAGATAGGGCAGTTGTGGTGCGCTTATGCTCGATGATACTCAGATGCTCTATTATGTAAATAATATGATTTTGAAAGTAGCCAAGACAAAGTCAAAATGTTTTTATACAATATTTAAACATTTCTTCGTTTTATTATTGTGAAATAAATTTATATATAACAATTTTTATATTTATATATAACAATTTTAGAATATACCCGATAACGAAGATTGGGTTTTGATCGAATGATACGAAAAATATAATTTTAATATAACGTTAAAACGAAATTGTTAAACATATTTCTATCAAATGTCACTTTATAAATGTTTTACAATCATAAATCTTCAAAAACCAACCAACTAGTTTTGTTGTTCTAAGTCGCGTCGTGTGTAATCGCATTAGGGCAAATTCGAATAGTTTGACGCTGGTGAACGTTTTATACGATAGACAGGAACACCCTACTATTTTATCTTACCTTAACACCCTACTATATAGTTCAACTGCTATCACCTAATTTTATAATCATAGATCATTTTATCAAAATCGCTATCTCATCAGAATGTACCTTCTGGGGTAAACAAAAAGAAGTTTTGTTTAAATTTGGCATTTTCACATAAGTTGTGATGAAATAGTATTGAGGCTTTTTTTTTGTTGCAGTGTTGTCTGTCACTCAGGCTCCAATGGCCCATTGTGACATCCCACTATATTACCGTACGTTTCGACTTTAGGTCCAATTAACATAGAAATCATATGCACATTGCATAGCTCCATGCCAGCCTATATTACTGACATGGAAGATGGGATGGCACACGGATTCTAACCTCAACTGGGTCTCAGATGAGTTCATTCTCACCACCATTCTCGTACCGTCCCAGACGATCGATGATGAAAATCTCTTTTTGCATGCCCCTATCGGAATTCGAACCCGGTACCTCCCGCTCCATGCCGCAGTGTTCTAACCACTACGCCACATGGGCGGTCAGTATTAAGGCTTACTATTATATACCTATATATATATATACCTATATATATATATATATATATATATATATATATATATATATATATATATATATATATATATATATATATAAATATATATATATATATATATATATATATATATATATAAATATATATATATATATATATATATATATATATATATATATATATATATATATATGTATATATATATATATATATATATATATATATTATAATATATATATATATATATATATATATATATATATATATATATATATATATATATATATATATATATATATATATAAATATATACATATATATATATATATATATATATATATATATATATATATATATATGTATATATATATATATATATATATATATTATAATATATATATATATATATATATATATATATATATATATATTTAAATATATATATATATATATATATATATATATATATATATATATGTATATATATATATATATATATATATATTTATATATATAGGGTGTTTTTTTAGGAGGTTTGTTTTTCCGATAGATGTCGTTTTATTTTATGACAGTTGTTTTGACAGCTCAAAGTGGCATTTCTACTCAGTATTGTTTGGCAAATCATTATGAATAGGTTAACTCCAGAACAACGTTTTCAAATCGTGGAAATTTATTTTCAAAATCAGTGTTCAATTAAAAATGTTTATAGAGCACTTCGTGAATTTTATGGTGCACATAATCGTCCGTCAGAGACCACCATAAAGAACGTAATTACCAAATTTCGGTCTACATTCACTCTTTTGAATGCCAAGCCACCGACAAGAATGAGAAGAGTTCGTACAGAAGAAAATATTGCTGTCGTTGAGGCCAGTGTCGAAGAAAACGACAATTTATCGATTCGTCGTCGTGCTCAGCAAATTGGACTTTGTCCATCGACTTAATGGAAAATTTTACGTAAAGATTTGGGTTTGGTGCCATACAAAATCCACACGCCGTTCAAGAATTACCAATGCATCCTGATAAATGTACTGTTTGGTGTGGTCTATGGGCTGGTGGGATCATCGGTCCATATTTCTTTAAAAATGAGGAAGGACGACGCGTTACCGTGAATGGAAATCGATACAGAACCATGTTAAATGAGTTTTTGTTGTCAAATCTTGAAGATATGGATATGGATGAAATGTGGTTTCAACAAGATGGTGCCACTTGCCATACAGCACGTGAAACAATCGACTTATTGAAAGAAACTTTCAACGACAACATTATTTCGAGAAATGGTCCGGTGAATTGGCCTCCGCGTTCGTGCGATTTGACGCCACTCGATTACTTTTTGTGGGGATACGTGAAGTCATTGGTTTATGTGGATAAACCTCAATCGATTGACGCTTTGGAAACCAATATTCAACGTGTCATTGCTGACATACGCCCTCAAATGCTTGAAAAAGTGCTGGAAAATTGGACCTCCAGAATGACATTTGTGAAAAATAGTCGTGGTAGCCATATGCCAGAAATTGTGTTTAAATGTTAAATGCCAAAAAATTATCTACCAAATAAAAAAAAATTTTGGTCATTTCATAATTTTATATGTGTTTTATTCAAAAAAAAAATCGGCAACCTCTTAAAAAAACACCCTTTATATAAAGGGTGTTTCAACAGGTGCGCTTCAAATTTTTTCCGATAGGGACGGCGAACGATGTCATATTTTTTATTGTTCTTTTGTCATTTGGAAACTTCATTAGTATACATTTCATCATGGAACGCTACACACGTGAACACGCAAATTTTTTATCAAAATAATCGTTCTATTGCTGCTACTTTAAGAGCATTACGGCCATTTTTCGGTCCATAAAACAAGCCAGCCTGTTCGACAATCGACCGTATAGTGGCAAAATTTGAGTCTACGTTTTCACTACATAATGTTCCGGTGCTCTCCGGTCCGGAGAACAAGAAGTGCTCGAAGTGTTGAAAACATCGCAGCCGCCAGGGCTTCAGTTCAAGAAGACGCGAATGTGACGCTCACACGACGTTCGCAACAATTAGACCTTTCTGTGACATCATTGTGGCGAATTTTACGTAAAGATCTTAGCCTACATCCGAATAAGATCAAGCTGACACAACAACTAAAGCCGTTTGACCATTTGAAGCGACGCCGATTCGTGAATTGGGCTCAAGAGCAAATCGAAAATGATGCAGATTTTCACCGAAAAATCGTCTTCAGCGATGAGGCTCACTTTTGGCTAAATGAATTTGTCAACAAGCAAAATATGCGTTACTGGGCTGGAAGCAACCCAGACGTGATTCATGAAGCACCGGTGTATCCCGAAAAAGTCACTGTTTGGTACGGATTACATGCCGGCGGCGTCACTGGGCCATATTTTTTCATCGACGATAACGATCGCCTCGTTTCGCAGTGTTCTAACCACTACGCCACATGGGCGGTCAGTATTAAGGCTTACTATTATATACCTATATATATATATACCTATATATATATATATATATATATATATATATATATATATATATATATATATAAATATATATATATATATATATATATATATATATATATATAAATATATATATATATATATATATATATATATATATATATATATATATATATATATATATGTATATATATATATATATATATATATATATATATATATATATATATATATTATAATATATATATATATATATATATATATATATATATATATATATAAATATATACATATATATATATATATATATATATATATATATATATATATATATATATATATATATATATGTATATATATATATATATATATATATATATTATAATATATATATATATATATATATATATATATATATATATATATATATATATATATATATATATATTTAAATATATATATATATATATATATATATATATATATATATATTTATATATATAGGGTGTTTTTTTAGGAGGTTTGTTTTTCCGATAGATGTCGTTTTATTTTATGACAGTTGTTTTGACAGCTCAAAGTGGCATTTCTACTCAGTATTGTTTGGCAAATCATTATGAATAGGTTAACTCCAGAACAACGTTTTCAAATCGTGGAAATTTATTTTCAAAATCAGTGTTCAATTAAAAATGTTTATAGAGCACTTCGTGAATTTTATGGTGCACATAATCGTCCGTCAGAGACCACCATAAAGAACGTAATTACCAAATTTCGGTCTACATTCACTCTTTTGAATGCCAAGCCACCGACAAGAATGAGAAGAGTTCGTACAGAAGAAAATATTGCTGTCGTTGAGGCCAGTGTCGAAGAAAACGACAATTTATCGATTCGTCGTCGTGCTCAGCAAATTGGAGTTTGTCCATCGACTTAATGGAAAATTTTACGTAAAGATTTGGGTTTGGTGCCATACAAAATCCACACGCCGTTCAAGAATTACCAATGCATCCTGATAAATGTACTGTTTGGTGTGGTCTATGGGCTGGTGGGATCATCGGTCCATATTTCTTTAAAAATGAGGAAGGACGACGCGTTACCGTGAATGGAAATCGATACAGAACCATGTTAAATGAGTTTTTGTTGTCAAATCTTGAAGATATGGATATGGATGAAATGTGGTTTCAACAAGATGGTGCCACTTGCCATACAGCACGTGAAACAATCGACTTATTGAAAGAAACTTTCAACGACAACATTATTTCGAGAAATGGTCCGGTGAATTGGCCTCCGCGTTCGTGCGATTTGACGCCACTCGATTACTTTTTGTGGGGATACGTGAAGTCATTGGTTTATGTGGATAAACCTCAATCGATTGACGCTTTGGAAACCAATATTCAACGTGTCATTGCTGACATACGCCCTCAAATGCTTGAAAAAGTGCTGGAAAATTGGACCTCCAGAATGACATTTGTGAAAAATAGTCGTGGTAGCCATATGCCAGAAATTGTGTTTAAATGTTAAATGCCAAAAAATTATCTACCAAATAAAAAAAAATTTTGGTCATTTCATAATTTTATATGTGTTTTATTCAAAAAAAAAATCGGCAACCTCTTAAAAAAACACCCTTTATATAAAGGGTGTTTCAACAGGTGCGCTTCAAATTTTTTCCGATAGGGACGGCGAACGATGTCATATTTTTTATTGTTCTTTTGTCATTTGGAAACTTCATTAGTATACATTTCATCATGGAACGCTACACACGTGAACACGCAAATTTTTTATCAAAATAATCGTTCTATTGCTGCTACTTTAAGAGCATTACGGCCATTTTTCGGTCCATAAAACAAGCCAGCCTGTTCGACAATCGACCGTATAGTGGCAAAATTTGAGTCTACGTTTTCACTACATAATGTTCCGGTGCTCTCCGGTCCGGAGAACAAGAAGTGCTCGAAGTGTTGAAAACATCGCAGCCGCCAGGGCTTCAGTTCAAGAAGACGCGAATGTGACGCTCACACGACGTTCGCAACAATTAGACCTTTCTGTGACATCATTGTGGCGAATTTTACGTAAAGATCTTAGCCTACATCCGAATAAGATCAAGCTGACACAACAACTAAAGCCGTTTGACCATTTGAAGCGACGCCGATTCGTGAATTGGGCTCAAGAGCAAATCGAAAATGATGCAGATTTTCACCGAAAAATCGTCTTCAGCGATGAGGCTCACTTTTGGCTAAATGAATTTGTCAACAAGCAAAATATGCGTTACTGGGCTGGAAGCAACCCAGACGTGATTCATGAAGCACCGGTGTATCCCGAAAAAGTCACTGTTTGGTACGGATTACATGCCGGCGGCGTCACTGGGCCATATTTTTTCATCGACGATAACGATCGCCTCGTTTCTGTTAATGGAAATCGATACCGCGATATGATAAACGATTTTTTTTGGCTGCAATTGATTGGAATGAACTTGGACAACATGTGGTTTCAACAGGACGGGGCCACATGCCACACAGCGCACGCTACAATCGCGTTATTGAAGACTAAGTTCGATGAGCGTGTTATTTCGTGAAATGGGCCCGTCCAGTGGCCGCCGCGCTCGTGTGATTTGACACCTCTAGATTATTTTCTTTGGGGTTACGTGAAGTCATTGGTCTATTCCAATAAGTCAGCGACGTTGCAAGAGCTCAAAGTCAATATTGAACGTGAAATTGCTGGAATTTCGGCCGATTTATGCGAAAGAGTGGTCGGAAATTGGGTTCAAAGATTGGACTTCGTAAAACGTGCACGCGGTGTTCATGCAAAAGAAATCGAGTTTCTAATTAAATGTATATGTTCAAATTGTATATATTCAAAAGTATCTCATAACATCTACGACAGTGAATTCTACTTTAAGCGCTACCAGTTCGAACAAGCTTTCGAGTTGCAACGTGTCGAGGCTGGAATTGGAAATTCTGACCAAAACCTGATAACAGTAAAAATATCTGTCGCAACATCACCAGAATTTAGACAGCAGCCAAGGCGTCTATGGCATTTTAACGAAACTGACAATGATGGGTTACGGTCATTTTTTCAACATTTCCCGTGGGAGAGCCATTGTTTTTATAACAATCAAATAGACGCTGCCGTTTGCAATTTCACCGAAACCGTTCTACATGGAATGAATAAATATATCCCATCATCCTTTTCCAATCCCAATCCTAATTTTAAAATCTTTTCAAAATAAGCCGCCAAAGCAGCCAGACAAAATAAATCTGCTCACAAGAAATATAAACGCAACGAAATTTTGTTTGAAGTATATAAGGCCACACGTAACAACTGTAAAAAACATCTGTGCTGAGGAAGCGAAAAGAGCTGACAACAAGAAAACCGCTAAGGCTTCCGAGTTGAAAATCTCCGATCGCAACTTTTACCAAATGGTCGCATCGGTTGCCAATATCTCCAAAACATCTATTTCAGCATTGAAATGTGCAGATGGTGCTTTGGTGGTGGATCCATATTTGCAGGCCGACCTACTGGCAAACGTCTTTACTTCGAACTCGACCTTAGTTGTCCCAGATGGAGTTAAGCCTCCGTCAATTCCGTATTGTGGTTCCAAAATGGATCCTGTCAACATCTCGGAGGATATTGTCTTCAGGAACCTGAAAGCAATGGACATAAATAAGGCCACCGGACATGACGAAATTCCTGTTCGAATATTGAAGGAGTTTGCCAGTGACTTGGCTCCAATATTTACTAAAATATTTCTTCTTTCTTATAAGCAAGGTCAATATCCGAATGCCTGGAAGAGTTCGATGGTGCAACCGGTTCTTAAACGTGGTTGTGATAAAACTGACCCTTCAAACTACCGACCAATATCAATTGTGTCAGCCGTGGCTAAAGTTTTTGAGAAATGCATTAACCAACAACTGGTGCATTATCTTGAGATTAATAAAATAATTTCAGATAAACAATATGGCTTCCGCGAAAGCCGCTCCACAACCGATCTCTTGACGTATGTTACAAACAAATGGAATCTCGCCCTTGAGCAACACGGAGAAGCCTTTGCAATCGCCTTGGATATATCCAAGGCTTTTGACAAGGTTTGGCATGAGAATCTCATTTGTAAACTTGTGGCATACGGCTTGGATTCGATGACCATCAAGTGATAAAAAGCTTTCTCAAAGACCGAAAGATCAACGTTGTGCCAAATGGGAGATCATCAACGACACACTCCCCAAATCCCGGTGTCCCTCAAGGATCAGTTTTGTCACCAACTTTGTTTTTGTTATACATTAGCGACTTGTTGGATAGCACTGTAAACTCTATCCACAGTTTTGCCGATGATGCAACATTGCACTCTTCTATTTCATTCGAGGTCGAGCCTACTCCTTCACAGTTAAACGGTAAACGGCTGGAAGTTGTCACTTCGCTTAATTCCGATTTGAGTACAACATTTGAGTGGGGAGTTAAAAATCAGGTCAAATTTAACGAGAAAAAAACACAAATATGCACATTCTCGCGTAAAATAAGTCACAACGAATATATATATATATATATATATATATATATATATATATATATATATATATATATATATATATATATATATATAAATATATATATATGTATATGTATATGTATATACATTTGTATATACCGAAATTTTGCCAAATTTTTTTCACTCATATGGCTACCGTGGCTGGTCCTACAGTACACCATTCAAACCCTTGAGTGTATAGGGTCGTATCTTGGCGATGTCATCACGAATGTTGGCCTTCAAATGCTTAATTGCCTCTGGTTTTTCGGTATGATGCTAGTCTTTAACAGCGCTCCACAGAAACTATTCAAATGGTGTTAAATCGTAGCTTCTTGCCGTCCAATTGACATCACCATTTCGGCTTATTAAACGGCCATCAAACGTTTGTCGCAATAAGTCGATTGTGGCATGAGATGTATGGCAAGTTGCACCATCTTGTTGAAACCAAACATCGTTCACATCAATACCATGAAGAAAAATTCGGTTTTCATGGTGCGATAGGTGTCTCTCATGCGCCTCCTCATTCGATATTTTCGGGTGTAAGCATTGTACGAACACGCTCACGTCTTGGCGCATCAACAATGAAACCAGTTTCACGAACTTAAACAATAAACTTGCGTATACCGGGCACTGTTGGCGACCAATTGTATTTGTTTTGGAAACCATTTATTTCCAATAAATCACAACGTTGCTCAAGCGTTAGTCGATTCATTTCGTTCAGTGGACATAATTTACTGAATTTTGTGATAGAATAGTATGACATAAGTATTGCCAGATTCGAAATAACCGGTAGTTCAAATTTAAACTGAAGAATGACCCACCCAATACAAATGCAAATATCAGTAGAATTGCTAGTACAGACACTGAGTAATAATTTTGTTTTTGTATTTAATAAATATTATTGAATATAAGAAAATTTTGGATTTAATTTAGTAATTCATTTAGTTAGCAAATGTAAAAAAACTGTTTTTCATATCATTTTAATTCAATGTTTTGTTGTTACGAGTATAATTTCAAGAGAAATATATCTCTACTATTATAAATAGTATGTGCATTTACCATAGTTATTGCATATACTATCGCCAATTGTATCATAATGGTTAAGAGAGTTTATCATTCCGTCGCGGTTCGGATGGACTCGCAGACTCTCTGTTTACCAAAATTTAACAACCTCCGGATGACATAAACAGACATAGTCTGTAAGCGAATGCATTCGTTGGGCTGACCAGCTTACATGTGCACCAAATCTTTTTCCAGCAATAAAGGCCCTCTTTGCAGAAAGTTTGAAACAACCAAAATACACTAACCTTAGAAGATCTTCGCGCAAGAGCTATTGAAAAGATATCAGCAGGAGTAGTTAAAAATAGTCTTCAAATGAACTCAGCAGAAGGTCCGTTAAAATGTTTATCATTTGTATAAATACTAGCACTTACTTACTAAAATCATACACAAACATATTATGCGCAAAACCATATATAAATGGTACGTTTAATAACGCTCCCCGAAAACCACAACAAAAACAAGTACGTTGCACATTGAACATTGGCTTTATCAGCATTTTCTAGATAGAAAGGTCGTAATTTAATTATTTCTAAGATTTTAAAACTTAACACCGTTTCAATTTTAAGTATGCAAAATTCCTACGGACTAAACGCCAATACATCTGTCGGAATGGGGATTAATTTAAAGTACAAGATAAGTTATAAAATTACAATACTGTATTGGAGCCACCTGTATAGAAACATGGCATTTTGTCAATTAGAAATGATATCATTTCATAAACGTTCACTTAATACATTTTAATCGGTACCATAGTCCGAATCTAAAATAAAAACTACAAACAAAATTTGGGGAAAAAAATGTTGATGAAATTTTTTATTTTTGCTCCTTTTTTTTAATTTATACGATTTATTTCGATACCAAAAATGGTACACACTAAGGGACACCCATAAAAATAATTTAAGCTCAGTTGATTAAATAAATGACTTAATTCATTGAACATTTTTAAAATTATTTTGATATAGTTATGGCCATTTATCTATCATACATACTGTTAATCTTCGATACTTCGAAATGCCAATTAAATAGACCTATTCTTCCATTTCCGAGTTTCAACATAAACTAGTCGGTCCGCATGCCGTTCTCACTGGATTACCCTTTAAAGTGTAATTAGTTTAATTTTGTACACTAGCATATGCTGTTATATCTCTGTATTTGTCTTGTTAAACTGTATCAAGTAAAGATCTAATTAGATTTTAGTCATCTTCAAACAAGTTTTTAACAAAATTTCAAGCTATTTCGAGAATATAACCGGTTTTTTGTTTCGAATTTACTACAATATTTTGGAGGTGTGGATAAAAAAGAATGAATTACACGTAAATTTCTATATTTCATTTGATGCAATGTTGCAGATTAACATTAAAACCTTGTCAGATTAGTTTTTAAAACCTTAGACACCTTGAACTAAAACATGTTTTAAACTCGCCCTTCTCCCCTATAGCATATTGTTCGATTAGAAAAGATTCGTTTTAGCGTACTAAAATAAAACTGAATTATATAACGACGAATTCTTATCGCCTTGTGCGAAATTTGTTAAACATATTAAAACTTGACTTTTCGCTATTATATTTTTCTTTTAATTTCTTATAGAGGTACACATATGCGCTTCGAGTTAAAGAAACAAAACACAAATAAAACAAGTGGAAGGTTTACACATTTTTTTGTGATTTAAGTGGTGGGGTAGCAATTTTTGTTTTAAACTCGAAATGAAACAACTTCGTCTAATTAAATCTAAACATTTTTTTCTCAACATTTCGCATAATTATTAAGTTTTAAAAAAGTTTTATAACAGTTTGTATTTAACTGTGCGTCTATCAATAGGTGGAGAAAAAAAATTTTTTTTTGACAAAAGTGTTGAAATTTTTATAATTATAAGCAATAATTATAAAAAGTCAAATTTCTTAATAATTACATAAAATATTTTTTATTCAAAATATGAAATAGTGAACAAAAATTAATTTAGTTAAAAATTTTAAAAATGAAGAGTTTACAGCAAATGTTTCTGGTGGTAGTTTTAATTAATTTATTAGTTTTAATTCAATCGTATTCATGTGTAAGCCAAAAAAACCAGTGCAATAATAAAAATCATAGTTGTGCGGTGACGCAAAGTAGTATTTTAGCTCGTAACATATTAAAATGGGATGAAACACATACAATTTCATCAATTGACTGGTCGGCATTAGTGCTACAAAATAAAACAGTGAATTTAAGTGGAATTTACAATGGAATTTCAAACGAAAAAGTTAATTATATTATTGATAGTGTATATAGTGATAATACAACAAAACTAATTAAAAACAGTAATCGAATATTGTCATCAAATAATTATGAAGAAGGTAATTATCTTCAAGACCTATAGGTTTATTTATATGTTATTTCTATATATAAATATATATAATTAATTAATGTGACTTGAATTGTTTAAAAGTATTTTAATTTATGTATTAAACGTTACATACGTCTCTTCTTTATATTTTTTGTTACATACATTATTAATTTCACTTTCAGCCGAATATTAATTTAATAAACAAAAAACGTTCAACAATGCACGTTATTACATTATTTAAATTTATTGTGTTACATTGAAACAAATTTTGATAATTAATGTGAATTGTACTAAATTATGTTCGAAGACTACATTTTAATCTGTCTGAGCGAATTATATCTTCTTCGACCAACCGCCAACCACAAAAAACTTAAAATATATTAATGTTGAGTTACAAAGGTCATTTGCAGAATTTTTTTTTATGTACCTGCTTTAAATAGCGCAAAATCCAAATTAAATTCAATTGTTTGAGTGGACATATATAGTGGATTTTCCAAAATTGGAATTGCGAGCGTGCACACACACAATCGAAGTATATCGTGTAGTAATAATAAAACATTAAAATCATATGATTTCATAAAAAGTAATCAACGTTAAATAATTTGTATTTTGATCATTCACCATCTACGAATAACATGTTAATTTTTAATATATTAAAAATTAACGTCACTACACAACAATATTGTATTTGGTATTAATCAATTCATTCATAGTTCGATTAATGTTGTATTTGAGGCAAAAATTTTGTAGAAATGAGACCGATTATTTGCTTGCGAATATCCACATTTTAAGAAAGTATTTTATAATTTTAATATGTTCAAGAAAAATACTTACCATAATTAACGAATAAATTACATTTTAATTTATTCTTACATAATATGTGTTGTAGTATACATAGTCTTCCATTTAAATGTGCTAATTGTCATTTACATTCAAAAAGCTGTTGAAAATAAATTTTGTTGAAATTTTATTCAATGGTTTAAAAAGAGAATTTGAAATTATTTCAGTCGATAGGAAAATTAAGACCGGTACCGGGTTCAAATCCCGATCCAGAGCAAGATGCAAAAAGAGATTTTCACCATCGATCGTTTGGGCGGTGCTATAACCGTACATATACTGGTATCACAACGGACCATCGCCGGTCTAAGTGTACGGTAGCAGACACACAACAAAAAAAATCTGATGCATATGTACACTCATATTAAATTTTTTATATTTCAATTTCTATAAAATAATAAAAATAATCATTCAAAAAATGAATAAATTTTTAAACTTCTCCAAGAACAATTAGCTTTTGACAAAATATCTCTCATCAATTAACAGTAGATACATTTCGTTTGAAACGTAATTTTATTAATTAACGTTTCAGTTCGCCATTCAAGAATGATTATAAAATATATATTCTATTTATCATATTTTTTAATTTAATTCACAACCCCAAAATAATAATTTCAGGAAATTCAAAAGTGTGGGCAAGCATCCTTGACAAAATTTAATCTGCATGACGTTTTTATTTCGAAAATGTATTTGTTACTAAATCTTAGATAAAAATTATAAACCTTGGACACGGTTAGTTAGCACATATACATACATATGTATGTAATGAGTAAAGGCACATGATATGAAATGATTCATTTAATCATTATTTTATACCTGTAGTATTTTACTCAAATTATCTTTGCTCATTACTTATTAATTTTTTCTAGACAAATGCAAATGTATCTTTAAATCTTTTTAAATTATACAATATTATAAAACAAACATTTTGCTACACCGCCATAAATTCACAAACTCTACTCATTTGAATTATATATTGCTACTGCAATTAACAGCTCCTCAAAAATTATCATAAGTATACATTCTTAATAAATATTTAAGTAGAAGAACTACTACCATCCGGATCTTCTTATGTAAAATAAACTATATATACAAACTTGTAAAGAAAATATTTAATTACATTCTTACTCTCGTATATGTACATAAATAGATAATACATACACTCATACATAATAAATACGAGTGCAAGATCGTTCATAAGTTTTCTTTCGCTTTCATAAAGTTGTTGAACTTTTGGTTTCATTTTATATCAAGGTTGATTGGTGTAAGAAGAAAATATACTCATGCGTCGCATTTATAAACCTTTGCATAAGAAGTTGCATTAAACATACTAGAAATTTACATCATCCAAACATCGAATAAACGAGAAAAGTTTTATTATACTGTTTACATTATACACTTGTAACATAAACCATTCGAATACCTGGGCTAATTCGTAAAATATTGCATACCTACACTTTTAGCAAAAGGTTGAACGGCCAATAAATTTAAAATGATTAAGTCGTATAATCGTTATTATCATTTAGTTTTCTCTAATCATTTAAATCGGATTATGTAAATTGTGTACGTTCAAGATAAAATTTCTGTAGTGTTTAACAGTGATGAAAAAATTATTTATTTACAATAATTGTTAAGCATCATATATTACGCATGTAAACATTTTACTAAATTACTTTTGTATATTATTATTCAAGTTTTGTTCAATTATCCAACCAATTAAGTAATTTTACGTGCCATTTTTAATGATAGGCGAACTTTGCAAAATTCGCAGATTTCTTATTTCAAAATAAAATTAAGGAAATAGTGATGTTCATATAGGTATGAAGATATATATATATATATATATATATATATATATATATATATATATATATATATATATATATATATATATATATATATGTATGTATATATATATATATATATATATATATATATATATATATATATATATATGTATATGTATATATATATATATATATATATATATACATATACATATATATATGTATATATATATATATATATATATATATATATATATATATATATATATATATATATATATTATATATATATATATATATATATATATATATATATATATATATATATATATATATATATATTTAAAAACTGATTTCAAATCATGTGAAGTGTTAAAAGATGTTTGCCAAAACTGTTTTCATAGCAAACTTAGAATAGCAAGCAACGTCCTAATATTTAAGAACCAATAATTTTTTAGTTCTTAAATATTAACACTGGAACAATGGGAATAATCTCCCATTTTAAAATCAGAAATTAATAGTAGTCATTAAATTTATACTTGTATATTTTTATGTCGAGTACATCAACTCGGATTTGAGATTAGCAGACATTTATCAGAGTAAATTTTATAATTTTACTTCTTATAAAAATCTAAAATTTCTTTAATGAGAATTTAAAGTCCCCAAGAATAAGGGAATATGAGAACGGTATATTCGAGGGAAACCACAGCAAAACCAATGCAATGATTATGCATGTGGTTAAAGAAAACGGTTCTCTTGATTATTAGAAATTTTTAGAATAAAAATATTTGTTGTTCCATTATGAGTTATTGACAGAAGCCCTCAAATTTTATAAAAAATATAAGAAATTAATAGTTTGTGAGAAAGAAATCTTTTTCGTACACAACTACCTCAACAAAAGTACTCATAATTTTTACAATGCCTTCTAAAATTATAGGGCCTTATGACTAATATCATCGCCTCAACATCGACTTTCGATATCGTAAATTAAGAATTTGATTTTGATAGAAGTTATATTTTTTCTATGTTTGCCGATGTGTTCGTTTGTATCAAACTACGTATATTTTATTTTAAGCGGAACAACGGTCAGCATCTATGTGTTTGAGAAATTTTTAAGATAAATTTTTATATTATGGTTGACTCTAATTTTTACATTATTATTTTTATATATTATTGAGTAAATAAATCACTGTTTCATTTTACTACGACTATTGTAACAATAGTTCGCTTAGTTGACCAAAACAAATAAAAATTCTTTTCGTGTTTATTCTTAATCTTCGTCTGTTTTACCTTCTCTGTACCATTGATTTCAATGCTTAAAAAATTATTCAAGTTATTTAAGCCTATAGATTTCAATGTATTTCCTAAACTTATAGATCCCTTTCTTGAAAAAGTTTTTAAAATCTTGCTTTTTAAGCTTATAAAGTTTCGCATTTACCGTATCAATTATCTCCACGTTACTATTAAAGACCTTTTCCGTCAAATTTGCTTTCATTTTTGGAAATAACCAGAAACAACAAGGTGATACATCCTGTGAATATGACGCTGGTCGGTATTTTCGATGCCAGAGATCACAATAAAATTACTCATTATTTCAGCAGTGTGAGCTTGCGCGTTGTCTTGTTGTAAATCATCTTTTTTTGGTTGTCCAACAAAATTTTGTTAAAATTTAGTAAGCAGTCTTTGGTTTATCATTTTTCAGTTACCGTCTAACGCTTTCAAATGGAATAGCAGCTCCAATTTTTGATCGGATGAAGTAAACTGACATCATTACTTTTGTTGCTTAGTTTTTACGAGTGGGTATGTTCCTGTTGAGATGCGTACCATAGACCGTTGTGTGGTTTATGGATCGTACTTAAAGAACAAAATTCTTTCGTTGACATTTTGAAAAAAACTTGCTGAGTTACGCTGAATTAACCGTTTTCACTTTGGACTAGATTGCTGTATATATTTTGACATTTTATTTTTATTATAAATTATTATACTATTTATTATTAATTAATATATTAATATTAGTAATAATGATAATATTATCATTATTACTAATATTAATATATTAATTATTAATATAATAAGCTTCTATGCTCACTTAATTATAGAAAGGAGTAAAAGATATCGACAAAGATGTATGTGTAAAATGAAAATTGCAACACAAGCAATTTGTTCAGTTTGTACGTTCCATTAGATTTATTTTTAATGATTTTGAATTAATATTAAAAGTGTCTATTATTTTATTTCATTTAAACTATTTAAAATATTTGCCAAAATATTTAGTTTTTGTTGTTCAATGTTCAGTTTCTCTTATTTGAGCTCAATTTTTTTCCTTCAATTTTATCATCTTGGTCAAATAGTTTTCTTCATTCATCAGGTTTGGTCTGTCGCGGTTAGTTCTTCTGTCTGATGACAGAAAAGTTGGTGCCTGAGCATCCACTGGCTGTGCGGTCAAGGTTTTGTCAGTTTCAATATCCACTGATGTTCCTGGAATTCGTAGAACCTCTTCAGCGATTCCCACTGACTCGCAAAGGTCAGTTGATGGCTGAAAGCTGCTGAACGGTCGAATCTGGATGGATATAATATCAATTATTGTAATAAAAGAAGTTTTGATAGTATTAATTAATCACACAATAGATTTTGCTCTCCAAGTTCTAGCAAATCAACGTCTCCATCAATGGCTTGTGGCGTCAATATTCCTATCTATCTGCTCAAGTTCGGTTAATGGTTTTATGACTTTTGACCCACTATCACCGCTCTTGTTGGTTTTGGCCTTTATTAGTGAGTATCTCTCTTTTGCGTACAATCTGAAATAAAACTGTAAAATGATAATGGATTTGAAAAAAGTTTGGGTATAAAACTAATTTTCTCCACTTTGAGCTATCTTTTATTGTGTGCTCAAATGGTTTCAGTCTGCATCTCGAGTCCGAACCCCATCTACTTAACTATTTAAACCAATATTATAATAAAAGTAATATTTAATAACATTAATACAATTAATAAAACTAAAATAGATTTTTATATTGAAGATAAACACACCTATATGCCAAATCTAAATTCATTCACAAAAAATCAATCAGAAATGTTTTGTGTTTCTTTGAGCGTTTTCTCCATTTTCCTATTTAAAATTAATAAAAATTCACACCTTGTTGCATACACTTATTTAAAATATACTTAACGTGTTTGTCACATTTAGAGATTACCCCAAAATTAACCCGAAAATAACCCTACATATTGTTTTTTAATTTTATTGTATATAAATTAATGTTAAAATATATTTTGCAATCCGTCAATTATAATTTTTTTATCTAAATTATACATTTACTATTTAAAAAAAAGTAGTTCAACATAATATTTGTATTTTCACGACCAAAACAGTCGGTGAAAAGTTTTTTTCATATGAAAACATTTTGACGTATTTCTTTTCATTTCCATAGAACGAGAATTCACTGAAAATATTTTACTTTACATGCAACGAGAATCGACCCCCTGGTCAGCAAAATCATTTCTTTTAGTTCTTGAAAGTTTATTAAAATTGGAATAAATTTTTTCACGAAAGTATTTCGTTTAAATTTCTTTCCGAGGAGATTCTTCGTTTAAATTTCTTTGGTAGGAGATTAGACTATCCTCCGTTTCATCTGTTTCAATTTCAAAATTAAAATTCGATCTTATTCTGAAAAATAGTATAGTTACAAAATTATTTCAGAAATATAAAGCTGACTAAATACGGCCAGTCATCAGTCATTGAGACTTCACTTCTTGATGGCTTAACTCTTTTTCTAATTTTCTGGGCTTACATTGCACGCAAAAGATGAAGTTCAATCAATAATAATATATTTCTATTTGATTCATATATTGACATTTGTTTATCTCAAATCAGTTAATATATAAAATTCTTTAAAGAGATATCGCTTTCTTTTGTGTACCGTGAGTATAAATTAAAAATATTTAACAATACTTTAAGAAGTGTGGGTACACAATAGAATTACTTATTGGTGCTATTATTTACATTTTTCAAAAGAAGCAAGCGATGTTTAACATAATGATTAGCATATAAGTTATATAATTTTTGTTTACATTATATTTGTGGTTCTTTTGTGGTGAATAATTATTTCTGGTATTATTATATATTATATATGTCCTCGAACTAAACTTTTAAAATATGATATATTGAATATTGATATATGGTGTTCGCACTAGTTTTTACCTAATACATAAAATAACACCTTTGGTTATTTATATTTTTGTGTTTTGTTTATGCGGAAATATATAACTGGTGTTTGGTACACAAACTTGTTAAATAAAAATATATATTTGTACCTAAATTTGATTTATTTTTAAAATAAAGTAATTTGAATTTTTTATTTGTATTTGTAGATTTACTGAGGACCATTTCATCTAGATTGCTAACGCTGCACGAACCATTTGATGCATCAAGAAGCCCATTTGCATCGGAAAACTGTCGCAGAGATATGTCTAAATATTTCTCGTCGTTAAAAAATTTAGACCTGTGGGCACTAAAAAGTAAGCTCAAGACAAATTCAAGCTATGTATATGCACTAATATTTATTTAAACCATTTTATACTCAATTTTTAAAAATTGTACGTTAACCCAGTTAGTTAATTGAGAAAGAATTATCCTTCACTTCACTTTTACTTTTGCATTGATCTCAAATTATGATTTGATTTTTTATTTTGATATTTAATTAATTTTGCACTTTTTGATCTTAGGTAAATCCACGTAAAACATAGAGTGCAATTATTATTATGAAAGATTATTTGCTTTGAGGTGTAATTAACATAAATTCAATTGTATATATAAACATCAATTTTATAGTAGATAATAATGAATATAATATTACTATAAGATGTTATATAAATGACAAGCAATGCACTTTTTATAGTGTTCGATGAATTTTCATATTCACATTAGAATTATTTCTAATATGATTAAATTAATAATGTACCAATTATATGAGTAATGACCAAGCAAGCACACTTCTTTCTCGCTCTCATGGCAGTGAAAGTAGCGTGCTTGCTGTCATTCGTAGGTCTTGGGGTTGCTTCCCGGTGAGGACCAAAAATTACGTGTAAGTATGGTTGTGTAATCCCACCCTCGACTTCTCCATACCACTGCGATCGTTTTCATTTTTTGGCGTAATATCATCATTATCATGGTACTTGTGTTCCAATTTTTCTCCTTTGCCAGCATCTGAGGGATAATATTTACCGTTATCAGCTACCCTTCATGATCAGTACCGTTCACAGTGAAAAATAGTGTGTGCTGGTGTATCTGGTTCGTTACAGTAAAAAAACAAGGTCTCTTGAATATGCATTTGAAAGAAATAGCTGTTAAAACAGCAATGGCCGGATTGGAGCTACGTTAGGTGCAACTTGATTTCACCATACTTAAGCTGTACTTACTCTTTGACTCTAGGAATCAGCTGGTATGTCCATAACGCAGTGTGCGTTCTCCTATCGTTCCTGCCATAGCTCCATCATTTTTTGAGTACTGCGACTCAGTGTTTAACCATTAACGTAATACGTAGAATGCTAGATATTATGAAGGTTGCTTCTTACGAGATAAGCACTGCGTACCCGGAGTGCAATATTTCGTTGTACTCGCTCCAGTTAATCACATTCACGAGCATTTGCCCGTAATCTATATGCGTGCCCCATAAAATATGATTAATGTGACTACCGAGAAAAGCAATTTTTATTACTTGCGCTCGGTTCACCAGTGCTGGGCGTTAATCGAACAATGAAAGTGGCCTTGGCAGCTTGATCGATGATCCAGCTATACCCCCAAGTATTTAATTTTTGATGTTGGTGCTATTCGTATTCCCCATGTTAAATTTTCCATAATTGGGAAAGTATTTCCCTACCCGCCATTACAACTGCTTTGGTCTTTTCCGGCGCCGACTGCAAACAATGAGTCCAGAGCCATTTGGTGATTACTTTAACTACAGCCTCCACTCGCTCTACAAGTTATTGTTCATATCTCGTTCATACTATACAATAAGTTCCATGTATATCAGTTCCAGGTACTAGCTTGAAGGCCTCGGGCAAGCTAATTCTGTGAATACCATCATAAAGAATAATCTAGAGCAATGGTCCTAAAACCAAGCCTTGGAAGATATCACTCGTAAGTGGCTATCTCTGCCGATTCCACAATGATTCCCCTTTCACTCAGATAGCTCTGAATAACTTTCCTAAGACTCAAGCTTACTTGAAATTGAATGCATTCCGTACAGCCAGAGTAATTACTATTGCGATACATCGCGTGTGTTAAGATCTGTCAGCTTTATCAACAAACCTCATGACTTCCGCTATAGCATGTACAGTAGAACACTTAGCTCGAAACTCGAACTGGTTCTCTGCATGTTCACCCGCTCTGTCGAATTCATATTCTTTTATAATTAATTAATTTTATAATTAACAGTCGATATATTGTAATAATAATATGATATTGTAATAAAAACAAATATAATGTGTGATTCAACTTAATTTAATTGAAGTTTACTATAGAAAACCATCGTGATAAAAAGTACAAATCTTATTATATAAGTATAAAAGAATAATATTTTAAGTTTGTAAAACTAGGTAGACCTCAACTTCAAATGCCATTTGTAAATAAATCAAACAAAAATATTAATACTTATATTTAAAGCAAAAATAACTTTATTATAAAATTCTTAATTTGAACAAATCAACGATTTGAAAAACTTATTTTCACAAACTCATTTCAAATATAATCAATATTCATATACATACATATGTACATATTTATTCATCCACAAGTCTAACTTATACGAATACTAGGATTCGTTCGAACTACGAGCATATATAACGGGTGTTTTTTTAGGAGGTTTGTTTTTCCGATAGATGTCGTTTTATTTTATGACAGTTGTTTTGACAGCTCAAAGTGGCATTTCTACTCAGTATTGTTTGGCAAATCATTATGAATAGGTTAACTCCAGAACATCGTTTTCAAATCGTGGAAATTTATTTTCAAAATCAGTGTTCAATTAAAAATGTTTATAGAACACTTCGTGAATTTTATGGTGCACATAATCGTCCGTCAGAGACCACCATAAAGAACGTAATTAACAAATTTCGGTCTACATTCACTCTTTTGGATGCCAAGCCACCGACAAGAATGAGAAGAGTTCGTACAGAAGAAAATATTGCTGTCGTTGAGGCCAGTGTCGAAGAAAACGACAATTTATCGATTCGTCGTCGTGCTCAGCAAATTGGACTTTGTCCATCGACTTTATGGAAAATTTTACGTAAAGATTTGGGTTTGGTGCCATACAAAATTCAATTGGTGCAAGAATTAAAGCCACACGACCATCGTTTGCGCCGTGAATTCAGTGATTGGTCGTTAAATCAATTGAACGAAGATCCATTTTTTTACCGTAAAATTCTCTTCAGTGATGAGGCGCATTTTTGGTTAAATGGATACGTCAACAAACAAAATTGTCCCATTTGGAGCAAAGATAATCCACACGCCGTTCAAGAATTACCAATGCATCCTGATAAATGTACTGTTTGGTGCGGTCTATGGGCTAGTGGGATCATCGGTCCATATTTCTTTAAAAATGAGGAAGGACGACGCGTTACCGTGAATGGAAATCGATACAGAACCATGTTAAATGAGTTTTTGTTGTCAAATCTTGAAGATATGGATATGGATGAAATGTGGTTTCAACAAGATGGTGCCACTTGCCATACAGCACGTGAAACAATCGACTTATTGAAAGAAACTTTCAACGACAACATTATTTCGAGAAATGGTCCGGTGAATTGGCCTCCGCGTTCGTGCGATTTGACGCCACTCGATTACTTTTTGTGGGGATACGTGAAGTCATTGGTTTATGTGGATAAACCTCAATCGATTGACGCTTTGGAAACCAATATTCAACGTGTCATTGCTGACATACGCCCTCAAATGCTTGAAAAAGTGCTGGAAAATTGGACCTCCAGAATGACATTTGTGAAAAATAGTCGTGGTAGCCATATGCCAGAAATTGTGTTTAAATGTTAAATGCCAAAAAATTATCTACCAAATAAAAAAAAATTTTGGTCATTTCATAATTTTATATGTGTTTTATTCAAAAAAAAAATCGGCAACCTCTTAAAAAAACACCCTTTACATTCTAATTTAAAATCGGTTCTTACTTAAAATAATAAAATCACATTATTTACAAATAAATAATTAAATAATCAAATCAAACATTGAACTCAAAATATGTTGATTATATAATTTAAGCAGCGAAATCCATTACCAATTCTCATCGATTATTTAAGAGGTAAATTCAATTAAATTGCAGTTTAAAATTTCAAAAATCTAATTATTAAAATAAAAGACGATCACCTTGAGTTTTGATTAATAAATATTTACAGTAATTACTATTTCAATACACGATCAGAATGAACCCAACGATTTTAACAAAACAAAAGCCATAGAAATACATAATTGTGAGTGGTTCAAAAGATATCTTTATAATACCTGTTTTTAAATCAGTCACTCGTGATGACACATATTAAACCTAAATCAGTGAATGTGTGCACTGCTGTATGAACTAAGTAAAAATAAATTGATTAAGAAATAACTGCGATTATTATTATTGATGATTATACTCGTATTATATCATACATAAATAATGAGATGAAATGCTATTGTTATAAAAATATTCAATTTTTGTTGGTCATTAAACCAAGCAGGTCACGCAAAACAAATAATTATTGAAACATATCAAGGCAAACGTACAGCGATTACTTAAATAATTTTGTTAAATGATAATAATTTAACACTGTAACAAACCATAATATGAAACATATTATTTTATGTTACTATAGCAATCAAATTGTTTATTTTATGAATGAATCTTGGATAGCTTAAGGGCTAATAGAATTTATGTTATTAATAATTACATAAACAATTAAATGATATGATTAAAATACTAAAAATTTGTGTATATGAGAATATAGCCTCGTTCGCAATAAATAGCGATTTATAATTGATTGATTATATAATTTATATCTTTATTTCACCAAGCTATATATTTACCCTTTGGACCAGAATTATATAATATTTTAAAATAACCTAGTTTAATTCTATGTAGTTTAAGGTTATGAAAATGTCTAGAATAAAAATGTTATCTCGTATTATACATAATCATAGGTACATTTTAAATAGTTTTAAACAATTTGAGACACTTGTTTTTTTTTCAAATTCTGTATTCTTTTTATAAATTAAAAACTTTTTATGCATTACCCTTATCTGGTCACTGCAAAGCTACGATGGGAATTTTCGTACAAGTCAGGGAGGGACAAAAATATCAAGATCTTGTCAGCAATAACGTTTTGCGATCCAATTACCAAGCTGATGAAATGAACAGTGTCTGGGAAGTATTGAAAACCTCGGTTGTCGGTGCTGCCCAGCACATTCTCGGTATAGTAAAAACTACACCAAAAAATAATTGGTGTGATGAGGAGTGTCGTCTTGCTGTTGAGCAACGAAATATAGCCCACAATGAAGCGGAGACTCGGTTAACAATTGCAAGAAAAAACAAAGCAGTTCTTGCTAGGAGAACAGTTAAACACTGATGAGGAGTGTCGTCTTGCTGTTGAGCAACGAAATATAGCCCACAACGAAGCGGAGACTCGGTTAACAATTGCAAGAAAAAACAAAGCAGTTCTTGCTAGGAGAACAGTTAAACACAGCATTTGCAGACAGAAGAAGCGCGAATGGTGGAAGGCTAAGGTCTTAGGAGTACAACAACTCAGCAATGAGCACATTTCGCGTGGTTTCTTTAAAAGAATCACCGAATTGCACCATACCTTAAGATCTCGGTGAACTGCCATTCGTGACCAGGACGGAAACCTATATGTTAATGCCGATGCGGTACTTGATACATAGCGTGAACATTTTTCTGACCTATTTTATGTTCCACCTATGTATATCACAAGCTATATTTGAATACCCTCAAATACAGACTGCAGAGATGTCCATTGAGAATCCATCCTATGAGGAATTCACAATGACCATGCAGAGATTAAAGAAAAATCGTTCACCAGGAGTTGATTGCATTAATTCAGAGATCTTGATATTCAAAGTTGTGGAACTGTCTTTTCGACCTTATGAAGAATGGAAAGTGGCCGCGTTATGCCCAATATTCAAAAAAAGAGTGATCGCCTGAAGTGCGAGAATTATCGCATTATAGCTCTCCTTTGCACAGCATACACGTTACTGTCATACATCATCTTGGGAACAACTACTCCTCTGGCGGAGAAAACTGTCGGTGACTACCAAGGAGGATTCCGTCCAAATCGGTCTCTCACTGATCAAGTTTTTTCGCTACGGATGATTCTTTCCAAGTACTAAGAAACATCTCGTGATTTCAAGCAAGCCTATGACTCGATCAATCGAGAGAGGCTATGGTATGCGTTTGAATATTTAGGAATACCAAACAAAAATGTACATCTGTGTAGAATGACAGTAACGCAATCACAATGCTGTGTTAAAGTTGAGAACAGGCTATCCAAAACAATTGCAATTACTCAAATTGCTCACGATAATAGTATGGTGAGAGAGGATAAGGTTCGCCTTGCCGGATAAGCTGAAACTGTACAGAGTGTTGATCAGACCCGTTGACATCTATGGATGTGAGAGTTGGACCTTGACGGATGAGTACGAAAGATGGCTTCTAACATTCGAGAGAAAAATCATGCGTGTGATATATGGCCCAAAACGTGACGTTGATGGCACATACGGAGTTCGTTTCAACCACGAGATCAGGAATTTAATGCAAATTTTTGATATCATGAAATCAAAAAACAGCGAGTACGCTGGCTCCGTCACGTTCTGCGTGCTTATCCAAACCGAATGATACAGCGATCTTTAAAGGGAAGTCACCTTTTGGTAGGCGAAAAGATCGCTATTGGCGACGATGGCTCAACGTCGTAAAGAGCTGGCATCTTCTGGTTGCTTGCAACAGTATGATGGGCTGGTAGGTCATCGAAGCCGATAGAGTCAGATTGTTGACACTGTACGGGCCAACAATGGCCTGTAAAAACCTGGCCTCTTTTACAAAGTGCAACGTACTTACAATATTTAAAGTACTGGGCTCTTATTTGGATACTCGATATTGAAATTCGATATCGATAATCGAACGACGTTATCGCACAATCGGTATTTTTGAATTCGATAACATTAAAAATTCAATCACGAATAAACATAAAACCACTGAGAATAACCCTTAGACCCTTATTTGGCAATTCGATTACGAGCGTTATTTGTTCGATCATGATCGAATTTATGTTCGTTGCTATGTAACGTGTATTTCGTTGTTATGTAACGTTCGTTGTTATGTATTTATGTAACGAACCCGTATAAAGAGGACATAAAATGAATAATGTAAGTCCTTACAAATGGAAGCCGATGCTTTATTATTAACGTAGTTTTATATATTTATGTATATGTATATATATATATATATATATATATATATATATATATATATATATATATATATATATATATATATATATATATATATATATATATATATATATAATATAATATATACATATATATATATATATATATATATATATATATATATATATATATATATATATATATATATATATATATATATATATATATATATATATATATATATATATATATATATATATATATATATATATATATATATATATATATATATATATATATATATATATATATATATATATAAATATGTGAGGGCAAAGTTTAGATGTTTAAAAGATCAAATAGGACAAGAAGATTGACGAAACAGCATACTACGCTTTCATTGCTGCTTTGAAGCAGTGGAAATGGAACAAACGGAGCTTGTAGGAATTGATCAAGCAGATAGAAAAAGAAGCATCTAGTTCATGAGCGCTGCTTAAGTCTAAACCGACTTAAAAAAACAAATGTAACTCAGTTCAACCAAGAGTGTGGATGACCGTATACACATTAACCAACTAAGTGGTTAGCCGGTGATGATGATGAAAAGCGGAGTCAGTGGAAGTTAGAAGAAACGAAAGACGACTCAGAGTCCTAAAGTATAAACAAGATCTCTCTATACAAATAGACATCAGCACAGAGCTGGTGGTAAAAGGACCTACATGCACTCAAGATACATAGCAGAGTGCATTCAGCGATAACGTCGAACGAAATTGCCACAAAATGTTGTTGCGAAGAAATTACCACAAAATGTATATCGGGCGACTGTAATAAGCCGCACTTACTTTTTTCTATCCAGCACCTTAGTACGGGGATATTTTATGAACCCACGCTTTTCAACCGATCACGATTTGCGTAAACTTATAGGGCACGTTCTTGAACCTTAGTGTTTACTGGATGATCAATGATTGAAATCGGAAATTTAAGAACAACCAAAAATACAACGCTGCAGCAGTTTGATATATTAGTATCATCTATATGGAAATATGTTCAGAATTAGCAAAAGGGTATATTATGACGGTAAATGCTGATGAATCATCCAAACGACTCTGTAGTGAAATCGGCAATCAACTCAATAGCCGATACCGGTGGTGGCCCATCAAGGACACATACATACTGTGTCCTTAAAGAAACTGTCATACGAGTGAAACATTTAAGAAAAGCAGTAAGTGGAATAACTGACACTATTTCATAACTGAAACTATTACATAGTTAAGTGTACCAATCCAATAATTTCACCACCATCTGAATTACATAGCTCTATTGATAATGAATCTGATGATAACAGCAACCAAATAATTCAGCTATCAAAAAATAGAACAAATAATAATAATCTATGGCTTAGAGGCCGCGTCACAGCTGACGAGCGATTGATACGTATTGGTGTATATTGTAGGTGGTTACGAACGATTGATACGTATTGGTGCATATTGTAGGTGGTCAGCCCAACAAAATTTCCCTTCTCATTATGTGGCGGTGTACATTTCTATTTTCGATCATATAACCATTACCAATTCATACTCGAATTGAATTGATCATTCGAATCGAATAGCAATACGAATTGAATTCTATTTTTATAAATATACTTGCTAAGTTTATTTAAGAGACCACAAAACGGAGTAATATCACTATGTTCCCGAAGTTAAAAAAATAAATTGGCAGGATGGTAAAGGGATTTTTCACCATACGATTACGATCGGTGGTGTGAATGAACACATCTATGACCCCCCCCCCCCCCTGTTGGAGTGCAGAATTTATGGGCCAACCCATCTTCCATGTCAGTACTATAGGCTGGCATGGCGCTATGCAATGTGCAGATGGTTCTACGTAAATCGGACCTATAGCCGCAGTCCTCAATTAGGCTGTAATGGCGTAAGGTAAGCACGTAAATAAGCGAACCGCGAAAGAGCTGAAAGTGCCTCGTGCCCCGAAACAGATTGTAGAGATAAAAATAAAACACAAGTTAGATTTATTTTTCCAATTTACATTTTAAGTAGTTTATTAAAAAGAAATATTATATTTTCAACGACATTTATTCATTTATGTTTAAAAAACAATATGAACAGCATTTCAATGCATTTTCATCAAATAACAAATGTTAACAGATCATATCATCATCATATCATTTTTATGAGATATCATAAATAATAGTATGAGATGCATTAGATAAAAATAATTTTCCTTTTTTATTCAAATAGACTATTCGTAATAACACTACACGAACTCTAAAGAAAAAACTACCCGAAAGGAGCCCATAATAAAAAATATTGGTAATCTATTAGGGAAAAACATTTTTTGGTTACGGGAAACCCAAATTACTTTACGCCGTGCTTTAAAGGTTATTAAATGAATTTGTTCAAATTTTCTTATTTATTCAAATTTGGCCGATATTCAAATTTTGCTGACTGTGCAAGAAATAGCGTATCACGATAATTAATCTGTTTACTGTTATTGTTTACGTCATCTTGAAGTATTATGTTTTTCGGTCTATTATAAAAATAAGCAACCAAAAATGATTGTCATTCAAAGCAAAGTCTAAAGAATTCCCGCAATCTCGAGCATACATATTGCAAATCCGTAGGTCAGTAACATATATATTTCAAAATTGCTTAGTCATTAAATATGACTATTATAGAAAAATATTATTTTAAAATTGAAAAATGTAAGCTAATAATTTTTATTTAATAAGTAGTCGGGTTTGTAAAGAAACAAGTTAATTAAAGTTGATTCATTGCAAAAAGCTTCTCGTCTAGATACTGTTTTTTACAACTTTTGTTTATTTTTACACAGACGATATGGATATGTAGTAAATAATTACAAAGGGTTTTTTGGAAACTATATTTATTTTTATTTTGATTTACGAAGAAATACATTTGAGTCATGAAGGTAAGCTAATAGTTTGGTAATACATGAATCACATTATTCAAAAACAAATTAGTAAATGATTCTTTACAGTACTGTTCTATACGAATTATTTTCATCGAATTTGGTTATATCATATATGATTGTGTTTGTACAGAATTATGAAAACTATCACTATTAAGTACCATAAGATAGATTGAAGACTATTACAACTCTGTAAAAACCAATTAGCATAATTTGTGCGAGTAAATAAAAATATTAAACATATTCCGTTTATAGCTAAAGTCAACCCTATTAAGTTATCATTAACAATTTACAATACTAAAAGATGGAATATAAGTTACTTAACATTAATAATTATTACTGTTGTATACAAAGTGAAAGTTACTTTCTTACCATAATCAGAAAAATTGTATAATTTTATTGACCATGAAAAAAAAAACGAAAATGACCATGACCTACATTAAGTATTCGCTAAGTGTATATTAACACTACATTGTTTATATAGCATCACTAAAATTACTGATTTTCGATAAAATACTCGACTAATATTATATGAAATGTTATTTAAAATCTGCATTTAACATATAGAATATGTTACTGTCTCTTGTTCGTGTATTTTTGTTCGTTTACAAATATTTTTGATATATGAAATATACGAAAGGTTCAACAAACTTTATACGGTCTCAAATAAAATGAATTGAATTATTATAATCACCATATATGTTAATAGTTCATTCACTTATATTTATTTATCACCATATTCTTATTTATCGCATTATAGCTCTCCTTTGCACAGCATACACGTTACTGTCATACATCATCTTGGGAACAACTACTCCTCTGGCGGAGAAAACTGTCGGTGACTACCAAGGAGGATTCCGTCCAAATCGGTCTCTCACTGATCAAGTTTTTTCGCTACGGATGATTCTTTCCAAGTACTAAGAAACATCTCGTGATTTCAAGCAAGCCTATGACTCGATCAATCGAGAGAGGCTATGGTATGCGTTTGAATATTTAGGAATACCAAACAAAAATGTACATCTGTGTAGAATGACAGTAACGCAATCACAATGCTGTGTTAAAGTTGAGAACAGGCTATCCAAAACAATTGCAATTACTCAAATTGCTCACGATAATAGTATGGTGAGAGAGGATAAGGTTCGCCTTGCCGGATAAGCTGAAACTGTACAGAGTGTTGATCAGACCCGTTGACATCTATGGATGTGAGAGTTGGACCTTGACGGATGAGTACGAAAGATGGCTTCTAACATTCGAGAGAAAAATCATGCGTGTGATATATGGCCCAAAACGTGACGTTGATGGCACATACGGAGTTCGTTTCAACCACGAGATCAGGAATTTAATGCAAATTTTTGATATCATGAAATCAAAAAACAGCGAGTACGCTGGCTCCGTCACGTTCTGCGTGCTTATCCAAACCGAATGATACAGCGATCTTTAAAGGGAAGTCACCTTTTGGTAGGCGAAAAGATCGCTATTGGCGACGATGGCTCAACGTCGTAAAGAGCTGGCATCTTCTGGTTGCTTGCAACAGTATGATGGGCTGGTAGGTCATCGAAGCCGATAGAGTCAGATTGTTGACACTGTACGGGCCAACAATGGCCTGTAAAAACCTGGCCTCTTTTACAAAGTGCAACGTACTTACAATATTTAAAGTACTGGGCTCTTATTTGGATACTCGATATTGAAATTCGATATCGATAATCGAACGACGTTATCGCACAATCGGTATTTTTGAATTCGATAACATTAAAAATTCAATCACGAATAAACATAAAACCACTGAGAATAACCCTTAGACCCTTATTTGGCAATTCGATTACGAGCGTTATTTGTTCGATCATGATCGAATTTATGTTCGTTGCTATGTAACGTGTATTTCGTTGTTATGTAACGTTCGTTGTTATGTATTTATGTAACGAACCCGTATAAAGAGGACATAAAATGAATAATGTAAGTCCTTACAAATGGAAGCCGATGCTTTATTATTAACGTAGTTTTATATATTTATGTATATGTATATATATATATATATATATATATATATATATATATATATATATATATATATATATATATATATATATATATAATATAATATATACATATATATATATATATATATATATATATATATATATATATATATATATATATATATATATATATATATATATATATATATATAATATATATATATATATATATATATATATATATATATATATATATATATATATATATATATATATATATATATATATATATATATATATATATATATATATATAAATATAAATATGTGAGGGCAAAGTTTAGATGTTTAAAAGATCAAATAGGACAAGAAGATTGACGAAACAGCATACTACGCTTTCATTGCTGCTTTGAAGCAGTGGAAATGGAACAAACGGAGCTTGTAGGAATTGATCAAGCAGATAGAAAAAGAAGCATCTAGTTCATGAGCGCTGCTTAAGTCTAAACCGACTTAAAAAAACAAATGTAACTCAGTTCAACCAAGAGTGTGGATGACCGTATACACATTAACCAACTAAGTGGTTAGCCGGTGATGATGATGAAAAGCGGAGTCAGTGGAAGTTAGAAGAAACGAAAGACGACTCAGAGTCCTAAAGTATAAACAAGATCTCTCTATACAAATAGACATCAGCACAGAGCTGGTGGTAAAAGGACCTACATGCACTCAAGATACATAGCAGAGTGCATTCAGCGATAACGTCGAACGAAATTGCCACAAAATGTTGTTGCGAAGAAATTACCACAAAATGTATATCGGGCGACTGTAATAAGCCGCACTTACTTTTTTCTATCCAGCACCTTAGTACGGGGATATTTTATGAACCCACGCTTTTCAACCGATCACGATTTGCGTAAACTTATAGGGCACGTTCTTGAACCTTAGTGTTTACTGGATGATCAATGATTGAAATCGGAAATTTAAGAACAACCAAAAATACAACGCTGCAGCAGTTTGATATATTAGTATCATCTATATGGAAATATGTTCAGAATTAGCAAAAGGGTATATTATGACGGTAAATGCTGATGAATCATCCAAACGACTCTGTAGTGAAATCGGCAATCAACTCAATAGCCGATACCGGTGGTGGCCCATCAAGGACACATACATACTGTGTCCTTAAAGAAACTGTCATACGAGTGAAACATTTAAGAAAAGCAGTAAGTGGAATAACTGACACTATTTCATAACTGAAACTATTACATAGTTAAGTGTACCAATCCAATAATTTCACCACCATCTGAATTACATAGCTCTATTGATAATGAATCTGATGATAACAGCAACCAAATAATTCAGCTATCAAAAAATAGAACAAATAATAATAATCTATGGCTTAGAGGCCGCGTCACAGCTGACGAGCGATTGATACGTATTGGTGTATATTGTAGGTGGTTACGAACGATTGATACGTATTGGTGCATATTGTAGGTGGTCAGCCCAACAAAATTTCCCTTCTCATTATGTGGCGGTGTACATTTCTATTTTCGATCATATAACCATTACCAATTCATACTCGAATTGAATTGATCATTCGAATCGAATAGCAATACGAATTGAATTCTATTTTTGTAAATATACTTGCTAAGTTTATTTAAGAGACCACAAAACGGAGTAATATCACTATGTTCCCGAAGTTAAAAAAATAAATTGGCAGGATGGTAAAGGGATTTTTCACCATACGATTACGATCGGTGGTGTGAATGAACACATCTATGACCCCCCCCCCCCCCTGTTGGAGTGCAGAATTTATGGGCCAACCCATCTTCCATGTCAGTACTATAGGCTGGCATGGCGCTATGCAATGTGCAGATGGTTCTACGTAAATCGGACCTATAGCCGCAGTCCTCAATTAGGCTGTAATGGCGTAAGGTAAGCACGTAAATAAGCGAACCGCGAAAGAGCTGAAAGTGCCTCGTGCCCCGAAACAGATTGTAGAGATAAAAATAAAACACAAGTTAGATTTATTTTTCCAATTTACATTTTAAGTAGTTTATTAAAAAGAAATATTATATTTTCAACGACATTTATTCATTTATGTTTAAAAAACAATATGAACAGCATTTCAATGCATTTTCATCAAATAACAAATGTTAACAGATCATATCATCATCATATCATTTTTATGAGATATCATAAATAATAGTATGAGATGCATTAGATAAAAATAATTTTCCTTTTTTATTCAAATAGACTATTCGTAATAACACTACACGAACTCTAAAGAAAAAACTACCCGAAAGGAGCCCATAATAAAAAATATTGGTAATCTATTAGGGAAAAACATTTTTTGGTTACGGGAAACCCAAATTACTTTACGCCGTGCTTTAAAGGTTATTAAATGAATTTGTTCAAATTTTCTTATTTATTCAAATTTGGCCGATATTCAAATTTTGCTGACTGTGCAAGAAATAGCGTATCACGATAATTAATCTGTTTACTGTTATTGTTTACGTCATCTTGAAGTATTATGTTTTTCGGTCTATTATAAAAATAAGCAACCAAAAATGATTGTCATTCAAAGCAAAGTCTAAAGAATTCCCGCAATCTCGAGCATACATATTGCAAATCCGTAGGTCAGTAACATATATATTTCAAAATTGCTTAGTCATTAAATATGACTATTATAGAAAAATATTATTTTAAAATTGAAAAATGTAAGCTAATAATTTTTATTTAATAAGTAGTCGGGTTTGTAAAGAAACAAGTTAATTAAAGTTGATTCATTGCAAAAAGCTTCTCGTCTAGATACTGTTTTTTACAACTTTTGTTTATTTTTACACAGACGATATGGATATGTAGTAAATAATTACAAAGGGTTTTTTGGAAACTATATTTATTTTTATTTTGATTTACGAAGAAATACATTTGAGTCATGAAGGTAAGCTAATAGTTTGGTAATACATGAATCACATTATTCAAAAACAAATTAGTAAATGATTCTTTACAGTACTGTTCTATACGAATTATTTTCATCGAATTTGGTTATATCATATATGATTGTGTTTGTACAGAATTATGAAAACTATCACTATTAAGTACCATAAGATAGATTGAAGACTATTACAACTCTGTAAAAACCAATTAGCATAATTTGTGCGAGTAAATAAAAATATTAAACATATTCCGTTTATAGCTAAAGTCAACCCTATTAAGTTATCATTAACAATTTACAATACTAAAAGATGGAATATAAGTTACTTAACATTAATAATTATTACTGTTGTATACAAAGTGAAAGTTACTTTCTTACCATAATCAGAAAAATTGTATAATTTTATTGACCATGAAAAAAAAAACGAAAATGACCATGACCTACATTAAGTATTCGCTAAGTGTATATTAACACTACATTGTTTATATAGCATCACTAAAATTACTGATTTTCGATAAAATACTCGACTAATATTATATGAAATGTTATTTAAAATCTGCATTTAACATATAGAATATGTTACTGTCTCTTGTTCGTGTATTTTTGTTCGTTTACAAATATTTTTGATATATGAAATATACGAAAGGTTCAACAAACTTTATACGGTCTCAAATAAAATGAATTGAATTATTATAATCACCATATATGTTAATAGTTCATTCACTTATATTTATTTATCACCATATTCTTCGCTCTTCGGTCGTAGTTATATTAACATAAATTTTAAATATTTTGTTATTTTTGAAAAACTCGTATCTTGAGCTGACTGTTGTTGAAAAATAATATTCAATGTTTACAATTATAAATAAATTTTGAATTTCATAATAACTTCCAAATGTACAAAATGTCAGAACAAGAAAATTAGAAAATTACGTTCGCCCTCATTTTAAATTGGTTACCTTGAAAATTTAACCATTAAAATATATTACGTATGTATATGTGCATACATCAGACTGCTTTCTAATACATCGAATAGTGTAGTAAACATTTCAAAGTGATGGCTATTTAATATTATGATGAAGATGTAAAAGGTTTTGAAGTTTCTAAATGAAAATATCAACTGTTGGAATCATCATTTTACTAACTATGAAAGTTATATTTTTATACATTAAGCATTTTGTAATATTGTTGGAAATTATTCATATACAGTTACAATTGCCTTGCATTTCAGAAAGAACAGTGATAACTTTAATCCATTAAGAATTAAATTGATTAGAAATCGATCAACGTAATCATACAGTATTATTGGGGAAGCCAAATATCGAAATAAATTCTTTACCCGAAGAAAAATTCATATTAAATGAATGAAGTATAAAGTCCGTTCGATTCGCAACTGTTCATTCCTTCAATTAAACATTGTGGTACTGAACTAACTAAAGATATATTTTTTTCGTAAATTACTTCAGACGGCATTTCAAAAATATCAATCGAAGATTCACTTCTTTACAAAAGCAGAATTAAATGAAGACATCAGATGTTTGATAAAAGAATTCATTGAAAAGTGTTATTTAAAATTGGAATAATTTTAATGTATCTAAAAATCTCTTAACATTATTTTGAAACAGTTTAATAACACATTTTTAATTATCATAATGGCCGCAATAAATATTTTGGTAATTTAAATAGATCTAGTTCAACCAATAGCTGTTTAGCACGCTCAAGTACCAAAACTACCTTTTTCAATATTGCAAGTATAAATTTGACTTAACTTTAACTTTTCTGTGCTGTAGAGTGTAGATATCAGGGTGGTCATTTTGTATTGCTTAATCACATTTAGTGATAAAAAGTATGATAAAACGAAACTGTCGTAGCTTAGATCCTGATTTCCATTATGAAAAAATACTGATAAAATAGTCTGGGTGAGATAAAAAATATATTTTTTCTTAAAGTGCGACAGAAAAAAAAATATTTCCAGTATAAAAAATTTATTCAGTACTGAATAAATTTTTATGGTTACTGAGAAAATAATTATAGCAGTACTGACAAAATATATCACGAGAAGTATTTTTATTCAGTACTGGAAAAATATTTTATAGGAAAAATAAAGATGGATGATTTTTTATGGTCAATTAATAATTTTAACATTTCGTTCTGTGCCATTCATCTTAATTCATTGTGAAAATAATTGAAATAATGAATAATTATGTTAAGTTTATTTTTTTTTAATTTATTGTTGTAGATTTAAAGTGTATTTTGTCTTTTTTTTCAAACACAAAAAAAATTGAAATTTTTTGGTTATATTACACGCATCTGTCAAAATATATCCTCTATAGAAAAAAAGAAGAAAGTAAAAAACGGTCTCTGTCACTCTAATGGCATTTTTAATTTTCTTCTCGCTTTGGTTTTTTCGGTAAAAAATACTGATAAAATTTTTTTCATAATGGAAATCAGACTTAGTGCACGTGAATCATGAATGAACAACTCATGACGTATATTGAACTGGGTAAAAATCAAACAATATCTTTCATCTCGCCTTTACCAATCATCATTTTATTCTGTTTGTCATATTTCATATTAAAATTGTTTCCAATATCATTAATTAAGTTGTATTCATATACTTACCACATTATAAAAATTTTGTCATTACATATTCAACGACTTCATAAAAAAATGATATAATTACTTTTGGGGTTATGTAGAAACGTCAAATTTATCATTCTGAAATAATTATTTCTACTTAAAATTCATTTTTTTCATTTATTTCAAAATTTATTGCACAAGGTTGTGTTTGTAGACTTATTTAATCACGAAAAGTCTCCAACCGTGATATAAAAGTATGATAAAGCACCACAAAATTACCACCCTGGATCTAATTACATAACAGGTTTGAGCGTTCAGACCAAAACAAAACCCGAATCGTTTGAAATTTAAACATATATTTTGTTCCAATTGGTGACATTTTCAATTGCAAGATGGTATATAAATATTTTTGAGTATATTTGCCAATAACTTTTCATGCAATATTGTTTAATCTTGTAATTTACATCATTAATTTTAAAAGGTCTTGTTTTAAAAATTCTAATATGTTTTATCAATTGGATTTGCACATAATACTGTATATAAATACATGTGGAAAATTAGTGGAATAATTCACAACAAAGAATAGGTACACCACAATAGTAAATTAACAAATAAAATCCAAAAAACATTTCAATAAAAATATCTAAATTCGCTAACACTGTTGCAACAAAGAATCACATATACTAACACAATGTAACATACATCAAGTCCGGTCGCATATGCCTGATGAAATGGATTTGGTCTTTTCGATCACACAAACAATCAATGATTTCAACAGATCGAAACCAGCCTAGCGAACCAAAATTATAAACCACACAAGATGCCATACATTACAAAAAGATAAACGTCTTCATTGGCTGGTTGATTCAGCGCCCTAGCTTTCAATCAATGACACTTCGGACTTCCAATATAATTTCCATAAGCTGTCACGTTCACAGCTATCTCAGCATCATATCATTATTATATCCTACTACTATACTATACTTAGAGAGATTTTGTCTATCTTCATACATATAATATAATTAGTTTAATGTGGAAACAATAAATAATTATTTAACAATAAATAATAGCAATTCTGATTTATTGTTTGTATTATTTTTCGTTAAACATTCGTAATCTCAGATTATATTTGAATGATTAACATATAATCTGAGAATCTTAACCGGAATTATTTCATGATAAGGACACAATAAATCATGTAAAATTTCAATTAATGTAATATAAATTATTATTAAAGCAAAGTGAGTTTTGAAGTGAACTGTAGCCCAGCATCGCTTGGAAAGGTACCAAATACAATATGTACATTTAAATTTCACTCGATCTGGCAGACCTCAGTCGTGCCCTTTACTAACGGATTTTGCCAACTATATTGTCCTTGAATATGTTTTTGGTAATTGTAATCCCAGCTGATGGGTAAATAGTCATCTTTAAAATTAGTCAACTAGAAAATTTCTTTAATGTCTAATTCTTTAAATTCAGTACTTTTTCCAAGTTGCTTGACAGGAAAAATTTCTGCAGTAAGGTAGGTTATTTTCCGGGTATCTAACGGAAAGATTTTCATCGCATTGGATTTTTATTGAACTTTTTATTTGGGACGATATCCGTCAATTTCTTCTTTTTAATCGAAGCTGATTATTTTTGTTCAAGGATTTGGTTTAGGTACAATTAGCCTATGTAAGATCCTATTTGTAATAACCCAAGCAGCTCTAAATATATTTAAAAATCAACCCGGGATAGAGACTCCTTTAAGACCGCACTCAATCAATCAAGAGCAGAAATAAAAAGCAAATAATAACAATCAGTAATAAAATTTGAATGACTTGCTGGTATCGAACAGGACGTAAGGTGTTACAGAGCTATGTATTGCCTAGATATTGGAAAAGAATGTAAGCATGGACCAACCGAGTCTGAAAGACAAGATTCTAAAAACAGATCATTCAAAAAATATCACGGGTATATACAACAAACATGCAATCAACAGTCTGATCTGAAATGTGTAAATAGTATAAATTGATGATTTCTTTTACGGCACGTCTACTAACTGAACCGAACGGATAATATAAATAGGAATATAGTTTTATATTAATCAATGTGTGAAATGAATTACTTATATGGGCCGACCCATCCACTATGTCATTACTAAAGGATGATATTGAGCAAGAAAATATTTATAATGGACATATAGCCGTGCTTCCGCAATTTGTCTTCGACGTAAGATAAAAGGTCAAAAATAGTTGCGAAAGAGTTGGGAGTGATAGAAACAAACAAAAATAAATTGGTTGCTTATAAATCAACACCTCTGATAAAACAAACTTACTACAACAGCTCAAGGTCTCTTAAATTTTCAATTAAGATAAACTTATATTTATAAATAAAATTTCAATTCCCTATGTTCAAATAAAATAATATTTAGAACATTCTCAATATAAAATTTTCGATGGAACATCGTAGAAATTGGTTAGTTTTACTATTAATTATTGTTTGTATTTTGTTATTATGTAGATGAACGTTTATTATTTGTCATCTTACCCATAACTTTTGCAAAACAGTGTAAATATATATATATATATATATATATATATATATATATATATATATATATATATATATATATATATATATATATATACATTTATTTATTTATTTATTATTTATTTATTTAAATAATTAACAACCCTTTGTTATATAAAACTGAGATACATAGATATTAAATAAATTCCAATGTTAATTAAAACAGATTTCGTAGAATTAGCAATAACCATCATTATTGATATAAAATATTAATAGACCATCTTATATTTTAATAAAAACAAACTAATGCAATACAAAATTATTTGGGTGTGACAAAATTATTCTTTTAAAACAAATTATATTATCTCTTATTTTAAACCGATTTTATTGATGCTGTGATTTAATTAGCATAAATATTTGTTACAAGATTAAAGTCAACTAAAAAATTTAGAAAACTTTTAATAACAATTAATTTAGCTAAATTTTTTCAATTTGTAATTAATCAACAAAGCATATAAATAGATGATCTCCAATGGACCACCCGCTAGTAGTTCAGTTTTTATCTTTGTTAAATTTACTATGGTTTATTTAGCAAAGATAAGAACCGAACTACTGGCGGTTCACTAGCGGATACTAGTGGTTGGTCGATTGGAAAGCAACTTATATCAACTTGAACTATATAAACAACTTTACTTCAAAGCAAAACTTAAGCATATACTAGTTTTAATTATTAACACATTTCGTTTATTATGAAATTAACCTTAGTGTACCTACACTAAGACAACATGTTAATTAAATTAACAATTTGTTTTCTTTTTAATTTAAAATTTTAAAACATAAGGTTTGTAATTCACTCGAATTATGGTACTGAGTCCGTCATATTATTTTTAATACCATACGTGCGCAAGAAGTGATTATACGTTGTTTGTTGACTGTTACTGCACTTTTTTCCAACGTTTATCTCAATAAATGAAAGACTTTAATTTATGGAAAAGACATAATATTTCGGTTCTCAGACCATTTTCAAATGTTTAACATAGAAACTACAATTATATATAAAAAATCACAAATTAAAAACTTTAAAATATATACTTAATATCTAATAAGAAGAAAATTGGAAGCCAAATATTAACTTACTATTAGCGTTTTTACTAGACGTGCTATAGTAAATATTAATATAATTTTTTTATATATATATAATTTATAAAATATTTATATTAATATTTACTATAGCACGTATGGAGTTTAAATGAAAAATAAAAAATATTAAAAAAGGTAATGTCTGCAGAAACATAAAACTAAGTTTACCTCGAATATTAAAGTTTATCACATACAATACAATAATCGTTCAACTGTCGGTAAGATAACTTTTAATTACTAATTTTTTAGAAAACACACTAACCAAGACTTGAATCATACATGAATATCGAAAACAATTGTTTAAATCATATTGGTTCAATTCTTATCTAGTTGTGTTTTTCTACAACACATATTTCTACAAAATTTACTATGTTACCATCTACTTTAATCCAGTAACAGAATCATACTATACCAATACATAATAAATTAACGATCAGCTGTGCATTACAAAGTATATAATGTCAAAATGTCATAACAACAATAATAATATTAGATCATAAGATCTAAAATTATGTTTAATAAAATATTAAAATATATATTATGTTGTAATATGTTTATTGTATGTGTGTAACATAAACTTATATACTGTGTCAATGTTTTCTGTGTCCATTCTGAAGTTCATGTTATTATTGTCTTTGAGAATATGTAAGCTTTCTAAAAAGATACGTTTCTTGTAATTCGTTTCATGTTTTAAAATTTTAGTTTCTGTAAAATTAGGACTATGTTTAGTGATCTGTACATGTTGTGAAAGTGCTGTGTCCTTTTTGTTTTAAACGTATATCACTTTGATGTTTTTGAAGCCTTGTTTTCAGTGAATTGGACGTTTGTCCAACGTATTTCTTATTACAGGAACATGGAATGGAATAAACTATATGTGTTCGCTGTTCCTTTGCTATTTTATCTTTCATATTAGTAAATTTTTCTTGTAGTTTGTTTTTTATATTGAAAGAAATCCTATTAACTCCAATTGATTTTAAAATTTGACTAATTTTGAAAGATAAATCTGGGATATATGTTATGACTGTATTAATGTCTGTAGTGTTATTGCTATTGTTGTCTAATATTGTGTTATCTGTTTGTGGTAGAGGATTGTCTTGTTTATAACTTATGTCACGAATCAATTGTTTAATCATATTCATAGGATAATTGTTAATTGAAAGATGGTGTTCTATGTTTTTAATGTTCTCTTCTCTGTACTGTTTTTCACTTATGTAAGTACTTTACTTATAAAACTTTTAGCAACATTCAATTTGATATAATACGGATGTTTTGAATAAAAGTTTAAAATTCTTTTGGATGAAGTTGGTTTGGAATACCAATTGGTGAAAATTGATGTTCCATCTCTAACCAACGTTAATTCCAAAAAATTTAACTTTTTGTTTTCTTCCAATTCTATAGTAAATTTTATGTTGCTATTAAATGTTTCAAAACAGTTTTTAGTGTACTGAATTTGATCTTCCGGTAAAATTAACAAAATATCATCTACGTATTTTATGATTAATGATGGTTGAATTAAATTATTGTTTAAAGTGTGATTAAATAGATTTTCCATTACAATATCTGCCAAAATGGGGGACAGTGAGTTTCCCATAGCCAATCCAGATATTTGCATAAAACAATCATTATTAAAAGTAAAATAATTATGTTTCGTTAGTATTATTTTAAGTAAATCTATAAAATCATTTTTTCTAATGTTTGTCCAAGGTTCAACTTCTGACCAACGATCATTAATTTCATCAAGTACAACATTAATTGGTATATTGGTAAAAAGACCCACTACGTCAAATGATGTTAAAACATGGTTATCATTAATTTTACAATTCTTAACTCGAGACATTACTTCATAAGAATTTTTTACGTTAAATCTACTTTCATAAGTTAACACATTCAAAATTCCGCATAGGTGTTTAGACGTTTCATAGGTAAAACAACCTATGTTCGAGACTATTGGTCTAAGCGGAATACCTGTTTTGTGTAACTTTGGTAGTCCGTAAATTCTTGGTGTGATCGGGAACGGTGTTTTGATTTTATTGTAAATGTCTATGGTGTCTGTCCAGTTGTATGTAATAGTTTTAGATTAAATTCAAATTCTTTTCTAACTCTTGGAATTTTAGTTAATTTTTTGTAAGTATTTTCATCTGACAATAGTTCGTACATTTTACTAAAATACTCATCTTTAAACATAACTACAGTTTTTTTACTTTTGTCACTATTAAGTATGATTATCTTAGGATTCTTACGTATAAATAATTTTAACGAATTCACTGCTGTTAGTATGAATCTGTCTTGTTCATTTTGAATTCTACTGCGTTTCATGTAATTAAGTACTTCATTAAGTAAATAATATATGTGTTGATTGATGAGAATATCATCAGTAAACTTTAACAGTGTGTACTCAATTTCAGACAAAATTTCAAGAATCGGAGTATGTGGTTTCTGTATTGGAATTGCAAACTTTGGACCACGCTATCATTAATTAAACTTGAATTATCATTATTGGATTCTTTCTTACTGTCGATGTTTTGATTAATCAATAATTAATTATATTTGTTAATTAGACGTTTTTTAACTTTTTTGAACAACCATTCATTGTATGTGATCTGGGAACCGTGAACTAAATTAAAATCTTGACTCACTAAGTGCGTTAGTAAATCATTATGTAGTTCTTTGTTTAATTTAATTAAAGTATTAAGTTTCTGCACACATACCTGTATTTCAATATTTAATAGTTTCCTGTGTGAAGTAGTTTTAATGTTATAAATTTTCTTCGGAATACGTTGATAGTTACTTGTTGTCATATTATGGTAATTTATGTTTTTTGTTGCATTTTTGATGAAATTTGGAAAAATTTGTGTTCTACGACATTTTAACAGAAAATTTTTCCTAGTTATAGTATGGCTCAATTTGTCATTCGTGTTGAAATAATCATATATTTTCTTCTTTATTGAATGTTCATACGTAATACTAAGTTCCAAGATGGCTCCATTTTTCCTCTTTAGTATCAAGGCGTCCTATGTGCTGCACCGAGGTTAATCAATTATTTTACTTGTTGGATATTTTAATTCAATGTTGTTTGTTGACTGTTAGTGCAATTTTTTCCACCGTTTATCTCAATAAATGAAAGACTTTAATTTATGGAAAAGACATAATTATTTCGGTCCTCAGGCCATTTTCAAATGTTTAACATAGAAACTACAATTATATATAAAAAATCACAAATTAAAAACTTTAAAATATAAACTTAATATACGTCAAAAGTATCAAATAATTATACGTCATTATACGTCAAAAGTATCAAAATTATAATTCAGGACCATAGTTTTTGGTATCTATATCAATCAAATAACTGGAAATAATAACAACCTCCTCCCATCTTTTTCATACTCGAGTTGAGAATAATTTTACTTTTAAGCGCAGGGTTGAATATACATAAAAAAAAACTATGAGATTAAAGTGTAATATTTAAAAAAATTAAAATTAGAATAAAATAACGTTTTTTCAGAACAATTTTTATTTATTTAGTTTTGACATTACATAAAAACAAATAAAAAACAACAAACCGTTTGGCAACTCAAAATTTAAATATTTTAGTTATTTTAAACAGTAGCTATATGTTTCTTCTTGGCCCTACCTTTTTAAAGTTAATGCTATATGGCCAAGAATAACCTGGGACACGCAACTGCATTGAAAGAACATCGATAAGCTAATCAACCTTAAAGGTCTTATAAAAATCATTTCTGTGCATAAATTTACATAGTAAAATAATATCTTCTGCATATTTTTCATATTTTAAGCATGATAACCTTGTAGGAAAATAATCCTGCATTATTATACTTAATATTAATTCTTTGAAGATTCTCATATTCGTCATTGAAAATTTCTTCATTTCTTTGTTTATACAGATGGCCTAGAATTACTGTACCGACCTAGGAGAGTACATTTGCCTTATAAATAAATATATATACATACCATAGTTGTAAAAGCATCCAAATGAGGAGTTAAGAAAACTAAGAATATCATATCATTATGACAATACTTTATTAGGGTATATATAATTTTTAATACTGAAGAAATAATATTAAATTATTATAAGTGTGAAAATATTTTTTTTTTATATCTAGAAAGTCAATTATTATGTTAGACTCTTTTAAGATTAAGAATTTCTACATAGCTTATCAATACCCCACGGTACCAAGTTCGAGTCATCAAAACTTATCATGTTCCGGATGACATAAAAAGCAATTGTGTGTTAAATCATTTGTTAGGCTGACCACTTACAATGTGCGCCAATACGTATTAATGCCATAAACTGAACAATCTTCTACTGAATGATTTAAAACATTGATGTAGAGTTTAATGAATCGAATGGATATTATAATACAAACATAATATCAACTAATGTTTTCACATGGAAGATTTTCACATTATGACAGACCAATTACAATTAAAAAAAATAAAATTTTAAAGTATCAGAAGGAAGATTCAAATTTCTATGACCGGGATAACTATAACAATTGAAACCTCGTTTTAGAATGAGTAAATTTCACTATATTAGTAACTTATTTTTTAACATTTTGCTGCATTTCTGAGTTCAAATGTCAAGTTCGACTTTAAACTTCCCTATATAATGTCTATCACATCTAGTTTTATGACTCTTCTGAATTTCTCTGCTGAATAAACATGGTATGACATGAAGACACATATTTTGTGCTATTCATTTCGTCTAATCTACGAACAAAATGAACATCTATTGAATACGAAAGTGTACGCCATGTGGATGGTGAAAATATAGAGCAGGTCCACAGTAATCAGTTGAAGGATGGATTTTGTTTGTCACTGGAATGACGTGAAATTTTATGATGTGTTGAGAGACATATATATTGAGTGACGTTGAAACCATGCACTGTTTACAAATACATATGCACATTCAAATACATTTATAAAGTCGTAGGCCGGTATGGATTGGTTTGTGAACAAGTTGTTTGCCTGATGATTAAGAACTCTTGCACATTCACTGCACAGGTAAGGAGGTCCTTGATATGAGTTCGAACATGTATTTTATGCGTTTATTTAGTTTATTTTTTCACACTCCTTCCACATGGCCCTGCGAATGCTGTTGTTTTAATTTTTTTAATGTAGTTTACGTTTTAAGTAATTAACGCTGTTTACATAAAATATGTACAGCAAATATAATATTAATTTATTACTTTTCAATACGATTTGGATTATTGCCATTGAAATATAACGATTTCATACTTCATAGCAGCAACACTTCTAAATCTACTAAATCAAATTGACTCACTATAAACAACTCAAAGCATTGAAGATCACTTTTATTTTTTTATTTTACAAAATGTTGGGCTGATGTTAGTAGCTCACTATAAATATTATAAAACCGCGTGTATAGGCTTCATTCTCGTCTCTAAAAAACGGTAGGCCTCTCACTTGAATCGGACTAAAAAGTCTCATTTTTTTGTGAACCAAATCTTGCAGCTACATTTAAATAGACAAATAAATTGGTTCAAATCTTTTCTCGTTTTTTGACATTTCAGTTTGTTTGTTAAGATGAATGTTATATATTAACGCTCTCAGCCATAAAAATATTTTAAGTTATTAGTTCCATGTTAAACAAAATGGAGTCACATGCACACCGAAAGAATTGATATGACCACATTTATATTTAACTGTGTATCTAAGACACATTACACAAATCATCGAAGTGTTTTGTTATTTTTTGTGTGTTATAAAAATATCAAAACCTAAATAAAATGATTATGAATGTAAAATATGATTATTGAAATAAAATGATCATGTTTTCTTAATTAAGTTGAGTCATGTTGTGAAAAAAAATGCTATGGACCCAGTTAATTTAAACCAAAAACGAAAGGTAATTGGTTTTTTATATCTGCCACTGGATATAATTACACGAGATGCGTTCGCCATTAATTATTATTATTAAACAAATATGTTACCCATAATTTGTAATAATTAATTTTTTTTATTGTTTTCCAATTTATTCAATTATTCTGTTTCTCCATTTTGTTTTAACAGAATACAAAAATATTTTTTCTACCAACAGAAAAAACAAACTGAACTTAGTCACGATTTACTGATCAGCGAAATAAGAAAAAGAGACATCTATTTGTAGCATTTTACAGCAAAGTAGCTGATTATTAAAATAAAATAAACTTTCTGGACAAGACCGTCAGTCAAGTAACCTCTATTGAATCTTAAACATGCCCTTTAGGAAATCTTATTCTTTTATATTTATATAAATAAATATAACCAAATTATTTCAATAAAAGATTATTTTTCATATAAATAACAAGACAAAATTTGCCTAAGGGTAAATACCATATAAAGGGTCCGCCAAATAACTTTTTTTTTTGAAAATGCTATAAAAAAAAACTACTGAATATTTGCTCAAATTTCCGGTTAATAATGGAAAATAATTTCATTCAAATGGCTGCCTTGGCTTGCCATGCAGTAGCCTACACGATCGGTCCAATTTTTAAGCACATTATCGATTGTGTGCAGCTGTATTTCACCAATGGCTTCACGAATATTGTCCTTTAAAGCGTCAATTGTCTCTGGCTTGTCGGCGTTACACTAATCTTTGAGAGCACCCCATAAATAATAGTCCAACGGTGTCAAATCGCAGCTCCGAGGTGGCCAAACGACATCAGCTCTGCGGCTGATAATGCGATCTTCAAAAACAGGGCGCATAACATCGAGTGTAGCTTCAGCTGTGTGGCACGTAGCGCCGTCCTGTTGAAACCAAATGTTGCCAATATTCTCCTCTTCAATTTTTGTGAACAAAAATTCGTTCATCATGGCCCGATAACGATCGCCATTGACTGTAACGGCCACTCCTTGCTCATTTTTGAAGAAAAATGGCCCAATTATGCCTCTGGACCAAAATCCGCACCAAACAGTGACTCGTTTTGGATGTACCGGCTTTTCAATGTATGCGTGCGGGTAATTCCGTGCCCCAATTTCTACTGTTCATTTATATTATTGTCAATATAACGATCGTATAATAGTAGTGATCTTATTAAAAAATCTTTAATCCCTCTACGATTAATATAAATATGGCGCTACAGTAAAACCTTAATAGTAATACTTAAAACTTAATTTAAATTATCATATAAGATTTTAAATATAAAAGCATTATGTGCAAAACTATCGAAATGCAAATCCAGCACTATATTGAAATGTATTTGTATTTTTAATAATCTAAATGATGACGATCTAAATGATGAAATAAAATTTATAAAATGATACTATCCAAATAAATAAATATTTTATGTTACTTTTATTATTTTATTTTAATAAAAGTTTTAAATTATTTTTAACTTTTGTTTACATAGTTTCTGTAAATTATGTAAAAGAAACATCGTAAATTACATAAAAGATAAATTACATATAAAAACCAATACAACACAATTCACAGTGCCATCTATTTTCCAATTTCAAAAAATCTACCGACGTATATTACATGATAAAAGCGAACACAACAATATTCACAGTGCCATCTATGTTAAAATGGTAAAAATTGTCTGATGATCAAAATGCAATCAATTTAAAAGTGTAAATCTTTGAGCAGCATTTAAAACACCTTTAAACAATTTGTAAAATATTGTCGGCATTTGGTTTGGTCATTAATAATTCACATGAAAACACGTTTCTATATTTTATGTAAATTATGTGAAAAACAACGTTATAGCATAAAAGGTATACCACATGTTTCGTTTCTTACGTGTGTTTTACCATTCGCTTATTGCTGAGTAGTTGTATACATTCTTTCAAACCCTTATTATTCTTTGCATACATTCTACATCACGAAGTTTAATAATGCATACTGAGAGCCTGTTGAGCGACATTGATATGGGTAAACAAAGTTATCAATACTTTCCGAACAGTATTCATGAATAATGAATTATAAAGTGCATTCCATATAAATAGTAACTATATAGCCCACAGAATCTTATTGAGATTTTGACCTGCAAAAGTATAAATTTCTTAAAAAGTTCTATTCGTATTCGAATTGCTGTTATATTTTGAATTTGTTTCAGTTTTTTTAAAATTCAAATTAAAAATTATTTTTATTGTATTACAGTGTACGATTCTTCAGCCAAATTACCATCTGGAATACTAAGTGGGAATCTTAATCATTTTGGCGACTACGATGAATGCATGCAAGCAATTTATGACGATAATCAACAATATATCGAACCCCAATATTGTCTAACCTATTTACAACCAGAAATCACCGATAACTTTCCAACATTGAAAAAATATCATCGTATGATTCAGTCGAACTATATGTTCACAAGTAATTTTGACGACGTAAGTGAAACAGAAACTTTCATTAAATAAATGTAATTCTTTTTAATTGAGATTAAATCATTTTAGCCAGGACATCGCGTTCCTCGATTTTCAACAATAAATTGGGCGATATGTGTACCTTCCTCATGCAGCTATAAAGATGTTGAACACGTCTTATCCGATTTTACTACTAACTTAACGAGTGATACAGGAATTCATTTAAAAGTTCGAGTAGATAAAGAAATGTGTCAGCGTCCTAGTTATAAAATTTCGCTTGGCTCTAAATTTGCCATGTAAATTATAAAACATTACACAAAAACTATGAAGTAAAGACTAATTTTTTATTATTTTCAGCTTTGTTTTTGGAACCATCCTCTTAATAGCGATTTATTCAACGATTTATGACTTTAGAACGACAATTCAAAGTATTGACAGTTAATTTAACTTACTGTTTACTATTTTATTAATATTTATTATTTTAGATCCATGGTTAGTTGTATTTTCATTACGAAAAAACACAAAAGTTTTGTTTTCAACGCAGCGGACACATGATGATATAAAGAGTATTCATGGAATTCGATTTTTAAATGCGCTCATGTTAATTACTGCACACAAATCAATGGCTTTGTTTTACGCACCGTACGTTAATCGAACGGACATGACCGAAGTATGTTGTTTGTAGGATATATATATATATATATATATATATATATATATATATATATATATATATATATATATATATATATATATATATATATATATATATATATATATATATATATATATATAATTTTCAGAAATTACTTTTGAATAATTCATTTGATAAAATAAACAGGTTTTAGGCCAATCGTGGACAGTAATTGGACGTGCCGCATCTTTATACACAGATCCGTTCATAATGATGAGCGGATTACTTACAACATATTCATTTGTCGGTCGTCTTCAAAAAGGAAATGCCATTAATATAAGACAAGAATATATTTCACGTCTTATTCGGATATTGCCACCATTATTAGCTTTAATATATTTTTGTACCTTTATCTTGCCACTCCTCGGATCCGGTCCTCTATGGAATATGGTTGTAACACATCATTCAGAAATTTGTAAAAGTAATTGGTGGCGAAATTTATTATTTATTCATAATTATTTTGGGTTCGAAAATATGGTAAAACCAGAACTATTTAATTCAATCACAAAATATTATTAATTGATTTAATTTTGCAGTGTTTAAACCATACACATCATGTAGGAATTGATACACAACTGTTTCTTCTAGTGCCATTTATGATTCTTCTTCTTTGGAAATATCCAAAAGCAGGCACAGCATTCTTAGTGGGAATTGCTGGTCTATCCACTATCGGTCGTTATCAAATTACTATTATTAAGAGACTTAATAATTATGTTTATTATGGAACATCGTAAGTACTTTGGCTTATGTTTTTATATGTTAAGCAAATGTTTTTATATAAACATTTATTTTAATCTTATATAAACATTTGTTTTATACTACTAAATAATATATCACCACAATGCATCATAACATGATTAGGGTTTAGTTTTATTTTAACTGAGTTCGACTTGGTTTAGTTTTATTAAATATTAAAAAATATAATAGATGTTCCATTTAATTGTTATTGCGTGTACATTACATTTTTTGTTGTAAACCAAATACTAGCTGTTCACTTGTACTACTTGACTTACCATGTCAAGCATTTAACACTGACTTAAAAATAAATTGGTTAATGAATTTTGATTTTGATTATTCCAACCGAAAATTGTTAATAAGAAATCATGTATTTGCATACCGTATATTGTAGATACTAATGTTTCTGGAAAGGATCAAACACCTAATGAACTACGAACTAAAAACTACTTGTTTTCGAGAACAATACAAACTTAATTACTGATTATTTGTAATCTATTTTTTTATTTTCAGTGTGCAATCATTGTTTGATACTGCAAATTATATGTACATAATTCCACCATACAGAATCACAGTATATATTATGGGCATATTTTTAGGATACTTATTAAGAACACAAAAAGATTTTAAATTTTCTGAGGTTAGATGACGAAAACTAATTTTTGTTTTATAAACTCAACATTTTAAACATTTTTTTCATTTATTTACAGAGACAATTAAAAATGGGATGGTACATAAATATTCTATTAGTTATTGCCGCGTTCTTTGGACCAGCGCCAATGGGTAGTATCGATTACAAATATAATCCAACACATGCAGCACATTATGCTGCTTTTGCCCCAATTGCATGGTGTAGTTTCTTCGGCTGGGTTATTTTTACATCACATTTAGGGTATGGAAACAAACTAAGTGAATTTTTCTCATGGAAAGGTTTTTTAGTTGCTACTCGCTTATCGTACGCTATTTATTTAACACAATTTCCCGTGTTCTTTTTCAATGTTGGAAAAGTGCGACACTCAGGACATTATAATTTTATAACACAAATTGTTAGTATAGTAAATGAATACAGAAATGCATTTCAATTAATAATCATTAAATTATATTTATAGTTGAATTTTCATGAATTATTGTGGGTTGCGTTCACATCAATATTGTTAACAATATTCTTTGAAACGCCATTTGGAAATATCAATAAATTATTATTTCCGACAAAGCGAAAGGTTTTAAGAGCAGAAACACCACCACCTGATGTTACTCCTAAAGTGCTCGGAGAAGAGATAAACAGAATTGTACTACCGTTATGTGATACGAAGGATAAAAAATGCTGATTTTAATGATATTGTATTTTTAGAATTAAGCATGTATATTGTATATAAGCAAATCAAATGTTTTGAAAATCTCACCTATAATATGTGATTTTATCTAGGTGCAGAAACAAGTAGAAAGCTATTATTTTTCAAGTTATTATTATTTAATTATATTAATTACTAATGTTTAGTTAATAAAATTAAGATTAAGATTTTTAAAAAAAAATTAAATGCTGTACTGTTTCTTTTTTGTTTATGGAACAAGTTGAATCAACAAAAACTACTTTGAGCGAACATACTTTTCTTCTATAACTCTGATATTACCTTCATATTATTATCAGCTTCGTTTTTAGTATGTTTCTATTCTATAAATAGCTAAAACTTAAATAGACGAACAAAATTTAAATTTTTAAAATATCAACTAACAAAAATGTCGAGTTTTGATTTTATCAGATATACAATTTAAGTAATCTATAATTATAGTTAATACGTTTTAACATAATAAAACTGAAACCGGGTTCCCGCCTTAGCTTCTCAAATTCGTAAGGCATTGGGTACTAGGCAAATGTTGTATAGTGTCAAATCCATGTTTAGGAGAACAGAGTAAAATCATTTCGATTACACTCACTTTATTTTCAGTATAAAAATGCATTAACTTTGTACGTTTCTCAAATCTCAAAGAAAAAATCGTAAAATCACTCAGGATCAATAACAAAAAGATGGACTATTTTATAACGACTTGTAATCTCGTGCCCTCGATGCTCACCAACCGTTTCTTAGTCTAGTGTTTTCTACTGGTGTCAATTCAACTAGGCGAACATAACTGCTGGCCTGATCATATTATTATATCTTGTTCATCTCGCATTTGTTTTACAATGTCACTCTTGATTAGCATTGATCGCTTGGAGAATACCTAGCATTTCCTCTTGTCTGATTGTCATTTCTTTTATTTGAAGCAGATTTATGCTGAATAAGCGAAAATAATTTTACAGATGTTGTGAAAGTATTTTTTTTAACTTTAATCTTATCATTTTCTATTTTGATGTTGCTCGCTCTGGCAACACTTGCAACCGATGGTGTAGTTAGCTTCATTGTTGCTTATTGCTAGAGCTTGTTGGCTGAAATTTATTCAGATAAATTTTGTGCTCCTGTTTTCAAATTTAAATAGTCTTGTACGTGTAACGAACAATTTAAACATAACTGAAAATAGAAAAGAAATGAAAGATGTCTTATTTTATAACTTTAATTTTTATTTTATAGCTTTACGTGGTCTTTGGTAAAATGTTGGCATCATGTAAAATGCAACTATTGATATGTAAAATACCTATAACAATTCTTTTGGTTGTCTTGTTTATGTTCTAAATAGTGAAAATAGTTCAATTATACTCCATTTTCCCAAATAAAATAATCTTTATCTTATGTTTTTTGTGATATGAGATGAAAAAATTTAGACACAGGTGTCCATTTCGGAAATCCATATAGATATATAATTCTAAATTATACAAAATAACTATTTCATTATCTAGCGCATTTTCATTTATTAGTTTACTCTTCTCTCAATTAGGTATCTAGTTACCTTAATGGTTTTAGAGGTATACTTATCGAGAGGTATAAACCACCTTTAGTTTAGTTTCAAAATATCCTCTATATGATTAAACAAATTTTTGTGTTTATTCTAGAAGTTGGACCCATCGAATTGGGCTCATTCGTTTCAATTCAAAGTGTTTTTTATTGTATTGTACTTTGATTTTATGCAATAGCCTGTCGTTTGCAATGTTAGCACTACTCAAATCAAAATAAAACTCTATTGGTTTATACTGAATGAATATGAAATCTGTTGAAATAATTGCATGTGTTATTAAATGCCAAATCAATTTGATCTAGCACTATCCCAATAAATCCCTCTATTTATTAATTTGGAGGTCGATCTATCTATTAATTTGGATATCCCGGATATTACAGGTGTTAATTATGACTTAACGGACCCCTAATCGAGAAACGTGTTAACCAATGACAAACAGATAATAAAACAACTTTAGTGATTGACTTCTCTTTATAAAAACCGAAAGAAATTTATGGGAACTACGATTTACTGCCAGTTTTTATAATTTCTGTAGGATGTCGAGGGCTGACTTCGAGCGGTTACCTAATAAAGTTTTTAATAGCATTGAAATAAATAGAAAAGAAAATTTTTTTAGAAAACCTGGTGTTTTCCTTAATTCTTTATTTAGGTATATTTTTATTATTACAATTTTTTTGTTGAAAAAAAATATTCCAAGAAACATCAAGGTTGATATCTTAGTTTTGAAACATCTGATCAAGCGGATTCTCATGTTATTTTTATTATTATCATTATTATTAAAGTTGGCTGGAACTCTTTAAAGTTGCGCACTAAATGCCAGAGTGCGTTGCCGTAGACCCTATGAGCATTGAGCTTGCCAATGCCAGCACCCAACGGCAACGCCAGCACCCTGTTCAGAGACAGCCATCTAAACTGAATACAAGCGATTTTGATATTTTATTGAGTAAGTCTGGTGAGAACCACATATCCCTGGATAAATCACCTCCAAAGGTTTAGAGGAATTAAAAACAGGAGGACGCCAATTAATTTCCATGTAGATTTCTGGCATATCTCGTTTGAAATCATTAAAAATCTACGACCTCAAGTAGTTCCGAAAGCATACCACGCATCAGCACGCCTCAAGCGAAAGGCAGGCGTCGACGAACAAGCTGCATCTAAAATGAAGGATTGTTACTGGGGTAGCGAGAGCATAAGCTCCATCGCTAGGAGTGAAGTACTAGAGATGGCTCCAGTTACAGCCCTACAAGCGATATTTTGCAAATAGTTGAGTTAACCAATTGAAGATTTTACTTTAACCACTGGCCACCAAACAACAGATGCATAAGTTAGCATTGGTACAGCCAGTTACAAAAAATAGCAGTGGATTTTGGTTGTTTATAATCCAGATGATACTTCCAAGAAAGTTTATTATCCAGGAAAACACCAAGGAGTTTGACATAGGCTGAGCTATTAACCTTACATCCGAAAAGTGATGGTACACAAAAATAACTGCAGTGTTCCCACGCCTTGTAAATATAACCAAAGGGTTTTAGACGGATTCATATGTAAACTATTATCCAGATGCATTCTCATAAGACATTAAGGTGCTTGCCTGATACTGTCAGAACCGGATCGTTAGCATAACTTTGAGCGATAAAACCGGACTCACAAAAAGTAAGTTTCCAATTGATCTATGTATGTGTTTTCGTATAACTGGAAGATGTTTATATATCAATTCTTTGGACCTTGAATTCCAAATTTTGCATTTTATTGAACATTGAAAGGTTTTAGGGTGGTTATGTTGAGCCGGCTAAGCTCAGGGTTCGGTGTGGATTAATTCCTAAGACATACATACGTCTTGATGGTCAAACGGACAACAAAAAAAATTATACAGCCATTCATTTCCTTTTTGATGACTATTTGCTACCTTGTGGTTAGCGACCTTGTTGGATAGCAAAAAACAATATAAAATCAATGTTATCGTTCTTCGGCCTATCATTTTTAAATTCATTATTATTATTTTATTAATATTTATTTTACGTCATCAATTATTGGTTTCATAACTGATTAATTGGATTTTTTGGTTTAAATGGATGTACTCTTTAATGACTAAACAATTTTTTTTACTTTCTTTATTTATTAGTACTATCTTATCACATGCTAATTTAGTACTAATGATAATAAGCACTTATTTAAAACAAATAAGTGGTGCGAGTGTGTTCTTACAAGCAATCAATATTCTGCTCCCAATGATGAAACTTTATTTATTAGATGACTGCTAGCTCTTGTGATTTAGCTCTTTTAAGGCGTCTCAGTTAAGAAGTTGTATAGCTTCACTGTTGATATGTTGCAGTAAAGGTCTTTCATGTTTGATGACAAAATCCTGGACTACATCATTAATCCATTAAATATTAAGATCCTTGTATAATTCGTTATTGCACGTAGAAATTTGATTTGGCAACGTTGCATAATTAAATGATGTGATTGTTAAATGCAGCCTCAGAGTTAGATACCATACGGCCAAATTGGTTTAGTTATTGATTCGTAGATCAGGCTAAGCTTAGAAAGTCTTCTTATTAATTTATTCTACTTTTTATCTAACGTGGTATTTCCAGTTCAATTTAGAATCAAGATGAAATCCGAGATATCTAGCAGATTCAGCTTGAGGAATTTGTAACCCGTTAAGAAATGTATTGAGATTGTTATTTTTGTGGCGCAACATGGATGTTACATATGTACTGATTTTATCTCATTAAGCTTGATTTTCCAATCCCTGGTCCATTGGCTGATTTTGTCGAGTGCCTACTGTAAGTATTCGTCTGTTCGATTCTACGATTCACTTGATGTCAATACTGCTGTATCATCACCAAAAGCGATCCGATGAAGGTTGTTTTCATTGTCGGTATATTGGAAATGTAAGTAGATGTAGGATTGGCCCTAATACTGGGGTACTCCTGCTATGACTGGGTAAAAGTTAGAGTGTTTCTTCATGAAATGGCATCCTTTGTAGCTGACGATGTCTTTGGGCTAAAAATGGAGAGTTTTTGAGTTTTAATAGAGATATGAGGCTTATACTTCTATCTGCTGTAATAGCTAAGCTTTCCACTACTCAATCATTAGTTGGTTTTAAATTGGTATGCTTGATAAAAATATATTTTTCTTCTCATTGGTTAGTTCACATAGCAGTGGGGTGCTCTCTGGCGGTTGAGTTGATGGTGGTGTTCTTAAAAGTGTCTTACTTCTTCCACCAAAGCATCATTTATTTATCGTTTGTTCCGTGCTTCCAGTAGTACTAGCAAAGGGATCAGTTTGGTTGCCTACCGACGATTTCCAATATCCTTTGCAATGTCACATTGCTCTCTCCAGAATCCGTGGAACAAACCGTGAAATCAGGATGGGATATAAAAAGTACTGACCCACCTGGAGTATATTTATACCCGACATCATCTCTTTGTTTTTATGTTGACATTGATTTCAAGCATAATGATCCAAAATTGCCCCTTATTTGTACACAGACAATTCAATTCCGCTATCTCATTTCATTTTTGTGCTTAAGCAAAAATCATTGAATGGGTACCAGGACTACTTCTCTTTTGAACTCCATAAAACTCATCTAACATCTCAGTTTTTCAGTGGTCTGTCAGGTCATCGATTGTAGCTTAATGGTTAAGAGAGTTTCTCATCATACCGCGGTCTCGAGTTCGATTCCCGCCGTTGACCAAAAATTAATATGCTACCGGATGACATAAAAACGCGTTTGTGTGTAAAAACATTCGTTGGACTGACCACCTACAATGTGCACCAGTCGTTAAAAAAAACTGGTTCGTAAGGTCTCGCAGTTGAGACGCGGTAAGGGCCGTTTACGGCCTCTAAGCAATAGATTATTATCAGGTCACACTGATTAAGACTTATGTCAGGAACACAATCACCACCCTCCTTAACCAGTCACGACACGTCGTTACAGATCTTGGGTCCAACTCTCCCAGGAAATTTAAGTCTCACAAGCCGGGCAAAAAAAGTAAAATCAGTAATATTATGTTTAATGAAAGCTAAATACGTACGTCTTTTAAAAGATATATTCCTGAACTTGTACCGGATTCATTCCTAATTTCGACAGCAGCATGACCATCCTTTTTGCGTATAGCTCCTTCGTTCTTCCAATGGACTTAGGTGTTAATTTGCAAGAAAAATTTTCCTTTGCATCACGAAATTTTTAATGCAAACCTTTTGGCCAATTACAACGTTTCGGTTTCTGCTGCGTAGGTTACATTGATTAGCATTTTTGTCGTAGGCTTGTTTAAGATTTCAAACGACTTTAAACGACCTCTGTTTCCCCAATGAGATCTAATTCATTAAAAAGTTTATATTCACTACCATGTTTTATATGATGTTGGCCAAACATCAAAAAACGAAATGAAAATTTCGTAGATAAATGTATAACGTTGCTCAAGTCAGATGTAATTTCTGATATATGCTGATCCTAAGCACGATGATCATTTTTAATGCATGTATAAATGGTCGATAATATGGACCTGTTCACTCTCTCTCTGACGCGTTATGTTGGTTTAAATATGTGAGTTACGCAATACTTTCCTAACAGAAGGTTTCAGCAGGATGAAAAGAACTGACTTGTATTATCTGTAACAATAGATTTTGGTACAACCATAAAACATCATTAATACATCTTTTTCCAAAAACTCACACACATGAGATAATATAGCCTCTTATTAGATATTTTATTAATATATATTTTGTGTATAAGTTCAAAATATGTAAATAAATAAAATACGAAATGCCAGAATTATATCTCGGATAAGGTCATAAGAATACCATAAATAACTTTAGCATAGGACGTTTTACCGGTGTTTGCTTACCCATCAAAGCTTGTAACCTTACATTTACAGCCTGTTTTTTTACAGAAGGTACAATTAATAATATATTTACGGACATCGACAACCATGGCAGGCCAGTAGAAGTATCGTTTTAAACTTCTAAAGTGTTGGTAATTCCAGTGTGGACTGATGTTGGAGGGTCATGTATTTGTACGATAAGATTATGAGTGAGATTATCTGGGAAGTATAATTTTCATACTGAAATATCACTAAAGCTATATTCCTGCCGAGGAGGGTTTATGTAAATCTTACCATTTTCTGCTCTCATATTTAGAGTTGGAAATTGCTTACTTTCAATTTTTATATAAAGATCAATGTAGCTTTTACATTGAAATACTGAAGAATTTAATGTTGTTTTGTGTATGGTCCATTTCTTCCACAAACATATGAGACAAAATATCTGGCACCATATTTTGTTTTCCTTTCCGATGCTTAATTGCAAAATTTAAACCTTAAAGATTTTAACTCCATCGTGCAAGACTACCAGACAGATCATTTTGCCCCATCAGCCATTTAATGATCAGTGATTATGCGGTTCTATATATGCTTTAAACTTTTTGACGTGCGGCTGTATTATACAGTAAAAGTATCATCAATGGCCAAAGTACAATTCGGCTTTTGACCGCGAAAACAAGGACCGGTAAAAACAGAATTGACGATCCTTCGACTTGAGTTATGCGGGGCGGTGTTGTTGAGCCAGTTGGTCCAGCAAGTTAAAAAGAGCCTGGAAATCGACATAAGTACAATTACCTTGTGAACTGATTCCACGATCACGTTAGCCTGGATCAAAAAACCACCATGGAAATCATTGGTCGCACATCGAGTGGAAGAGATTCAACAAAAATTGACCGCCAGTTATGGCACTTTATCCGTTCAGAAGACAACCCAGCAAGCTGTGCTTCCCGTGGTATAACCCTAAGGCAATTAACGGATCTACATAGTTGGTGGAACGGTTTAGCATTTTTGCAGCGCATAGACATAAATGGTGACGAAGTGGAATTAGAAACTTTCGAAGAAAAGAAGAGAAATGTCACTACACATCTGCAACTGGAATCATTGCAACCCCAATTCAATATTTAATCAATAAAAACTCATCGTTTTAGTCACTCATACACATAGCAGTGCACATATTAAGATGGCGAACCAAGAAACCAGGACAAATCACCCAACAAGAATGGGATATACATTTTTCTAGACTAGTGAAATCTGTTCAACAGGTGGAATTTTTCGAAGAGCATTCTCTGAGACAAAGCAAATCCCTCAGCAAACGTAGCAGAATTATTTCACACAGAGAGAAATTAGACAACACTTCACTATCCTACGAAGAGAAACATCCGATCACCCTTTCTTCAAAGGGCACCTGACCAAGTTATTTTTGGATTGGGGACATAAAGAAAAGTTGCATGGAGGCAACGCGTTAACGTTGGCTTTTCATTCGCAGTAAAACATAACAAACATCTATGTATTCGTTGCTTCAGATTCAAAATAAAAAACCACCGAACAACTAATGGGAAATTTACCTGAACCTCGCGTCACTATTTGCTAATTTACTCACACTGGAGTTGACTACGCCAGCCCAATTCACATTCGACGAAGCAAAGGCCACCGAGGTAATGTGGTACAGCGACATGTACAGTGACAACGGAACGAACTTGGTTGCAGCTCAGAAGTTACTTCAACCACCTACGTGGCATTTCATTCCACCAGCATCACCCCATTTTGGTTGACTGTGGGAAGCTGGGATGAAATCTGTAAAAACACACCTTGAAAAATCCAAAGGCAACACCTAGCTCATATTTGATGACAAAACAACTTTACTGAACCAAATTGAAACCTGACTAAATTGAAGACCGCTTTGTCCTATAAATGATATTCCTTAATCACTATAGACGTACTAACCCCAGGACACTTCTTGATTGGAGATGCCTTACTCGCATCATCAGAAAAGGAGCAACTAACTCAACATGGGACTATCCTGTCTAGGTGGAAACTATCCCAGAATATGCGTGCTAAATTTTACCGAAAAAGGATTTCCGACTATCTGCATCGCCTGCAACATCATTCTAAGTGGCAATAAGCAAGATGAGCTATATTCACCAACCAAACGGAAACTCGGTCGAGCTATACAGATACATACCGGCAGCGTTGGGCAGACCAGAGTAGTCACTCTCAAAACAGCTGACATTCGATGGCGATTTAACAACATTAATCAAGATAATAAGCTGCTAACTCAGAATGACATTAGCTCACGTAAGACGAGAGGCAAGTAGGCGATACAATCGGACACATAATGGGAGATATGTTTGGAATATTGTTACAAAGAGAGGCAGAGCAATACGAGCAGCAGTTCGACCAGATAACGCAAAATGAATAGTACACGCTAAAACTCCTAAAAAATCAAACCTCGACTGTTGACAATACGTTGAAACTATTTAAACACAGTAATAACATCACCTCCCAACAGTTAAAACTATTAATGGAGGCACAGCAGCAGTTCGACGACGAGTTAAAATTCCTCAATGAGTATACCGAACCCATCAGGATAAAACAATAGCAATCATCCTTTTATCGATGCAATTGGGTCTGGTGATGAAACACCTTGAAGATACACAGAAGGAACTATTGAAAATACTTAAAGATGCGAAACATCAGATAATTCATCCATTTTTATTATCTCCGTTGCAACTAATACGAGAGATGTCAAACATACTTAAGCATCTACCTAAAACCTGCACGATCCCAGGTCATGGACTCTTAGAGTTGAACTACTTGTATCGTCTATAATGACAGTAAGAAAAAGAGTAATGGTAATGCTATAATTGCGATACAAATACCTTTGATTCAATCATGAGACTATGAGCTCTACGAGGCTATTTCCCTCCCAATTTTTCTCAACGATTCACAAATAAAAATAAGCCTCTGCACAAGGTGCACTGTTTGATCCCTTCCGAGACCGTTTTGCAGCCATCACGACCAAGGAATTAACTAAGTGCAAGGAGCTGCCAAATGAGCTATTAGTATGTGACGTAGCTACGGTATCATGTTTCTTAAAGCATCAGTACCACATCAAAGTTGCAGTATCAATGTAATGAAGACAGCGAACTATTTTATCAAACTACAAGATTCAAACCAACTGATTTTTAGGCAAAGAGGTCGCTGTGGCGACTTTGGCTCCACAATGGCTACTGGCATCTTCTAACCGATGGAGTCAGATTGTTGACACGGTACGGGCAAACAATGGTTACAGGCCAAACTGGTAAAAAAAATCATATGGCATAAATTTGTTCACAATAATTTATTAAAATACTGTAACTAATTAACAGTACGTGTTCGGCACAAACTCGATCGCTCTGCTTTCAAATTAATGCTTGGAATACAAAGCATTGCAATGGTCCCCAGAATGCAACACGAAATTAGTGATGGTAATAACATAGAAGCAAATAATCGTATTTTGCGACTTGTCCTTTCTGTGTTGTAAATAATTATATCGAAACAAGAATCTTCAAAATTATTACTCTTTATTTTACAGGTCGAATTGATAATACCACAACATTTGTTTTCATTTTCATATAGTGTCCATACCTCATTAAAATTAGGATTGCTATAAGTACGATTTAACCCTGTCAATTTTATATTTTCCATATTCACATCTTTTACGAGCGTGACGCCAAACAAAATAATAACAATTAACAGTGTAGTGACTGTTACTATTAATATTATTTTCCCTGTAAAAAATATATTTTTTCATAATTTTTACGATTTATTTTATTTTATTTATACCTTTAGAATGGTTTGCAATAAATATCAGGATACCACATATTATGGCCATGTTTGCTGATATAAAAACTATAGAATGGAAATAAACTGTGTATGTACAATCGACAATATAAATTTCAGTCCAGCCGTTTAATGTTAAAATTAGTGACACCAGAGACGCTAATGCTCCAAAAAATATAAGCCCACAACCGTTTAAAAGTAAACATATATAATATGTTCTTTTACCTTCATAGTAACTTTCAAATGTGTAATGAGACAAAAAATCATCGTTTTGTGCTCGAACGTAAATACTTTCGATCGATGTCATATTTAAATAAAAAAATCTATTTATTCAATTGAACGCCTACTTTCGATAAAAAAATAATTTATTTCGTCGAGTTTCATACCAATTCTTTTCGGTTCGATCATTGGATTTACAATCCAATAAACCATAATTTTCTAACTTTAATTTATTCACACAAAGTTCAACAAAGTTTCGTAAGTGTACATAAATTCCGTTGTTGCGTGTCAGTGGAATTTTCACTTACGAAACTCAAGTTACTTTGACTTCTTGCCATTTTGACTTTGTGTCAATTATAATTAATAAATATTTTTCATTAATTGTACCGACGTAATCCAAATGCAGACTTTCAAATGGGTTATTCAGAATGTGTCATAAAATACAATCCGATTTCATTGGATCCGGCAATACCGAAAGACAAACATTACAACCTTTGATTAGATTCTCTATTTCCATGTCTATCGCTAGCCACCGAACATTTGATCTTTGTTTAAACAATACCCAAGTTTTTGAGTATTTTCGATGCTTTTCATCAAAATATCATCATCTGCCGTTAGTTATGTTCGGTTTCATAACAATCTTTAAAATTCTCCCTCGTTGGGAGTATCAGAAAAATTAGTGGTTTTAACCACTTTTATAACAGCCATCAATAATTCATCCTTCATGGTTTCTGCATAAAACTATTCGTACTGAATTGAAATATCGGTATTTTGACTGACAAAACACATGTATCATTATCTAATTTGTTGGTATGGGATCTATCGGAATTTTAGATAAAAGATCCGTTTGATTTTGATCAGAATTAACATGCTTTTTAGGAATATCATTTTCCCCAAAAATTCCCAATAATGGATTGAGATCTGTCGTCAGTGTAAAATGATTCCAATTAAATATTTAAAAAATTTCTTTCTTCCGTACACTATCACTAATACATCTTTTTGTATTACTACTCCGTAATTGTTTTCACCTGAGTCAACATACGCGAAGCAAACTCAATCGTTGTTTTTTGTCGCCTGGATACAAATGTGAGATTACTGCACCAATTCCCAAAATAGAAACATTACATGTGAGTATTAACGGAACCTTTCGATCGTAATGGACCAAAACAAAGAAATGGACCAAAAATCAACTATTTTTAGCATATATGCGCACATTTAATTTTCCTAAGTTTTAAATTTAAGTCACGTTACCTTTGAAAAACTAGTGTCAGGCGTTCATTATGTATTCTCAAATTTGGGACCGCAATAATAATTTCATCCCGGAAATTTAGTTCCCGGAATATTGCTCAATACTTTTCAATCTTCCGAATTAATCCTGTCACCAGTTTCACCCCATATGGCAGTCTATTCATCGCGTAATTCCCGCCATGCGTACTCAATTGTAAGTAATTTTTACGTAATTATGTCTAATTGTTACGTAATTATGTCTAATTATTTTCTACTGTAACCCGTAATGACTGAATCATTTAGTTTTAACAAATAAACATTAATCTATTTTTCAAAAATATATTCAGGGATTGTAGACACAGTTGAATCTGTGTCTATCATACATTTTAATTTGACATTAAAAATATTTAAATCTATTACTAATTTATTATTTTTATCCCACTTGTTAATAATTTACCATATTATCCACATTTCATAAAGTTTGTTTCCAGAATTGCTTTCTGCACCCCTGACCTTCTGGAAATATCTAAACCGAAATATCATAACCTGGCTCACGGATTTTTCTTTACACACTGACCCCATGTGACCGTTAATTTTACATTTATTGCAAATAAAATATGTTTTTGTATACCTACTTACAATTTTTCTCTAAATAATTGTTATAGCTGCAATAACTACGAGTACATCATTCATATTTAACACTCGGAATTCGCTGTTGCGTGTCTTATTGAAACAGCATTTATTTCGTTGTTTTGTCGCATTAACCTCTACATCTTGTAGTATTTCTTCAAATCGTGCTTCTCCTCTTCTTATTCACACAATCAACCACTAATTCCGGTTACAAACTTTTCTACTAGCATACTGTCCAGTCTATTTGCAAATTTGGCGAAGGTGCCAGTCGTAAAAGGAGGATAAAATTGGATCATCGGTCGAAGCTACCACCACACCCGGTTGTTTGGGGGAAATTGGATGTAGGTTCTGGTACACAACGCAAAAAATTATTGTCAAACAAGTAACAACCGGGATGGGAGGGACCGAACAAGGTCATAACTGTGGGTTAGAGTAATTTATATTCAACTTTGTAACATCACGTCTTGATAGTTTTTTGTTTTTGCATTATATATAAAGGCATCGTGTTAACGTTGAGTTTCGTTCCTTTTGTAAATTAATAAAGACAAGATAGAATTACACTGTTTCAGTTTCCATTATAATAAAAACACATTTTTATTGATAGGTTATGGGCCCAGGAAACAGTTCGTTAATTTTATTTTATTTTGTCAAGTTTGTTTAATAAGTAAATAAAAAACTGATTACAATCCTGGAAAACAATATATCAAAAATTGTGAAATATCCACTCGGTATTCTTCTAGATGAAAAAGAATTGCGTAAATATATCAAAGCCGATTTAAACGAAATTATAAAAGAGGAGAAAAATCAAATCCTACATGAAAATGTCAAGAAAGAGGAGAAGGCCTGCATCTCAATCATAGTTCAAAGCATTCATGACAGCCAATTGGAGTATGTTAAGGTTAAAACGACAGCAAAGGGTATGTTCGACAGTATTTCTTCAGTATTTGAGCGAAAAAGTATTGCGGGACAACTTATACTAAGAAAGCAGCTGTTAACAATGAAAATGCAAGATGGTGACAATTGGCGATCATTTTCTAAATTTCGATAGAAAAATTCGGGACTTAAAATCAATTGGCGCAACAATGGAAAATATTGATGTCATTTGCCATTTGTAATTAACGTTAACGAGAAGCTATGATAACTGAGTTACTGCGATCGAAACGATGAATCCAAATGATTTAACAGTGGAATTTGTCAAGAGTCGTCTGATTGATGAACATGAGAAACGAAACAATGGCGGCTCGGGTGGTAAATCAAACGAATCATATGCAATGCATATACGAAATCCAAACCTTGTCTTTTAAATGTGGTAAAAAAACACATAAATCCCTTGTGTTTCTCCAAACCATTTAAAAATAAAGAAAAATTGAAAGCAAAATCGAGTAATGCAAAAGATGCAGCAGGAAACATAACCTCAATGAAACGAGAAACGAATCTCGTGTGCGCAGTTGATGTGCATGATAAATTTGAAGATGCGAATTCATGCAACGAAACCATTAATTACGAACAGTCTATGAACACAGCGGATGAAAGTACATATAAAACAGAATCGAAACGATGATTCAGCGTTGGTTAAATTCGTATTGGACTCTGGTGCTACGGAGCACATGGTAAACAATAAACATTATTTCAGCAAAATAACGAATATGAATGAATTAACAATCCAGGTAGCAAAGAAAAATCAACAATTGAAATCAAAACAGCAAAGCAACATAAAAGTGAATACTTTTTGAACGGTGAATTTAAAGCGAGAGTGATTAATGATGTGCTACTGGTTAATACTTTGGAACACAACTTACTTTCAATAAATGCATTAACTAATCGAGGATTTGAAGTAAATTTTGTCAAAGATTGTGCATATATTTCTTTCGATAAGCAATTACAATTTGTTGCAAGCAAAAAAGGAAAATTGTACGAGACAACATTTTATGTTGATTATGATGTGAGTTCACCGTTTTGTCAAGTTGAATATTCGAATGCATCACAAAACATGCTGCCTAAATGTTTACGACATGAAAAAGTTAGTTTTCAGAAAAATGGTTACTGGTTTGGAGGAAATAAAAATAAACAACGAACTGAAATTTTGTGAACCATGTATCTATGGTAAATAAACTAAAATGTCATTCCCATCGAATAAGCAATTACGATCGAGTCGAATTTTGGAATTAATCCACACGTTTGTGGACCAATGAATGAACCAGCTTGGGATGGATCTCAATATTTTGTCACTTTTATTGATGATTTTACGCGTGCAACAATGGTCTTCTGTATTGAACGAAAAAGCGACGTATTCGAAAAGTTCAAAGATATATAGCGATGGTTGAGGCACGGTTGTAAAATTTCAAGTGTGAAGGCTGACAATGGTGGCGAAAACACATCGAACATATTTAAAAAGTTTTGCAAAGAAAAAAGAATTCAGATCATATATACGGTTCCATACAATCCTGAGATCAGAACGATTTAATCGAACTTTGCAAGAAAAAGCTAGAACTATGTTGCTAGCGAGTGGAATAAAAGGACATTTCTGGAATGAAGCTATAGTTGCATCAAATTATTTAAAAATCGATGTCCGACGTCTGCATTTGGCAAACATTTTATCGATAAAACGCCAGCAGAACTTTGGTATGGTACACGAAACCAGATTTATCAGACATTTGAATTTTTGGATCCACATGTTATAATCACATTCCTACGGATTATCGTAAGAAATTGGATTCGAAATCCTCGAAATGTATCATGGTTGGTTATGGCACATCGCATCATACATATAGATTATGGGATCTGGATGAAAATAAACTAGTTATTGGTCGACATGTAACATTTGATGAAAGATCAATACCCAACAAAGCAACAATTATCGAAATACCAGATTAAGCGGCCGTAAGCGAACAAACAAATAAAAGAAATGACGAAACATTAGTAGGTACTAGCAATACAACTGATGATCATTTCACCAATCAAGAAAATATACCAATAAACAACAGTGTTAGTACGGACTGCACTGATAACATCGGTGACTCGAACTGCGTAAATCCAACCGAGAACGAAAGCCAGCCATTATGGTAATTGGGAATACTCAGCACATTTTGCTCTATCAGCTCTGGAGTATGTACAGAATGATCCAACTTCAATTAAAGAGGCAAAACAACAACCAGATTGGCCACAATGGAAGAATGCAATTCACGAAGAATATGCATTTTTAATCAAAAACGATACATGGTCATTGTGTTATTTACCAAAAGGGTCAAAAAATGATTTCGAATAAATGGATTTTTAAACTGAAACACAAATCGAATGGTGATATAGATAAATACAAAGCCAGATTAGTTGCTAGAGGATTTACACAGGAAAAGGGCTTAGATTAAAATGAGACGTATTCACCTAATGTAAAAATGACGACATTTGGTGTTTTATTGGTGATTACGGTTCATTATAATTATCATGTTCATCAAATGTGCATTTTTAAATGGAGAATTGAATGAGTATATATGTATATATATATATATATATATATATATATATATATATATATATATATATATATATATATATATATATATATATATATATATATAAATATATATATATATATATATATATATATATATATATATGTATATATATATATATATATATATATATATATATATATATATATATATATATATATATATATTGTCACGAATCACACATGTCACCTGTGATAATTAAGAAGAAAATTATAGCAGTAGGGATTACCCTGTAACCAAATGTTTACACATACGAACAGAATAAAAATAAATAATGAAATAGGCGGAGCGAACAAAATACGACGGTAAGAACATTCGCGAAGTGTAGAGATGAAAAATAATGGAATGTTCTACAAGTATTTGCGTCGTATAAATAGGTGTAGACATTTGAGTTACGAGACAGTTCAATTTTGAATTTCGAAGTGTTAATATCGGGAAGTGATAAAAAGTGAAGTGTTAAAATAAAAGTAGTGATAAATATTGTGTAAAATAATAGTGAAAATAAATATTTGTGAAATATTTGTGAAATTTTTGTGGGAAATAAATTTAATTGAAATTTAATCTTTGCGAGTTTAATATTCACAATCCAGTGATCGAACCGGATAAATTATTAGAATAACCACTCGGCGAAATCGTAACAATTGGTGACAGCGGTGGGATTGTGAATATCCAAGATGAAATTATTGGACTTAAAAGTGGCAGATTTGAAGAAGGAGTTGGGGCTACGGAATCTACCAACTGTGGGCAACCGAAATGAGTTGCAGTTGAGACTCCGTACAGCTTTGTTAGATGAAAATGTTGACCCAGATCAACATGAATTTAATTTTGGGGCACCGGATTCAACCGAGGTGCAAGCGATTGAGGTGACTACAGAGTCAACGACCAGAGTGGAAGACCAGAATGTCGTCGTTAAAGAAACTACTCCAACAACATCTGGAGGTTTCGATATGGGACAATTAATGGCCGCAATGCAACATATGATTGGAGGTCTTAAAAATGAAATGGTTAGTATGCAGGAGCAGATGATTGGTGGGCTCAAAACCGATATTACAAGCGGACAAGAAAGTTTAAAGGAACAAATGCGAGTCAACCAGGAGAGATTATTGGCTGAACAGGAAAGCATGAGAACTGGACAAGAGAGCATCATCGAACGGTTGGAGCAGCAAGAAAAATGTGTCAACGAAAAGTTTCGAAAACTTTCCGTTACATTTAACACAAAAGTTGACACCATCAAAATCGAAATGGATCAGCAATTTGAGGTGGCCGACCAACGATTCATGAAGATCGAACAAGAGCTTATGGACCTAAAAACCAACGGCAGCGCTCTAATTGCTCGACCAACCAGCTCTATAAAATTGAAGCCACCAACGTTTGACGGAACCACAACATCTTCAAACTCCAGTTTGAAATGGCGGCCACAAGGAATGGTTGGTGTGAGGAGGATCGGGTAGCAGCATTAATTGTGGCGCTAAAAGGCAGTGCTGCGGAGCTCCTACAAATCGTGCCGGAATACGAACGGGAAGACTACGGAAAAATCATGTTGGCGTTGAAGCGCAAATATGGAGGAGATCATCGACGGGAGCTACATCGTATGGAGTTGAAGGGACGATGTCAGCGGGTTGGAGAGACGCTCCAGGAGTATGCGGCTGATATAGAGCGGTTAGTGCACCTCGCTCATTACAACATGGCAGGAGAATACACAGAGCGGATCAAGATCGACGCTTTCACCGATGGTATACGGGATCCGGATACGAGACGTGCAGTTGTATTGTCTCCAAAAGCAACGTTTGCGGAAACCATCGCGTGTGCACTAACCAATGAGATTGCAAACAACATCATCAAACCAGCAGTCAAGGTACGTCGTGTGGAAGTGGAACCAGCAATCAGTCACAAACAGGGCAATAACATCAAACCAGCGGATAACTGGCGGACAACGAGATTCCGGGATGGAACTAGTAAAATCAGATGTTGGGTCTGTGACAAAATAGAACACATCTCAAGGGAATGCTGGGAGATAAAGCGCAAACGGGCGAGAACACCATCGCCGATGTACCGAAGGCCACCGGAGGAACGAAGAATACCAGCCGAGGAGGAACGCCAAACAACAACGAAGGCGTTAAACGAGTAAGAGTTAGCTTGGAGGAGCAAAAGCTGACTCCCACAACCAAATGCTCCATAACCTTCATCCCCATTTCCAGATTGGCAAAAGGTGGTGATAGCTTGATGGTGCAAGGCGAAGTAGAGGGATGATCCAGTTTGATAACATTGGACACCGGAGCAACGAGAACGATTGTGTGGCCGGATTTTATCACGGATGGAGTTGAGCCAATGGAAGGGTTCAAGTTACAAACGGCGACAGGCGACAGTGCAGCTATTAAAGGAAAGAAGGAGGTGGAAATACGATCGGGAACAATGGTTTTCGACATGAAGTTCTGGTTGTGGATATTGTGGGTGAGGTCATCCTGGGAATGGACATCATGAAACGAAATGGATTCGTATTGGATTTTGGACGGGGAGCATTGAGCTACAGTAATGACGAACTGCCTTTGCAACTGAACAACGGGGAAAAGCCAATCGTAAGGAGGATAAAACTGGATCATCGGACATAGCGACCACCACACTCGGAAATGGTTGTTTGTGGGAAATTGGATGGAGGTACTGGAACACGACGAAGTAACGGATTATCAAAGAAGATAGAACCTAGATGGGCGGAACCATACAAGATCAGAACTAACGACGTGATCTATAGGATCCAAAGAGGAGTACGAGGAAAACCCAAGGTTGTACACCTAGAACGACTGGCGTTCTATAGAGGTAGAGGTCTGGCTCCTGTTCGGGACGAACAGGTTTGGGCGGAGGGTAGTGTCACGAATCACACATGTCACCTGTGATAATTAAGAAGAAAATTATAGCAGTAGGGATTACCCTGTAACCAAATGTTTACACATACGAACAGAATAAAAATAAATAATGAAATAGGCGGAGCGAACAAAATACGACGGTAAGAACATTCGCGAAGTGTAGAGATGAAAAATAATGGAATGTTCTACAAGTATTTGCGTCGTATAAATAGGTGTAGACATTTGAGTTACGAGACAGTTCAATTTTGAATTTCGAAGTGTTAATATCGGGAAGTGATAAAAAGTGAAGTGTTAAAATAAAAGTAGTGATAAATATTGTGTAAAATAATAGTGAAAATAAATATTTGTGAAATATTTGTGAAATTTTTGTGGGAAATAAATTTAATTGAAATTTAATCTTTGCGAGTTTAATATTCACAATCCAGTGATCGAACCGGATAAATTATTAGAATAACCACTCGGCGAAATCGTAACAATATATATATATATATATATATATATATATATATATATATATATATATATATATATATATATATATATATATATATATATATATATATATATATATATATATATATATATATATATATATATATATATTTATATATATATATATATATATATATATATATATATATATATATATATATATATATATATATATATATATTAAGTATATATATCTTCTAGAATATGGAACGAGCGATTTAATAAATTTATTAAAAGCATTGAGCTTAAAAGCTGCTTATCTGATCGTTGCTTATACATCAGGGTCACGGATGGGATAGCATGCTACGTGTTGCTATATGTTGATGACTTTCTGATAGTATGTAGTGATATTAAAACGGTTGTAAAAATTAAACAATTGGTTGATGAGAGAATTTGAAATGAAAGATAATAAGTAAAGCAGATAATTTTTTTGGAATTCATATTGAACAAGACGAAAACAATCATTCAATTACTATGAATCAAAACAAATATTTTCAAAAGCTGTTACAAAAATGTAACATGATGGATTGCAAAGATATAGCAACACCAATTGAAAATGGTATTGCTTAACAAAATGGAAAATTAAATAATAGTAAACAAACATATCGAGAACTCAAGGGATGTCTAACATATGCAACACTAACCACTCGTCTGGATTTGTGTGTAGCTACGAATTATTTTAGCCGATTCCAGTGTTGTTAGAAAATGAACATTTCAAATTTGCAAAACGGATACTACGTACAGTGGTACAAAAACTCTAAAAATGGTTTATAAAAGATATAAGAATGCTGAACCATTGGTTGGTTATATCGACACCGATTGGACAAGCGACATGAATGATCGGAAATCGACATCGAGTTATGTTTATAAAGTTTTTGGGAATGTGGTAAGTTGGTCAACTAGAAAGCAATCCACTCTTAGTTTGTTATCAACTGAGGCAGAGTACATCGCATTGGCTAGCGGGGTAAAGACAACTGGCTTCGAAGCTTGCTTAATGAATTAAACATCATATGTGGATGTACTACAATTTATGAAGATAATCAATCGTGCATTAAAGTCGCAGAGGAACCGCGAGAACACAAACGAATGAAACACATAGATGTTAAATACAATTTCATTTGAGAATCAATTGCAAATGGTGATTTCGAGCTGAAATACATTCGAACGCAAGATCAATTAGCTGATATTATGACGAAGGGACTCAACCACAAGCTGTTTGTGAAGCATCGTGTGAATTTAAATTTAATTTAAAGTTTTATAAAAAGAGGCCGTTGGTTAGTAATTTATATTCAACTTTGTAACTTCAAGTCTTCATAGTTATTTGTTTTGTTTTTCTTTTTGCATTATATGTAAAGGCAACGTGTTAACATTGAGTTCAGTTCTTTTGTAAATTAATAGACAAGATAGAATAACACTGTTTCAGTTTCCATTATAATAAAAACACATTTGTATTAATAATAACTAGAATTAACGACGTGATCTATAGAATACATAGAGAAGTACGAGGAAAACCCAAGGTTGTACTACTGGTGTTCTAAGAGGAAGCGGTCTGGATCCTGCCCGGGATGGACAGGTTTGAGCGGAAGGTAGTGTGAAAAATCACAGTGAAGCCTGTGATAATTAAATAGAGTTAGAAATTGAAGCAGTAATTTAGGGGTTACCCTGTAACCAAATGTTTACAAATACGAACTTAATACAAATAAATAACGAAATAGGAGGAACGAACCAAATACGACGCAACGAAGCTTCGCGAAGTGTAGAGATGCAAACCGTGATATAATGTTCTACAACATAAATAGGTGTAGAAATTAGAGTTACAAAAATTAAAGCTTGGAATTTTAAAGTGTTAATATCGTAAAATGATAATAACTGAAAGTGAAGTTTTTAAATAATTGTACAGATAATTACTGTGGAAAATAAGTATGCAAATACTAATTTGTGAATTATTTGTGGAATTTTTGTAAGAAATAAATTTATTGTAAAATTTAAAGTTTGCGAGTTTTATATATACAATCCAGTGATCGAACCGGATAATTATTTGAATTAATACTAGGCCAAATCGTCACAGTTGCTTTCCACTCGATCAACCGCTAGTACTCGCTAGTAGTTCGTTGTGTGTCTTTGATATGCAATTGGAACGCTAAAAATTGATAAATATAAGTAAAACATAACCTATATGTGTAAAACATACCCTATATTTTATTGTGTATGCATAAAAATTGTCAAAAATCTTTATCAAAATTTTTTGTTATTCAAAACTGTTGCTACTAAGGAAATAAAATTATTTTTATTTTAAGGCTAGTACTCAGATCGATTTCGCGTAAAATTTCCATACGATTTTACCAAAGTGAACTCAGAAATGAAAAATTTCAGTTCATAAACGCATAAACTTTAGTTATGGCAATGCACCAAAGATGGCGCGCACAAACTCTAAAAATTTGTTTCAAGCGAAAATAATGATTCGAACCATTTTTTTCACGTAAAAATTGAACATTTGAACTCTCCAAAAAAAATTAATTTCTATTTCACTTGAAAATAAAGAAATTTTTGGAGACCGCGGTAAAATTTCATTTCACTTTGAACTGAGTACTAGCCTTTAAATACAAATAAAAAAAATTATTTGTGAACGAAAAAGCGAAACGCTTAGCCGCGTTAGCTAGTTAAATCTAATTACTCGTGAAAATTGCAAGAGCAGTTCCGACTTTGCGAGTAGATAAATTAGCAAAGACACACGCGAATTACTAGCGGATACTAGCGGTTGGTCGATTGGAAAGCAAATATAGAATGTCAATAGATTTTTGATATTTGAAAACAGATTGCACTGTGAATGGTGTTGTTTTCGGTTTTTACATGTATTTACGTTTTATATAATTTACGCTGTCTTTTGTATAATTTACATAAAAACGTTAATAATCGTTTTTATTAATTCCCAAGTCGAAACAGCAAAGTAGCCGTGTACTGGTGGACCCCGGAAATTGTGTAATTGTGGTAGAAGAAAATTATTGTGAGAACTGGGGTACCCGTCGTCAAGTGAATAAATCTATCCAACAGGTGCTTAAATGTGCGGGGAACAACATGAGGACGGCTATATTGAAATCAAAACAGGAATGCTAGTAAAAGCTCTGCAGCAGGGTTGAAGTCGGCTCATGGGGAGATGCCTTTAAAATTGTTACCAAAAGTTGTACCGAACGATGCCCACTATTGCTGCAGAACCTGTCATCGCCATAGTTAATGAGCTTTTTTCGCTTCACGAGCCAGCCAACCATAACTCCATACAGCCGAAAGAATTTTTATCATTTATTTGGAAAGTATTAGAGATAGCATTGCGGAAATTAAAGATCAGAATTAAATCTCACGTCCACCAAAAAACAATCTTGAATGTTATAAATCAAGCATTTAAAAATAGACTTATTTTACTTAAAAGGAAGCAGGAACCAGATGGTGTTCCTACATCATATAGACCTCTGCTTGTTGGACACCTTCGAGAAACTATATGATCAACAACTATATGATCTCCTATTTTAGTTGCATAAAGTGTCTACTATATATATAGGCAGGGTCATCCTACACTAAAGGGAAAGTACATCATGATTTACTAAGTTGTTTAGCTTATACTATAACATTGTTCTCCTCCATGCCATCGCTGGTACTCTTACTTTCATTTTTCCTTGTGAGTTCCAGTCCTATGATATCCTCCTTATATCACTTGGTGATTTCCTCAATGTATGGTCAATACATTTTCACTTTCACCTCTTTATTTCGGTTTCTATATCTTTCTGATTTGTTTTTCTATTCAGTTCAATATTAGTAAAGCTGTTAGGCCAGAAACATTTCAGCATTCATCGAGCTGTAGTTAACTTTCTACCTTAGTAGGTATAGTCAAATTTATTTACATCAATTTGTACATTGTTGATGTGCATTGGTGTGGTTATATTTGTGTTGAGTCTCACCGTCTTTGTTTTTCTGGTGTTTATCTTGAAACGTAGGTAAATCTGAAAGTTGTGGTATCTTTTGCTGCATGTTTAGTGTTTACTGAGCAGGCATATATGTCATATGCATATCCCAGATCATTGAATTTACCTGTAATCTCCATTGTATGCCACTAGGAGACGTGGTGGCAATTGAAACTCATTACATTATCCATTAAGATCAGGAACAGCATTGATGAGAGTATACCCATTCTTGCCTTACATTGCGTTCCTATTTATCATTTTATATGGCCGTTCGAAATGATATCACAAAATAATTCATATTAATCCTATTAATAATAAATTACTTATATATTTCAATTTAATAATTTTTATTTTGCTTCCTTTCGATAACTAAATACACAACGAACATATAGTCGGTCATGATCGTATAAAAACTGTACGAATTCGTATTCCACAATAAGGGAAATTTTTCATCGTATCGTAGCACTCGAATTCGTTTTAGAAATTATACGTTTTCGTATTCAAAAATTCCAATTACACGTATTCGTACAATTATTGTACGAATTCGTATTCAGAAATAGGGGCCCAGATTAATCTACGAAGTTCCCAAATCGGACGAACTTACAGAGAACTAACGGGCAGTTCTACTGTAGATGATATAGCGAAAGTCATATTGTTTGTCGATAAAGCTACTGGCGGATCTAAACACACGGGGCGTATCCCAGTTGTAATTACCCTGGGGAGTCTATTATGAAATAAATCCGAGTTTATTTCATAATAGACTCCCCAGGGTAATTACAACTGAAATTTTTCCGTTAACAGAGAATTTCTATCCGATCGAAAAATATTTTTCTTAAAATTACTATAGCTTTTTGCCTAATGTCAAAATACGATCAATCGAAAAGAAAATTTTAACTAAATAGCAGTAGGATTTGTTTGTTTGTTTTTTTCTACAATCTGTTTCGGGACTCGAGGAACTTCCAACTCTTTCGCGGTTCGCTTATTTACGTCCTTACCTTACGCCATTACAGCCAAATCGAGGACGTACGGCTATAGGTCCGATTTACGTAGAACCAGCACATTGCATAGCTCAATGACAGCCTTATATAGTACTGACATGGAAGATGGGTTGACCCATGAATTCTGCACTCCAACAGAGGGTCATAGATGTGTTCATTTGTCCGGGACCCTTTTGCATCCTGCCCCTATCAGGATTTGAATCGGGTACCTCCCCGCTCAAACTGCCGCAGCTTTAACCACTGCGCCCCCTGGGCGATCAGTAGGATTTGGTCTTACGGGATCTGAAAAATTCGATTAAAGAGTTCTTCAGAGCTATCTGAATAACGGGGAATCAATGCAGAACCATCGATATATATCTATATATTATATTTTTATTCATGAAAATGTATATGACTAAAAAAAAAACTTTTAACCAAATTCATAAATGCTGATAATTAATATTTTGTTTTAAAATATATCATCATTGTTTAAGCCTCTTCGACGTGAGCGCTGGCCAAAAACATTACGCGGTTTATACAAATCTTCGTTTGAATATGTTTGACTCGACTTCTGATTTATTTTAGGCTTCAAACCTTTTATCATAGAATTATTATTTAAATGTACTGAAGCAACTGAAATTGAAACAATTATAAAATTAATGTAGGTATATGAATATTGCACAAACGTAAATACCTTCCTTTGGTGTGGTTATGTTCTGTTGTAATTTCGCATTCACGTTTGGTAAAATGTTTTTATCAACATCATTTAAATTTTGTCGTTTATTTATACTCTCCAGCACGGTATCACTATTGAGCTGTAATAAAACCTTTTGATTTGTAATGATATCGTCAAATTTCATCATATTGTGTTCCAAAAAATTTAAATTGATCTGATTGTTTTCTCGAAATAGTTTTTTATTTATATGATCTGACCGTTTAATATTTTGTATATTAGTTGATACCGTTGTATTTTCAATTTGTAAAATATCCCCATCATTTACAAAATTTATTACCGAATCATGTTTTTGTTGCAAAACTTTTATAAAATCTTTATGTGTATCTGAAAAAAATATGGAGTTGCTATAAGATTTACACTGTTTCCTTAATTCGGACGCAAACTGTAAAAATTTCTGGCTTTTCGACTTATAATGGCAATTTTTATCAGGGAAATATAGGAGGTCATCATCTCGTGAGTTCCTTGATTTTTTAGATTTTGATGATCTATGACCTAGTGATTCATATGATCGCCGTTTAGATGAATTCGAATATTTTGAATCATAATTTTTGGACGACGACGATTCATATTTATTTCGATTAGAATTATTTATTTCCTTTTTGTAATCTCGATCACTTTGTTTATTGTCAGATGCAGCAGTAGTCATACTCCCAGAATTGTTATTAGTATATGAAATAGAATTGGAACCAGTGTTTGATTGCGACGATGCACCATTTTGATTCGAAGAGGAGTTACTACGACTATTCGAATAACCGTCATTACTTCCATCATTAGAATCATGATCAGTCGAACGTCGTTTGTCTAAATTTTTATTTCGTGAACTTGAATGATCGTCACTTTTATATTTCTTTTTATCGTATAATTTCTCACTACTCCTATATTTTTTAGAACTTCGCGAAGATGAGTTGGAACTTTTTGTTTTATCCGGGGTATTACTACTGACTCTAGGAAGATCACGATCACTTCGGTCTCTTGAGTATTTTGATGATGAATATTTTTTATCCCGAGATGTGTCACGATTACGATATTTGTCCTTATCCCGATCATTTGAATACGATTTGGAGTAGCGACTTGTACTGCTTTTTAAATCTCTTTTGCGTGAATCATCAGTACCTTTTTCTTTATAATCAGTTTTATCAATTTTCATCTCAATTAAATTTGCATCCTCTGGTTTGGACGTTGCATCAGACACAGAATCCGACGATCCTTCTTGATAAAACTTTAAACTTGGTTCTATTGAGCATTTCGTGCCTAACACTATTACATTTGTTGGGACGACAGTTTTAATATCACTATGACAGTACTCAATACATGGAATAGATATATTTTCATGTGATAATTTAGTCGGTAAATTAGATGTAGCGGATTTAGTTGCAGCAATTTGTGTTACTTCTCCCGTTGATTGAGGTACAGCGGGTTTAATTACTTCTGGTTGAGTTTCGTCTAAGGTGCGTTGAGATTCAACGAGTTCTTGTGAACTGCAAGAACTTTCTTTTAAATAACCAGTTTGTTCCTTTATACTGACAATATCATCATTAAAACCCTTTACAGTATAATCTTCTATATTTTTCTTCTCGACTATGTTATCTGTTGTCTCGACATTTTCGATCTTTATGGCCAAATTTGATTCGTCCTTTAAAGTTTCTTCCTTTGATTCCTCAACAATATTACCTTTGATTATAGTTTTTTCAAATTCATTTTTAATGTCTATGAAAGTATGCTGAGAACTTTCAGGAATAATATTTGTTAAATTCTGTTCAACACTGTTAGTATTTTCTAGAGGTTCTAATTCATTAATCCCACTCTTTGAACTGTTAGAATGAGTTAAAATAGATAAACGACTATCACTTGATACCTGGGACAGTTGAGAATCTGGTGACGCTTGAGTTATTAAGGTCATAGTATCATGAGGTTCTATCAGCATGTTAGTTGGTTTTTCTTCAATATTTTCAAAGTTACTTTGTTGAATATCGATTATTTCTTTTTCACTGGATACTGAGTCTTGTGATGTTAAACCACTTATTACTGACATATTTGAATCATTACTTTCTTCTTTAATCTCTTTATGATTTGGACAAAGAGGTTCAAACGGAGGTGATTCAAATTCTTCAATTTTATCATTAACATTTTCGTTTTGATCAACATTTAAACTTGGACTATGGTTAATTTCAAAATTAGATTCAGATTTCTCGGAATCAGGACTAACAGCTTCTAAATCAGTGGGTAACAAATCTGTTTCGATTTTCAGTTCTACTGACGGTGAAAATTTAAAAGTCGGTGCTACTTTGTATGGAAGTTTATCTATTCCCAAATATTTACAGACTATTTCTTCAACCTGTGGTAAAAATGTTGTAGTAATTTTTGGATTAACAACCTGATCAACAATACGTTCAACTCCAGTCTCCAGAAATCCAGATCTGCAAATAAGTAGCAATAGTGTTATATATCTAATTAATAAATTAAAATACTTACTCCGTTACTTGTTTTCTAAGCTTATCTCTTAAGTGATTTTTATTTAACTCTGCCGACCACTTTTGATCCTTTAAAAAATTTGTAACCGAACTTTCGACACGTTGACGTAAATTTTGATACGCAGGTTTAGTATCAACATCTGCAATGCATTCTTTGCGAAATCGATCAAACAATCCTTGTGATTTGACTTCAAATACAATTTTTTCCACTAAATTTAAAGGATCATTTACAGAATTGGATAAACTGTCCATTTTACTAATATGATATATTAAACTACAATAATTACTAGTTCTAAATTTAGTATTTAATTTTTTATCAATATCAAATTCGCTTGACGCTCAGCTAAATTTGACAATTGTTATTAATTTTTTCTAATTTAATAGAATTCACAATAAACAACCCTACCAACAAAAGCCTTTGTTGTTAAATTAGTATGTCTTACAAATTTGTTTGTGGGCATTGTGATGCCAGTGGCCCTATTCTGGTTTTCCCAGGGAATTGGGAATTGGGAATTTTTGACGTTTTTATAACAGTTGGGAATTATTTTTTCCAAAAGTGTATTCTGGCTATTGGGAAAAATATTTCGTTTGGAAAAAATAATTCCCAATTATAACAGTTTTGAAGTTTATTTTTCCCTATTAAAATTGTTGGGAATTCATATTTCTTATGGTAAAATACTCATAATCATAATACTAGAGTATAAATTTAAATTTTTTTTATTATTTATTATAGGGAAAAACACTATAATAAATAATATTTTGTTTTAAATTTGGTCTTATCTGCCCTAAAATATAAAAAAATTAGCTCATTCATAAATACTAATAAGTAATAATCATAATAAATAGTGAATGTAGAAAATAATTCCGACCCTAAAAATTTTTTAATTGTTTTTCAAAAGCGAAAACACCTATTATTTTTTTAAATTTGTTATTCATCCGTCAATATTTAAATCATATTCAAATATAATAACATAGCCCACCATGAAAAAAACTATTAAAAAGGTACTCTAATGGCGAACATTTAAAACTATTTGTTTCACAGAGGGGAAATAATTCCCAGCACGCCAGAATACACTTTTAGGAATTGGGGAATAAAATATTGGGAATTATTATAGTTGGGAATTGGGAATTTATTTTTCCCAATTCCCAATTCCCAGGGAAAACCAGAATAGGGCCACAGATGTAGCATAATTTCCTATTGACTGTTACGGTTTAGCCGAGTACAAATCCACTTTTATTATTCGGTTCCGTCACTGAATTGTGAATATAAAACACGTAAACTATTATTAATACACTTAATTTATTGCACACAAATATCCTCAATAATTCACAGTTAAATATTATCATACTTATATACCGCAATAATAATCAAATCAGGATTAATTAAATACTTTATTTTCACTTGCTAATAACACTTACCAAAATTCAAAACTAAACTGTTTCTTACCTCAAATGTCTACACCATATACGAATTAAACCCTCGTAGAACTTTCCTTCAATCGTTTGAATGTCTACATTTCACGAACTTTCCATTTCTATTTATTCTTATTTTGTTCGCTCCGCATATTGAACGTTTTTATTTTATTTTGTTCATGTTTGTAAACATTTGGTTACAGGGTAACCGTTCAACTTCTACAATAATTATGAACTTCGTTTTAAGTATCACAGGAACATGATCCAAAACTCTTAGAACGCCAGTCGCTCCAGTGGCCCTTTTTTGGTTTTCCCGGGGAATTGGAAATTTTTGCTGTTTTTATAAGAGTTGAGAATTATTTTTTTTCCCAAAAGTGAATTCTGGATATTGGGAAAAATATTTCGTTTGGAAAAAATAATTCCCAATTATAACAGTTTTGACGTTTAGTTTTCCTTATTAAAATTGTTGGGAAATGGGAATTCATATTTCTTATGATAAAATACTCATAATCATAATACAAGAGTATAAATTTAAAAAAAAAATTATTATTTCTCAAAGGCAATTACACCTATTTTTTTTAATTAGGTTTTATCTGCCCTAAAATATAAAAAAATTAGCTCATTCATAAATACTAATAATCATAATAAATAGTGAATGCAGAAAATAATTCCGTAATTTTAAAAAATTTTTAATTGTTTTTCAAAAGCGAAAAGACCTATTTTTATTCATCCGTAAATATTTAAATCGTATTCAAATATAATAACGCGCACCATGAAAAAAAACATGAAAAAGGTACTCTAGTGGCGAACATTTAAAACTATGTGTTTTACAGAGGGGAAATAATTCACAGCACGCCAGAATTCCAATTTGGGAATTGGGGAATAAAATATTGGGAATTATTGTAGTTGGGAATCAGGACATTTTTTTTCACAATTCCCAGGGAAACCAGAATAGGGCCACAGGTATACAACATTTTGTTTTCCTCGAATTCCTCGTTGAAGCCTATAAACCACATCAAAAATTCTAGTTATGACCTTAACGGTCACTCACATCCAGGTTGTAACTTCTGAGGTAATCCTTTCTTACGTTGTAGGTTGTGAAGCCATAGCAATTGACTTTCGTCAAATTCTTAATTATTCAGTCGTCCATCATATCGAGTCTTCGTTCGATCACCTGACAACTTGATCTTACCTCGGACAAATTCGTGTATTTTGTTGATCTCCTCTTTCATGTTGTCCACATATGCTTCTCCACATATAGGAATCGATGGAACTGCTCCAAATTGGAAATCTCTTGGTAGTCTCAGATTGTTGCCAACCAGTATCGTAGTTGAGGTTATTCCTGTTGTATTATGAATCGCAGATCGGTATGCCATCAGGAATAATGGAATTATTTGATACCAACTCTGTTGATTTTTACTGTCTTGGCTATAAAATTTTCCAATGTCGCATTGAAACGCTCAACCAGGCCATCAGACTGTGGATGAAAAGGTACAACACCTACGTTGCAAGGTACGTTTTATTTATTTCCAGTAATTGGCACATTTTCTGGAAAACAGAGTATTCCTAATGACGCCCTTGCTCGGAATGCAGTTCCATGGATATCCCATAACGGCTTTTTCATTGGTATACCACTGCATTGGCGATTTTGGTTGTTTCATGGACGTGAATTGTGATCGCAATTCGACTCATGAGACAAAATTTACCGGATAGTTCATGTATTAGTAAGTGTGTTTATGTGCAAGCGACGTTCCATTTTATTTTAGAATGACATTAAATTTTTGTAGTGGGTTAAATTAGCGTAATGGATAATTTTACCTAACGTCTTGACAACATTCTTACTGACAACAAATACTTAAAAGTAGATGCTATTAAAAAGTCGAAGAATCAATCTCAGTCTATACTAACTATATTTTTTATCAGCAACATTTTGTATTCCACTACACAAAAAATCTAATAACAATGAGTAAATGACAATTCGCCTACGTTGAAACATGTTTCATTCGCAAACTTGTGTTTTTTGTAGCGGATTTAATTAGCGTAATAGATAAATTAACTTAGCGTCTTATTGACAACAGACGTGGGGTTTACCTCTGGCCATTCACTGAAGTAGTCCATTTCCACTCATACATATTTGTTGCCACTTTTGATGTTGGAAATGGTCCTGCAACATCTATGGCAATTCTATCAAATGGTGCTCCAATATTATACTGTAGCATCGTTCCACGGTTCTTCTTTCCTGGTCCTTTCACTGCCATACATTGGTCACACTTTTTACACCATTCAGCCACTGCCTGTCTACATCCTGTCCAGTATAGAACCTTTTACGTAACGTATTGTTGATGTTGTATGGATAACGTATTGTTGATCCTTACGGTGACCTGCGCTTGTTCCTCCATAGTATTCTTCCAATATTTCTGCTATCCTGGTCTTCGGTATCACCACCAACGATTGTTTTATCATGCCATCAGAGATCTCCCATATTCGTATTAAACATCCATCCTCCATTTATAAACTATACATTGGGTCCAATACACTTTGACAGTTGGGTCTTTATAGCTTCATGTTGGTTGACGTTCTTCCTCCATAAATTTAATGATGACTGATAAATCTGGATCCTGACGTTGCTCTCTGTTGATAACATCCTTTAACCGTCTCTACTTTTAGCCAAAATGTTTGATAATAAATACTTTTGAGTTTTTGACGCATATGTACAATAATCATCAATACCGTTCAATCTCTCGTGATGGATGATCTTTCTATCGAAAGATCATCCATCACGAGAGATTGGACACTTAAAAAATATCTGATTTAAAGGTGGATTTAAAAAAATTAAGTTATTTTAATTATTATTCCAAAAATAATATAATCAAAAACATTGCTCGTATGCATTTAAATTATTATAACTATTATATAAAGTAAAGCGATTAGTAATCAGTAAGATTGCTAGTCTGAAATTTACCAAATATTATAATATAACTAACATCATTGATTAAATGTTTGCAATTTTCAGTTTGATGGATGCTTTAAATGTAATCATGGTTAAACCACGTTCAAAGAGTTTGATAGCCATCCATCTTTCAATCCACGATATAAATTTTCGGAGAAAAAATACTCCTGCATTGTCTATTGAAAAAACAGGCAATCGGTATTCGGTATGACTCGTTTCCTTATACCTTCTACGGGTATTATAGTTAAGTTCATAGTTATAGGATTTATAGTTAAGTTCAACCACCGTTTTACTGATTTAAGTTCCACCATTTTTTTATAATTTCAAGAAAGTTTGCAGCCGCCTCTTTTAGAGTGTCAATTGTTCCTTTAGAACGCTAGCGGTTTTAAGAGCGACTATTGTAGATTTATGAAAAACATTTGCAACGCACGGCACATTCTGTCGTTCAATTTTTGTTTAATATATACGTTTTTTACGAGCTGATGTTCTTAAGTTTGATAGAGTTCGCGAATATCCTTAAAACTAGCAATTTTAATAAAATTTTTATAAAATCGGGATAGTAAAAAGATTTTTCGTAATCTTTTTTATTAATCCAGTTGTTCCGAAAATTTTTATAAATTTGAACTGGATCATAACATTAAGAATACAAAACTAGGAAAATCAGGATTTATAAATTTTAAAGAATTCGGCGCAAACATTGAAAACATATTTTGATTTATCCTTTAGCTATCTGTAACGATTGATATTACTTCTAAATCTACTGATAGAACTTATTTTAAAATTGATAAGACAATCACTTCTTTAAAACTACCGAACGCGGAACTAGTTAATAACTCCAATTCTAAAAATTAGCAATCTTGTTGAGTTATCCCAGTTTAGACTTGTCAGTATTTTAAGTTCCATTTCCAAAGCCTTTGGGATAGTATTAAAAAATCAAATTCAGTTCCATATAATTAATAATAGTTTACTCAATGTCTTTCAATCTGGGTTTAGAAAGCTCCATGGTACGAATATTGCGTTATTGAAGATCAGCGATGATATTTGACGTAGTATGGAAAACAGGGAATTGACTTCTCTCACTTTGTTAGATTTTTCAAAGGCCTTTGATTCTTGGAATCACAATTACATTCTTTGTATAGCACAATAATGCTTATAACACAATTTTAATTTTCCTTTTCGGCTGCTAGATTAGTTATAAATTATTTATCACACAGTTTTTTTGGTAGTTGTTATTCTAATTTTCTTCCAGTTACTTCAGGTGCTCTCAAGGTTCGGTACTTGGTCCTTTATTATTTTCTATATGTACATTAATGACATAGAATACCGCCCAGGTTGCGCAGTGTTTAAAAAGCTGCGGCTTGGAGTGGGAGGTACCGGTTTCGAATCCTGATAGGGGCAGGATGCGAAAAGCGAATGATCCACATTTGGGCACGTAAATTACAAACTGTAATTTAAAGGATTTTTTACATGTAAAATGTATAAGCTCATATTTTACATACTGTAAAGTAAATAATGAATATACTGAAATATTTTTGTTACAATTGTGCCATCTTATCAAAGCTAATAAATTCCAAAAATTTGAATGTGTACTCGACCATTTATAATTATTATTTCGCTTCATGCTAAATGTAGTTTATATATGTTAGGTTCCAGGGTGACCAAACCGATTAGTAACTCAGTTTTGTTTTTTCTTAAGTATAATTTTGCATATTTTTGTAAAATCCACGAATTTTTTTGTAATTTACATGTAAAATGTAAAAAGATTTTTAGTAAAATGTCCAACTGTGGAATGAACTCATATGAGACACTGTTGAGTTTAGAATCCGTGTGCCGTCCCAACTTTCATGCCAGTACTATAGGCTGGCATGTAGCTATGTGTTGTGCAGATGGTTTCTACGTATTATTGGACATATATTATATAGCCGGAACGTCAAGTAAAACAGTGGAATGTCACAATTGAGTTTGAGTGACGGATAACACAAAAAAATAACATAGAATCCTCGTTCTGACATTGTTCGTTTCACAGTTTTGCTGATGATGTCCAAATTTATAGAGATAGTAAGTTAGATCAACATTCAATTATTATTGAAATTTGTCTGGTTAACGAGGATATAGATAGAATTAATTGGTCAAAATCCAAAATCCTTAAATGTCAGTAAATCGCAATTTATTATTATCTACAAAAATCGTTAGATACGTTTTCTCTTTCTTGTATTCATCTTAATGGGTCACTCATACCGTTTTAAACTACTAATTTGGGGATAGTAATTTTGGGATAATTTTTAACAAAACTCTTACATGGGGTGAACATTTAGTTAAAGTTATTAGATATTTGGATTACGTAGTTGTCTGTATAAAGTAGTAGGGTTCACGGATAACCAGTTTTAAAAGAGAGTGTTTATGTCGCATCACCTTTCGCATTTCCTTTATTATTTGGTATGTTTCAGGAAAATATGTCTTTTCTAAAAATATGTTTTAATGCATGCTCTCGTTTTATTTTCAGAAAACGGGAAATTTGACCACATTTCACCCTATACTAGGCTTGTTCTCGGTTTTAGTTTAACTAGTTTTTATGGGTTTCGGATTTGCGCTTTTATTAAGAAGCTACTCAAAACTAAAGAACCAAATGATCTATTAAAAAAGTTATTATTTAGCAGGTCGAATTACGTCAATCGTCGATTGCTGTCTGCTCGAAATTCTTCTAGTTGAAGACCTATTAGTCATTTTTTGTTAGAAGTACATATTTCTCTTTGTGATTCTGTTCCATTCATAATTGTTTCATCTAGTATGAGATGTGCCGTTACGTTTAAATCAAAATTTCTTGAATGGCGTGCTAGAATAATATAATCAGTTTAAAGTTAATTTATTTATTCATTTATTTATAATATTTATTTACTTAAAAATTTGTTAAATTTTGTAAACCGCACAATCTATTTTGAGCTTTAAGCTCATTCATAATAGAATGTGCAGTTTAGTGATTTCAGGAAATGTACAAATACAGGATTTTCAAGAAATACAGATGGACGCAAATTTTTTCATATTTCCACTTTTGCTGTAGAGTATACAGTAAAAGTGGAAATATGAAAAAATTTGCGTCCATATGCACATATGTCCTGAAAATCGGAATTATTGAGTCATAGATAGTGGTGTTATATAGTTTAATACAACTGGGTGTACAGCTGAGTGGTTGAACGTATTGCAATTGAAATTGGTTATTTAGAGGCTAAACATTTGGCGAGTACTAGAGTTGAGTTACATATTAAATTTATTTCTAAACTTCGAATTTATTTGTGGAAAAAATCGCTTGACCAGACATGAAATTCAAAACCTATTAACATGTGTTAATTACGAGTTATTGTTAAGATTTTTTTAATATTTTCTGATCCGCGCTGCTCATCCCATTGTAAATGAGCTTGTACTCAAAATGGGATGTGTGTGCATTAGATGGTGTTAATGGAAGTAATGGTTTTAATGGAAGTAATAATTTTTTCCATGTTGCCTCTATATACGCTTTTCTTTCTTAATCAAAATTATAAGCAATATATAAATAAATATTATTTATACATATGTAATATTATAAATTAGTGATGTTTCTAAAAATGGTTAAACGTTGGTATGATGAAAATGTTTAATGTTTTGTAATATGATTACTAAAAACTACATGTTTGTTTAGAAAATACAGATAAAATACGTGTTTTGCCATTTTATAATTATATATGATGTTCGCTCGATCAATTATTCAAACATAATACCGCCCAAATAGTACAGTGGGACAGTTGGAGCGGGAGGTACCGGGTTCGAATCCCTTAGGCTATAGGGACGGAATGCGAACGGGATTTTTCACCATATGATTACGATCGGTGGTATGAATGAACACATCTATGACCCCCTGTAGGAGTGCAGAAGTCATGAGCCAACCCATCTTCTATGTCTTCCATAGGCTGTCATTGAGCTATGCAATGTGCAGGTGGTTCTACCAAAATCGGATCTATAGTCGTACGTCCTCGTCCTCATAAGCGAACCGCGAAAGAGTTGTGAGTACCTTGAGTCACAAAACAGTTTGGAAAGATAAATAACAAACAAATTCATAATGAATATATTTTTTATATAATATGAATATATTTTTAATGTTTACACGAGCCATAGTAACATCAAAAATCTACTTTCCCCTCATGTCTTTACCTATAAACTATGACGGATTGAAAAATATTATTGATGTTATTTTAAATACAAAATTGAGCTGCGGATCGAGTTGAAATTTTACTAAAACAAAATGGCAATGCAGTATTTCCAATCGTGTACGAATAGAAGAATATTCACCAATACCGCTAACCGCTAGTTCATACGCTTAGATGTTTTTGGTACGATTTTCATGCAACCCTTAAATTTCGGTCTTGAAGTCTTGAAATCACATGTAAATTTGTGCTCAAAAAATGGTCTATTTTGTTTGACACTTAGTCGACTTCATGCTTGCGTTCCTTCTTTCCTTCCGTCCGTCCAAAATATTTTGAAAGCATTTATTTGAAAATGATGTGAATTTTTTCCATCAAGATGGTTTAACATTATCTTTTGGTCGGAAAGTCGGAACGAACATAGCAAGAAAGAGATAATATTTTATTTAAATGAAAGAGACGAAAATAAAATGCTTTCAAATGTAATGTCAAACATTTTATGTCGGTATGTCGAGGGAAGACGTATAAAAAAATATAATTTTATAATTTTTAAATAACATATTTATTAAAAATAAAATAATTTATTTTAACATTATTTTATCATTAAGCCAGTTATGATAAATTATAATAAATTTATATCCGCTCCAATATCCACAAATATATAATTTAAATATTTAACATAGATATCACAAATAATCACATTGATACTTTTTAAAATTTAATAAAACACAAAACAAAAATTTTATACTAATCACCAAACATAATCGACAAAATTTTATGAAAAATGGCAACCATCACGAATAATGACAATGACATAAATTATTTACCTAGATGGCAGCAAAATCGTTCTACACTTTTTCTATCAACCATGATATCGCAAAAAAAATAGTCGGAATGATAGAAGGAAGGAACGCAAGCATGAAGTGACTGCAAGAATTGACAGATTTTTATTTCGATTTATGCTTTAAAAATATTTAAGTAATAAAAATATTTTATGTGGTTCAAAAATTTTAATGTATGACGAGTTTTTTTACAGATAAATTTTTTATAGATGATAATTTTTTTTCCATTTTTAAATTTATATAATCTTCATATTTTTATACAGCAATCAAACAATTTAAATTAAAGTCAATTTTGCTTTTGTTAAAATCGATGTTTCGATATAATTACGAACAATTTAAATTTAAAACGACAAATTTACAGAAACGATAATAAAATGTACCTCATTTAAATTAAATTGGATTTTCCTTATTATAGAACTTGGTGGCCCAGGTGGCGCAGTTCGAATCCCGATAGAGGCAAGGATTTTCACTATACGATTACGATCGGTGGTGTGAATGAACACATCTATGACCCCTGTTGGAGTGCAGAATTCATGGGCCAACCAACCCATCTTCCATGGCAGTAGCCTGTCATGGAGCTATGCAATGTGCAGATGGTTCTACGTAAATCGGACCTATAGCCGTACGTCATTTGGCTGTAATGGCGTAAGGTGAGGACGTAAATAAGCGAACCGCGAAAGAGTTGGAAGTGTCTCGATCCCCAAAACAAGTTGTAGATATAAAAAAGAAAACACAATAAATTTAAAAGAAATTTGAACTTTTGAAATTTAATAATCTTCCCGTATCAATGAATAGTAAATGGAAAATTAATTTAATCAATATTTTTGAATATTTTATTTGGGGACTGATCTTAAACATATAGTAATATATGTTTAAGGTTAGATGATGTCAGAACGTTTAACTATGTACGGAAATTCAAATGGGTTGGGTTGGGTATACATACTGTTTCATTGTAAAGACCATAACCGTTGCAAGTGTGTGTGCTTACACAGGCCAAACTTGCATAACATACACAGTGTATGTCTGCTTATGCAAGTTTGGCCTGTGTAAGCACACACACTATTATGTACATATTAAGTATTTCGAGCCACGACTTGATTTTCATACCGCCTATGTGGCGCAGTAGTTAAAGCTGCGGCAGTTGGAGCGGAAGGTACCGGGTTCGAATCCCGATAGGGGCAGGATGCAAAAGGGATTTTCACCACTTGATTACGATCGGTGATGTGGACATCTATGACCCCCTGTTGGAGTGCAGAATTCATGGCCCGACCCATCTTCCATGTCAGTACTATAGCTGGCATGGAGCTATGCAATGTGCAGATGGGTTCTCGATTTGGCTGCAAACCGTAAGGTAAGGTAGTAAATAAGCGAACCGCGAAAGAGTTTGGGAGTGCCTTGAGCCCCTAAACAGATTGCATAGTAATAAAAAAAAAACTTATTTAATAAAAGAAAAGAAACTACATTATGAACTGGTATGCCATACATATTTGTTAGTTAAATTTTATTCCATATTTGGTTAAATTTTATTCCATATTTCTACGGTATTGCCATCTGGGCAATGGACTCAGAAATAAATTCATTTTCCATACTTTATTGTCACATGGTTACTTGGGTCTGTAACGAAAACGGTGTAACGGATTGTTCTGTTATAACATACTATACTGGTGTATAGTATTTTTCATCTTTTGAGTTAAACAACGCACGTCTTTATAATAATTTTTTTATTTCGTAAACCTTTGTGATTTTGTGCAGTTTATAAATAAAATTGGGTGATTAAAAAGTGAATAAAACTCAACGGAAGCATCCGGGTAAATTAAAATTCTTCCTTAATAGTTTGATTTATTTTATACCTTGATTTTACAAATTATTTTCATAATTTATTATGCAAAATTTCCATGTCTAAAAGTAATATGAAATCTATTAGTAATGACGCCATTTTATGTTTGAATAATTTTCTTTGTATGATATCAAAGTAATATAAAATTATTTATAGGTCATAATTATGTGTATTTTATAATATAGCTTTTGAAATTTTGATTATCCTTGACGAAATATGTAATTATTGAACGACCATGTAACGTATTCTTCCAATATTTCATCATGTTATTGAAAATTTTTAAACACGAATAAACATGTCTAATATAATTCTAGAAATTGATTTTTTTCGTGTTGTTCCTTTTCTTTTTGTTGTTTTTGATAATTTTTATGCTAAAATCTTACAAGTAACAGTTAAAATATGTAATTTTTTCTATTGATGTATTATTTAAATAATATTTTTTTCAGTATATTTTCTAACCATACACCAACCAAAGCTTGAAATTGTTGAATTTTTAATCTTTGTTACAAGAATTTTAAATTTATTATGTAATTATATAGTTTCAGGTTATAGCAAACATTTTTCTGGAATTTATATACACATATATATATTTGAGAAAAATATTTAATAGAATTTTTTGATAACTATAGGCCTAACCTATGTTATATATTGTTTAAAACACAATTATATATTAGCAAAAACCTGCAACATAATAAGGTTTTGTTTTAGGTACTAGGCCAGCCCTCACAATGTCTGTATCTGCTCGCTCTTTATCATGCACTATGACTCAAAATGACGAATGCACGATGACTTCCGCGAACGCAGAATCCATGAGACGTGAGTGGGAATCAATAGGGGGCAGGCTTGGGACACCGGATGCTGCTGCTCCTATTGATCATATTAAAAATTCTATTGCCAATCAAACTGTAATTAAGCCCGAAGACCTTTTTACGAAATTACATGAAGCACTTTCTTTAGAAGCAAAATTTCAACCAAGTCTATATCTTCCAGAAGAATCTCAGGTACGATTTTATTTCATCTTTTGGTTTATTAAACAATTAACAATAAGCTAAATGTTCAATTTTAATTAAATTTTTTAGGATGGTGAAGTGACTATTGGAACAAGAGATGGAGCAGCACACGTTTTACGTTGCCTTAAAGTATGGTATGATCTGCCCACAGATGTATTGTTTGCGGCAATAAACTTAGTTGATCGATTTTTAACTAAAATGAAAGTTAAACCTAAACATATTGCATGCATCAGTGTTGGTTCATTACATTTATCTACACAACAATTAGGTTTATCACCCTTAAATACGGATGATCTAGTCGCTATATCACAGGTAGATACATTTTTATATTGTTAATCTTAATTTAAATTAACTTTGTCGTTGTCTTACATACATTTTAAAATCGATTAAAACATCAGTAGTACTTACATCGGTTTAAATAGTTTATACATTTTGAAAAACAATGTTCATTTAACTATTTAATTATTCTAAACTGTTCAGACAGTCTATCTTTTGAGATGATAGTTTTTTCAATTGCATTTCTGGAAATTGTCCTTTTTCTCTTTTCGCTGAATCAGTCAGTGCAAATTTCTAACGAAATTATAAATTTATCCGATAAAACTATTTTGGAGATTAGCTATGCACTTCCTTTATCAAACTATGTATAATAAATCTAGGTAGTTGAAATTTAAAGAAAATTAAAGATCTCCGTGCTATATAGAAACCTATTTGGTTATTCTACAAAAATGTGGAGGGTTTTATTTCTGTTGGCGAATTCAATTGACAATTTAAATCCATATTTTTAAAAAATTTCTTTTATTCTTTAATTCCATTAAAACTTTTTATTTTAAAACTGTCAAATATTAAACTTCTTCCGGCGTTTTATCTGAAGCCCAGTTTATTCCGAAAATAATATATACTTAGCTATACCCGGGCCGAAGTAAATGTACTGGCTTGGTAGTGGTTTAATCCTCCATATAGGTTCCCCTCCCGTTAGATTTAATTTTCATTACAATGTTATTTTTTATCATTTGAAAACGCCATATCGGTCAACATAATGTGATAAACTAAAAATATATTTTTTCTAAAATTAGATATTTTTATTATTGTATATGTACAAATTTTCGTTAAGTATTTTCCTTACACGTTTAACACTTAACATTTCTTGTACAGTTTAAGAAACGTTAAGTGTTAAAAATGTAAGCAAAACATGTACCTGAGAATAAGTATTACTTATTATATTTATATAAAGTATTACTTACTCGTATGTATACAATACGAAAATAATTATCTGGTTTTATATATAGCTAAATTTATTGAATATATACATAGCAATTGCTTGCTTGATATATATATTGTTACATTTTAATTTAATTTTGTTTTATATTTGCAGTGTCGAAGAACATCCGGAGACGTGGAACGGATGGCGAACATAATTGCAAATAAATTAGGTATTTCGCCAAATTCTACCCCAATCACTGCTTTATCATTTATACGGTTGTTTTATAACATCTTCAAAACTGTCGCGTGTGAACTATGCTTATCGGATTTTTTCAATAAATCAATTTCCCTTCAAGATTTGGAAATGCGACTGGAAGTTTTAATTTGTGATGCTAGCTGTGCAAATATAAGACCTTCTGAATTAGCACTGGTGTTAATTTGTACACAAATGGATGCCCACATAAATAATTTCCAGGGTAGCGATCAAAGCGTTCTTGGTTTAGTTGATTATGCCATTGAAATGCAGAAACTTTGCAGGGTAAATATTCGGAAGCTTAATTTATATTTAATTATAAGTATTAATTTTTATTTGTGTATATAAAACGATAGATCCCCGATAGCAGTTTTTTTCATAGTCACAGCACCGTAGTGAAAATTTTACAGCATTACAATGGACAAAATAAATTACCATACAAACAACGTTTGGTTTGGAAATTGTCTTCGCGAACAATGCGGCAACTTCGACCAACAGACCGTTTAACCTCAACTTTGCCAACAATAGAGGAGCATAATAACAACCTATCGAATAATTTATCGAGATTCAGGTTAAAGAGAAAGAAATTTTATTCTTTGCGTAAAAAATAAAATTTACTTTTTATTGTATTCATTTTTAGAACGGGGAGTGTAAGTTCTGAAGATGAAGATTGGCCAACATCACCTGTTGTACCCGTCTGTGAAAAATGTTAATTATTCAGTAATTATTATTTTTAAATCATTAATTTTTATTACATTGACAACAAAAAAATAATGAACCAAAATTATTTTTTTTAACAAAAATTAATAGTGATAATAACAAATAAGCATAAATGAGAAAAAGAAGAAAGTGTAAATTAGATTTTAATTTTATTGATAATATCGTAGAAGGACCTCTTTGTGTTTGGTGTTAATAGACTCTAAAACAATAAAAAAAAATTTAAAAAAATAAAATTTAATAAAAAGTTTAAAAAAGTACAAAAATTTATAGTAAAAAAAAAATTATTAAAAATTTAATTGTAATAATAATTAAAATGAAATAATCCGTATTTATTTATTCGAACTTGACAAAACAAAAAGTGAAAACTCGTAAATATTCAAATACATACTATCTAATTTCTGTATAAAAGAATTTATCTTAAAAAGTCAAAAAAAAAAACGCAAATCAGAGAATTTATCATTAAAAGTGCAATTTAATTTCTTACTGATATTTTTTATGAGTAAAACTTGTTTAGTATATTTCTCTTAAAACAGTAATCTTATTTAATGATTATGTTAAACATATATTTATTTAAACTAAGCTTATGTTAAGTGTTATAAACAAATGAGTCATTTTGACACATTTAACTGGTTTGTATTCTGCAACATTTCGAATATATAATATAGTTATAATATAGTTAACGTTGAACTAAAAATTATTACAATCAGTTTCACATTTGTTTTTGTCGTTTTTTAAAGAAATCTTTGATGCGGTTATTGAAAGAATGTCTTAATGGTATTTGTATTTGAATTGAAATGTGTAAATTAATTTTTGATCTAAAGTTAATTATATTTGCTTCGAATATATGTTTTAACATTTTCGATTATACACATTAAAGAAAAATCCAATTTATATACAAGAAATTCTCAACAATAAGCTTAAAACTATGATTAAAACTTGTTATGATTTTAAAACTAAAACAAATATTAATTAAAACGTACATATACTAAACCTACAACATTTTTAAATAAAACAACTGTAAAATGAAATATAAAATAATTTGCTAAATAGAAAATCGCACTTGAATTAAAAAGACTAATTTATAATATGTTATTATTTTTTGAATGTAACACACAAAATAGAAGATTTTCTGAATAATTTCTTGAAAAAGATACATACTTATTTTATTTTTATATAAAAAACGATTACTTTTTACTAATTGATTGTAATTTATAATTATTTGACCAATTTTTTAAAAAAAAGTTAGATAAACAACATGAAATATATTTAATATCAAATGTATTTATTTTAAATATTATTTCTATTAATAATAATACCGTTATGCATTTCATTTTTTTTTAAATATTTTTTTAAATTTTAGTATTATTTTCTAATAAGCTTTATGTCCGTACTACAACTATTTGTAAATGTTCGAATAATTATATATAAAACAAGGTAAGTACACTAGCATTATAACTAGAATTAAATAAATAGCACCTTAAATTGTAAATATATTTTTCAGTAATTAAATTATCTAATGCAAAACGTCCTAATTAAATCACAAAAAAAAACACATTAATTTAAAACTAATCTCGGATATAAAATAAATTCTAAATGTCTTAAATTATATATATGTATAATAATTATTTAAATTTGTATTATAAAAATAAAAAATGTCATACCTAATTATTTTTAATTTTTTACTACTACTTCCTGACGGTGAGGTAGACAGTTTCTTTCTACATGATTGTATTTTTTGAGTTAGTTGAATTGTTTATACGAAAATTAATATTATTGTTCACAAAATAATAAATATTTTAAATGAGATATACAATTTCCGCTTAAATTAGTTATTTTCAGAACGCATATTTGACCATTTACATATTTATGTAACATTGACATTGAAGAAGAACATAAGACATACATCAACATATTATCAAAAACTATAAATATACAAAGACTTCTCATAATATCATAAAAAAGTATGCATTTTCAAATTGTTGTTTTACAGTGCAACTTCTAAAACGAAAAAATTTTAAAATGAGAAACAAAAGTATACGATTATTTTACTACTATAACAAGGTTTGGATTTCTGACTCCTTTGATGCGATCGTACCCAAATTAAAATCGGTCGTACCCAAAATAATTTACTCGTTTTTTGTATGAAATGGAACGTCTTTGTATATTTATATAGTCTTTGATATTATGCTCAAAGTGTCTGTATCTTTTCTGGAAGTCAGGGAATGTTTCAGCCAAAAATACAGTTAATATTATTTATGATTTTATTTACATGGTTTTCCGTTTTTTGTTATTTATGAAACGAAATTGTACCTTTTTTTTAAAATATTAATCGGAGTTCTATTCTAAAATAATAAAATATGCAATGGGGAAAGGCTAAATTCACAGTTGGATGTTTATAATCTATTTGGCAATTATTGTAGCTGTAAATATTTTCTTGTTTGCCTTCTAATTTCTTACCGTCTACTTTTAATAGATGGTAGTATAAATTACAATGAATTAATACGATTTTGTCGAGTTAAAATTATTACCCGATTCGTAGTCTCAGAGTTATGAAATCATATGATGGTGTCATATTTTGATGTTCTTGGTCTTATTCGATTGAAGCAACATTGATGTGATAACTATCAATGCCGCCATATTCTCATAGTCGTAAGAAAATGATAATTGAAATGATATTTTCATCCCCTTAAATAAGTAAGCAATACGGAAAAAGGCCCAACAAATTTAACAAAAATAAAAAAGTTCTATTTGATATTTCAAATTTTTATTATTCTTTGCTCATAATATGATTTATATTATAAATCGACTGAGAATACCAATATAGACTTCAAACGATATGATGATCATCACGTCACATGAAATGAGGCGACGATAAGTGTGTGAAGTTATCCCAGGATCTCAACCCAGAAAAAAATAAAAAAGAATACTAATTTCAATCCGACCCCAAGATTTTTCAAAATCGTCCTAGAAAATTCTGTATTTGTTCGAAATCAGGGAATTAAGTACTCAAGATCGAACAATTTTTTACCTACTATAAAAAAAAACTGACAAATCATAATCAATGATATTTTCAATCCAGATCAAAGTTTGTGTGGAATCAATTTTAATATATCCAAAAGTAATTGTTATTAATCTTTCCCAAAAATAATTTGAGTTAAAAACGATCTCATGTGAAATTGTAAGTTACAGCTTAATATCCGCTTGTACTTTTTTTCCGAACCAAATTTTTTAAACGCGCTGTATCTCAAAGAATATCAAAAATTGACCCCCCTGCCATACGATTTTTTTCATGAAATGAACCAAGGAATCAGCCCGTAACGGATCAGCATCCCAATCGGGGACACCCTGTATATATATATATATATATATATATATATATATATATATATATATATATATATATGTATATATATATATATATATATATATATATATATATATATATACCCTTCAGATCGGAATCTGAAGGGTTCGGTATGGGACAATTGTCAGCAACCACGCAATAGAAGCAACTGTAGACACAGCAAATGATAGGCAAACAAGAGCAAATGATCGGAGGCTTCCAAAGCGATATCATTACAGAATAAAGGAGATATAGCATACTGAATAAGAGAATGCTATGTCCTTTCTATCTTATTGTAATCTTTTTTAAGATCAAAATACTTCCAACACCTTTCGCGATTCGCTTATTCACTTAACGCCATTACTTCAAATATAGCACGTACGACTCCATGTTCAATTTACGCAGAACCATCTGTCCATTTCATACAATCAGCATATAGAACTGATATAGAATACGAGTTGATCCATGAATTCTGTACTGCAAAGGGGGATGACCGACAAGTCCATCGACACGTGGAACATGTATACAGAAAATTCCGTAACAAGCGAGGATGAAGGAGAAATTCAGGACAGGATAAGATGATTATCCGGATTTGGTCATCACGGAGAGAAATCTCCAATTAGTGTCCTGCAATAAAGGCTTTTAGGACTCAGCAGACCAATTTGACTTTAAAAGACGGAGACTTAAAGAAGGTATGAGGAACTGCGATGTTTGATTAAACAAATTGGTGGTGATACTGAAGAGCTTAATGATAGGAGTGTTTGACGAATGTCATACAAGAGCAACTGGTTTTTACTTTGGAATCAGAGAGAACCTGGTAAAAGTCGACAAATGGTTTTAAGGGCAATAAAGGAAGTTTATTAAAAATTTGTTAAAAAATGTGAAGCCTGTTCTGGACGAAAAGGTTTGGATCGACGGTAGTGTGACAAATCACAATGACTCTGTGGGCTTTAAAATAAAATTTAAAATGACGGAGGACAATGAAACGTCAGCCTATAACCAAATGTTTGCTAAACTAAATAAAGAATTTATAACGAATACAACCGTTGACCACATCATCGGGTTAACCACATCATCAGCAAAGATTGAACGAGCAAATCGAATGTCGATAGTATTACCGTAAATAAAACTATTACAATAAAATCAGGAGGATTGATTCGGCATGAGGCAGTTAATTGTCGCAATGCAGTAAATGATAGGCCTCAAATCCGATATTAACACCGAACTAAGGACATTGTGTGCTAAACAAGTATGGCACATGATAAGCTGCCTCGAAGGGTAAAAACTAAATCGTCAACCAGTTTTAGCAATATTTAAATGATGTAATTGAAATTTCTCGTTGACGGCCGATGTCATCAAGAAATTTTAAAGATAAGTCCATGTCATTTAACGCAAAAGTGGGAGCACCTAAAATGTAAATTGATCAACAAATAGATAGAGGTGGCAGATCAAGGACTTATGAGACTGCTAACAACAAAGGTGATCCAGGTCAGTTAAAGGTGATCGACGGTAGATCCAGAATCATAACAGTGGATTCAGAACCATGAAGACGATTGCGCGTGCTGATATAATAAGGATTCAACCAGCGAGAAAATTAAGGTGTAAATGGTGAGAACGCGACCAGTGAAAAAATTTAAGGTGTAAATGGTAAGAACGCAGCTAGAACTTAAGGGTAAGAAGGGGGTAGCCATACGACTCGGTAATAACCAATTTTGGCATGAAGTAGTGGTGGAGGATATAGTAAATGAGGTCAACAGTACTGGTGGCGAATATAGTAGATAAGGTTATCCTATATACGGACTTCATGAAGAAAAACGAATTTCTATTCGATTGTGGTTGATATTAGAGATTTTGGTATACAACAGCTGCCACTCGATTGCAACAAAGGAAAGCCAATTGTACGGAGAGTAATATTGCATCATCGTTTATAGATGTCACCATACTGCGAGAAATGTATGGAGGCCAGTAGGAAGAAGCATCGATCGATCAATGAAGTGGATCGACTCAACGTGGGGTTTATACGGAAGCCGGAATAAGAAGGAATGCAGGAGACCTTATGAACAAGAGGGAATATAGGAGAACGTTATGATGAGGATCTGAACTCGTCGAAAATGGGGAAGTTTGCAGCGACATGACAGCGGATCATCACGAAAGATATTAAAGTATAGTCATATAAGAGTGGGTGGCGTCCACCTATAGTGTAGTTTTATATTCACAATACAGTAATCGTAACAGTAGTTAGATATCGATTTTCAAGCGTTTGTTTGTGTGATCAAGGGCCTTAATCTATTTTTGTTAAAATTGAGCTCCTTATATCATTTGTAAATATTCCACTATACAAATGTGCTATACATATCTAGCTATGGATTTCTGAAATGAAAGCAGTTTAATCTCAATTGTATTATTTCATACCTACAATCTTCGACCTTGTAGAAAGCTAATTTTAGTCTTCATTGAGTACATTCAATATCTCCACTAGACGTAATCCTCAACCCTTAATAAATTTTCTCATGTCGTTCTCTAGATAGAAGAATTCGCATACAATTTTTTTTACAGCTTTTACAGGCCATTGTTGGCCTGTACCGTGTCAACAATCTGACTCCATCGGTTTTGATCACGAGCGAGCTCTTTTTGTTGCAAGCAATTAAAAGAAATCAGATTGCTCTCCACGTCGTGAAGCCATTATCTCCGACAGCGACCTCTTCGCCTACCGAAAGGGGACTCTCCTTTTAAAGATCGCTGTATCGTTCGGTTTGGATCAGCACGCAGAACGAGACCGAGCCAGCATATTCGCTGTCCTTATACATTTCATGCACGATATCAGGAATTTGTATTAAATTCCTGATCTCGTAATTGAAATGAACTCGATCAACGTCACATTTTGGGCCATATATCACACGCATGATTTTTCTCTCGAATGTTAGAAGCCGCATCTTTCGTACGCATCCGTCAAGGTCCAACTCTTACATCCATACATGACAACGGGTCTGATCAACACTCTGTACAGTTTCAGGTTTCAGCTTATCCGTTTTTGCAAGATATTTCGATTTCAGACGCCCACTTGTAGATTACGAGCGGCATGGCGAACCTTGGTATCATCTCCCACACTATTATCGTGAGTAATGAGAGATACAAGATACTTGAATCTCATTATTCCTTCAAACGTGTGATTATCACAACTGAAATCATTTGCGTCTTCGGCTCGAAATCCAGTAATCAGATATTAAGTTTTGGACTCATTGATTTGAGACAATCGAAAGCTGAACACTGTTCCAGTAGATCAAGTATTTCTTTTACTCCGTTACCATTTAATCCAATCACACAGATATCATCTGCATATGCTATAAGTTGATTGATTTGTCGGAATTAGATATTGTCTTGGGGTGTTTCACTTTTACGAGCGATTATTCCAACATGAGATTAAAAACTAGACAGTGCATCTCCTTTACGAATACTAGAAGTAATTTAGTAAAAGTTCTCGATAGCCTGCTCTCAACTTTAACACAGCGTTGTGACTGTGTTACTGTCATTTTACACAGATGTACATATTTTTTGGTATACCTAAATATTTATGCGCATACCATACCTAGGACGGTCCTCTGCCAGAGGAGTAATTATTCTCAAGATAATGTATGACAGTAACTTGTATGTTGTGCAAAGGAGAGCTTTACCGCGATAATTCTCGCACTTCACGTGATCACCCTTCTTGAATATAGAGCATAACTTAATTTCGCCAATTAATAAAACAAGGTCGAAAAGACAGTTCCACAAAGTTAGCCCTCCCTATATCAAGAGCTGTGAATTACTGCAATCAACTCCTGGTGAATGATTTTTTTTTAATCGCTACATGGCTACGGTGAATTTCTCATAGGATGGCTCCTCAATGGACTTCTCTGTGATTTGTATTTGAGGGTTTTAAAATACAGTTAGTGATACATGTGGAGCATAAAGTAGGTCAGAAAAATGTTCTCGCCATGTATCGAGAACCGCAAACGTTAACACAAAGGGTTCCATTCTGGTCCCGAATGGCAGATGACCGAGATCTAAAAGTTTGGTGCGATTGGGTGATTCCTTTAAAAAAACACGCTCATTGCTGAGTTGTTGTACTCTTAAGACTTTTCTTTATCGCTTGTACACAGACAATTGACAGGTTGGCTAATCTCATGTGCAAGCAAACTTACACATTCGATTATCGACTGCCTGAAAATCTTGTACATCTTTTTTCACCTGTGGCCCAATGAAACTGTGTCGCAATGTATAGCCTTGGGACACATGATCTCCACTTTATAAGGCCATTGAGTTTCTTGCAGCGCTACGAGTTCCAGACGATACTCTTTTATAAATGTAATAACAACGTCAAACGCATCAAGTTTTCGGAGTGACGGCAGGTTCCACGTGCCGATCCTCAAACTTGTTTTCGGGTACTTAAGCGGAGGATCATTGTTGTTTTGGCGATATCCGATCTGTTTTTTTGTTGACATTTTTAATATTTATGGTTTTTTACGGATGCGGGTCGTCAGGCCAGAGATTTAATCAGGGTTAGTCGCCTCCTAAGAAAAGTTCTGGATACTGTGGTGTTATTCTATGGATCTCATGTTTCGCTTGTAATATTTACGAAACTTGGATGCATCCACCCACAGGGCAAACACTGTACTGTTATATTAAAATATCGCACTGTACTGTTATCTATATTATAATATGTATCAATGATTGGTATTCATTACCTATATTAAAATATAAATTATTTGACATCAGCGCTTTTTTTTGTATTTAGCTTTAATTGGGTGCAGGGCGAACTGTTAGACTGTCCATGTAACTGTCAGGGCAGCAGGGCTCATGCACCCAACGAGCGATCCTTCAAGTAAAGGTTGATAGCTGTCTTAAATTTGTGCAGTTTATACTCAAACGGAAACTGAAAACCGGATAACGAATTCCACTTCCTAGATGTTCAATAAATAAATTCCCGCTTTGTACCTTCAGTTCGAGGTTTCGGCAGCTTCACCCTAAATTAATGCGCATTAACCGTTCTTCGTGATACCCGTCCTAGCGTAACAAATGTTGGTATTTTCTCCTTTAATTCTGCAGATCATTTACCATTTATTAATCTATAGAACACACACAGTTCTGCAACATATCTGCGGTGCTATAGGCTGTCTAGATCTTTCGTAAGTCTGGAGTTTCGTAATAACCGTATGGCACGCGGCCGAACTCTATCCAGCAACTGGAGAGCAATGCCATATGCTCCACCCCAAACCTGATAGCAATATTCTATGCAAGGTCTAATAAAGGTTTTATATATCTGGAGAACCTGATGCGATTTAAAAAACCGTATGCATCTATTGAGGAACCCGAGTTTACGTGAAGCTGATTTAGCTAATGCGATAGTGTGTTCATCCCATGTTAAATTGTTGCTTATTTGAACACCAAGCAGACGAATTGAGTCACAACCCACGAGAACATGGTCTTTTACCATAAAATGGTATTCGTTGTGACTTCTTTTACGCGAGAACGTGCATATTTGTGTTTTTTTCTCGTTCAATTTGGCCTGATTTTTTACTCCCCACTCAAATCGGAATTAAGCGAAGTGACAACTTCCAGATGTTAACCTTTTAACTCTGAAGGAGTAGACTCAACCTCGAATGAAATAGAAGAGTGCAATGTTGCATCATCAGCAAAACTGTGGATAGAGTTCACAGTGCTATTTGACTTGTAAACATTGGTGCCGGTTTTGTATACAATTCGTAGTGTACTAATGTACTTCAGTTTTATCTATATGTTCCATCAGAGGTTATTATAAACATGGGTGCAGATATTGAATACATTCATACTATGACTAACGTAACACAGCAAATATTTATAAAAACAAAAAAAAAAGTTTAAAGTAAATTAAGAAAGTTTTTTTTCTCAAATTTAATTTAATATTAATTTAATTTTTATTCTAATATTAATAATATTAGATTAAATAAAACATTGATCGATTATTTCCACGCTTGTTTAAGTGTTTTTCGCGATGATAATTGTTTAACGACATATGATGAAAATGATAGTGCAATTAAAACTACTGAAATAAGGAAATAATCGAAATCATCTTTTAACAAATCAAATGTTTTAGATGGTGCGACTCGAGTAACGAATAAATCTAGCCCGTAGACAAATATAAGACAAGTACTTTCAAGACCACTGGCGGCTGTATGTATTCCTTTAATGTATGGAATTGATTGATTGTGATTGATAATGTTGTCTTCTGGTATAGGAATTTCAGGAATATAAGGAATTACTCCCTCTTCACGTACTTGGTTGGGTTGGGTAATTGGTCGTCTTGGATCGAGTAGAGTCCATGGCATTTCGACAATCCCTCCTGATGATAGACCAACTAAAATTAAAATATAAAAAGTTTAGAAGTAAAATTAGTTGGAACTCATATATTATTTTCGTACTAAGAACATGTTTGTTGGTGATTCCTTTTTCTGTGACAGTTTCTTTCAGTGCTGCAATATTAGTTGGGAAAACGTAAGCTTGTCGAGCAACTATAGGTATTGGTGGAGAATCTAACGAACTCCATACAGTGCTATTGGTTTGCGTTTTACCTTCGTATAATTCAATTGTTGCTGAAACCAAATAATTACATTTTATATTTTTGTATATAAATATATTTTTTTTTTTTTACTTATTTCAGTTCGTCGAATTTTTTCATTATAATACGAATACACGAGCCAATTTTCCGAATGAATTAAATGAAATGGGTCTTTAATTCTCTTATGAGTAAATGAAAATACAACCAACCCCGAAACAGTGTCGATTAAATGCACATTTAGAACAAATTTGTGAATTGAATCAGGTCCGAACGTAGCAACGGCAGCCAAATTTGGATTAATATATTTGTACAGGACAGACCGATCACCCAAAACACGCCCTTGAGAATGTACATGCTCATTTGAATTTTTCGTTGCAACAGCAATAATTTTTTGTGAATTACCAATTCCAGATAAATTTATTTTCCAAGTTTTTACGGTTTTTAAAGCCTTTAAAGATAAATATTATTTTAATATTAAATATTATTATAATGAAAAACAGATTGTTACTTATTAAACTTACATTATTTGTGTATTTTACAATAAATCCAGAAATATCTCCAGTCTTTTTGTTTGCAGAAAACAGATAAAAATTGTTTGCCTAGAACGATAGTAAGTAGAAGTAAGTCAATTGGTAATATTTACAATTAAAGTAATGATTTACAAAAGACTTAACACTCTCTGGTATCACATGAACGTCATTGTTCGAGTCTAAAATTAAAATTCCATGTAAAAAGTCTGGTCCAGTATTATGCAACAAACTAATTTGCTGAATTTCATAATTCAATCTCTGCATTCCACCATCAATTTGTTGTCCAGTAATTGGATTAAATTGGTAGATAATCCCATTTTGAGTTCGCGGATTCTTTGCTACGATTACACATTGGGCCGGATTGGGAAAATGTTTTGACGTTCGTTGTAGAAAAATTTTCATAGGCTGATTATTTTCAAAATTGCCAAATTCAGGTAAATACATTTTCCAATGATATTTTCCTGATACATTATCAATTCCAAATAGTTTCCCAGTTGATGTTAAGACAATTATCATTTTATGTAAACCAAATGCGTCACGAATTAATCCGGCACGCTGTGATGCCGATGGTGGAAGACCCAATCCCAAAACGTGTAAAAGTAAATTTTTAAAGTGCATAACTTGGCTTGATATCCGTCTAAAACAAGCTCCTAAAATGTCCCCTAGTTAAAGTAAATGAAAATTAATAATAAAATATAAATTCAATCTATATTATTTATAAAATCACAGCAAACTAAAATATAAGTATCATAAAAGTATATTGAATATTAGTAATAGAAAACTATTTCAAATTAAGCTGGTGTAATCTGATACAAAATATCTAACATCAATTTTCGACGAATGATATTTGAAATATTTACATTTATTTTTTATCATTCTGAAACGTTATCTGCAAAAACCATGCTTGATACACAGAAAAATGTGAAATACGTAAAAAATCGTCTTCATTTAAATGAAGTTTACAAATCAAACAGATTGATTAAGAAAATTTTCCACTCACATTTCGCTTCGCTTTCTTCTAATTATTTAGTGTGGAAATTAATAAATGAAAAAATATATTTTTTTATTAATAATAAAGAAAAGTATTTAACTGGCAAGTAAAAATTTAAAATATATTTACCATCTTTGCTACTTAACTCCTTTTCGATGGCACCTTCATCATCAGATAGTGGAAGATCCACCATTTCAGTAGCTACAATGTCTGACAGAGATTCTTCTCTCATCCATTTTAGTTTTCCTGAAATAAAGGAAATATTTTAATATATATTGTAGACTATTTTTAGTGTTGTAATTGAAATATTCAATAACTAATCACAACATAATTGTTCAATCTATGTATGTTGTAGAACAAAATATTTATATTTTTCTTTGAAAAATATATTCTCGTAAACAATATATTAATCAGAAACAAATGTGTCTTGTATTCACAGGAGTACAAAGACAAATAAGTATTTTTGATTAAGAAATCTTGCAATCGAATATTAAAAATAACTCATATTTAAATATTATTTTTAATGAACTTACCTTAATATCGTATATTAAAGTGGTTCGAAATATGGTTAAACCAAACACATATGTTAGTTAATATAAAAAAATATATACCTTGTTGTAATAAAACTAAAGCTCCATCAGAAGTAGTAAACAATATTCGACAGGCTACTGTTGCGTCATGTTTTGATTTGCATTTAACGGCCACAATATTAGGAGTGCCTAAGAAATCGGGGTATTGTGTGGCATATGAAATATCTGCAAACGGCTTATTTTCTTCTACTGAATGGGCTACAATCTTAAGTTCCTGTTAAAGTAAATTAGTTAATAAATAACAAATTTTATTTATCTTTATTAGTATTATGTACTTACATTTTGATCTACATGGGCTTGTAATAATATATTTCTATTGTTTGCAAACGATTTATCATTGTAAAGAATACTTCCAGAAGTTACATTAATTTCCTCAACCTCCTGTTTGAGAGATATTATTGTATTGTCTAATTTTACATAGTTTTCTAAACCTTCTACATAGTTAATTGTTGTGTATTGTTCTCTAAGCTGTTTATTTATTTGCTGATCAACTCCCGGCGTCAAATCAATTGCTACTAAATTCATGCCTAGTAGACAAGCAAAGAAAGGTTTTGCATAAACACACGACTCTTTTGATATCCAGGGAGCTAAAATTTTTGTTGTGGTTTTAACATGATCGCCAGTTAGTGGATTATATTCTGTAATCTCAAAATGTGATTTCCATACAGGATAAACATGGTATAAATTATTATCGTGCTGAAACCAGAATACGGTATCAGGTTTTTCAATAGTCGGTAACAAATACCATTCCGTAACCAGGTTTCCCGTATTACTATTCCAGTTGCGTATAATAGCTGGGTTATGACCCGAAACAGTAACTATATCCGCATCAGATGAACTTGCAAAATTTTTTAAATCTGAATTTACTGCAACAAAATTAATTATGCCCTTTGGTCCCTTTTCCAATATTTGCCTCCATATAATACTTCCAGATTTTGCATCTAAAACACTTAAAACATTACTTTTGGTTGCGACAATGATTTTGTCATTAGATAAATTATCGAAAAATCCAAATTTTATTTGCCCTATATATGAATGTCGCCTGGAAAAAGTACAAAACTATTATCAGTATCGCCAATATTTCCCGTATCAATGTCACCTCATTTTTTTTTCTTTTTTGTGAATTGTGGAAACTTACCAATCAAATTTGCCGATCTGATCAGCATACAAACAATCAGATAACTTAAATATTTTTAATAGAATAACTAATATAAAACATAGTTTTAAAGAGTTTTTATTTAAATTAAAAAGATTTTCTAACATGATGTATTTTGTTCTGTAATAATTTATTTAATTAAACATTTGACGATTGTCAAGTTTACGACGATTATAAAATTATTATTAGTGTCAAATTGCAGTCCAATCAAAGCCGATTGTAGTGTGTGTGTTCACACAAGCCAAACTTTATGCATACATATGCTGTAGAAGCATATCAACCTTTAGAGATATTAGTCAAAGCCGACTGTAGTGTATGTGTGTTCACACAAGTCAACTTTATGCATACATATCCTGTAGAAGCATATCAACCATTAGAGCCTTAGAGGTATTAGTGAATATTCTTCTATTCGTACACGAATGCATATACAGTATAAAAAAAATAAACAAACGCACACCACCCAAGTATTATTGAGTAAAAATGTACAAAAAATGTTAAATAAAAACAAATGAGCGTGTCTTACTCTCTGTGTCAAACTCAACGATCATTTAAACTATTACCATGTTTCCATGACAGAGTTAACCTAGGTTTACTTAGGTTTACGTGCATGGAAACGCAGATTAGGTTAGAGTTTCGTTAAACCCAAATTAACTCAACGAAACCAATTCGTTTGAGTTAGGTTTGCTTGACAATATCTAATGTAAATAGATGTTAATATACAAAAAAATTTATGAATTTCAAATCAAATCAAAATACATTCATTCCCTATGCAACTCATAAATATTTTATTTTGATTTGAAAAACCTAACCTACTCGCATTTACACAAAACTAACAACATTCACTCGATGTTATCCACAATATTACACTATTGTGTATTATCCACAATATTATACTATTTATTTACACAACAATTAATCTTTATTTATTATAAAATAAAATAAAATTATTTTGCATAAAATATGATGTTGTAATTGCATAGATGTCATTTTCATTGTTTATCAACCATTATCATCTGACAATCATTTATCAGTTTAGTAGAGATTTAAATGAGAATAATGGGCCTGTTTACATTCATCCATCACTTCGCAACCTCACTGCGCACTTTATCAATTACACCTATAAACTCAATCGTCTTCAAAAATTTCAGTTATATTAGTATGTGTGAGATACTTTTCATTATATTTTGATGCTTTGCGAAAAAGTTCTCTTAGCTAAAGGAATAATTATAATGTTTATGGAAATTTATGTGTTTTTTATAAAAAAAACCAATTAAACATATCTTGCAAAATAATTAAACTTCGAGTTAAGTGTAATCGAATTTTTTTTCACTTTCCAAATACAAAATACTTGCGAATATATGTATACAGACTTATATTGAAGAAAATACTGTACATATTTAGAAACCATCATTTCAATTATTGAATAAACAATACAACGGTCCTAAAAAATAAAAATTTTGTCATCATTCATAAAATTTCATAAACAAAACATATGGCAAAATGAACGAAGAAAAAAAAATCGACCCCTAAAAATGTTTTTACACCTATTATATAAGCGTATACATCTATTGTTTAGATTTTGTCTTCATCCATCAATAGTCATAATACAAATGAAATAGCGGAATATGAAAAAAAAATCCGACCTTAAAAATTTTGTTTATTTCTTTATCGTAGTTTTGGTGTGTCTCAAATTGTGAGGCACAGTTGTTGAAAAATTGCACACAAAAATCCCCACTCCAAAAATAGTTTATTGACAAAGAGGTAAGAGATGAGGAAGTGATGCAGCATAGTGATGCTACGTGTAAACACTACCAATAGTACTCAACCTTTTGAAGTGTGCGTCAGTTTTTCGAAATAGACCTTAAGTAGTGTTAGTGAGAAACGCCAAATTTTGAATTATTTTTATACGGATTTTTTCGTTTGCCAACACACTCAAAAGTTGATATTTTCGTTTGATTATGCTCGTATAAAAACAGAAGCAGGCTTGTGTGAACACACACACACTACAATCGGTTTTGGTCCAATCCCTCTAAATAAATTTGCGTAATCTCACCTAAGCGAAACATAAACGAAATGTAATCGGAACGTTATATGCTACCCAGTATGCAATTTTCCCAATGTGTGGAAAAAATTGTTCTAATTCCATACTGAATTCCGTACTAAAAATATCAAAGACACAAAATTATTGATTTTGGATAAAAATTCTTTTCTTTCTCTTTCTATTTCATGTTTTCGTTTTATTTTTATAATTTTTAATTTTTATCGCAAGTGTTACAGAGAAGATATTTATGTTTATTTTGATGGTTCTGAGTGTGATTTTAAAGCAATTAATTTGTAAGTACTTAAATAATATTTTTAAATTAAATTTATTTATAGTTCAAATATATTTTTATTATCAAATATAAGTTTTAGTGTAAGAAATTTATCAAGAGAAAGTATAAATAAATAAAATAAGTGCGCGGTCGCAGAGGAATCTTAGTAAATATAAAAAAATTGAACTCAAATGTGCCATTTTACACTGGCACTCTCGCGTCAATTTCGCTTTTTCGTACAGCAGAGTTTTTTTCATATTTGTGTGTGTGGAAAATATTTCATTATCAATGAATACTTGGTCGAGCGAACATCATATAACCAAATGAAGAAAAAAAAATTTTAGCACTATAGGAACATGTATATTTTTTATATAATATTATTTAATATATTGTATATGTATTAATATATTTTCATCATTCCAGCGTTTTACCATTTTTTGAAATGTCATCAATATATGTATGGGGTAATGTGTGGTTGATATTTATAACATATTCTGCTCTGTGTTGCTATAGTTAAATTATCACTAATCTATTATTTATTAGTTAGCTTTTCACGATTTTTATTAAATGTCTTTTGAGTAAAAAGTTTGTTTATAATTATTAATTTTATTTAAAAAATTAAATAAATATACATATTTAATATAAAAATTTAAAACAAGATTTACTCTACTTTTAACAAGACAATTTTTACTTTTTTTCTGCTACTGCTGGCAAAAACAATTTTTTCTTCTATATATATCATAAAAATTGTTTTAAGTAGCCAACTAAATTTAAAAATTATGTACCATAAAAATGCTAACTTGTTGCCAAAATTATAGTATCCATTTAACTTCACGACAGTTGAAGGGACTCGCCACAGTACTCCCCCTCCAGTGACAACGAAGTGAAAATTAAGATAAATTAATTTGAGTGTAAATCATTCTCAGACGAAGTTGTGTAAATGAATCTTAATAAACAGAATAAAAAGAAGTAAATATTAACGAAAACGTAACGGAATTTGAGTAGTTCGTCCAGAACGAGTGGTAGTTTGATTTTGATTAGTATCAAAATCAGGAACTAAATTAAAAGTTACTTTCTTTTTGGATTTATCTGGTAAAGGAGTTTCTCCGGAATTAGGTAAATTTGATGATTGAATATTTTCGAAATCGGAGTAACACGGTTTGAGACGATCTATCGAAATTTTGGAAGTTTTACCATTAATATTAATATCAAAGAATTTATCAAATCGTTTGATTACCGGATAAGGACCTGTATACGGAGTTTGTAACGATTTTTTAACTGCATCGGTACGTAAAAAAACATGCGAACAAGAAAATAAATCTTTATGTACAAAGATTTTATTGGTACAATGTTTCGATGCCGGTGTAGGACGAATTTCGTCAAAGTGAGTTTTAAGGGCTTTGACGAAATCAGAATGAGAACTAAAATCCCTTTGACTCGTCAAAAATTGACCCGGAAGACGAAGTGTACTACCGTAAACTAACTCGGCAGGGGTGGTTTGAAGATCCTCCTTAAACGTAGAACGTAACCCAAGCAGAACCGAAGGCAAGAATTGAGTCCAATCCGGACGATTGTAACACATTAACGAAGCTTTAAGTGTTCTATGCCAACGTTCGATAATTCCATTACACTTTGGGTTATAGCTGGTGGTCCTACGATGTTCGAAACCCAATAGTTTAGATAGTTCGGCGAAAAGATGGGATTCGAATTGCGAACCTTGATCAGTGAGGATAAAAGATGGAACTCCAAACCGTGCAATCCAACCTGAATACACTGCAAAAGCGACTGTCGGTGCAGTCATGTCTGGAATCGGAATGGCCTCGGCCCATCGAGTAAAACGATCAATCAGAGTGACACAATAGCTCTGACCTTCGGAAATAGGAAGTGGACCAATAATATCTAAATGTACGTTATCAAATCTTTGAGTAGGTAATTTAAAAGTGTCAAGGGGAGATTTGATATGTTTAGTGACTTTGGCTTTTTGGCAAGATAAACAATTACGTGCCATTATTCTGGCATCTTTTTTGATACCAGGCCAGATCACTTTTTCAGAAAGAATCTTTACTGATGATTTAATGCCAGGGTGTGACAAATTATGAAAGGAGTCGAACACTGACTGTCTGAATTTTTTAGGAATAAATGGTTTCGGACTTTTAGATGATACTTCGCAATAAATTGATTTATTCGAGTTAAAAGTAATTGGAATTTGAATAAATTTAAGAGTATCGTTGTTAATTAATAAATCTTTAAGTTCGTCGTCCGTAGATTGTGCATCGGCTATTAACTCGTAATCAATACTTTCAGGTAGTGAAATCTGATTAATTCGAGATAGAGTGTCTGCAACAACATTGTCGATTCCTGATATATGTTGAATGTCCGTTGTAAATTGTCCGATAAAATCAAGGTGTCGGAATTGTCTAGGAGATGCTTTGTCTAGTTTTTGGTTGAAAGCATAAATAAGAGGTTTGTGGTCAGTGTACAGGGTAAAGTTTCTTCCTTCGAGCAAATAGCGGAAGTGTTTGATGCCAGAATATGCGGCCAACAACTCCCTGTCATATGCACTGTAACGCATCTGGGTTTCATTTAATCTAACTGAAAAGAAACTCAATGGTTGCCACGAACCAGACACTAACTGTTGAACGACAGCCCCGATTGCAGTATCGGATGCATCTACCATAATTGCTAATTTAGCAGTAGTAGAAGGATGGACAAGTAGAGAAGCATTGGTTAATTTGGATTTGCAACTTTCGAAGGCCCCAATGGCTTCTTCGGACCAAATAATAGGAACTTTTGAATTTTTTTTGTAATTTTTAAGAAAGTTATTAAGAAGAATTTGGTCGTTGGCTGCACCAGGAATGAAACGACGGTAAAAGTTAATCATTCCCAAGAAACGTTTGAGTTGACAGACTAATTTAGGTCGTTCGAATTTGACGATAGCCTCAACGCGTTTCTTTAATGGAAGTATACCGTCAGCATTAACGGAGTGACCGAGAAAATCAACTTGAGATTGAGCAAAAACGCACTTCTCAGGGTTGATAATTAGTCCATATTCGGTAAGTTTGGTAAAAATGATTCTGAGATGATTAATGTGTTCTTCTAGGTTTTTGGATGCTATTAGAATATCGTCCAAATAGCAGAAACAGAATGAGAGTCCGAATAAAACTCTGTGCATCAGCCTTTGAAAAGATTGAGCCGCGTTACGCAGGCCAAAAGGCATCCTGGTGAACTCAAAGAGACCGAAAGGAGTGATAATGGCTGTTTTAGGTATGTCGGTTGGTTCGACTGGAATTTGGTGGTAAGCTCGTACCAAATCAAGTGTGGAGAACACATTGCAACCGGCTAGTTGATGGGTGAAATCTTGGAGATAAGGTATTGGGTATCTATCGGGAATGGTTACATTATTTAGCGCACGATAGTCGCCACATGGTCTCCAAGTGCCATTTTTTTTTTTAACCATATGGAGAGGGCTTGCCCAAGTGGAATTGCTAGGTCTGCAAATGCCTTGTTCCATCATGGATTGGAACTCATCCTTAGCGATTTTAAGTTTATCCGCTGGTAAACGACGGGCTTTGAATGAAAAAGGTGGACCATTAGTGTCCAAATGATGTGTCACGTTATGTTTTACTGCCTGTACTTTTAAATTGTCTCTAGTTAGTTCAGAGAATTGAGAAAGAAGATGTGAAATTTCTGGCAGTAATTGTGACTGGTCTATCTTGGTCAAGGAGCTATGGGACGAATTAGTAATTTTACCAATGGTGTAAATTGAAGATAGTGGATCTATGATCCGTTTCTTTTGGATATCGACCAAGAGTCCTGTGTTTTTGAGAAAATCAGCTCCTATTATTGGCGAAGAAACGTCAGCAATGACGAAAGTCCATTGGAAGATCCTACGCAGTCCCAAATCCAAATTAAGAAAACTGGTTCCAAAGGCTTTAACCTTGGTACCATTAGCCGCGAAAAGATTAAAATCCCTGTAAGTAGATGATATTTTACATAAATTGGGCGGAATGACGGAAATATCCGCACCAGTATCTATTAAGAAAAGTAAGTTAGATATTTTTTCTCTTATGAGAAGTCGACAGGAATTTTGATCATCAACACATGAAGTTGTCATGTGTTGATGATTTAATCGTTTTTTGAATTCAGGGGCTCAATAGATTTGGTAAAATCAGAATAATGTTCGCAAAAAGGCAAACATTTACGAGCTTTGTTACGAAATCTGGAATGATAGTAACATAAATTTTTATTACTCGAATTTGATTTAGATCGAGATCTTCCATTACTACTAAGCGAGCGATAAGAAGATCTCGAGCGACTATTTTTATCGATCATAGAAGAAATCTCTAGCATCAGATCTTTTTTGAAATTTTGTAGGTGTTCTTTTAAACTATTATTGGAAGGAGCTGACGGATGTACTTGTTCCATCGTATTGACTTGGAGATTAGATAAAGTCTCCATAACATTATCAGCTCGTTCCGCTAGAGTGGTCAAAGGAAAATCGTTCTCAAAAGCAGTTATAACAGTCTGCACTTGAGGAGGCAAACGTTTAAGCCAAAGCTGCTTAATCGAATCTTCGTTAAAATTTTTACCGGCATTATATCGGAATTTTGTTAGCAGTTGAGATGGTTTATCATCTCCTAATGTTAGACCGTGCAATAAATTATTTAGTTTAGTTTTAGCTGATTCGCCAAGAACTTTAATTACTTCATTTTTAAAAGTTGAATATGGGGTGGCACCCTTATCGCGAGTAATCAATTCTCCGAATGTGTTATGGTGACGATAGTCTAGAGCACCGAGTGCAATAGAATAACGCGCTCTTTCTGAAATCGTATTTGTTGCGATAAACTGTTGTTCCAAAATTTCGAACCAGATTGTTGGATCTTGATTATAAAGTGATTGAGGAGGTTTGAATGGAATTTGAGCGAAAGTTCTAGATAAATTAGATGATGAGGTTGCAAAATTATTCTCTGTTTTTTCCACAGAATTAGTGTTCGAACTAACATTAGAATTTGCTGTGGATTTAAGAGCCGCCGCAACACTTTCTCCAATAATGTCTCTTAATTGAGCTGATGTGAGAACAATTTGGTTAGACTCAGAGGGGTTATCTACTGGAGAAGAACTACTGGGAGCATCCTCGTTATCAGAACTCATCGTAACGACCAAATGGATTGTATTAAGCAAACAACAAATCAACAGTTCTACGATACTTACAGTTAGTTTTTAAAATATTTTAAATAAAAATAAATGTTGATTGAAGTTTTCTTTTTTCTTTTTTCTTTAGATACAATTATACTACCACTTCAAGTATAATTGTAAAATGATTATATGATTGTATAATATGTAGTAATTATTTCCGGTCCGTATTTGTTAAATTAGTGTGTACTGTTGGAGTAAAACCACTTCAATTACTCCAAATTTGTAGAATTAATATTATAGCAGAACTGTGTTCACGTCGGAGTAAAACCACTTCAATTACTCCAAATTTTGTAGAATTAAAAATATTAACTGGAAGAACTGTGTTCTTTCGGGGTCACCAATTATGGGGTAAAGTGTGGTTGATATTTATAACATATTCTGCTCTGTGTTGCTATAGTTAAATTATCACTAATCTATTATTTATTAGTTAGCTTTTCACGATTTTTATTAAATGTCTTTTGAGTAAAAAGTTTGTTTATAATTATTAATTTTATTTAAAAAATTAAATAAATATACATATTTAATATAAAAATTTAAAACAAGATTTACTCTACTTTTAACAAGACAATTTTTACTTTTTTTCTGCTACTGCTGGCAAAAACAATTTTTTCTTCTATATATATCATAAAAATTGTTTTAAGTAGCCAACTAAATTTAAAAATTATGTACCATAAAAATGCTAACTTGTTGCCAAAATTATAGTATCCATTTAACTTCACGACAGTTGAAGGGACTCGCCACATATGTATAATATTTTTTTATTAATAAAAAAATATAGTAAATCAATGAATTCCATTACAATAATAAATAAATCAATTACAATTTATATAAATATATATAAAAATAAATTACAATCTATCAAACTAACGTACAAAAATTATATTTTTTACGAATCAATATATTTTATATTTATTTTCTGTAAAAAAATCGTCATCTGTAATAAATTTCCTCATCTGTAAAACAAAAATCGTCATACATAACCATAGTTTTCTATTTCATCGGCACTCTTCAAATTCAAAATGCAAAATGAAAATGTTAAGTCGAAAACAATAAAAAAAATTAGAACCTCATAAAATATTTTTATTGCTTTTTGTATGGATTAGTGCGAAACTCACAAGAGTGCAAAATAATTTTTGTCGAAAGTTGTGCGTCGAGAAATCCCCACTCCAAAATTAGTTTATAGACAAAAGCAGAAAGAGAGGAGAAAAAAACCGGTTTGAGTCACACGCAAGAGTGCCAGCGTAATATGGCACAATAAATGTCGTGGCATATTAATAACTTTATTTATATGTAATCGTAAAACAGTTATTTATATTTTTGTTTTTTTAGAAATGTTTTTATATAATTTTAATGTGTTTTTAAACTAATAAAAATTAATAAATAACTAAATTATTTTGATGTTACTTATTTTAAGATTCTATCGTTATTATTCGCATGGAAATATTCGTTGATTCTACCAGTGGCCCTATTCTGGTTTTCCCTGGGAATTGGAAAAAAAAATTTCCCAATTCCCAACTATAATAATTCCCAATATTTTATTCCCCAATTCCCAAAAGTGTATTCTGGCGTGCTAGGAATTATTTCCCCTCTGTGAAACAAATAGTTTTAAATGTTCGCCACTAGAGTACCTTTTTAATGGTTTTTTAATTTTTTTCATGGTGCGCTTTGTTATTATATTTAAATATTGATGGATGAATAACAAATTTAAAAAAAAATAGTTGTTTTCGCTTTTGAAAAACAATTAAAAATTTTTTCGGGTCGGAATTATTTTCTACATTCACTACTTATAATGATTATTAGTATTTATGAATGAGCTAATTTTTTTATATATTAGGGCAGATAAGACCAAATTTTAAAAAAATAGGTGTTTTTGCTTATAAGAAATAATAAAAAAAAATTAAATTTATACTCTATATTATGATTATGAGTATTTTACCATAAGAAATATGAATTCCCAACAATTTTAATAGGGAAAAATAAACGTCAAAACTGTTATAATTGGGAATTATTCTTTCCAAACGAAATATTTTTCCCAATAGCCAGAATACACTTTTGGAAAAAATAATTCCTAACTGTTATTAAAACGTAAAAAATTCCCAATTCCCTGGGAAAACCAGAATAGGGCCCCAGGAAAAGGCAAAAGAACTATATGGGAATATGTTTCGTTTCCGACGGAATTTTGTTCTATAATTGCTGGAAATTAGTAAGAAATAGATATGGAAAAAATACTAATTTCGGACAAAATTCCATCTACTTTCCAACTCTGATTTTGTTTCATTTTAGTTAGGGCACACACCCAGACCGGAATTTTTGAGACACTTTTCTTTGGCGAGTAGTACTCTTTTCTGTGTACATTTTATGTTTCTTTCCATAGAAACAGTATGTTTTTCACATTAAAATTCACACGGAATTCCGTCGGGCTTGCATATTGGGTGATAGATACCGCACTCATAACCGGTATTTACACGATAGGTGGTGTTTAGCCGTGTACTTTTTCGGCGCTGAACATTCTCGCCTCTTACCTCTTTGAGTCTTTGCGTTCAAACTAATTTTGGAGTGGGGATTTTTCGCTCAACGTCTTCATCCAAAAACTTTCAGCGCTCAACACACCAATACATTCAAAGACCATATAAAACCTGTTTTTATTTAATTTTTTTTGACAGGTGCTCACTTTTCATTTAGTGTTCAACCGTGATTTATCTAGTTTAATAAATAGATCGAGTCATTCAGAAGAAATAAAAATAAAATACCAGTAATAAATTAGATAAATATTTTAATTTATTAAATTTAATTTATGAATAATTTAATTTTTCCTTCAGCATTGAAATAATCGGCCAAGTCTTTTCCTACGGTTTCACCTGTTATATTATTCATCCGTTTAGAATGACTTTTTGGTATTTGTTGCGAAACATACTATTCTTCATTTTTATTGATTTCCGTAGCATACCACTGACTTAGTAATTCAAAAATTGTGAAGTATGTACTCAACAAAACTGCACAATTTTCTTTACTTTTTCTTCTCATAAATATTTAGATAGCTGCTCACGAATTTACGAATAATTTTTTTTAGAATACAAAAAATACAAATTTTCTTATATTAAATGCACACATACTTTGATAAAACAACGCTGAAAGAACACTCGTGTAAACTCGAGAGGTAGTTGTGACAACACAAAACAACGCTGAAAAAATACACGTATAAACACCACCCATGGTCACATCAAATATTACTTCGTCCCTCATGTCTTTACCTATAAACAATGATGGAGGGGGAAATATTTTTAATGTGCCATTTTACATTGGCACTCTCGCGTGTGACTCAAACCGGTTTTTTCCTCGTCTCTTTCTTCTTTTGTCAATAAACTAATTTTGGAGTGGGGATTTCTCGACGCACAGTTTTCGACAAAAATTATTTTGCACTCACGTGAGTTTCGCACTAATACATACAAAAAGCAATAAAAATATTTGATGAGGTTCAAAATTTTTTTATTGTTTTCGACTCAACATTTTCATTTTGCATTTTGAAGAGTGCAGATGAAATAGAAAAATATGGTTATGTATGACGATTTTTGTTTTAAAGAAGAGGAAATTTATTACAGATGACGATTTGTTTTTACAGAAAATAAATATAAAATATATTAATTCGTAAAAAATATAATTCTTGTATGTTAGTTTGATAAATTGTAATTTATTTATTTACATAAATTGTAATTTATTTATTTATTATTGTAATGGAATTCATTGTCTTATTATAATATTTTTTTTTTGGTAAAAAAATATTATACATATATTGATGATGTTTCTAAAAATGGTAAAACGTTGGAATGATGAAAATATATAAATACATTTATAATATAAATATATAATGGATTTTATAAAAAATATACATGCTCCTATAAGAATGAAAAAAATTCGTGTTAAAATTTTTTTTTCGCCATTTGGTTATACGATGTTCGCTCGACCAAGTATTAATTTATAATGAAATATTTTCCACACACACATAGACAAATATAAAAAAAAAACTCTGCCGCACGAAAAAGCGAAATTGACGCGAGAGTGCCAATGTAAAATGGCACAATGGATGGTGGGAAAAATGTTTTGGAGGGGAGAATGTTCTTTTCCAACACAAAATTTAGCTGCGGAACGAGTCAAAATTTACTAACAGAAACATAAAACCATAAATTTTTTTTTTAAATAATTAATTTATTGCTCTTATTTTCAATTTGTATTTTGACGAGCAAACACCGCTACAAAGAAATATGTCTTTTATGAATTGATAATTTTAGATTTTCAGTTCTTCTTTAAATTCGATAATGGAGATTTTTATTCTATGCTATCTAATTTTTGGGGCTCAAGGCTCTCCCAGCTCTTTCGCGGTTTGCTTATTTACGTCTTACTTTACGCCTTAACCGCCAAATCGAGGACGTACGGCTATAGGTCCGATTTTCGTAGAACCATGTGCGCATTGCATAGCTCCATACCAGCCTATAGTACTGACATGGAAGATGGGTCGGCCCATGAGTTCTGCACTCCAACAGGGGGTTATAGATGTGTTCATTAACACCACCGATCGTAATCAGATGGTGAAAAATCCCTTTTACATCCTGCCCCTATCGGGATTCGAATCGAGATGTATATTATGGAATTTTTTGAATGATCCGCGTATAGAATAATTTAATTTACTTTAAAATATATAATTCTTAATGTTAAATATGTTTTGTAGCGAGTATATATGATTTAATTAAATAATAAATAAATTAAATAATTGTTAATAATTTAATTAAATATGATTAAATCAAATAATTAACAGACTGAATTAAATTCAATTTTGCTTTTTCTAAAAATAGTTATTTCAATAACGAACAATTTAAATTTAAAACGACATATTTACATAAAGGATAATAAAATGTACCTCATTTAAATAAAACTGGATTTTCCTAATTATAGAACTTGGATACTAAAACTTCGTCCTAACGAAATTTTTTGGGGCGGTACAATATTCTAAGAGGGCAAACACAGTAGTGCTGATAATACTTCTACCATTTTTATTTTTATACATATTTATATCGTAATATATATTTTGAGTAGCCATTTTGGTTTTTGAAATTATAATATGAAATGTTGTGTTCCTCTCGAATTATATTTTTCTGTGCTTTTATTAGTACAATTTTTAAAAATTTAATATTTAAATAATTATTTTAAAATAAAATAAATGTGACGATTCCAGTGAAAATGATTGTGGGTCGTACAGATACGTAAATACCGTTTGTCGACATTTGAGTTTCGAGACAGTTCAGTTTAGAATTTTGGAAAGTGAATTATTGGCAAGTAAAACAAATTGCTGATGAATCCGGAATAAAATGCCTCGTGAACGGAATAGAAAAATGGAACAAAATATAAATTGGATACTTGGAAACTTCGCGAATTGTAGAAATTCAAACGGTAATCGAATGTTCTACAAGGATTTATGTCATAGATATAAGAATAGCTATTCGAGTTACGAAGGAGTTCAGTTTAGAATTTTGGAAACTGTTATTGGCTAGTGAAATAAAGTGATTTATAAAAGTCGTGATAATTATTGTGATAATAATTAATTGCGAATTATAGTGAGAAATAAATTTGTAAAATTTATAGAAATTGAGTTTTATATTCACAATCCAGTGATTGAACCAGATAATAAGTTGAATTTATACTCGGCTAACTCGTTACAATTGGTGCAGCGGCGGGATAGTAAAAATTTAAAAATAAAATTATTGAACTTGGAAGTGGCAGATTTAGAGAAGGAGTTGGGCATACGTATCTGCTAACGTTGGACAACAAAGATGAATAAGAGCTTGCTTAGAAATCGCACTGCTTTGTTGCAGGAAAATATCGACCTAAATCAACATGAAGTTAATGCATGGGCACCAGATTCAACAGATTGAAGCGACAATGTAATAAACTACATCATCAGTTGCCAGAAGGAGCAGAGTCAAGGACGAGAATGTCGCCGCAAGGGAAACCACTCCAACAACATCAGGTTTAGATATGGAACAATTAATGGCCGGTCTAAAAGCCGATATGATAATCAGGCAAGAACAAATGATCACCAGCCAAAAAATATCTATCGGGCAAGAGAAGTTGATAGCCAAGCAAGCGAGATTTTTGGCTGAACAGAAGAGCATGAGAACCGAAAAACAGCAAGATCGACCACTCATTCTGGATAGATAAAAAAAACAAAACAGTAGCGGTTTGAATCTAGAAGTCTTCAGCAATCTGAGGTGGCAGATCAGAGAACTATGAAGATCGAGAAAGGGCTGATGGATTAAAACTACCAACGTTCGATGGAACATCGTTTAAAAATCTTCAACTTCAGTTTGAAATGGCAGTCACAAGAAACGGTTCGTGTGAAGACTTTAATAGAAAGTGCTGCGGATTTATTACAGATCATGCTGGAGTATGAACGCGAGTACTACGACAAAATGTTGGCGTCAGAGAAAATTAGAACCGCTCCAGAAGTTTTCGGCCTATTATGAGCCGTTATTGCACATCGCTCACTATAACATGGCGAGTGGATATACAGAGCGAATAAAAAATATAAACGTTTCTATTGAAATTCATACTGATATATGTATATTGTATTAAATTCATGAAGATATGTAGTTTGCGACTTGTTTTAGACTATATGGCTACGCCCAATTGCTTATTAATTGAAAATATTTAATTCTATTATTTATTAAAGAGAAAAAACTTTCTGATAACAATCTAACAGTTTGATTATATAAAAAATTATGTAAATATTATTTAAAAGAAAACGCAAAAAAAATAGTCGGAACGAAGGAAGGCAATCATGAAGTCGACTTAAGATCATTTATTTCGTTGATCTAACTGGGTATTTTTTTAAGACTAAACACATTTAACTTATAATACTATAAGGGAAATCGTGTCAATTTTCATAGTAAATGCCAACGACAGCATAATTTCGTTAAATACAAGTTTCAAAGAAGATTTCTAGATGGCATACATATACGTTTTAACGAAAACTAATTTTTTAATGAACTGGCATAATTTAAAACAAACAAATTTTGTTTTATTTATTTATTATTAATTATAAAAATAAGCCCATTTACTTCAAAAATTTTGAATTTCGATTATAAAATTAATTTTTTTTTTAAATTTTGGTTCCAATAATAATTCGTTGCATATGAAAAACTGCAGTTAAAAAATGTGAATATTTTGTTCAACTAATACTAGTGCCATCTTTTGATCTTCTCCGGAATTATATCATGTTGGCACATAATATCGACGCGATTTCTCTAGTTATTATAAGTTATTTGACTGAACACAACTATGACTACGTGCGAAACCGCAAACGTTCGAGTTCTAAAATAAAGTCAAAAACGATTTTTATTCTGACTGAGTCACTGCTTTCCATCGATCAACCGCTAGTAGTTCATTGCGTGTCTTTGCTAAATTTATTATGGATTATTAAGCAAAGACACAACGAACTACTAGCGATATACTAACGGCTGGTCGATTGGAAAGCAACTAACTAGTTGCTTTCCAATCGACCAACCGCTAGAAGTTCGTTGCGTGTCTTTACTAAATAATTCATAGTAAATTTAGCAAAGATACGCAACGAACTACTAGCAGTTTTTCGATGATTAGTTTCCAACTACTGTACTGAGCGTAATCGGATTCAAATTGCAGAACCGAAAATCAGTCTAATAATCGAGTACTAAAATAAAGTCTTAACTTAAATATAACTTTGTTAAGCATTTCTGTTAACTCCATGGATTTCGGTTGCAGAATTACTGGTATTGAATGCACATTTATTACTTTCTATTTTTAATTGATAACGTCGTTTATGGTGCTTCGAATTGGGATTAGATACCGTATCGATCTGATTGTTTTGCAATTATTATCTTTCAGTGAACTACAGAAAATGGAAAAATATTTTTTGTGTTCCTGCAGTTCTTATTTTCTATATTCAACCAAAGTTATTAATCTATAAACATCATGAACTTTATTTGTTATTGAAAATAATATAATAGTACATAATAGTAAAATTTGAAGGTAGGCAAGTGGTTTTTTATGATCCAAACAAAATAATAGACAATAACAAACTAATCAATTTCCATTACGCTTTGAGCTTCATTGAAGTACTCGAACGAATTTAATACTTTCATAGGCGGTATATTGTGTAATGGATGACTTGGCAACAGTTCATTATTTTTATCACCAATAAGAAAGGGTTCTAGATTGCCTTCTGAATGTTGTGCCATTGATAAACCACTTAAAGTGTAGCATGTATGGTATAAGTCTGCTGGCCTGGAAACAATTCACTTTAAAGTAGGAAGTAAAATTACAAAATAAAGTTTCTACTATTTACTTACTTTCCTGGTTTATCGATTAAGCCCCCAGATGGTTTCTGACAGCAGATTAGAATATATTCTTGCAGTGCTTGACGGTTAAAAAGGCACGTACTTAATATTTCAGCTTGAGTTGGTTCTACTTTTGCTAGAACTCGCTGTATTACTGGAATAGCCGCACCCTGCCAAAAAGAATAGCAGCCATCAACCAATTTATTGGTTCTTCCTTGAAAACCACCTTCTAGCCGCATTTGTCGATGAACAGTCCATCTCTTATCATATATGACAATTTTTAAATGTGTTCACAATAAAATTCAACTTATTTCTTACCAATAACATACTCAAATTAACTAAATCAAACTTCCCCAATAGAGCCAACGCAGCTATTGCACAAAAGGTATAACCCCCATGTGCTTCTAAATCAGGTGTACCACCAAATCCACCTTCGTACGTTTGACAACTTGCAATCCATTCTGCTGTTCCTTGAAACAACTGCTCTTCTTCATATTGCGAAAAATTAACCAATTTGGCTACTGAAATTGCACAATAAGCACCTCGGACATCTAACTCGCCATTAACATGCATTCGATATGCGCCGTTGTCTTCTCGAACAGAAAGTAAAAAAAGTTTTAAAGATTTCTTATCGATTGCCTCTAATGCCTTATGTGTCCCAATGATACACAAACTGTTTACGGCAGCATATGTAGTAGCTAGATGAGCATATTGAGCTGGGCCTCCTCCAAAACCGCCATTGACACTCCGGCATCTATGGTAAACAAAATTGTTTAATTCACCGAATAAAAATGTTATTGTTAACTGTTGCATACTTAATCAGAAACTCAATAATATCATCCAGTAACTTATCAGTGAGATTATAATTCATTAAATATACTGAATTTAGCGTCCAGTAAACCAACCAAGGGCGGCTACAATCTAAACATTCATACGACATCGATAAATTTTGAATAGAACTTTTCAAAAAACGAAAATGCTCATCTCTATATAGTTTTGGCAATTCTGGATCAAGAGCATGTAATTGTTCAAACCGTTCATAATACTTTTGTACCAACATTTCCACATTAATCTAGAATTTTGCTTCTTAATAAGACATGTTAAACTCTATTTTAACTTGTTACAATACCTGTTCCTTAGATGTTACTGATTTATATTTTTCATCTTTAAATTTAACATTTGATAAATCAATTGGTGTTCTTATCAATAATTTAGGTTCCATTGATAAAATATATTTAATAACTTATTTTTATTTATCGGTTTCTTCTAGGTATTATATTTCATTCAACTTAAGCCTAAATATTTTATAGACAATGACACTGACAGTTTTGTGGTTCTAAAAGTTAAACCCGAAGGACAAAAATTAATTCGCTCGAAGCGAAAAACGCGATGCGAGAGCGCTCCCAATTTGAGGTACATAACTAACGTCAGTGTATTTTGGTTTGATTTTCTTATGTATGCAGAAAGGTGGTGTTTAGACGTGTATTCTTTCGGCGCTGAACATCCTCGTCTCTTACCTTTTTGAGTCTTTGCCAACAAAATAATTTTGGAGTGGGGATTTTTCGCTCAACGTCTTCATCGAAAATTTTCAGCGCTCATCACACCAAAATATACAAAGGCCATATGAAACCTGTTTTATTTCATTTTTTTTGACAGGAGCTCACTTTTCATTTAGTGTTCAACCGTGATTGATCTAGTTAAATAAATAGTTGGGGTCATTCAGAAGAAATAAAAATAAAATACCAGTAATAAATTAGATTAATATTTTAATTTATTAAAGTTAATTTATGAAAATACATTTTTTAATTGTTTCCTTCAGCATTGAAATAATCGGCCAATTCTTTTCCCACGGTTTCAACTGTTATATTATTCATCCGTTTAGAATGACAAAGTCATGGTGTTTGTTGCAAAACATATTATCAAAGACTATATAAATATACAAAGACTTTCCATTTCATACAAAATACAAGTAAATTATTTTGGGTACGACCAATTTTATTTTGGGTACGATCACATCAAAGAAGACTGATATCCAAACCTTGTTATAGTAGTAAAATAATTGTATATAATTTTTCGTTTTAGAAGTTGCACTGTAAAACATCAATTTGAAAATGTATACTGTTTTATGTTATTATGGGAAGTCTTTACATTATTCTTCATTTGTATTGATTTTCTTAGCATACCAATGACTTAGAAATTAAAAAATTATGAAGAATATAACAAAACTGTACAATTTTGTTTACTTTTTCTTCTCATAAATTTATCGGCTTTTGAAATATTTGGAATTTGTTGCTTAGTATTTGATCGTGTGCATATTTTGATAAACACAATTTTCTCTCATTAACAACAAAATATCTAGCTGCACAGATATTTACGAATAATTTTTTATAATAATTTTCTTATATTACATGCACACATACTTTGATAAAACAACGCTGAAAGAATACTCGTGTAAACTCGAGAGGTAGTTGCGACAACACAATACAACGCCGAAAGAATACACGTATAAACACCACCAAACGATGTGCCTTTTACACTAGTCCTCTTACATTATTTTCGCTTATTCGTGCTGCTGAGTTTTTTTTTTCATATTTGGCTATGTGTATGAACCATATTTTCATTATGATTGAATATTTTGTCGAGCGTACATCGTATAATAATTTTATACATCGTACAAAATGGTGAAAAAAAAAATTATAGCGCGTACTTTTTCTGTATTTTCTACAGGAACATGAACACATTTTAATAACCACATAATATATTATACATTTGGTTTAATTTTATCTTTTGGTCGAAACGAACATGGCGAGAAAGAGATAGTATTATATGAAAGAGACGAAAATAAAATGCTTTCAAATGTAATGTCAAGCATTTATTGTCGATATGTCGATTCGTCGAGGAAAGAACAACATTTATTTTAATATACAATTTATTTTAATATTATTTTATCATTGTTAACCAGTTATGATAAATTATAATACAATTCGATTCAAACTCTGTAATTTGCTAGCCCTGTTGCAACAAAGCTTCACAACATACAAACGAAAATGCCACAAAAATCAAGTCCGGTTGCATAAGCCTTATGAGATGGATTTCATCTTTTCGATCACACAACAAATCAATGACGTCATCAGATTGAAACCGGCCTAGCGAACGAACATTACAGATCACATGTAAGATCTCATAAGACAAACGTCTTCATCGGCTGGTTGATTCACCGCTCTAGCTGCCAATCAAAGTCATTCTGTGGAATTACAGCACCAAGCATCATTATCATATTCTACACGCATGCACAAAAATATTCTCGCTAATTCTATTTTTGACATTTAAACACACATGCAAAAGCACAATTTTATTATATTGAGTTTCGTGGAGGTTCGACTTATCGCGACACTTTTCATACGAAATCTTATTCTAAATCGAAAGCAAAACTATGTAAAAGTCAAAACTAAATATAAGTTTTTACTTCGATATATGACGAAAAAGTTTAATTTTGTTATACTTGGGTATATGAGCATAAAATTAGCTAAAAGATTATTTACGATATTTTGTGAGAATTGGTAGTCTAGACTACTGATATAGCTACGGATGATTTTGTTTAGAGTTGAATACATTTCAACTCAAAGGGGCATGATTTGTGTGTAATAATCACCATTTTGTGTAACTTTAGTGGAATTTGAGGTAGTATTCTAAATCTTATCATTAAATCCAACCCTATTATATCAGAGCCTTTTTTAAAACATGTATTGAAGATGGCTCTGATTATATCCGACCAAACTTTGAATGTTGTCAACTACTAAAAGTAAACAAACCAACGAAAGAACACATTTTTATTATTATTTATAAATAAATAATCTATATATATATATATATATATATATATATATATATATATATATATATATATATATATATATATATATATGTATATGTATATATATATATATATATATATATATATATATATATATATATATATATATATATATATATATATATATATATATATATATTTATTTATTTTTATATATATATATAAATATATATATATATATATATTTAAAATTTATACAAGGAAATAATAATTTATTAATTAAATTTATTTTGAATTTTATTGACGTATAGGGTGTCCCAATAACCGGTTCAGATTTGACATCTCGGTTATTTTGGCTCTGGCAGCACTAATGGTAGTGTTTACACGTAGTATGAACTATGCTGCTTCACTTCTTCGTCTATAAACTATTTTTGGAGGGGATTTTTGTGTGCAATTTTTCAACCAATTTTTTATGTGCCTCACAATTTGAGATACACTACTGTTACGATTTCGCCGAGTGGTTATTCTAATAAGTAATAATTTATCCGGTTCGATCACTGGATTGTGAATATTAAACTCGCAAAGATTAAATTTCAATTAAATTTATTTCCCACAAAAATTACACAAATATTTCACAAATAATTCACTAATATTTATTTTCACTTTTATTTTCACAATATTTATCACTACTATTATTTTAACACTTCACTTTTTATCACTTCCCGATATTAACACTTCGAAATTCAAAATTGAACTGTTTTGTAACTCAAATGTCTACACGTACTTATACGACGCAAAGGCTTGTAGAACATTCCATTATTTTGCTTCTCTACACTTCTCGAAATTTCGTTGCGTCGTATTTGGTTCGCTCCGCCTATTTCATTATTTCTTTTTACTTTGTTCGTATGTGTAAACGTTTGGTTACAGGGTAATCCCTACTGTTATAATTTTCTTTTCAATTATCACAGGTGACATCTGTGATTCGTGACACTACCCTCCGCCCAAACCTGTTCGTCCCGAACAGGATCCAGACCTCTTCCTTTGTAGAATGCCAGTCGCTCCAGGTGTCCAACGATGGGTTTTCCTCGTACTCCTCTTTGGATCCTATAGACCACGTCGTTAGTTCTGACCTTGTACGGTCCCTCCCATCTAGTTTCTATCTTCTTTGATAATCCTTTACTTCGTCGTGTTCCAGTTCCTCCATCCAACTTCCCACAAACAACCGTTTCCGAGTGTGGTGGTCGCTTCGTCCGATGATCCAATGTTATCCTCCTTACGATTGGCTCCTCCCCGTTGTTCAGTTCCAAAGGCAGTTCGACATTACCGTAGCGCAATGTTCCCCGTCCAAAATCCAATACGAATTCATTTCGTTTCATGAAGTCCATTCCCAGGATGACCTCATCCATAATATCCGTAACCAGAACTTCATGTCGAAAACCATTGTTCCCGATTCGTATGGTCACCTCCTTCTTTCCTTTGATAGCTGCACTGTCGCCTGTCACCGTTTGTAACTTGAACCCTTCCATAGGCTCAACTCCATCCGTGATAAAATCCGGCCGCACAATCGTTCTCGTTGCTCCGGTGTCCAATGTTATTAAACTGGATCGTCCTTTTACTTCGCCTCTCACCATCAAGCTCTCACCACCTTTTACCAATCTGGAAATGGGGATGAAGGTTATGGAGCATTTGGTTGTGGGAGTCAGCTTTTGCTCCTCAAAGCTGACGCGTTCATTTAACGCCTTCGTTGTTGTTTGGCGTTCCTCCTCGGCTGGTATTTTTCGTTCCTCCGGTGGCCTTCGGTACATCGGCGATGGTGTTCTCGCCCGTTTGCGCCTTATCTCCCAGCATTCCCTTGAGATGTGTCCTATTTTGTCACAAACCCAACATCTGATTTTACTAGTTCCATCCCGGAATCTCGTTGTCCGCCAGTTATCCGCTGATTTGATGTTATTGCCCTGTTTGTGACTGATTGCTGGTTCCACTTCCACACGACGTACCTTGACTGCTGGTTTGATGATGTTGTTTGCAGTCTCGTTGGTAAGTGCACACGCGATGGCTTCCGCAAACGTTGCTTTTGGAGACAATACAACAGCACGTCTCGTATCCGGATCCCGTATTCCATCTGTGAAGGCGTCGATCTTAATACGCTCTGTGTATTCACCTGCCATGTTGTAGTGGGCGAGGTGCACTAGTCGCTCTATATCAGCCGCATACTCCTGGAGCGTCTCTCCAACCCGCTGACATCGTCCTTTCAACTCCATACGATGTAGCTCCCGTCGATGGTCACCTCCGTATTTGCGCTCCAGAGCCAACATTATTTTGCCGTAATCCTCTCGTTCGTATTCCGGCACGATTTGTAGGAGCTCCGCAGCACTTCCCTTTAGCGCCACAATTAATGCTGCTACCCGATCCTTTTCACACCAACCGTTCGTGGTAGCCGCCATTTCAAACTGGAGTTTGAAGATGTTGAATGGTGTGGTTCCGTCGAACGTTGGTGGCTTCAACTTTATTGAGCTGGTTTGTCGAGTAATTTGAGCGCTGCCGTTGGTTTTCAGATCCATTAGCTCCTTTTCAAGTTTCTGGAATCGTTGATTGGTCACCTCGATTTGTTCATCTAATTTGTGATCCATTTCCATTTTAACCGTGTCCATTTTGGAGTTAAATGTAATGGACATATCTAGAAATTTCTGGTTCACTTCGGCCATTAAATCTTGCTGAAACTTCTCGTGATGATCCATCCGTTCAATCAATTTTTCTTGATCACCTCGCATTTGCTCCTCCAATCTTTCTTGACCGCTTGTTATATCGGTTTTGAGCCCCCCGATCATCTGCTCCTGTTCAGCACGCAATGCTCTTTGCTCGGTAATCATTTTTACTTCGAGGCCGCCGATCATTTGCTGCATTGCGGCCATTAGTTGCCCCATATCGAACGCTCCTGGTGTCGTTGGAGTGGTTTCCCGTACGATGACATTCTGATCTTCTTCCGTTTTGGTCGTTGCTTCCGTTGTTATTTCAACCTGTTGGGTCTCGGTTGAATCCGGTGCCCCAAAATTAAAATCATGTTGATCTGGGTCAACATTATCATCCAACAAAGCTGTACGGAGTCTCAACTGCAACTCATTTCGGTTGCCCACAGTTGGAAGATTCCGTAGCCCCAACTCCTTCTTCAAATCTGCCACTTTTAAGTCCAATAATTTCATTTTGGATATTCACAATCCCACCGCTGTCACCAATTGTTACGATTTCGCCGAGTGGTTATTCTAATAAGTAATAATTTATCCGGTTCGATCACTGGATTGTGAATATTAAACTCGCAAAGATTAAATTTCAATTAAATTTATTTCCCACAAAAATTACACAAATATTTCACAAATAATTCACTAATATTTATTTTCACTTTTATTTTCACAATATTTATCACTACTATTATTTTAACACTTCACTTTTTATCACTTCCCGATATTAACACTTCGAAATTCAAAATTGAACTGTTTTGTAACTCAAATGTCTACACGTATTTATACGACGCAAAGGCTTGTAGAACATTCCATTATTTTGCTTCTCTACACTTCTCGAAATTTCGTTGCGTCGTATTTTGTTCGCTCCGCCTATTTCATTATTTCTTTTTACTTTGTTCGTATGTGTAAACGTTTGGTTACAGGGTAATCCCTACTGTTATAATTTTCTTTTTAATTATCACAGGTGACATCTGTGATTCGTGACACTACGATACTTTAGTAATAAAAACTACGGTAAAGTAATAAAAAAATTTTTTAGGGTCGGATTTTTTTTTCATATTTTGCTATTTCATTTTTATTATGACTATTGATGGAAGTTTTGGATTTGGCTTATTTTGAACGGACTGCAATAGTACTTACAACTGCAATAGTATTGGTATAATATAACAGGTGCGTTATCTCATTGGCACATTAACTTTCCATAATGTATGTTTTGATTCGAAATCACTATTGCACGTACTGCCTGTCTGGTGGTACGAGTATTACGATCAAAAATTAGAGTCAGCGCTCTTAATGTTGAGACCACTGATAATGAAATGCAGTAGTAATTTTAAATTATTTCCAAACGTTGCCCGTTGATGAACTTCGTCATCATAAATTGTTAAGATTGATTGACGTTGACCCAATATATATATATATATATATATATATATATATATATATATATATATATATATATATATATATATATATATATATATATATATATATATATATATATATATATATATATATATATATATATATATATATATATATATATATATATATATATATATATATATTGTTACGATTTCGCCGAGTGGTTATTCTAATAATTTTATCCGGTTCGATCACTGGATTGTGAATATTTAACTCGCAAAGATTAAATTTCAATTAAATTTATTTCCCACCAAAAATTACACAAATATTTCACAAATAATTCACAAATATTTATTTTCACTATTATTTTCCACAATATTTATCACTACTATTATTTTAACACTTCACTTTTATCACTTCCCGATATTAACACTTCGAAATTCAAAATTGAACTGTTTCGTAACTCAAATGTCTACACGTATTTATACGACACAAATACTTGTAGAATATTCTATTATTTTTTTCTCTACACTTCGCGAATGTTCTTCTCGTATTTTGTTCGCTCCGCCTATTTCATTATTTCTTTTTATTTTGTTCGTTTATGTAAACATTTGGTTACAGGGTAATCCCTACTATTATAATTTTCTTTTTAATTATCACAGGTGACATCTGTGATTCGTGACACTACCCTCCGCCCAAACCTGTTCGTCCCGAACAGGATCTAGATCTCTTCCTCTATAGAACGCCAGTCGTTCCAGGTGTACAACCTTGGGTTTTCCTCGTACTCCTCTTTGGATCCTATAGATCACATCATTTATTCTTGTTATGACCTTGTACGGTCCCTCCCATCCAGGTTGTAATTTCTGCGATAACCCTTTCTTTCGTTGTGGGTTGTGAAGCCATACCAATTGACCCTCGTCAAATCCTTTATTGTTCGCTCGTACATCATACCGAGCCTTTGTTTTATCACTTGACAATTTGATTTTCTCTCTGACAAATCCGTGTATGTTGTTGATCTCCTCTTTCAAGTTGTCCACATATGCTTGTCCACATTTGGCTGATGATGGAACCGCTCCGAATTTGAGATCGCCTGGTAGTCTTAAATTGTTGCCAAAAAGTATTGTCGCTGGTGTTACTCCTGTTGTGTTATGCACCGCTGATCGATAAGCCATTAAGAACAATGGAATACCTTGATCCCAATTCCGCTGGTTTTTATCCACTGTTTTGGCTATAAACTCCTCCAATGTGGCATTGAAACGCTCCACCATGCCATCAGATTGTGGGTGGAAAGGTGTTGTTCGCGTTTTATTAATTCCCAGTAACTGGCACATCTCCTGGAAGACAACCGATTCGAAATTCCGCCCTTGGTCGGAATGCAGTTCCATTGGTACCCCATAACGGCTTATCCAATTGTATACCACTGCATTGGCGATTGTGGTTGTTTCCTGATTTGGAATCGGGTATACCTCTGGCCACTTACTGAAGTAGTCCATTACTACCAAAACATATTTGTTGCCACTATCGCTGGTTGGAAATGGTCCTGCAACATCTATGGCAATCCTCTCAAATGGTGCTCCCACATTATATTGTTGCATCGCTCCACGGCTCTTCTTTGCCGGTCCTTTCACGGCCATACATTGGTCACACTTTTGACACCATTCAGCCACTGCCTGTCTACATCCTGCCCAGTAGAATCTTTCACGTACCTTAGCTAACGTTTTGTTGATTCCTAGGTGACCTCCGCTTGTTCCTCCGTGGTATTCCTCCAATATTTCCGCCATCCTGATCTTCGGTACCACCACTAGCGATTGCTTTGTTTTGCCATCGGAGCTTTCCCATGTTCGTTTTAAGCATCCGTCTTCCATGGTTAAACTATCCCATTGGGCCCAGTAAGCCTTGATAGCTGGGCCTTTATCTGCAATATCGCTCCATGTGGGACGACGTTCTTCCTCCATGAATTTGATAATCACTGCCAAATCTGGGTCCTCCTGTTGCTCTTTGGAGACAATACAACTGCACGTCTCGTATCCGGATCCCGTATACCATCGGTGAAAGCGTCGATCTTGATACGCTCGGTGTATTCTCCTGCCATGTTGTAGTGGGCGAGGTGCACTAGTCGCTCTATATCAGCCGCATACTCCTGGAGCGTCTCTCCAACCCGCTGACATCGTCCCTTCAACTCCATACGATGTAACTCCCGTCGATGGTCACCACCGTATTTGCGCTCCAGAGCCAACATGATTTTTCCGTAATCCTCTCTATCGTATTCCGGCACGATTTGCAAAAGATCCGCAGCACTTCCTTTTAACGCCACAATTAATGCTGCCACTTGATCCTGCTCGCACCAACCATTCCTTGTGGCCGCCATTTCAAACTGGAGTTTGAAGATGTTGAATGGTGTGGTCCCATCGAACGTTGGTGGCTTCAATTTAATCGAGCTGGTTGGTCGAGCAATTTGAGCGCTGCCGTTGGTTTTTAGATCCATCAGCTCCTTTTCAAGTTTCTGGAATCGTTGATCGGTCACCTCGATTTGTTGATCTAATTTGTGATCCATTTCCATTTTGATGGTATCGACTTTTGTGTTAAATGTAACGGAAAGCTCTCGAAACTTCTCGTTGACACATTTTTCTTGCTGCTCCAACCGTTCGATGATGTTTTCTTGTCCAGTTCTCATGACCTCCTGTTCCGCCAACAATCTTTCTTGATCGGATCGCATCTGCTCCTTTAGATCGCTCTTTAATTGATCTTGGCCGCTTGTTATTTTTCCCTCGAGGACGCCGATCATTTGCTGCATTTGAAGTTGCGTCTGAACTTGCATTTGTTGCATAGCCGCCATTAGTTGCCCCATATCGAAACCTCCAGATGTTGTTGGAGTGGTTTCCCGTATGGTGACATTCTCGACTTCCACTTTGCTCGTTGATTCTGTTGTCACTTCAACTGCTTGCACCTCGGTTGAATCCGGTGCCCCAAAATTAAACTCATGTTGATCTGGGTCAACATTTTCATCCAACAAAGCTGTACGGAGTCTCAACTGCAACTCATTTCGGTTGCCCGCAGTTGGTAGATTCCGTAGACCCAACTCCTTCTTCAAATCTGCCACTTTTAAGTCCAATAATTTCATTTTGGATATTCACAATCCCACCGCTGTCACCAATTGTTACGATTTCGCCGAGTGGTTATTCTAATAATTTTATCCGGTTCGATCACTGGATTGTGAATATTTAACTCGCAAAGATTAAATTTCAATTAAATTTATTTCCCACCAAAAATTACACAAATATTTCACAAATAATTCACAAATATTTATTTTCACTATTATTTTCCACAATATTTATCACTACTATTATTTTAACACTTCACTTTTATCACTTCCCGATATTAACACTTCGAAATTCAAAATTGAACTGTTTCGTAACTCAAATGTCTACACGTATTTATACGACACAAATACTTGTAGAATATTCTATTATTTTTTTCTCTACACTTCGCGAATGTTCTTCTCGTATTTTGTTCGCTCCGCCTATTTCATTATTTCTTTTTATTTTGTTCGTTTATGTAAACATTTGGTTACAGGGTAATCCCTACTATTATAATTTTCTTTTTAATTATCACAGGTGACATCTGTGATTCGTGACAATATATATATATATATATATATATTGTCACGAATCACAGATGTCACCTGTGATAATTAAAAAGAAAATTATAACAGTAGGGATTACCCTGTAACCAAACGTTTACACATACGAACAAAGTAAAAAGAAATAATGAAATAGGCGGAGCGAACTAAATACGACGCAACGAAAATTCGAGAAGTGTAGAGAAGCAAATAATGGAATGCTCTACAAGCCTTTGCGTCGTATAAATACGTGTAGACATTTGAGTTACGAGACAGTTCAATTTTGAATTTTGAAGTGTTAATATCGGGAAGTGAAAATAATAGTGAAAGTGAAGTGTTAAAATAATAGTAGTGATAAATATTGTGTAAAATAATAGTGAAAATAAATATTAGTGAATTATTTGTGAAATATTTGTGGGAAATAAATTTAATTGAGATTTAATCTTTGCGAGTTTAATATTCACAATCCAGTGATCGAACCGGAAAAATTATTAGAATAACCACTCGGCGAAATCGTAACAATTGGTGACAGCGGTGGGATTGTGAATATCCAAAATGAAATTAGTGGACTTAAAAGTGGCAGATTTGAAGAAGGAGTTGGGGCTACGGAATCTACCAACAGCGGGCAACCGAAATGAGTTGCAGTTGAGACTCCGTACCGCTTTGTTGGATGAAAATGTTGACCCAGATCAACATGAGTTTAATTTTGGGGCACCGGATTCAACCGAGGTGCAAGCGGTTGAGGTAACTACAGAGTCAACGACCAAAGCAGAAGATCAGAATGTCATCGTCCGAGAAACCACTCCAACGACACCAGGAGCGTTCGATATGGGGCAATTGATGGCCGCAATGCAACATATGATTGGAGGTCTTAAAAATGAAATGGTTACCGTACAGACGCAAATGATCGGCGGCCTCGAAGTAAAAATGATTACCGGCCAAGATCAATTGAAGAGCGACCTTAAGGAGCAGATGCGAGCCGATCGAGAAAGATTGTTGGCGGAACAGGAGGTCATGAGAACCGGTCAAGAGAACATCATCGAACGGTTGGAGCAGCTAGAAAAATGTGTCAACGAGAAGTTTCGAGAGCTTTCCGTTACGTTGAACACAAAAGTCGATACCATCAAAATGGAAATGGATCACAAATTAGATCAACAAATCGAGGTGACCGATCAACGATTCCAGAAACTTGAAAAGGAGCTGATGGATCTCAAAACCAACGGCAGCGCTCAAATTGCTCGACCAACCAGCTCGATTAAATTGAAGCCACCAACGTTCGATGGGACCACACCATTCAACATCTTCAAACTCCAGTTTGAAATGGCGGCCACAAGGAATGGTTGGTGCGAGCAGGATCAAGTGGCAGCATTAATTGTGGCGTTAAAAGGAAGTGCTGCGGATCTTTTGCAAATCGTGCCGGAATACGATAGAGAGGATTACGGAAAAATCATGTTGGCTCTGGAGCGCAAATACGGTGGTGACCATCGACGGGAGTTACATCGTATGGAGTTGAAGGGACGATGTCAGCGGGTTGGAGAGACGCTCCAGGAGTATGCGGCTGATATAGAGCGGTTAGTGCACCTCGCTCACTACAACATGGCAGGAGAATATACGGAGCGGATCAAGATCGACGCTTTCACCGATGGAATACGGGATCCGGATACGAGACGTGCAGTTGTGTTGTCTCCAAAAGCAACGTTTGCGGAAACCATCGCGTGTGCATTTACCAACGAGACTGCAAACAACATCATCAAACCAGCAGTCAAGGTACGTCGTGTGGAAGTGGAACCAGCCTTCAGTCACAAACAGGGAAATAACATCAAATCAGCGGATAACTGGCGGTTAACGAGATTCCGGGATGGAAATAGTAAAATCAGATGTTGGGTTTGTGACAAAATAGGACACATCTCAAGGGAATGCTGGGAGATAAGGCGCAAACGGGCGAGAACACCATCGCCGATGTACCGAAGGCCACCAGAGGAAAGAAAAGCAGCAGCCGAGGAGGAACGCCAAACAACAACGAAGGCGTTAAACGAACGCGTCAGCTTTGAGGAGCAAAAGCTGACACCCACAACCAAATGCTCCATAACCTTCATCCCCATTTCCAGATTGGGAAAAGGTGGTGATAGCTTGATGGTGCGAGGCGTAGTAGAGGAACGATCCAGTTTGATAACGTTGGACACCGGAGCAACGATAACGATTGTGCGGCCGGATTTTATCACGGATGGAGTTGAGCCTATGGAAGGGTTCAAGTTACAAACGGCGACAGGGGACAGTGTGGCTATCAAAGGAAAGAAGGAGGTGGAAATACGAATCGGGAACAACAGTTTTCGACATGAAGTTCTGGTTGCGGATATTGTGGATGAGGTCATCCTGGGAATGGACATCATGAAACGAAATGGATTCGTATTGGATTTTGGACGGGAAACATTGAGCTACGGTAATGTCGAACTGCCTTTGCAACTGAACAACGGGGAAAAGCCAATCGTAAGGAGGATAAAACTGGATCATCGGACGAAGCGACCACCACACTCGGAAACGGTTGTTTGTGGGAAATTGGATGGAGGAACTGGAACACGACGAAGTAACGGATTATCAAAGAAGATAGAAACTAGATGGGAGGGACCGTACAAGGTCAGAACTAACGACGTGATCTATAGGATCCAAAGAGGAGTACGAGGAAAACCCAAGGTTATACACCTGGATAGACTGGCGTTCTATAGAGGAAGAGATCTGGATCCTGTTCGGGACGAACAGGTTTGGGCGGAGGGTAGTGTCACGAATCACAGATGTCACCTGTGATAATTAAAAAGAAAATTATAACAGTAGGGATTACCCTGTAACCAAACGTTTACACATACGAACAAAGTAAAAAGAAATAATGAAATAGGCGGAGCGAACTAAATACGACGCAACGAAAATTCGCGAAGTGTAGAGAAGAAAAATGATGGAATGTTCTACAAGCCTTTGCGTCGTATAAATACGTGTAGACATTTGAGTTACGAGACAGTTCAATTTTGAATTTTGAAGTGTTAATATCGGGAAGTGAAAATAATAGTGAAAGTGAAGTGTTAAAATAATAGTAGTGATAAATATTGTGTAAAATAATAGTGAAAATAAATATTAGTGAATTATTTGTGAAATATTTGTGGGAAATAAATTTAATTGAAATTTAATCTTTGCGAGTTTAATATTCACAATCCAGTGATCGAACCGGAAAAATTATTAGAATAACCACTCGGCGAAATCGTAACAATATATATTGTCACGAATCACAGATGTCACCTGTGATAATTAAAAAGAAAATTATAATAGTAGGGATTACCCTGTAACCAAATGTTTACATAAACGAACAAAATAAAAAGAAATAATGAAATAGGCGGAGCAAACAAAATACGAGAAGAACATTCGCGAAGTGTAGAGAAAAAAATAATAGAATATTCTACAAGTATTTGTGTCGTATAAATACGTGTAGACATTTGAGTTACAAAACAGTTCAATTTTGAATTTCGAAGTGTTAATATCGGGAAGTGATAAAAAGTGAAGTGTTAAATAATAGTAGTGATAAATATTGTGTAAAATAATAGTGAAAATAAATATTAGTGAATTATTTGTGAAATATTTGTGTAATATTTGTGGGAAATAAATTTAATTGAAATTTAATCTTTGCGAGTTAAATATTCACAATCCAGTGATCGAACCGGATAAATTATTAGAATAACCACTCGGCGAAATCGTAACAATTGGTGACAGCGGTGGGATTGTGAATATCCAAAATGAAATTATTGGACTTAAAAGTGGCAGATTTGAAGAAGGAGTTGGGGCTACGGAATCTACCAACAGCGGGCAACCGAAATGAGTTGCAGTTGAGACTCCGTACAGCTTTGTTGGATGAAAATGTTGACCCAGATCAACATGAATTTAATTTTGGGGCACCGGATTCAACCGAAATACAAGCCGTTGAAGTCACAACGGAATCAACGACCAGAACAGAAGTGCAGAATGTCATCGTTAAAGAAACTACTCCAACAACATCTGGAGGTTTCGACATGGGGCAACTAATGGCTGCTATGCAACAAATGCAGCAGATGATCGGTGGGCTCAAAACCGATATTACAAGCGGACAAGAAAGTTTAAAGGAACAAATGCGAGTCGATCAAGAAAGATTGTTGGCTGAACAGGAAAGCATGAGAGCTGAACAACGGCAAGATCGAGAACTCGTTCTGGACAGACTAAAACAACAAGAGGAAACTGTCAACGAGAAGTTTCGAGAAATGGCTACGACATTTAACTCCAAAATGGACACGGTTAAAATGGAAATGGATCACAAATTAGATGAACAAATCGAGGTGACCGATCAACGATTCCAGAAACTTGAAAAGGAGCTAACGGATCTGAAAACCAACGGCAGCGCTCAAGTTACTCGACCAACCAGCTCGATTAAATTGAAGCCACCAACATTTGACGGAACCACACCATTCAACATCTTCAAACTCCAGTTTGAAATGGCGGCCACAAGGAACGGTTGGTGTGAAGAGGATCGGGTAGCAGCATTAATTGTGGCGCTAAAAGGTAGTGCTGCGGAGCTCCTACAAATTGTGCCGGAATACGAACGGGAAGACTACGGAAAAATAATGTTGGCCTTGGAGCGCAAATATGGAGGAGATCATCGACGGGAGCTACATCGTATGGAGTTGAAGGGACGATGTCAGCGGGTTGGAGAGACGCTTCAGGAGTATGCGGCTGATATAGAGCGGTTAGTGCACCTCGCCCACTACAACATGGCAGGAGAATACACAGAGCGGATCAAGATCGACGCTTTTACCGATGGTATACGGGATCCGGATACGAGACGTGCTGTTGTATTGTCTCCAAAATCATCGTTCGCGGAAACCATCGCGTGTGCATTAACCAACGAGACTGCAAACAACATCATCAAACCAGCAGTCAAGGTACGTCGTGTGGAAGTGGAACCAGCAATCAGTCACAAGCAGGGAAATAACATCAAACCAGCAGATAACTGGCGGACTACGAGATTCCGGGATGGGACTAGTAAAATCAGATGTTGGGTTTGTGATAAAATAGGACACATCTCGCGGGAATGCTGGGAGATAAAGCGCAAACGGGCGAGAACACCATCGCCGATGTACCGACGGCCACCGGAGGAAAGAAAAGCAGCAGCCGTGGAGGAACGCCAAACAACAACGAAGGCGTTAAACGAGTAAGAGTCAGCTTTGAGGAGCAAAAGCTGACTCCCACAACCAAATGCTCCATAACCTTCATCCCCATTTCCAGATTGGCAAAAGGTGGTGATAGCTTGATGGTGAAAGGCGAAGTAGAGGGACGATCCAGTATAATAACATTGGACACGGGAGCAACGAGAACGATTGTGCGGCCAGATTTCATCACGAATGGAGTTCGGACGATGAAAGGGTTCAAGTTACAAACGGCGACAGGCGACAGTGCGGCTATCAAAGGAAAGAAGGAGGTTACAATTCGAATCGGGAACAACAGTTTTCGACATGAAGTTCTGGTTGCGGATATTGTGGATGAGGTCATCCTGGGAATGGACTTCATGAAGCGAAATGGATTCGTATTGGATGTCGGACGGGGAACATTAAGCTACGGTAATGTCGAACTGCCTTTGCAACTAAACAACGGGAAGGAGCCAGTCGTAAGGAGGATAACATTGGATCATCGGATGAAGCTACCACCACACTCGGAAACGGTTGTTTGGGGGAAATTGGATGGAGGTCCTGGAACACAAGGGTTGTGGGTTGTGGAAGCCAACAGGGACGAGCTACAAACCAAAGAAATTATCATCGGAAAAGCTTTGGTTAAACCGGATTGTGACTTTAGAGTTCCGATAAGGGCTCTTAATTTATCGGATGTGACAAAAACAATTAAAAAGGGAACTATCATCGGCCGAGGAGAGGAAGTATCCACCATTATAAAATGTGAGGAGGCGAATCCGTGTGTAAAGGCCAAGGACCAACGACAACGGAAATTAACGGAGGAACTAACACAGAAATGGACGGAACAATTAACGCCAAAAGAAAAACAAGCAGCAAAGGAGTTGCTTCAAAAATATATGTCCATTTTCTGTGGTGCACCGGAAGATAATGGCAGAACAAATATGGTTAAACACCGGATCGACACAGGAACATCAACACCAATTCGACAAGCGCCAAGAAGGTTACCATTGGCTAAACAAGCAGAAGTGGATAAGATGGTAACTGATATGCAAACATCGGGAGTAATTGAGCAGTCAACGAGTCCATGGAGTTCACCCGTAGTATTGGTGGAAAAGAAGGATGGAAGCATGAGATTCTGCGTTGATTATCGGAAGCTCAACACAGTTACCAAAAAGGATAGTTACCCGTTACCAAGGATCGACGACACACTGGATACATTGGCAGGAGCACGGATGTTTTCAACATTGGATCTGCAGAGCGGTTATTGGCAAGTAGAGGTCGCAGACGAAGATAAGGAAAAGACAGCGTTCAGTGTGGGCAATGGATTATGGCAATTCAATGTCATGCCATTTGGACTTTGTAACGCCCCTGCGACTTTCGAACGGCTAATGGAACGCGTACTTAAAGGACTCCACTGGAAAACATGCCTGGTTTATTTGGACGACATCATCGTTATGGGGAAGGACTTTAACGAGCACCTACGTAATCTAGAGGAAGTATTCGAAAGAATCCAAGCAGCTGGATTGAAGTTAAGTCCGAAGAAATGTGTATTGTTCCGGGATGAAGTCAAATATTTGGGACACAAAATAACAACAAGCGGCATTCATACAGATGAAGACAAGATCTCCGCCGTAAAGGATTGGCCAAGACCGCAGAATTTACATGAACTAAGGAGTTTCATCGGACTATGCACATATTATCGACGATTTGTGCCAGGATTTGCCAACAGGATTTGCCATCCGCAAGGAATTTACACGAGCTGACACAGAAGAACAAGCCGTTCCAATGGAGTGATGAACACGAGGAAGCGTTCAATGAACTGAAGCAGCGATTATGTACAGCACCATTGCTTTCGTATCCGGTTCCGAATAAACGTTTTATTTTGGATACGGATGCAAGCAATTATGGCTTGGGAGGAGTGTTGTCACAGGAAATCGATGGACAGGAACGTGTCATCGCATATTATTCAAAGATCTTATCGAAGCCAGAACGGAACTACTGTGTAACAAGAAGAGAATTGTTGGCCATAGTGAAATGTGTGGAACATTTCCGGAAGTACCTCTATGGCCAATCATTTCTATTAAGAACGGATCATGGCGCCTTGACATGGCTACTTCAATTTAAAAATCCCGAAGGACAAGTAGCAAGGTGGATTGAGCGATTGGGTAGTTTTGTCTACGAAATCCAACATAGGAAAGGAAGCGCTCATGGAAATGCGGATGCGTTGTCAAGACGACCATGTAGAGTGGATTGTAAACATTGCGGACGGGTGGAAAACAAGGAAAACATCGTCGATATCAGACTAATGAAAGTGTTGCCAGCTGATGAATGGACCAACGATGTTATCTCCAAAGAGCAACGGGAGGATCCAGATTTGGCAGTAATTATCAAATTCATGGAGGAAGAACATCGTCCCACATGGAGTGATATTGCGGATAAAGGCCCAACTATCAAGGCTTATTGGGCCCAATGGGATAGTTTAACCATGGAAGACGGATGCTTAAAACGAACATGGGAAAGCTCCGATGGCAAAACAAAGCAATCGCTAGTGGTGGTACCGAAGATCAGGATGGCGGAAATATTGGAGGAATACCACGGAGGAACAAGCGGAGGTCACCTAGGAATCAACAAAACGTTAGCTAAGGTACGTGAAAGATTCTACTGAGCAGGATGTAGACAGGCAGTGGCTGAATGGTGTCAAAAGTGTGACCAATGTATGGCCGTGAAAGGACCGGCAAAGAAGAGCCGTGGAGCGATGCAACAATATAATGTGGGAGCACCATTTGAGAGGATTGCCATAGATGTTGCAGGACCATTTCCAACCAGCGATAGTGGCAACAAATATGTTTTGGTAGTAATGGACTACTTCAGTAAGTGGCCAGAGGTATACCCGATTCCAAATCAGGAAACAACCACAATCGCCAATGCAGTGGTATACAATTGGATAAGCCGTTTTGGGGTACCAATGGAACTGCATTCCGACCAAGGGCGGAATTTTGAATCGGTTGTCTTCCAGGAGATGTGCCAGTTACTGGGAATTAATAAAACGCGAACAACACCTTTTCACCCACAATCTGATGGCATGGTGGAGCGTTTCAATGCCACATTGGAGGAGTTTATAGCCAAAACAGTGGATAAAAACCAGCGGAATTGGGATCAAGGTATTCCATTGTTCTTAATGGCTTATCGATCGGCGGTGCATAACACAACAGGAGTAACACCAGCGACAATACTTTTTGGCAACAATTTAAGACTACCAGGCGATCTCAAATTCGGAGCGGTTCCATCATCAGCCAAATGTGGACAAGCATATGTGGACAACTTGAAAGAGGAGATCAACAACATACACGGATTTGTCAGAGAGAAAATCAAATTGTCAAGTGATAAAACAAAGGCTCGGTATGATGTACGAGCGAACAATAAAGGATTTGACGAGGGTCAATTGGTATGGCTTCACAACCCACAACGAAAGAAAGGGTTATCGCAGAAATTACAACATGGATGGGAGGGACCGTACAAGGTCATAACAAGAATAAATGATGTGATCTATAGGATCCAAAGAGGAGTACGAGGAAAACCCAAGGTTGTACACCTGGAACGACTGGCGTTCTATAGAGGAAGAGGTCTAGATCCTGTTCGGGACGAACAGGTTTGGGCGGAGGGTAGTGTCACGAATCACAGATGTCACCTGTGATAATTAAAAAGAAAATTATAATAGTAGGGATTACCCTGTAACCAAATGTTTACATAAACGAACAAAATAAAAAGAAATAATGAAATAGGCGGAGCAAACAAAATACGAGAAGAACATTCGCGAAGTGTAGAGAAAAAAATAATAGAATATTCTACAAGTATTTGTGTCGTATAAATACGTGTAGACATTTGAGTTACAAAACAGTTTAATTTTGAATTTCGAAGTGTTAATATCGGGAAGTGATAAAAAGTGAAGTGTTAAATAATAGTAGTGATAAATATTGTGTAAAATAATAGTGAAAATAAATATTAGTGAATTATTTGTGAAATATTTGTGTAATATTTGTGGGAAATAAATTTAATTGAAATTTAATCTTTGCGAGTTAAATATTCACAATCCAGTGATCGAACCGGATAAATTATTAGAATAACCACTCGGCGAAATCGTAACAATATGGTTACGGACCCGGGTGACATCTCTGATTGAATAGAAGTACTAAATGCTCGTATGCAGTATACATACATGCGAAATAATAAATAAATGGAAAATTCTACTATGACCGAGAAGCGGGCAAAATGAGTATAAATACGCGAGCCGAAAGCGTAAAGCGATCAATTAAAATCGGGAAAAAGTAATAAGAAGTGAAATAGTAAAAGTACCAAGTGAAATAAAAATACTGTAAGAGTGAATTGTGGTGTTTGTTAAATAAAGTTAAAGTGAAAAAAAAGCAAGTGGTTTGAATTATTCACAATCCAGTGATCGAACCGTGGAATGGTTTGAATCCCTACTAGAGGAAAACGTAACAATATATATATATATATATATATATATATATATATATATATATATATAATATATTTTACAGACATCTTAAATATTTATAGATGAAATTTTTATAAATTATATCTTTTGAAATTTTTATTTATAATTTTAAAATAACAAAATTTCATACATGATATGCTCGTTTAAATATTTTTTTACCAATATTTATTTATTTTTGGTTTAAAAACCTTTTGATTTAAAAACAATAATAATTTTGTAGTATATTTGATACAGGCAAACCTCAATAACAGCGCTACATGAACGCTTATTCACGTGACTATATTTCTCGAATTAAAAATTTTTTAAAAATTAAATAAATTAAATTTGTTTGCTACAAAATGAAAAAACTTACATCAATATAGAAATAATAAAATAAATCTTGTATTCTAAACCTACTACATCAAATATTACTATTTTTAATTAATCTGGAAATTATTATAAGTTATATATATATTTAAATACATATAAGTTATATCTATTTAAATATCTTATTTAAATTTTGACAGTCATTTTAAATTTATTATTTACCAGTTTAATTATTGCGCTATCTTTAAAGCACGTTCCACTAGCAATTTACGTTCCATAATTGTCTAATTAAATAATAAATAACTTTTACTAGTGTGTTATGTAGTTCGACTGAATCTGTTGATATAATTTATTTGTACATAATGTGCATTGTTTGTCGTAAATAATGAAATCAGAATTCACAACAATTTATTTTATTATCTGAATAAATTAAATAAATTGTTATTCGAACTCTGTATGTATTTTGTAATTTAAGATTATTTTTAACTATACCAATTTGTTTGTAATAATTTTTCAAACTCCTTAACCAAATATTGAAAAATTATTGGTTTTTAAAATAAAGTACAAAGCAATCGATTTAAATGTTAATAATACTTTTTATATTTATTTTGCATTCATAATTACTATTTATATATATATATATATATATATATATATATATATATATATATATATATATATATATATATATATATATATATATATATATAAATATATATATATATATATATATATATATATATATATATATATATATATATATATATATATATATATATATATATATATATATATATATGTATATATTTATTTATATATATATATATATATATATATATATATATATATATATATATATATAAATAAATATATATATATAGATATATATATATATTTAAATATATATATATATATATATATATATATATATATATATATATATATATATATATATATATATATATATATATATATATATATATATATATATATTTATATATATATATATATATATATATATATATATATATATATATATATATATATATATATATATATATATATATATATATATATATATATATATATATTGAAATATATATATATATACATATATATATATATATATATATATATATATATATATATATATATATATATATATATATATATATATATATATATATATATATATATATATATATATATGTATATATATATATATATATATATATATATATATATATATATATATATATATATATATATATATATATATGTATATATATATATACATATATATATATATATATATATATATATATATATATATATATATATATATATATATATATATATATATATATATATATATATATAATATTTTTTATTTAAATAATTTTAAAATATAACATTAATCATAGAATATAATTCATTTATTAAAATTAATAAAAAAAAATTTGGTAGCAAGTTAAAAAAAGCTTATTATTTTAATTATAATTATATTTTTGTTTTCATTTTAATATATTATGTATAATAAAATATTTCTATTAAATTTAATTTATTTATTATAACATCATTCATTTAATATTAATTTAAATATTTTAAATTAAGTACATTATAAGTAATTATATAGAAAATTTATACAAATAATTTGGTTTCATCATCATAAGTGCGAGTATATCAAAGAATTTTGATTTACAGATTTCTAGTTTTTATATTTATCTGAACGTAATAACCTTACCAAACACTACATTTATTCATTGGATTCATCTGTGAACCAACGGGACAATTATAAGCTTTGGCAAAATCATGTGAATTCGATAATGGACCTAAAACGCGTATTATACCTGGCGAATGCACTGATGAACGAATTTTAGTTAATGCATCTTCTGGTCGCATGGATCCACACCAGATTTGCGCATAGTTCAGGAAAAAAAGTTGATCATGGGTTAAATTTAATCCAGGCAAGCTTGGTTCTGGTCCATGTCGGCTGACCCACTTACGATATGCCTTTAAAAATAAAAATATTTTAACATAAAATTTATAATTAAGTTAATTTATTACCCGAAATGCTTGTTTTAATCCACCGTTGTCTGCAATATTTTCTCCTTGTGTCATTCGCCCATTCATAAAAAGACCAACTTCTTCTATCTTGTATTTTGAATACTGGTCGATTATGCACTGTGCTCTAGATCGAAATTGTTTGATAGTAGCATTATTCCACCATTGCATCATGTTACCATCTCTGTCAAATTGACGACCTTTAAACAGTTTAACATGAACGATTTAAAGATATTATTCTAACATCTTATTTAATTTAATAAGGTACCTTTATCATCAAACCCATGAGTTATTTCATGCCCTATCACAACTCCAATTCCACCATAGTTTAATGATTTAGGGAAATGCTGACAGTAAAAGAGTGGCTGTAAGATGCCCGCTGGAAATACTAAACCAATTTTTCTTAATTTAGTAAATAAATTAATCAATTAACATTTAAAATCAAAATGGATATTTTAATTAATAAATAACATACGATGTGTTAACCAAGCTGATAAAATAGCACATGACGGTAATAAAATAGCATAACATCAAATATTTAAATAATATAGATTGACAACGTTTATAACTAAACGTCACATTGTAATTTTTACATATAAAATTGTAACATTTCATTATGCTTTTGAATTTCGAACCTTTAGCTCTAAAATATCCATTTATTTTTATTTATTATATAGATGATTTTATAGTATATATACCAATATCATTTTTATTTGGATTATAAAATGCATTTACAACTGCTGGCTCCGTGGTCCATTTGTCTTTATCAACTGGTTTTCGTAACAAATTTAAATTCCTTTGGGCGTCCCATTTTAAAATATACAATATATTATGAAGAAAGTTATCAGGAGTGATGGTTAACTGTAACAAAATTATGTCAATCGGGACAAGAAGTTATATTATGTAAAATATACTCACATTAATGTATTCCTTTTCTAATTCGATTGGATTTGTAAGAATTTCGGGATAACCAATTCTTTCATTCATTGCATCTGCTTTTTCTTTAGCGACTGCTCTTGTTTCATCATCCATCCAATGATTGTCAGCCAGTAATTCATTGAAAGCTTCTCGTATAGTATGTATCATTTCTAACGCAGTCTCTTTGCTTTCTTGATTGAAATTATCTCGAATAAAAAGTGCACCAACTGCCATTCCCATTTTTTTATTAGTCCATTCAACACATTGAGACCATCTATGTCGTTCCGACTGAATTCCCAATAATATTTTGCGAAATTCTATTCGTTCCCGTTGGTATTCATCAATCATGTGAGTCATAATTGACATTACTAAGCGCCAAATAATGTAATTATGCAATACTCGGCGATCTGTCTCGACTAAAATTTTACCTAATTGCACTAAATATGGCATAGCATAACTAACGATTGGCTCATTTTGATCAAGTGCTATGTGCTCGCCCAATATTGTTTGTAAATATTCAGTCCAATTTATGTGAGGAACTTCTAGCTGCAATTCAGTTAGCCTTAGTTGCCGATAAATTGCACTTGTATCATGTCGATCAGCTTCGGGAAGTGATGCGTTAGCTAATTTTATTTCAAATTTAACTACATCTTCAAGTTCTTTGAATGCTGTTGTGGCATTTGCTCCAAGAATTAGCGCTACTTGTGTCATATAACGATGATATGCTTGTAAATCTCCCTCACTACTTTGTTTTAAATAGTAATCACGAGATGGTAAAGCTAAAACTAATTGATCAATCTACAATTATTATAAAATATTTATTTTATCAGTATAAATTAAAATTATATATTTAGAATCTTCTACCTGTAAAATATTGACGGACGAGTTTTTATCATCTGCACCAACATACACCTCTAAGAGAACCGATTCACTAAATTCTCCTCTTAAATGTCCTAATAAATATTCGATACTAATATTGGGTGCAGTCCAAATTGGTTCTGTAACAGGCCAACCACCCAATTTTTTTAAAATTTCTCTAAATGGCCCATCGCCAATTTTTCTAATTTGCTCTGGACATTAGATAAACTTACGTTACAAACATATACAAGCTTAACATAATAATAAATATTCAGTATTCCCAATAATGGGTTTCAGTTATTTAATACTTACGTATATCCATACAGCTTTTGTAAAATGTTTTTGCTTTTATTGTTGCTCTATTATCTTTAATATCTATTGGTTCTTCTAAAACTCCTTTTAAAATAACTTGCTGTTGATCTGCTAGAACCTGTATGTAACATTACTTTGAATTTTTAATTTTATTAAGTTATAAAATTTAAAATTTATATTACCTCAAACGTACTGATCGAACTTCGGTCCTCCGGTATTACATGCTTTTTATTCCATGTACCACAGGCATATTGAAAAAAATTATAACATGGATCCGCACTTCGATCCATTGCAGCTAATAGTGACGATGCTGCAGATAAACATTAATTATTATAATGAATTATTATAACATTAGTGAGATTAATTACGAACCTGTTTTCACACATTCTTCAGTTAGGCAAACTTTTGGTAGTTCTATAGAAATATAAAATTTAATTAATAATTAAATCAAAAGTACAATTTATATCATGAAGTTAAAAAAAATCAATTTGTCTCTTTTTATAATCTCTTTTTAAGTGTTAGAGGTTTTAACAATGAGATGGAGTAATTTGTGCATAACTGTAGAAGTAGGCAAGTTCTGAAATATAACAATAATCTGTATAGGTTCTGAGTATTTAATTGTCTCCAATTTACAGATATTTTTTCCAACTCACAGATATTGTTAATACTTTAGATAATCTTAATTAGCTAAGAAAATCTTTTAACAAATAAAAATAGTTTTATTATCATACGATGGGGTATTTAAAAAGTAGAAGAGTGAAATGAAAGTTGAAAGTCATATTGAAGAACTTTAAGGAATTTGCTTAGACCAACATGTATATTTTCCAGTGTCAGAAGCACTCATTTCGAAGCACTTATTATATTTTTCGTGTAAGTACACTTATTATAAACTAGAAAAATAAAATATTTAGCGTAAGCTTAAAATTCGCAATATAAATATGAAGAAAACGCTCGTTACCAGTGGCACGAACGGTTTTAAAGTGGTCGTGAGTCAATCGAAAATGATTAACGCAGTGGCAGACCATCGATATCGAAAACCAACGAAAACATTGATGAATTAAAAGAAATGTTGGCCAGTAACCGCAAATTAACCATCTGAGAGATAGCGAAGGACTTGAACATTGCCTATGGATCCAAGAAATCTTGCCAAGAAATGTTGGTCAATAACCGCAAATTAACCACCTGAGAGATAGCGAAGGTCTTAAACATTGCCTATTGATCCGTTCAAGACATTTTGGTTAGTAATTTGGGTTTCCATCGAGTAGCCAAAAGACCTCAATTGGTGCCAAAAGACTTGAATTTCATACAAAAAATAGACCGTGTTGACATTGCAAAAGGCATGATTTGCGAGGCTGAATCTAATCCCATATTCATCAAAAGGATCAATACTGGAGACTTGGGCTTATGAGTACGACAAGCAATCCAGACATCAGGCAAGTGAATGACGTTCACCAAATGAGCCGAGACCAAAAAAACCACGTCGTTTTCAGTCAAAAAAGATGACCATACTCACGGTTTTCATGGATATCAACGGTAAGTGTGTTGTAGCAAAGAATATTTTACATAAAGATGACTCAACCAAAGCAAAAATTTACAAATGAACGATTTTGTTTTGTTTTGTTTTACTATAGAACAGAGGGACCCATCACTATGTATCGGAACCCAGAATAATAATTTTTGTATTTTAAAATGTTACTCTGATTGAACTATCTTTTGAGTATATAATAATCTTTGGTTGTAGTCAATGGGGATTACTTTGAAGGGCGAAATATAGATTTAGATTATTAAACTTGTATATTTAATTTTCTGAATAAATTTCGGGAACTTTTTGATCAAGGTGGTATATATATATATTATATATATATATATATATATATATATATATATATATATATATATATATAAATATATATATATGTATATATATATATATATATATATATATATATATATATATATATATATATATATATATATATATATATATATATATATATATATATATATATATATATATATATATATATATATATATATATATATATATATATATATATATATATATATATATATATATATATATATATATATATATATATATATATATATATGAAGGGTGTTTCAACAGGTGCGCTTCAACTTTTTTTCGATAGGGACGGCGAACGACGCTATATTTTTTATTGTTCTTTTGTCATTTGGAAACTTCATTAATTAGTTTACATTTCATCATGAAACGCTACACACGTGAACAACGATTGCAAACCGTGCAAATTTTTTTATCAAAATAATCGTTTTGTGTAATCATCTTCAGCGATGAGGCTCACTTTTGGCTAAATGGATTTCTCAACAAGCAAAATATGCGTTACTGGGTAGGAAGCAACCCACACGTGATTCATGAGGCACCGTTGCATCCCGAAAAAGTCACTGTTTGGTGCGGATTACATGTCGGCGGCGTCATTGGACCATATTTTTTCATCGACGATAACGATCGCCACGTTACTGTTAATGGAAATCGATACCGCGATATGATAAACGATTTTTTTGGCCGCAGTTGAATGAAATGGACTTCGACGACATGTGATTTCAACGGGACGGGGCCACATGCCACACAGCACACGATACAATCGCGTTATTGAAGACTAAGTTCGATGAGGGTGTTATTTCGCGAAATGGGCCCGTCCAGCTCGTGTGATTTGTCACCTCTAGATTATTTTCTTTGGGGTTATGTGAAGTCATTGGTCTATGCCAATAAGCCGGCGACGTTGCAAGAGCTCATAGCCAATTGCAGGAATTTCGGTAGATTTATGCGAAAGAGTGGTCGAAAATTGGGTTCAAAGATTAGACTTCGTAAAACGTGCACGCGGTGGTCATGCAAAAAAAATTGAGTTTCATGCTTAAATGTATATGTTTAAATTCGTTAATAAAAAAAAGTTAGTTCAAAAGTCGAACAGTTTGTGTTTTATTAAAAAAAAAGTTGAAGTGCTCTTATTGAAAAACCCGATATATATATATATATATATATATATATATATATATATATATATATATATATATATATATATATATGTATATATATATATATATATATATATATATATATATATATATATATATATATACATATATATATATATATATATATATATATATATATATATATATATATATATATATATATATATATATATATATGTATAATAAAAAGATATCGTTAACATTTAACATACTACATTTACAATACGAAATAGGTCTGAAGGTATACTGAATGTAAAGGTTCATCAGTTATTTTTATAGCTAAATTTTACATTAATAAATATTATTACCCGATAAATAATTATTTCAAATATATCCAACTATGTCTCATTCATTTATTTTAGTATATCATCTTAGTACTTCAATATTTATTATTTCTTGATATACTCGTATATAACTACATACAAAGCAAAAAACAAGGTTCAATTTTTGATATATTTAAGAATGCCCTACGGTTTATGTTCTTCACAGTATTTTTACGCTAAAATAATAACATAAATAATTTTCTTTGCTTCTCTCTTAAAAATAAAATTCTTTTTATTTTCCATTTTCCTTTTTATTATGAAGATAAAATAAAGTAAATACGACACATATAAAAAAAATGTCAAAAGAATAATAACAACGGCAAGGACTATAACAATATGATGGAAAAGTTAATAGTCATCCTCACCCTATGCTAATTTTTTTTAGAAAATTTAACAACAATAATATTAGAATATATTAGGTTTATACTAATAATAATTTGTTTGATACATATTTATAGTTCATATACTCATCGTTGTGCGACCATTAACTTTGACCATTAACATTAACTTTGTGGAGTCTATGGAAAAACCGAATGAGAATGAAATTTATCCAGTTTTTGTTCCTTTCTTTGGGCATGATCGTTTCTTATATGAAAAGATTTCTTTGACAGAACACTTAGCCGTGAAGAATTCAAAATAGCTTTAGTTTGATTGACTCAATTGTAAATATTAATTTTTATTCCTATAACGTATATATTGTTGCAGTAGTTTAGTACACAGGTCTATTTTAAATTACTCAATTTGATTGTCCTGTCCTCTGTCCCAACTACTTTTTTATGCAGCATTCATAGTATCGGTTTGTTAGCTGTATCTTATTTAATTCGTTCTTCGGTAAATAATATAACTTTTTCATTTCATTTTTGGAATTAGATTTTTGGTTTAGGTGGATAAAACTAGATTCTTGTTTAAATTGTTTGAATTATTTTTGAATTGTTTTTTAAATTGTTATAATTATATCATATACAACAATTTCTTTATAAAACAATTTTAAACAAGAATTTTGGAAAAGTTTTGTAAAAATAAAAAGAATGAAACGAGAGATTACAACACAAACAATAAAAGTATGAGGACACCTTTTAAAGATATTAACTAAACAGTCGAATTATAATAGCAATACCATTAACTCAAAAGGAATATGTATAACGAAATCAAAATAGGAATTCAATATATGGTATCGTTGTTGTAATATGTAATATGTCAAACTAAATGCTTAATTTCCATATATATATATATATATATATATATATATATATATATATATATATATATATATATATATATATATATATATATATATATATATATATATAATATATATATATATATATATATATATATATATATATATATATATATATATATATATATATATATATATATATATATATATATATATATATATAGATAGATTGATAGATATGTATATACATACAGTGCTGGGAAAAAAAAATTGGGCAAACAAATTTATTGCAAATTGGAGTCTTGATTGGAGAGTCAAACCTTAAATTGCAGCCCAATTTTTTTTTTCAAAAAATTACGTCATACATGTATTTAAAATGAAACAATAAACAAATTGCTTTCAAAAGTTTTGTAATTTTAGCAAAAAAAGACTCCAATTTGCAATAAATTTGTTTGCCCAATTTTTTTTTCCCAGCACTGTATATAACGGGTGTTTCTTTTAAACTGAGATGATCAAATATCTCGCAAAATAGCCACTCTACGGAAAAAATGTCCATAATCAAATCCGCGGGGAAGTACATTAGTGCAAAAAAATGAAATATTTTGTTCGGTTCATGATAGATGCAGGAAACGACTGCACAGTTCCCCGAAATACAGTACCGAAATGTATCAATTGTAAAGATCAGCATCCAGCAAACTACAGAGCGTGTGAAGTTGAAGTAGAACTACAAAAAATGGTAGATAAATCACGCAAACCAGATTCAATAAAAAATATAAAACCTATATTAAAAAATCCACGGAACCAAAACCGCCAATTCCCAACATGTAAAGAGAGCGAGTAATCGAAAACGTTACATATTCATAGATGTCCAGCAGACAAAGCAGAAACAGTCTAAAGTGGAGCTCGTTCTACAGGATATACTGAAAAACATAGAGAACATCAACGAAAGACTTTTTTTGCAGGAAAGAATTTTGCAGAAAACACTAGAAGAAATGAAATCACAAACTAGTTTCAATAAAAAAGTAGACGGAACCCTTGATCGAGTGATTGACAATATAAATTATATAAAATCAAATTATAAACAAAAGAAATTCATAAAACATTACGCATTGTAACCTGGAATGCAAATGGGCTATTGCACCACATACAGGAACTAGATACATATATTCTTAAACATGAATAATATAGATATATATCTTATATCAGAAACCCACTTCACCAAAACTTCATTCTGTAAAATAAAAGGATATAACTGCTACCATGCATTACATCCACAGAACAAAGCTAGAGGTGGATCAGTTCTCCTCATAAAAGATCAAATAAAACATAACGAAGAACTTAAAGTCGAAAAGTTCACAACAATCAAAATACAATTAAACAATACAAAAACCTGCAGTATCTCAGCAATATATTGCCTCCCAAGATACAATCTCAAACAAATAGATTATACTGATCTATTCAAAACACTATAGGAAGTGTCTTTTTAATTGGAGGTGATTATAACGCAAAAATACCTATTGGGGATCACGGCTAACGACTGTTAACGGAAAAGAACTGTTCGCAGCAGGCAAACAGCTAAAATTTGAGTTTCACTCAGGCAGTGCACCAACCTATTGGCCTACGGATATCAGCAAGAGTCCAGATCTTATAGACTTCTTTATTACAAGAGGGATTTCAGATAATTATATCCATATAGAGAACAGTGAAAGTCTTTCATTAGATCATTCACCAGTTATTATGATACTTAGCCAAACAATCGTTATGAAAGAGAGTAATGCGAAATTAACAAACTACAAAACTAATTGGGACTTCTTCCAAACACAGTTAACAAAAAGAATAAGTCTGCAGAACCCAATACAGGGACCAGTCCAAATAGAAGACGAACTAGATAAGCTCATCAATGATATTCAAAGTGCTGCGTGGGAAAGTACTCCAAATTATAGTCAGGAAATGACGCGCAAAGTTAACTATCCAGAAGAAGTGAGAGAACTTCTTAAAAATAAAAGAAAAGCACGAAAGAATTGGCAAAAATGTCGAAATCCGGAAAATAAGAAGGTATTTAACCATTTGTGTAACATAAATACCTTAGTTTAATAAATACCTTAGCACTCTAATTGGGCAAAAAGGAAATGATTATTCATTATGGAAAGCAACTAAAAACCTTAAAAGATCCAAACTTCAGGTTCCTCCAATTAGAAGCAAAGAAAATTGGGCTCTAAATGCTAAACAAAAAGCAGATTTATTTGCAAACCACCTTGAAGAAACTTTCCAGCCTTACCCCAAACAATCAGACGAGGAAAATATAACGTCGATATATAAACAGGATAAAATAAAAATTACACCTGTAACATTGAAAGAAATTAAATGGGAAATCAAGAAAAATCTGAATGCGCATAAGGGTACGATCTTATAACGGGTCAGATAGTAAAAGCGTTACCGGAAAAATCATTGAGGAAACTAGTGCATATAATTAATGCAGCATTTCGACTAAGATATGTACCAAGACAGTGGAAAGTTGCAGAAGTAATTATGATATACTTAAGCCGAACAAACCTCCGAATGATAAAGCTTCATATAGGCCAATTTATTTGCTACCAACATTATTGAAACTATTTGAAAAGGTCTTCTTAAAAGATTAAAACCAATTATCGAAGAAAGGAATCTCATCCCCACACATCAGTTTGGATTTAGGGAAAAACATTCTACGATAGAACAAGTACAACGAATTACAGATGTAATCGAGAAATCACTTGAAAACAAACAAATATGCTCAACCGTATTCCTTGATGTAGAGCAAGCATTCGACAAAGTATGGCACCAGGGGCTAAAATTCAAACTTCACCGAGATCCTCCGGAGAAAGTTTTTTCAAATTTTAAAATCATATATATCAGAGAGGCACTTCCGAGTAAGATATGAGAATGAATACTCCCAATTAAAAAGAATAACTCCTATATACAGAGATATACCAATTACTGAAGCAACATTGGCCACTTTCGCCGATGACACGACAATACTTGCAACAGCAAATAACATCAATGACTCCACTAGTAAATTACAGAGGGGTACGGACAAAGATGTAATTGGACAAAGAAATGGCGAATTAAATTAAATGAAGCAAAATCAATCCAAGTGAACTTTACAAATCTAAAAGTTAATCATATACCAATTATAATAAACTCGATAGCAGTACCGCATGCATACACTGCTAAATATCTCGGCATTACTTTAGATGCTAAACTTAGATGGAAGGAACACATAAAAAAGAAAAGAGATGAACTAAACATAAAATTCAAAATAATGTATTGGCTCTTAGGGAGACAATCTGAACTAACGCGACAATCTGAACAGCAAACTTCTGTTATACAAACAAATTCTAAAACCTGTATGGACAACTCTGGGGTGGTGCCAAAAAGTCAAATATCAAAATCATACAAACAGCTCAAAATAAGATCCTGCGATGCATCGTTAATGCACCGAGGTACATTCGAAACGACAACCTCCATCGAGATCTAAAGATCGAGCTTGTCGTGGATGAGATTAATTATCATGCAACAAAACATCTACAACGTCTGCACCAGCATGAAAATCTGAACATACGCTGTATGCTGACTACCACTCCAACAAGAAGAAGCAAAGAACCAAACCGCTGGACTTATCGCGACCGGGAGGTCAGTAGAACTATACTGTGGCGAAAAATCTGAGGAGGAGTTAAACGAAACTAGGGATAATCATGTGATTACTCCGACAAATGAAATAGTATTATGCAATGTAAATTACTAAATGGGTACAAGACTCAGTCGTAATATAAAATATAATAAAAAAATAAAATAAAAGATAGATGGCGTTGTAATCGACGAAATTCAATATTTTCAATCTCTTCTTCTTAGAACACACGCATTTGATTCTGCAATACGTTTGAAATAAAAAACATCATGTTTTCATTGAAAATACTCGAAATTCGTCATCAAAACAATTTATTAATGTAAATGGCAAGAGAAGAAAATAAATTTAGCTTAAAACAGAAATCTGGCGGGCCAATTTATCGAACCAGCTCTACCGATCCAACGACCATTGAAATCAAGACCAAGTATTTCATGTGCCACCACCGAATAGTCTGGAGGACAACCATGATGTTGAAACCACGTGTTCCGTCTCACTTCTAAGCTTAAATTTGACCATTCAAGTTGCCTTCAATAATGTGGGGGCTTATGAGTTTGTTGCCAATTATTCCACACCACACGTTGACAGTCCAAGAACGCTGATGTTCAACTTGACGAAGCCAGTGCGGATTTGTAACACTCCAATAATGCATGTTATATCGATTAATCGTTCCACGGTTTGTAAAAGACAATACGTCAGAGAAAATTACGCAACGAAAAAAATTGAGGTTTTGTTGTATTTGTTCACGTGCCCATTGACAAAAAGTTACCCGATTTTCGAAATCAGCACCATGAAGATCTTGGTGTAAAGACCCATGATATGGATGATACTTGTGCCGTTTTAAAATTCTCCAAACACTGGTGAGGGACAATTCGGAATCGTGAACTATTTCTCGTGTACTAACATGAGGATTATGAGCCACTGCTGCCAATACAGCAATTTCATTATTTTCTCCAGTGACTGTTGCTCTATGGTTGAACATACACTCTTTTTCGGTTGAACATTTCCATCAGTAATAAATTGTTTGATAGTACGGCCAAATGAAGCACGTGAACGAATCCTATCCGGAAAACGTTGAGCGTAAATAGCAACAGCATTTTCAAGATTTCTGCCGACTTCTCCATAAAACAGAACCATTTCAATTTTCTCTGCCACATTTAAACGCTCCATTCTAAAGTATTTTATCGTTTTTTTTGCAATTACGAAAAACATGCAATTATGAAAATAAGAAATAACACAAACGTTAAATGTGATTTACAAAACTGAATTAATTTTTTTTTGGTGACGAATTTTATTTCAAAAGTACCAGAATCGAATCGAATGCGTGTGTTCTAAGAAGAAGAAATTGAAAATATTGAATTTCGTCGATTACAACGCCATCTATCATGAACCAAACAAAATATTTCATTCAAATCATACGTATTTTTATTCGTAGAACCCGTATCTGCAATCCTATCTTAGTTTAAAAGTTACCCGCGGCCCACCTACAAAGCGGGGGTGGGGGACTATTTCTTTGCACTAATGTATTTCCCCCGCGGTATGATTAAATTTTGATTATGGACATTTTTTCCGTAGAGTGGCTATTTTTCGAGATATTTAATCGTCTCAGTTTAAATCCCGGTATATATATATATATATATATATATATATATATATATATATATATATATATATATATATATAACTCTTGAAACTTGCTTAGTATGGTCGATAATAACTTATTATGGAGCGTCTAGTGCTACAACGTGATCAAATTACTAACAATTTTTATTGAAATATTGGTATTGTTCAATTGAATAACTGAGTTTATGAGCAAATCAACCATTTAGTGTGAATGAATGATTTTGCAAAATACTCCAATTGATTAATGTCAAAAAGTGATGACTGGTACACCAATTGAAACCCCTCCCAATTCCTTCATATAGGAATACATATGAAGGAAAAGGTGAACACCAATAGGCAAACTCTTAAAGTCTGCAAAAAAGATAAGAAAAATGTGCTTAAAAAAATTAAACCAACATCATATTTCATACATAGTGTAGAGACCTTAAAATCAATCAATCAAATATATATTATACAATTGTAATTGTATTTAAAGTTACAAACGTAAAATTTTACTTTGATGGACATTAATTATTACTATATATATTATATAAAGATTATAATATATATATAGTAAGAATTAATATATACAGTACTGTGCAAAAAAATCCAGACAGTTCGAATTCCCTTAAAAACGTTAAATATTGCCTAAAGTTTTTACTGTTTTTTAGATTCCAATTTTAATATTACATTTGGTAATTCACCCGAACTCTGAAAGTATGTTTTTAAAGTTTTGTTTATGGAGAAAGAGCTTTTAGTATAAAAAAGCAAATAAAGTACTTAAATTAAAATGACTAAACTAAATGACCAAGAAAAAAGTGTTGTTATCGCGTTATGGAAGGAAGAACTATCCGTGCATGAAATTGGTGATAGGATAAGACGTGGGAAGTCATCAATGGTCGATCTTATAAAAAAACATAGGACTACGAGGAACATAGAGAATCAAAGAGTCTAAAGAGTCTGGCAGACCACGAAAAACCCCAACAGTGCAAGATAAATATCTGGTTCTTCGTTCTAAGCAAAACCGATTTAAAACTTCACCAAAATTGCAAGCCGATCTTGCTACAGCAACAGGTATTGAAATTTCCAGTTCAACTGCTCGGAGAAGGTTACTGAACACAAATCTTAGGGCATGCCACTCGCTGCAGAAACCTTTTCTTAAGATATCTTCAAAAATTTCAGCTGGCCAGAGAGCACTCTAACTAGACCAGGGAGTTGTGGAATAACGTGGTGTTCTCTGACGAAAGCAAATTTAACTTCATATGGGAGATGGACTGCTAATTGTGCGTAGAAAACCAGGTGAACGCCTCAGCGATATCTGCATTCAACAAGTGTCTAATAAAACTGAGGGTGTAATGGTTTGAGGCTGTTGTAGTAATGCTGGTGTTGGTCACTTGACCTTTGTCGAAGCAGGGGTAATCGGTAATTTGTACCTGAACATTCTGGAACGGCGTTGGAAAGCATCAGTTTTGGAGCTATTTAGTGAAACTGAGAGCTTCATCTTTCAACAAGACAACGCGCTAGCCCATATATCAAAACAAATAACTATGCACTTTTTTTTCTTTATTTAAAACTTCTGTATAACTTTCAGGTAAAAAATAATAAACAACTTTGGTACATAACATTTTATTTCAATTTGAAGGTGAAAGAGTACTTGGTTGATAATTCCATCTATACAATAAAACGACCCCCTTATAGCCCAGATATGAACCCAATTGAAAATATTTGGGCTGTTATGAAGCATAAAGTCCGTCAAAGTAATCCAGAAACCATCCAGCAACTGAAGCACCAAATCCAAATTGCGTGGGATGATATTAGCAATGACGTGATTCAAAATTTGATTCACTTCATGAGCAACAGGTGTGCAGCGGTAATTAAGAAAAAAATGGCGGTCATACCAAATATTAAATTTATAGTTTAGTGGATAATTTATACATTTCATATTTAAATATACTTTATTACGAATATATTATTTTTAAATTTTTTAAAATTAATTCGTTTCAAAAAAATATGACAATTTTGAGTAAATAATTAGTTAAATAATAAGCAAAAAATACTACTTGGTGTTAAAACAATTGCGTTTCTAAAAAAAATTAGTTTAATTAAAAAATATTAGCTGTCCGGATTTTTTTGCACAGTACTGTACATAAAATTACGTTGTACAAAAAAAGCAATGTGAAAAATCGAAACTGTGTGCGTCGCTCAAGAACAACATTCTCATCGATGTTTGGAATTATATATTCCACAAACGACAATACTTCGTATTTTGTATAAAGACATAAAACTTAAGGCTTTTAAAGTTCAGTTAACCCAAGGACTTAATCCGGCCGATCACCATTAACGTCGTATTTTCGCTGATTGGGTTCTTCAGATGATCTGGATGTTCTTCGAATCATCTTCAGTGATGAGGCCCATTTTCGCCTCAGCGGCTTTGATAAACAGAATTGACAAATCGATTCAAGATCTTAAAGATGTAGCAATCGAACAAGAATTCATGTTTCAGAATAATCGGTTCAACACCTAAAGATGGAATTCGTGAACGCATCGAGGACATACAACCATTAATGTGAGAATAAGCCATGAAAAATTTTATGAAAAAGATATAGTGCTGCAAGCGTAGTCGTTGGGGTCATTTGGCTGATAAATATTAATGGCATACCTTCCTCTTTACAACGAAATAAACATTCATTGATATCTTTTAAAAATACTCGTTTTTTTAAATATTAAAATGAAACCTCTTGTTGGAAAGCCCTTTATTTAGTTATTACAAAATAAATCAATCAAATCGAAAAATCAGACATCACTACTCTGTTTCAAGTAAAATTTTGGATTAAAGTTCTAACGATTCGACAGATTCAATAATAAAATAACTAAGACATACAAAGCAGTTATGTACATTACAAAAGATGAAAAGTAATTATTGAAAATTTGTTTTTCCTATTATTGAATCGGAACTACCTACGATATTATCATATCTACGGTATGATAAATATTTTTCTATGTTATTGCGTATACAAAATATAACTCACATATGAACAGAACATATGTTTATAACAACTTTAAATTAATGAGAATGATAACCACTTGGAGAAGTTTGCTCATCGAATTTAAAAATATAAATTTGCTTACTCTTTTTAAAAAAGCTTAAAGTTAAAATTTATAGCTAAAAACTAATAATTGTTTTTGTGTATATTTAAATTATTGTTATATATATTAGTTGATAATTGTTTATTTTTCTTTATTATGGTTTATTTTACTATAGTATAAAATATTCGCCTTAAGAAATTATCGAAAATGTAAAATATAGTTTTATCATGAACAAAAGTTGTAGAATTTTTATAGCTGATATATATAATCTATGATATAACAGAGATATTATGAACAATACATCGATGAAGCATAATCATCATAAAATTCCGACTCTATTGAAAATGCAACATATTAAAGGCTGAGAAAAGTCTCAGTTAACAGTTTTGTCCAGACTTCACATACTGAAAATGAACAGTTTAACAGTTGAATACATTTGTCGTGATTTCAAATGACGAAAGATTGAACTAACAGCTAAAATTTTAATTACATTATGGCTGAAATAATTGTTGATTCTTTATTTATATTTTGTATAACTTAATTAAATTTGTAGTACGAATAACAAATTTTTATGTTAAAATATTACAGTTTAAGTGAAACATAAGAATAACAACATACGTAGTACATCCATAAATAGATGAAAAAATCTAATATACTTCATAAAATGATAAAAAAAATAAAATAAAAAAAATGTATAAAATAAATTTCCTACATATACGAGTATGTATGTACTCGTACAAAAGGAAATGAATTTTCTCTCAGGAAATAAATCATCCGCTTCTTTATTAATCCCAAATAAAAATAAAGGAATTTTGTTTCCTTTTATGATGAGTAAAAAGCGACGAGAAAAAATTTAATCCATCATATTAAACATAAAATATTTCTATGAATTTTCGATTTAATAAATTTTTAATTAAATTAAATCATATTATACGTAAGAATATAGATAAAAAAACATATTATTTCAGTAACGTATTTTATGTGGCTGATGTGAAAAACGTTAAGTTGGTTTCAAGAATGCACTATACAGATTAAATTGAATTGGTTTGAATTTATTAAATTGTTTTTTATAAATTACAAACATATTGTAATTGTACTTTCTATGTTAATATAAATTAGTTTTATTCTAACGATTGTTTCATTATTCTTAAGTATGATATTTAATGTTTGGGTTGCGGTGATACTATAAGAGCAATAAGAAATTAAATTAAATACACTTTCATATCATAAATTTTTAATCAAGTGTTTATTAACAGATTCAAGTATAACAGAGTAAATTAAGAAATATTTTTTGAAAGTTCATTTATCACCTAACAGCGTTACTATAAAGAAAAACGTATACACAAAGTAAAGATTTTGAGATGGGAGTACTACTAGGTAAATAATAAATTTAAAATTTTCGTATGTTTAGCAAAAAATACTACGGTCAATAATTTATATCGAATTGAAAATTTTCTTAAAAAATATTAATTTTTGAAATTATAAAATCATTTCAAACCACAAAATAAAAACTACATGATTTTAATGTAACAACACTACCAGAAATCTGGCCTGCTCATAAAATTCAGCGGGAATATAATGTGTCAGATTATACTACAAATACAGCAAAATAGTTGTGAATTGAAACCACTTAATCCAGAAATCGTAGAATTGGTACCGTTTTTTTACATTGCCATTATTCGTGCTTCTTAAATATAGAGTACAGTTTCCCTAGTTGGATAAAAACACTGAAGAAGGTGAGGACAGATTGCGGTGTTTTTGGTGTAGGATATATATTTATATACACACACATATATATATATATATATATATATATATATATATATATATATATATATATACATATATATATATATATATATATATATATATATATATATATATATATATATATATATATATATATATATATATATATCGTGTGGTATTATTTTACTATATTGCCACATTAAGAATTTATGTCTCTCTAACAAGGTCTTAAGAAATAAACGTTCTTGCCGTTTTGGTTTTATTTTGGTAAAAATTAGAATTTAGGAAAACGAATATAAATCTTAATAATTCAGCACGAAATATGAATTTGTTACGACTGCTTTAATCCTAAATACATGTTTTGTGTTTATATGTATATAAATGAGCATTATCTTTTTAAATAAATTGAAAATGAGAAGAAAATATTTTTGCAACAATGTTGAAAATGAATATCACGTATTCAAAATTTTATGGTTTTTATCAAAAGTTAATTTTGTTACATAATAGTACGTATACTTTTAATAAATTTGTTTAATATGTAAGAGTATTCATATTATGATTTCACGCAATCACCTGCCATATTACTCGCTTTTAGAAGTTATAAGACTTGCTTAACTAATCTAATTAGTAGTATGGTAATATTGTTTTAAATTAAAAATTCAGGTAATTAGACAAATGTTAAGTGACATATCTTGGAGATTCACATAATCATCCTAAACATCATACCCACGAGACTTAAGAATATTCCTAACATCTAAACAGCATGTCATAATATAACTAACTGATTGGAATAAATATTTGGCAGTATAAATTTTTAAATAAAACATCAGTAAAACAAGGGATCGAAGAAATTCAAATTTCTAAGCAACTTAAATTTCTATACTATAATACAATATTTCTCGTTACAAAATAAAATGAGAAATATACGAGTAAAGTCTGATTTCCATTATGAAAAAAAATTTACTGGGGGTGCGGGTGCGCTTTAATAGGGTAGGAGTTGATCGTCTATAGCCATGATTTTGTGGTCTATATTCCAACTTTGCAACTATGTAGAGACCACCAAATGTGTCTAGTATACCTCCACGTGGTAACTCTCGGGCAACGTTAAAAAAAAGGCTAAATACTAGAGGCGAGTGGATTACACTATAAATATACGATATGCAATGAGTAAAACAGAAGGAAGTAATACCCCAGGTGGTACACCAATGGAAACATTGGGAAATCCACTCTCCGATAAGACTGGCTCTAAGGATTCTGGGGAGGGCCAATCTTTGCATACACAAAACAACAAGAATATGGTAATAATAAGCAGACCGTTCGAAAGACGAGGAAGGGTTACTAGATCTCCTCAAAAAACTTTTAATTTCGCATTTGAAAATACTAATATGGAACATTTCCAAAATAATATGGGTGCAGCAGCTGCACCCCAACAAGCAGGTATAACAACCACATATAATAATACTGAAACACCTTGTCTTAAACGTTTTGACACAGAACAAGAGCAAATGTTATACAACCAATGGCAAAAAGTAACAGAAGAGAAAAATCAGCAAAGCATTATTATTCTCAATTTACAACAACAAATTAACGAACTTAAAAAAGAAATGTGCAATTAAAGCAGCATAAAATCCAAGCAAAGCCATTAATGAAGCAGAATCAGAATACCAAATTTAATGTCGAACATAGTAAATGTCAAACCGAATCAGCAATGATACAGAACCAAGACACTAATTCTAAAACTAATAAAAAAGTTGAATATCAAACTGATGAGGAAGACTTAGCTAAAGAAACCGAATGGATTCGTGCTAAGTCTAGAAAAAATAAAAAGAGAAGGTTAAATAATACACCGTCACCACCACAAACATTGGATCAAAACACTCCTCCTCAAAAAGTTGAGACTAATGTCAAAAAAGATAAAAAAATACCTCCCCCACCACCTATTATAGTAGATGATGTTAAAAACTATCACGCGTTCTACGATATAATTAAGGCGAGTGTTCCAGAAGAATCATTCATCACAAAATTGATGAGTCAAAATAAAATAAGCATCAATGTAAATAGCGGAGATGCATATAAAAACGTAGTGAAAACTCTGACCGAAGGCGCATTTATCTTTCACACGTATGAAAATAAACAAGAAAGGCCCATCAGAGTCATGGTAAGGAACTTACATCATACATGTAACCCAGAACGAGTTAAAGAGGAATTATCATCAAAACAATTTAAAATAATCAGTGTAATGAACAAAATTAGCTGGAAAAATAAAAAGAAGCTAGACATGTTCGTACTAACATTCAGCAGTGACGAAAATATAACTAAAATTTATAAGATCACTATAGTTTATTGGGCTGCAAAGTGGAAATTCAACCACTTAGAAAGTCTAACCTAATTCCGAAGTGCAAAAGATGTCAAGCATATGGACACACGCAAAAATACTGTGGCAAACTTCCAAGGTGTGTTTAATGTGCTGGACACCATCTAACTGGTGAATGCGACAATCCGCAAGTTAATTTAAAGTGTGTACACTGTGGTCAAGGTCATCCTGCTTATTATCGAGGATGTATTGTTGCAAAGGAAATGCAGAAAATTAAAAATCAAAGAATGAATAAAGCTCAAATGTATGGTCTGGCAAATCGGTATGAGAAGCAGACAGAACAGAATAACGGGCAACTTTTTAGCCGCCAATTAAGAACTGAAGGTGTTACATATACCGAAGCAACTAGAAGCGCAATCAATAAACCCCAGCAAAAATTGATAGATGTTGACATCAGTCAAACATTACAAGATATTCTCATAAAATTAACTAAATTTGATGAGAGGCTACAAAAATTGGAAGAAAAAGCATTGGGAGCTAAACCCAAATTAATACAGAAATGAACAGCACAATGAAAATCATGTCATGGAATGCTAATGGCTTGCTCCGACATCAGCACGAGCTACAACCAGTCCTCGATATTGAGAATATAGATGTGTGTCTTATTTCGGAAACACATTTTACTAAACAATCCTTCATTACATTTAAAGGTTATTGTGTTTATCAGACTATTCATCCAGATAATTCAGCCAGAGGAGGAAGCGCAGTCATCATTAAAAAAAATATTCAACATTTTGAAGAAGCAAAGTATGAAAAAGAAGAAATTCAGGCCACAGTTGTTTATATAAAAATTAACAACGTTCCTATTGTTGTGGCAGGATTGTACTGTCCACCAAGACATTCTATTAAAAACAAACAATATTCAGAGTTTTTCAAACGGCTCGGGAAAAGGTTCATCATAGGCGGTGACTTCAATGCGAAGAATACTCACTGGGGTTCTAGATTGACAACAACTGAAGGAAAAGAATTACTATAATCGCTATTAACGAAAACCAACAGGAAAACCAACATATTGGCCAACTGACCCAGGAAAAATACCTGATCTAATCGATTTTTTTATAACCAAAAATATTTCTAATAATTTTATGAAAGTCGAAGAGAGCCAAGATATGAGCTCAGACCATTCTCCAATAGTTTTAACTCTAAGCGAGTATATCATCCAAAAAGGGGATAATCCAGCATTAACTAACAAATACACGGACTGGAAAAGTTTCAAAGTACACCTCGAACAAAGAATACTTTTGAAAGTTCCTTTAAAAACTATAGCCCAACTGGACAAAGAAGTAGAAAAGTTCACTACGGATATCCAGCAATCAGCATGGAAAAGTACTCCAGAAATCAAATCAAGGTTCAAAGGAAATAACTATCCAATAGAAATTAGAGATCTCCTTAGGGATAAACGCAAATCCAGAAAAAATGGCACCAAACAAGAGCTCCACAAGATAAAAAAGACTAAACAATCTTACTCAACAATTAACAAGAGAAAATCGGAAATTAAAAAATGAGTCGCTTAATTTCTACTTAAGTAAATTGACGAATGACAGTAATACAGAATATTCACTCTGGAAAGCAACTAAAACTCTGAAAAGGCCAATAATGTCAATTCACTCTATCAGGAAAATGGATGGAACATGGGCGAGGAAAAACAAATAAAAAGCTGAAGGATTTGCTAACCATCTTGAAAATATACTTCAACCTCATGAATGTCTATTGCGAAAGACATTTGATCAAAACATAATTCAAATACACGATGATGGTACACCTACATCGTCAAAAGAAGTAGCAAACGAAATTAAAAACAATTTAAACTTAAAGAAAGCACCCGGGTTTGATTTGATTACCGGAGAAATAATAAAACAGCTACCGAGAAAAGCTACGGTGAAGTTAACTAATATTATAAATGCTTCATTCAGATTAAAATATGTGCCAAAACTTTGGAAAGTAGCTGAGGTTATCATGATTCCTAAATCAGGAAAACCACCACATCTAATAACATGATATAGGCCTATAACGTTGCTGCCGATAATGTCTAAGCTAATTGAAAGAAATAACCTAATTCCGAATCACCAATTTGGTTTTCGCAGTGAGCACTCAACTATTGACCAAGTCCATAGAATAACCAATATTATTGAGAAGACATTAGAAGAGAGAAAAGTTTGTTCTGCAGTATTCCTTGATGTAGCACAGGCCTTTGACAAGGTTTGGCACGAAGGTTTAATCTACAAGCTCAAACTAATCCTACCTAAACAGTACAGCATAGTACTGGAATCATATATAACAGAAAGATATTTCAGACTTAAGCAAGAAGATGAATACTCTGAGTTAAAAGAAATAAAAGCAGGAGTTCTACAAGGAAGTATACTTGGGCCACTTCTGTATTTATTATACACCCGAGATGTTCCAATCCCACACAACAATACGATTGCCACTTTCGCCGATGACACAGCCATCATGGCAGTAGGTGACAACAACTCAGATACAACAGAGAAATTGCAAGCCGCCATAGGTCAAGTATTGAACTGGACAAAAAAATGGCGCATAAAATTAAATGAAACTAAATCTGTCCACGTCGATTTTACGAACAAGAGATAAGTATACAAACCAGTATATTTAAACAACCAAGAAATAGCGCATGCAAACCCAAACACTGCTAAATATCTTATTATTGGTTTAATATTGGTTACTGGGAAGAAATTCTCATCTATCAATCCCTAATAAGCTTCTGCTATATAAGCAAATATTGAAGCCTGTTTGGACTTACGGTATACAGCTGTGGGGCTGTACTAAGCAGACCAACATAGATATTATCCAACGGTTCCAAAATAAGGTGTTAAGAAACATCGTGAATGCACCATGGTTTGTCAGAAATATAGACATACACAAATATTTGCGCATAGACCCTATCAAAACTGAAATTATGAAATTTGCTAGAAGTCACGAACAACGACTGCTGCATCATGTCAACATAGAGGCTATCCAGCTACTGGATAATACGGATTTATTAAGAAGGCTAAGAAGAGTAAAGCCTTTTGAGTTAGTGTAAAATCGATTAAAATAAATGTATCTAGCGCACAACAAAAGCGCGATTAAATAACAAATATCATATAATAAGGAGTACATCGATGGATGAACCCTTAAATTTCAGTAAAATGTAGTAGTTTAAGTTTGAATAAAATTGCTTATTAGTCTAAGACTAGATTGTAATTAAAAAGAAATAATAAAGAAAATTATTTAAAAAAAAAAGAAAAAAAAGTTTTTTTACTGAAAAAACCAAAGCAAGAAAAAAATTAAAAATGCCATTAGAAATGTTAAAATTATGAATTGACCATAAAGAATCATCCATCTTTATTTTTCTTATAAGATATTTCTCCAGTACTGAATAAAAATACTTCTCTTGATATATTTTGTCAGTACTGCTATAATTATTTTCTCAGTAACCATAAAAATTTACTCAGTACTGAATAGATTTTTTCTACTGGAAATATTTTTTATTTTACACCACTTTAAGAAAAAAACCTTGACTATTTTGTCAGTATTTTTTCATAATGGAAATCAGACTTAAATGAATTGATATTCTATTACGAATGATACGTTCGTTTTGTTGTGTCGGACACTTAAGTCGACTTCATAGTTGCGTTTCTTCCTTACTTCCATCCAAAATTTGTTAACACATCATTTTCAACCAATGAAATTGCTTAAAAAAACTGTAGATAGAACACCAAACAAAAAATCCATACAAAAAGAAAATACAAAGTGAAGCATACATAAAGTAGAAGAAAACAGGACGCACGTATAAAATAACATGAGAAGCGACAATGAGACCATTAACGGAATGTTTAACTCATTTTAACATTTTCTTTAATTTGATAAAAACATTAATTAAAATTATATTATAAAACACATTAAAAATTATAGTAAAGTCCTGTGTTTTATTTAAAATGACAAAGTGTAGTGTTTTGTTGTGTGAAAATTCAAATTCATTCCAAAATAATAAAATATCTTTTGATAAGTAACAGTAAATGCTAACAGTAGCATTACAAACAAATGTAAGTGGAATTATTTTTTCCTATGGAGTAATGTTTTCTACACCACTATATTTAATATAAAATTTTAATATTGTTATCTCATTTTCTGCTTTCTTTTTTTGTGATGCAAACAAATAAAAGTGCTTCAAAACAAACGATTTGCTGTTGTATCTCTAGTTAATCTATGGTCGGACATAAACATGTACAGGGTGTCTGCCGGAAAGGTATACTACTTTGTTTGTTTATAATTTTTGATAAAATGAAAGAGAATGAATCTTATATTGATAAATGTTTTATTTAATGTCAGCAATTATGTATGGAATACAATATTAGATAAATGTCCGCCTCTGTTACCCTCACAAAGACGAGCCCTTTTGAACGCATTTTTCATTACATTCTCACACATTTCACGCGGTATTTCATTAATTTCATCACGAATATTTTGTTTGAGTTGCTCAAGCGTTTCTGGTTTATTTCCATAAGCCTTGTTTTTCACATATCACCACAACAAGAAGTCTGGAGCAGTCAAATCAGGCGACCGTGGAGGCCAATCAATATCACCATTTTTTAAAATAACTTGTTGTGGAAAGAGGCGTCGCAGTAATTTCATTGTAATCCTGGCTGTATGCGATGTGGCATCGGCTTGTTGATACCACATGTTAATCAAGCCCAAAGCATGCAGTTGTGGCGATAAAATGTTTTCAATCATATCACGATATCGCTCCACATTCACAGTTACCGTTACACCATTTTGATTTTCAAAGAAGTAAGGTCCAATGATTCCTCTTGACCAAATTGCACACCAGACTGTCACTTTTAATGGATGTAAAGGTGACTGATGAATAATTTGAGGGTTTTTCATTACCCAGGACCGACTATTCTGTTTATTCACATATCCATTCAAATAAAAATGTGCCTCGTCCAACTCATTATGATTTTTTCATGAAAATCGGGGTTGTCATGGGAGAGCTGTAACATCCTATTGGCTTATGTGCGGCGGCGTAAATGGTCTTGTGGAAGAAGCTCTTGTGTCAACTGGATCTTAAATGGAAACAAATGCAAAATTGTGGCTAAACTTTTTCTTTGAAGACCAAGCTCCTGGGCACGGCATCGAATTGAGGTTGATGGATTGTTTTGAACACTTTCTTGAGCAGCAGTAATGTTTTCAGCCGATCTTGCAGTACGTTGTGGCTCATGCTTGGGCCTATCACCTAGGGACCCTCTTTCTTCAATACACGATAAATAGTGCGTTTTGTTGGCACGTTGTTTCTCCCAAAAATTTCACGTAAGTTTCTCATCGCCACAGTAATCGATGATTGATTTTGATAAAATGTTTTAACAATTAAAACACGTTGGTTTGTCGAATATTTTCCATAATAAATTTGCCACGTGTTTACTTCACGACTGCCAAATATGAACTTATTAAATTGAGTGAAACCACTGAAGTAATTAACTATGGAGACAGTATCTTATAAAATTAACATTGAAAACAATCAAAAATAATGGTAAATACTTTAATTATAGTGGTGTCACTCATTTAATATATGCGTCTCGCACTTAAAGTATATTAGAGAAAAATTGATGAATTTCACTGCGTCAGTCAGTACCTAAACATAGTTCATTAATTTTGAGTTCGAACAATTAAACGTCAAAAACCAAAATAAATTATTTTTGTGATTAATTATACATAATTAATTAATTATTTTATTATTTTTTGACATATTAACTTAATAATTGCAATTTATTATTTATTTAACTGTCTCTCTACAGTGTACACTAAATTTAAATTTTATTTTTGAAAATTCGAGTTTCAAGAAAATGAAAGAAAATTTTCTCTATCTCTGTTATACAAAATACTTTTTATTTGCTCCCATTAATTTTTTAAGATATCGTTTTCATAGTTATTTACCTCAGTGTGTGAAACCTGTTTGGGGGATATTATATGATGCTTTTCGTGGATTTGCTATTTGTTGAAGGTAAATTGTAAGTGTTTTATTTTATTATAAATATAAATATTTTTAATGAATACTATTAAATGTTTTTGAAAACACAGTAACAAAGTAAATTTTTATGTTAAAATTAATTTCAATCGAATAAAAATCTAAGCACAATGCATATACATCGATCAATTTTCCATTACTTAAGGCTCCATTCCATTAAAAAATTGACTGAAAGTCAAAAAAGACTAAAAGAAATAAAACTCAATCTAAGAGACAAATACAACGTTTTTGTTTATTTATTTATAGCGAAACTTTATACTAGAATTTTAACATAACCAAAAACAATCATTAATGCCTTGTTGGTCTTCTTTGTTTTTTTTAACTGTAAATTAAAATTTAGTATTAAATATCACAATTCTAAATTAATATGATTTTTATTGCAATTCAATTATAATTTTAATACTAAACTTTACGGCACCAAAATATAATATGGGTTATTTGATACTTGACATATAAAATTATTTATATGTCAAATATCAAATAGAGCAATAAAATTATAGGCGAAATCAATTTCTCGTCTTATACAAATTTTATGTAAGTGGGAGCGTGACTGCAATAAAAATCAAATCGATGTCTTATATCTTTACTAGAGACAAAAAATACGAAAGAATAAACGCAGTTCTCAAAAATTTCATAATTTCTATAGCACCCGTTACATGGTCAGTAATAATGTCATTACTTTTAGATAATGACATTAATACTGATCGTGTAATGCGAAGTAATGATGAATGATGTTCGGTGATGATGAAAATCTAGATTTTCGAATTTTACTACATCTTTACCGAAGAATGATGAAAATAATGCCATTATTATTGAACGGTGTAGGGATTCCATCATTTTTTTTTACATCATTCCAGAGGATCTTGTTCTTTCGATATATTTTAATTTCTTAAATAAATTAAGAATTATTTTTTCCCATGATATATTTTGAAGAGTCGAGCTGTAAGCATTATAATTTTTAAAAAGTGTTTTAAAGTAATTAAAAAAACACTTTTTATCAACTTGATCATCAATCTTCCAAAAAAATCTACGTAACATTTCATTTCTGTTATCCGCTAAGTAATGATGAAAATACTGATGCTTTGGAATGATCGTGTACTGTTAAAAAATAATGATGAAGTAATGATATAAAAACTGACATTACTAGTAATGACATTATTATTGACCATGTAATGGCTGCTTATCTTTCTTAAATAAAAATTTGTGGTTGTGCCAAAGCGAATTGAAGACGAAACGTCGTTTTTTCAAGACGCCATCCCATTCATATACATTAAACATTTTGATATAGACGTCTTCCTTTCAACTAAAGAGTAAAATTCTTTAATTCAGTTAAGTGAGTTACCGTTTACTTAACTCCTCAGCTACTGAAAAGAATCGGGAGAAAAGTGCGATTGATACTCTTCACTTCAGATAAATGTCAAAAATTACATTAAGAAAATTGATTTGACATGTGCTCTTAATATACAGTATTAAAAAATTGGTTAAAATTATATTTATATATTTATAAAATTTATTTATAAAGCCCTGTGGTAGGGGGCATTCATGTTTCGTAAATATTATGAACGAAACATGAGACCCATAGAATACCACCACAGTATCCAGAGCTTTTCGGAGGACGCGACTAAATCTGATTGGATCGTTGGGCCAAACCTATTAAATATGTCAATAAACAAAAAAAAATCGGATATCGCCAAAAATAATGATCCTCCGCTTAAGTACCCGGAAACGAGATTGAGGATCGGCACGTGGAAAGATAAATGAAGAAACGCAACGAAAATATCAAGATCTTGTCAGCAATAGCATTATGCGAATTAAGTGAACAATGTCTGAGAATTATTGAAAACCTCGGTTGTAAATGCCTAGACTCGGGGTTAAAACTAAGCCCAAAAATGATTGGTTTGATGAGGAGTGTCGTTTTGCTGTTGAGAAACGAAATACATCCCATAATGAAGCGCAGACTCGGTTTACAATTTCAAGAAAAAACAAGGAGGACAGCTAAACGCATTTGTAGACAGAAGAAGCGCGAATGGGGGAAGGCTTAGATCCAAAGAGTACAACAACTCAGCAATGAGTACAATTCGGGTGGTTTCTTTAAAGGAATTACCTTATTACAGCATACCTTATGACCGCGGTCAACTGCCATTCGGGACCAGGATGAAAACCTCTGTGTTAACGTCGATGCGGTATTCTATACATGGCGTGAACATTTTTCTGCCCTACTTAATGTTCCACATGTATCACAAGCTGTATTTTAATAACCTCAAATACAGACCGCAGAGATGTTCATTGAGGATCCATCCTATTAGGAATTCACAATTGGTCATGCATAGTGCATACACTAAAGAAAACTCGTTCACCAGGAGTTGATTGCTTTAATTCAGAACTCTTGATATTCGAAGGACTAACTTTGTGGAACTGTCTTTTCAACCTTGTTCGATTAATATGGCGAAATGAAGTTATGCCTGAAGAATGGAAAGTAACCGCGTTATGCCGAATATTAAAAAATCGAAATGAAAAATCTTGAAGTGCGAGAATTATCGCGGTATAGCTCTCCTTTGCACAGCATACAAGTTACTGTCATACGTCATCTTGGGAAGAATTAACCCTCTGGCGGAGGAAATTCTTGGTGACTACCAAGGAGGATTCCGTCCAAATCGGTCAGTCAATGATCAAGTTTTTTCGCTACGGATGATTCTTTTCAAGTATTACGAAACATTTCGCGATGTACACCAGGTATTCCTAGATTTCAAGCAAGTCTATGACTCGATCACCCGAGAGAGACTATGGTATGCGCTTGAATATATAAAATACGTACATTTGACTTGAATATTTAGGAATATATACATTAAACAAATACGTACATTTGTGTAAAATGACAGTAACGCAGTCACAATGCTGTGTTTAAGTTGAGAACAGGCTATCGAGAACTTTGTCAATCAATACTGGTGTTCGACAAGGAGATGCGTTGTCCTTGATACTTTTTAATCTCATATTGGAATACATTCTGCGTAAAAGTGAAACGCCTTAGGACAGCTTATTCCGACAATCTAATCATTTTCTTGCATATGCAGATGATATCTGTGTGATTGGATTAAATGGCAACGGAGTGAAAGAGATATTTGATTCACTGAAATAGTTTTCAGCGTCTGTTGGTCTCAAAACCAATGAGTCCAAATCAAAATATATGATCTCTGGTTTTCGAGACCAAGACGGAAGTGATTACAGTAGTGGTAACCACACGTTTGAAGTAGTGATGAGATTTAAGTATCTTGGCTCCACGACGTAGAAAGCGATCTGGCATCTCCTGGTTGCTTGCAACAATATGAATAGCTGACTCGTGATCGAAGCTGATGGAGTCAGATTGTTGCCACGGTACGGGCCAATAATGGCCTGTGAAAGCCGTAAAAAAAAATTTATTTTAAAAAATTGTTTTAATTTGTATTTTTAAAATTTAATAAAAAACAAACAGTTCAATTTGTAAATTTTGATTTCAATTGAAGGGTGGCGAAACGAACTTAGATATAGCCACTTACTCAGCTGAATCGAACGTGACTTATGTTACGGATGAGTACGAAAGATAATTTCTAACATGCGATAGAAGAAATATGATGTGTGATATATGGTCCAAAACGCGACGTCGATGGCACATACCGAGTTCTTTTAAATCATGTAATCAGGAATTTATTGTAAATTCCTTATCTCTTGCATGAAATCAAAGGACAGTGAGTACGCTGGCTCGGTCACGTTCTGTGTGCTGATCCAAACCGAACGATACAGTGATCAATGGGAGAGCAGGCTTTCCGTAGACAAAGACGTAAGAGGCGGCAATGGCTTTACGGCCTGTAAAAGCCGTGGAAAAAAAGTTAAAAATTAAAAATGTAAATAATTGTTAATAAAAATACAATTTTTTTTATTTAAATATTTATATTACTTTTTAAAATTATTATTAATAAAAACCAGCTCGCAAGTGACGTGTTTTCATATCACCACAGAGCACAGGAAGAAGTCAACAACGCACCCATCCTTGTAAATATTTCGAACGAAAATTAAGACCCACATAATACAACCACGGTATCCCAGGGGTTGTGATAGGAGGCGACTAAATTTTGTTAAATCGCTGAGCTGATCCATAAAAAACAATTACTGTTAAAAATATCATGGTGCACCAAACCAATCAAAGTCAGATACAGCCAAAATAACAATGAATCCCCGCTTATGCGTATACTCGGACTTGAGATTAAGGATAGACGTGTGGGATGTGCAGTCACTTAGAAAACCTGGCGCGTTTGACGGCTCATCGCATGTATGAAAGAGTATCAGCTGGAGCTTTAGCTCTTCAATAAGCTCGATGGCCGAAAAGTGGAGACCATAGATTTCTTTTTTATTTAAGTGTAGAGAATATTCATGTTGATGGTATGATAATAAATGATAGTGTTTCCGTCCATTGGGAAATGTAGAGTGGCACATTGGTTACATTAGGCATGTATAAACAATTTGTATATAGTGGAGTTCTAGCTAAATCTCGATGTCTTGTTAATGGCCAATTAAGAAAACACTTAAATTTTTTATATGCTAAGAATGTTATTTATTTGTTTATACAATATTTAAGTTATTTATTTGTTTATAAGTTTATTTGTCATTTTATCAATATTTAATTTTTTTTTGGTTAGCATTTAAAATATAATGTTTTTTAATTGTTTCATTTTCACTCAAAATTCTTATTAGAAAATACTTATATTTGCATTGTAATTATAAGTGAAAATACTTCTATTTGCAACAAACAATTTTTTGTTATTTGTAAAATACTTCACATACGTGAAATAATGATGTACATATACACTTGCGACGGTTTTTATGTATACCCTCGAAAAACAATTGTGATGTTTTTTATTTTGAACAAAATTCTGCATGATTTTTTTGATAAAATTAGTACTATACAATTTTTAATGTTACTGTTCAAATAGAACTCTTATTATCAAATAAGAGTAAATTTAACTCGAATATTTATTTTAAAGTAAAATAAGGAAAAATGTATAGTTTCAATTCAATCAACACAATTGAAATAAAATTAACATTTTAAGGCATTTTGGTATAAATTAGACAAAATTTAATGCTTAGCTAGTTTTGTTAGTATATTTTACCTCTTTAACTTGTTAGCAACTCTTATTAATCTTTTGCATATGAATATCATGAAAAAACTGCAGATCAAAAATTGTTCATCATAAAAATCGAGCATTAAATTTTATTTTTTGTAAAATAAAAATATTTGAATATCTCCCTTATGAATTTTTCTGTTAAGTGGATTGCAAAAAATTAATAGGAAAATATATCTCCATTTGTTTTACATGTGTAAGTTAGAAATTGTATGCATATGCATACTATCCGTGTGAATAGTGAGATAAAAAAAACACACACACACACACACACATACTATATATATATATATATATATATATATATATATATATATATATATATATATATATATATATATATATATATATATATATATATATATATATATATATATATATATATATATATATATATATATATATAGTATGTGTGTGTGTGTGTGTGTGTTTTTTTTATCTCACTATTCACACGGATAGTATGCATATGCATACAATTTCTAACTTACACATGTAAAACAAATGGAGATATATTTTCCTATTAATTTTTTGCAATCCACTTAACAGAAAAATTCATAAGGGAGATATTCAAATATTTTTATTTTACAAAAAATAAAATTTAATGCTCGATTTTTATGATGAACAATTTTTGATCTGCAGTTTTTTCATGATATTCATATGCAAAAGATTAATAAGAGTTGCTAACAAGTTAAAGAGGTAAAATATACTAACAAAACTAGCTAAGCATTAAATTTTGTCTAATTTATACCAAAATGCCTTAAAATGTTAATTTTATTTCAATTGTGTTGATTGAATTGAAACTATACATTTTTCCTTATTTTACTTTAAAATAAATATTCGAGTTAAATTTACTCTTATTTGATAATAAGAGTTCTATTTGAACAGTAACATTAAAAATTGTATAGTACTAATTTTATCAAAAAAATCATGCAGAATTTTGTTCAAAATAAAAAACATCACAATTGTTTTTCGAGGGTATACATAAAAACCGTCGCAAGTGTATATGTATGTACATCATTATTTCACGTATGTGAAGTATTTTACAAATAACAAAAAATTGTTTGTTGCAAATAGAAGTATTTTCACTTATAATTACAATGCAAATATAAGTATTTTCTAATAAGAATTTTGAGTGAAAATGAAACAATTAAAAAACATTATATTTTAAATGCTAACCAAAAAAAAATTAAATATTGATAAAATGACAAATAAACTTATAAACAAATAAATAACTTAAATATTGTATAAACAAATAAATAACATTCTTAGCATATAAAAAATTTAAGTGTTTTCTTAATTGGCCATTAACAAGACATCGAGATTTAGCTAGAACTCCACTATATACAAATTGTTTATACATGCCTAATGTAACCAATGTGCCACTCTACATTTCCCAATGGACGGAAACACTATCATTTATTATCATACCATCAACATGAATATTCTCTACACTTAAATAAAAAAGAAATCTATGGTCTCCACTTTTCGGCCATCGAGCTTATTGAAGAGCTAAAGCTCCAGCTGATACTCTTTCATACATGCGATGAGCCGTCAAACGCGCCAGGTTTTCTAAGTGACTGCACATCCCACACGTCTATCCTTAATCTCAAGTCCGAGTATACGCATAAGCGGGGATTCATTGTTATTTTGGCTGTATCTGACTTTGATTGGTTTGGTGCACCATGATATTTTTAACAGTAATTGTTTTTTATGGATCAGCTCAGCGATTTAACAAAATTTAGTCGCCTCCTATCACAACCCCTGGGATACCGTGGTTGTATTATGTGGGTCTTAATTTTCGTTCGAAATATTTACAAGGATGGGTGCGTTGTTGACTTCTTCCTGTGCTCTGTGGTGATATGAAAACACGTCACTTGCGAGCTGGTTTTTATTAATAATAATTTTAAAAAGTAATATAAATATTTAAATAAAAAAAATTGTATTTTTATTAACAATTATTTACATTTTTAATTTTTAACTTTTTTTCCACGGCTTTTACAGGCCGTAAAGCCATTGCCGCCTCTTACGTCTTTGTCTACGGAAAGCCTGCTCTCCCATTGATCACTGTATCGTTCGGTTTGGATCAGCACACAGAACGTGACCGAGCCAGCGTACTCACTGTCCTTTGATTTCATGCAAGAGATAAGGAATTTACAATAAATTCCTGATTACATGATTTAAAAGAACTCGGTATGTGCCATCGACGTCGCGTTTTGGACCATATATCACACATCATATTTCTTCTATCGCATGTTAGAAATTATCTTTCGTACTCATCCGTAACATAAGTCACGTTCGATTCAGCTGAGTAAGTGGCTATATCTAAGTTCGTTTCGCCACCCTTCAATTGAAATCAAAATTTACAAATTGAACTGTTTGTTTTTTATTAAATTTTAAAAATACAAATTAAAACAATTTTTTAAAATAAATTTTTTTTTACGGCTTTCACAGGCCATTATTGGCCCGTACCGTGGCAACAATCTGACTCCATCAGCTTCGATCACGAGTCAGCTATTCATATTGTTGCAAGCAACCAGGAGATGCCAGATCGCTTTCTACGTCGTGGAGCCAAGATACTTAAATCTCATCACTACTTCAAACGTGTGGTTACCACTACTGTAATCACTTCCGTCTTGGTCTCGAAAACCAGAGATCATATATTTTGATTTGGACTCATTGGTTTTGAGACCAACAGACGCTGAAAACTATTTCAGTGAATCAAATATCTCTTTCACTCCGTTGCCATTTAATCCAATCACACAGATATCATCTGCATATGCAAGAAAATGATTAGATTGTCGGAATAAGCTGTCCTAAGGCGTTTCACTTTTACGCAGAATGTATTCCAATATGAGATTAAAAAGTATCAAGGACAACGCATCTCCTTGTCGAACACCAGTATTGATTGACAAAGTTCTCGATAGCCTGTTCTCAACTTAAACACAGCATTGTGACTGCGTTACTGTCATTTTACACAAATGTACGTATTTGTTTAATGTATATATTCCTAAATATTCAAGTCAAATGTACGTATTTTATATATTCAAGCGCATACCATAGTCTCTCTCGGGTGATCGAGTCATAGACTTGCTTGAAATCTAGGAATACCTGGTGTACATCGCGAAATGTTTCGTAATACTTGAAAAGAATCATCCGTAGCGAAAAAACTTGATCATTGACTGACCGATTTGGACGGAATCCTCCTTGGTAGTCACCAAGAATTTCCTCCGCCAGAGGGTTAATTCTTCCCAAGATGACGTATGACAGTAACTTGTATGCTGTGCAAAGGAGAGCTATACCGCGATAATTCTCGCACTTCAAGATTTTTCATTTCGATTTTTTAATATTCGGCATAACGCGGTTACTTTCCATTCTTCAGGCATAACTTCATTTCGCCATATTAATCGAACAAGGTTGAAAAGACAGTTCCACAAAGTTAGTCCTTCGAATATCAAGAGTTCTGAATTAAAGCAATCAACTCCTGGTGAACGAGTTTTCTTTAGTGTATGCACTATGCATGACCAATTGTGAATTCCTAATAGGATGGATCCTCAATGAACATCTCTGCGGTCTGTATTTGAGGTTATTAAAATACAGCTTGTGATACATGTGGAACATTAAGTAGGGCAGAAAAATGTTCACGCCATGTATAGAATACCGCATCGACGTTAACACAGAGGTTTTCATCCTGGTCCCGAATGGCAGTTGACCGCGGTCATAAGGTATGCTGTAATAAGGTAATTCCTTTAAAGAAACCACCCGAATTGTACTCATTGCTGAGTTGTTGTACTCTTTGGATCTAAGCCTTCCCCCATTCGCGCTTCTTCTGTCTACAAATGCGTTTAGCTGTCCTCCTTGTTTTTTCTTGAAATTGTAAACCGAGTCTGCGCTTCATTATGGGATGTATTTCGTTTCTCAACAGCAAAACGACACTCCTCATCAAACCAATCATTTTTGGGCTTAGTTTTAACCCCGAGTCTAGGCATTTACAACCGAGGTTTTCAATAATTCTCAGACATTGTTCACTTAATTCGCATAATGCTATTGCTGACAAGATCTTGATATTTTCGTTGCGTTTCTTCATTTATCTTTCCACGTGCCGATCCTCAATCTCGTTTCCGGGTACTTAAGCGGAGGATCATTATTTTTGGCGATATCCGATTTTTTTTTGTTTATTGACATATTTAATAGGTTTGGCCCAACGATCCAATCAGATTTATGATCTCCCTTATGAATTTTTCTGTTAAGTGGATTGCAAAAAATTAATAGGAAAATATATCTCCATTTGTTTTACATGTGTAAGTTAGAAATTGTATGCATATGCATACTATCCGTGTGAATAGTGAGATAAAAAAACACACACACACACACACACATACTATATATATATATATATATATATATATATATATATATATATATATATATATATATATATATATATATATATATATATATATATATATATATATATATATATATATATGATTTTTATTTATTGAATATTCTTAATAATACAAAGTAGTATCCACTTTAAAAAATTTAGAAAGGTTGCGTACTCCAATATCAATAAGTTCAAAATCAGAGGAGAAATAAGAGTATATATGCTAATAAATATACAAATATGTTAAAAAATATATCGAATAAACGAGGTGTGCACATCACTAAAGTTCATTTATATCAAGATGAATTTGACTCTGAAGCATCTTTAGTTTTACGTTTGTTAATTTTTGTTGATGCATTATGATTTACATAAATATATCCGTAAACATTTATAGACCACATTAACATTCTCGTCTCTTTTAGAGTCAAAACAAAAAAAATTGAATGAGACGAAAATGTCTAGTGCTTCAAAAACAAAATAACCAATTGCCAAATAGCGGCCAAAATTGACCCTAATTTGTATAAAAAATACAATTTATGGTCGAAAATGACTTTGGTTTGAATTTTAATACCATGAGCGATAAAAAGAAACACGTTTTTTAATCAGTTTTTCAGTGTTTTTCACAAACTTATAATACTATATGGGAAATCGTGTCAATTTTTATAGTAAATGCCAACGATAGCATGATTTCGTTAAATATAAGTTCCGGTGAAGATTTCTAGATAGCATACCAATACGTTTTAACGAGAACAATAGATGGCACACCAAGTAATTTTTTATTAAAATGACATAATATAAAAAAAACAAATTTTGTTTTATTTATTATTATTTATAAATATAAGCCCATTTACTTCAAAAATTCCCAACTTCGATAGTAAAATAAGTTTATTTTTTAAATTTTGGTTTCGTTAATAATTTTTTGTATATAAAAAAACTGCAGACCCTAAACCTCTTAACAAGAAACTGAGAGTCTCTATTTTTTTAATTGTTATATACATTTGTAACAAACTTTTCTTTGCGCATGAGTGTTCTCTGTAATCTCAATTGACCGGTAATTTTACAACGAAAAGAGTAAAAAAATAGTTTTGTAAAATAATCCCGTTACTTTTTCGCGTTTTTTTTTTTTACATAAATTCTTCAACAGAGCCTGTTAGTCTCTATGCTTATTTAATATAAATATAATATATGTAAATGAAATAATAAGGTGCAGTTAGCTAATAGTGAATTCATAATTGTTTTGAATAGCGAGTGTTTAAATTCTGTCAGTGTGTATAACTTGTGTATAAAGTGAGTGTTGCAATTCGTTGCATGTACAAGTTGAAGTTTGCTTGTTCGTCTTATTGTTATTGGTAAGTAATTTCATTTGTTTATTTTATGTTATATGTTTGTCATATTCTATTTATTTGTTTTGCGTAATACAGAAAATGTCTGCTGCTGAAGATGAGATATCAGTTCCCGCTCCAAATTTTATCGGTAGAGATAGTACAATATGGAATAAAATTCCGTTTGTTCAGGCAAGAACAGGTTGTCATAACATCATACGTGGAGCTGTAGATAAGGTGATCCTTCCACCCGGATATAACATTGAAAACCCAGTGCATTGTTTCAAACTGTTTATAACGGATTCAGTTTGCAAAATTATAATAAAGTACACAAACGCAGAAGCAAAAAAAGTGTTAGGTGTAAATGAAAAATGGTAGGACTTGGATAATGAAGAATTGTATGCGTTTATGGGTCTGTTGATTACTGCTGGACATTTAAAATGGAACAACAAAAATTACAGAAGTTTCTGGGATCCGTTATACGGATCGCCAATTTTCAAAGCCACCAAGGGTCTTACTCGTTTTGAAAATATACTGAGCTTCTTACGTTTCGATGACAAATCAACAAGAAGTAAAAGACGAAAGACAGATAAACTCTGCCCCATTCGTGATGAATGGGAAGCCATAAATAAAAATCTGGGCAGGTATTACATACCATCAGAAAATTTGACAGTTGATGAGCAACTGATGCCTTGCAGAGCTCGTTGTTCGTTTATTCAGTACATGCCAAGTAAACCGGATAAGTACGGCATACAAATTTGGTGGATTTGCGATTCCAAATCTGGATATCCACTAATGGGCATATCATATACAGGCAAGGAAGGTAATACCAGAGCGGTTGGTTTAGCGCAAAATGTTTTGAACGTTTGTGCACGCCATTTTTTAGAACAAATCGGAATATTACAATGGACAACTACTTTACCAGTCTTGAATTGGCAGAAAGGTTATTATCGAATGGATTAACCTTGGTTGGAACGCTGCGAAAAAACAAAAGATGCATCCCTCTAGAATTTTTACCAAATAAAACGAGAGAAACGAGATCAACATTATTTGGATTCAAAAAGTCATTTACAATAGCATCACATGTTCCTAAACCTGGAAGGCTGTTTGATTTTTGTCATCTATGCACCACAATGCCGAAATTATAGTTGAAAGCGATAAAAAACTAATATCAGCTATTAACAAATATTATAATCAAACAAAGTCAGGTGTCGATACCCTTTGCTCAAATGGTTCATGAATACATGATAAAGAGAAAGACGAACCGTTGGCCTTTTTCATTTTTTATGAATCTTCTGGATGTATCAAATATCGCAGCATACGTTATATGGTGCAAAAAATTTCCTTATTGGAATTTAAAAAAATCAAATAAAAGAAATTTGTTTCTAAGGGCTCTTGGTGAGAAATTGATTACACCATTGATAAAAAAACGGGCGAATAATCCAAAACTTCAAACCGGGAGTCGCCAAGCAATATCGAAAGTATTGAAACATGTACAAGACATCGGCGACCAAGTTGCGGAACCAAGTTCGTCAAATGATACTGCCAAGCGTCGGAGATGTCACTTATGTCCATATGCAAAGTCGAACCTGCCAAAAGAGTGTATGCAATCAGCATTCAACATCAAATCGTCAATGTCTTCAATGCAACGATAAATGAATTATCCTACCTGTACTTAAAGAAAATGTTTTTTTTTAATTTTATTGTTTTTTAATAAATGAATTGCTTTAAAAATATATTATACATTTACTTTTTAACTAAAACCTAATATTTACAGGCAGTTACATTATAGAGACTGAGAAGCTCTTGCTAAGAAGATTCGTTATAAAATATGTTAAGAGCTTTAGGGTTAAAAAATGTAAACATTTCGTGTTCAAACACTACAACTAGTGCCATTTTTTAATCTTTTCTGGAATTATATCATGTTGGCACATAATATCGACGCGATGTCCCTTATAGTTATTATAAGTTATTTTGGTTTTCAAATAAAGTGGACTTGTGTCTGCATTAACATAAAAATTAAAATATTAATATATATATTATATATATATATATATATATATATATATATATATATATATATATATATATATATATATATATATATATATATATATATATATATATATATATATATATATATAAATATATATATATATATATATATATATATATATATATATATATATATATATATATATATATATATATATATATTTACTGCCGGTAGACACTAAGACAAATTCGTTTATAATATGTTTGTTAATTTCAATTGCTAACTTTTGCCATTGTGTTGTATTATTTACTGATTTATTTTATTTCATCTGGTTAATTACAATTTATTTCATCGATAAAATTACATTTCTTTAAGCTTTATAGCTTCCAACATGTCTAACCCTGCTTAACAATGCATTGCAAGTGGGTTTCCACTTGCAATGCATTGCAAATATTTGCATTCTGTATTTGGATAAGCGGTTGAGTATTTGGATTATTTACGCTGTGCAATTGTATTTAAGATGATAAATGCGCTACTCAATTGTATTTGATGAAATAATTGAATGAAATAATGTAAAATAAAACAGACAAATAAATTTTCAGTCTTTTATTTTCAAATATTAAATGCTATCTCACTGCCGTTGTACTGATACGTCTGTCATAAAATATTCTACTAGAACATTTCGCATTTCCTTCGCGGTTGAATATATAATTCTTTCTCAATGAAGAAATGTAAGGGTTCAACTTTTATTTACAAATTTTAGAATATTTATTTTAATTAATAAATATATAATTAATAAATAATTGCAATGCATGCCAAGTGGAAACCATAGGTAAAGCTCGAAAATTTGAAACTGAATTTAAAAAAAAATCCCTAATACGTCGCTTACGGCAAAAAATGGTTAATCATAGCAGAATGTTAAATGCGAGTACAAAGAGTAATATGAATTTGAACAGCAAAGAAAACACAACTCAAAATTTGAGTTTACCTTTAAGTGAAAATTTAGATAATATTCTTCAATTCTGAGTGATTGTTTTGATTTTGACAGCGATAACGAAAAAGAGTACTTATCAAATTGTGATGATGATTATTAATCTATTTTTAATTTACAAGAGAACGTCGGCACGGTTCATAACATGAAGTCGAATACTTTAAGTACTGAGGAATTGTTACTATTTTTGAAAACGTGATCTCTCAGGTATTAAAATGACGGCACTAAACGAAATTCTGAAATTCTTTGTCTCGGATTGCCGTTTGATAGTCGAACGATACTAAATACTCCAACTAATAAAACAGTAATAATACAACCTGGAAATTATACTAATATTGGAACTAGAATAGCGCTAGTAAAAATATTAAAAATTATGAAAATTTTACCGAAAGAAATCATAATAGATTTCAATATTGATGGATTACCAATTAGCAAAGTTCTTACAGCCGTTTTTGGCTAATTTTAGAAAAATCAACATCAGTAAACATATTTTTGTAATTGGTGTTTATCATGGATACAACCAACCACACCTATTTAATTAGTTCTTACGACCATTTGTTGATGAGATGTACACTTTATGCTGTCATTTTAATTTCTAAAACCAATTAATTAAAATTAAAATTGGAAATTTTATTTGCGATACTTCAGCGGGAAGAAGATTCCTCCGTGTTTAATCTCATACTGCTTACTTTGGTTGGAACCATTGCACTTAGGAAGGCGTCCACATTAAATGCAGAATGGCATTCCTTGAAATTGGTGTGAGTAAACGAACCGATTTGTCTTTTAGAAACAAAACTGATGAGAACCATCATAATACAACGTCTATTTTGGAAAAACTTCCAATAAATATGATCGAGCAGTTTCCACTTGATTACCTTCATGTAGTCTGCTTGGGAGTGACAAAAAGATTTCTTTACATGTGGATGGATGGTACATCTGAATCTCTTTAAGAATCGACATAGAAATGATTTCTGATAGATTAAAATCAATATCCCTACTACAACCAAGTGAATTTCAACGGAAATTCAACAGCGACCTCTTTCGCAATTATCATATTTTAAAGGGCCTGAATTTCGAGATTTACGCTTTACGTGCTTTACGCAGCACCATTTGTTTTCCGGAATATGTTATCAAAAGACAAGAACGATCATTATCTGTTGTTATACATATCAATAAGATTGCTTTCCACCAACTACTTGACCAAAAATAAAATTGTGTCACTCAAACAATGTTAAATGAATTTGTAATTGGGGTAAAACAGTTATCATCTCGTATTCAATGTGTATGCTTTGATTCATTTGCCTGAGGATGCTGAAAGAATTGGAAACCTTAACAAGTTCAGTGCATTTCCCTTTGAGAGTTTTATGTATCAAATTAAATCTCTATTGAGAAAGAACAGCCAACCTCTCTCAATCTATAATCGAATAATGGAGCAAAGTGAATTATCAGAATTGGAAACCATAATTGCAAATAAATTTCCAATTTAAAAATGTCAAACTGTTATAGAAAAACAAATTATTTACCAAGATATTGTTTTTAAGGACTTTAAATTAAAGAACAGAAAACGCGAGTGTTGGTTTCTTACAAATCAAAAATATATTATACGTTTATACATGCAAAAAAATCGACAAGTGTATATTAATATATTTGGATCAAAAGTAAAAGGCAAAAAGAATTATTTTGAAGTACCAATATCTTCGGACAAGCTAGATATTTATCAATCAGAGGTGATTTTACATGAACCAACATACTGGCAAAAAGCGGGCCGATCAAAAAACTATTTGCAATGGAAAATCTAAAAGATAACTACTGAGCATATTTTTCGTTAACTCACACGTAAATCAATTGGGTAGGTTATATTTGGAAGTTCTTTATTTGTGTATGTATTTTAACTAATAGAATCAGCTAAATATTATTGATGTAACTTTAATTAATTAAAATTTCATTTTTCTCATCGGCATTTTCCTTTATTTTTCTGTGTTTATTTTACTATCCATATATAGAAAAATTTTAATTTATATATAACTTATACAATATCTTGCATTTAATACGAAAAAGCTTTTAATCGAAATATTATTTTCCCATGAATGTTGGCTATATTTTTAATACCTATGCTTTCATTGTCGCTTGATATAATTTTGTTGGTTAATTAATTGAATTTTTTTAATTTCTTTAGTCAAAATGTATGCAGTCATCGAAACTTTCGATAACATGCGGCGATAAAGAAGTTGCAATAATTTCGATGAAATAGATTCAAAGGATCCAACGTTTTCCTGCCAGACAATAAATATTGTCGTTCGCTTTTAGAAAACCACACACTTCCAGATGAATCGTGGACGAAACATAATTTTAAATTATTATCCAGTAATATCAGTAAGTTTTAAATGGCAATGTTTAAAAAAAAAATAACTTGTATTTAAATTAAATGTAGAAACCGTCACTGAAAAAAGGAGCGAATGTTTGAAAGGTTTTCAAACCTACGAACTTCAGAAACAAAATATTTAAATTGACTGGTTTGAATTTGCAAATAACGAGAGTCTGATAATTTGCAAATCACAGAACCATTATTACCCGTTGAAATAGATAACCACACTTTTCAACTGGAGGATATTGTACTAGAATGTGTCGATAACGATGTCCTGCTACCGAACAGTATTTTAGGTAAATATTAAAAAATTAATGATATTTCCGAGCCAACTTATCAGATTAACGATTATACAGGAGAATCAAAACAACTTAGGGAAAAATGGAGAATACCATAGCAAATGTCAATGGATTTCTTCTTGAATTTTACAGCTACATAAGAAAAAATTCTAAAGATGTCAAAAAAGATCCATTGTTCAATGCTCAAGTTTTACCAATGAAGATTGTAAATGATGTAACCTGTTTTGATTTGCAACTAATTAAGAAAAAGTTTGCCGAACAAATGGTTTGTTGTAATTAATTGAGAATAATAGCACACCAATTTTTAATTGTTGTTTATTATTTAAAGTACTTTTCTTAAAAAAGGAAGTGGAGGAAAAAAAATAATAAAAATATTAGAAACATCATCGAGAAATTTATTATTTGAACTTAAATTTGAAATTCCTTTGACAGTCGGAATTATATTTACAATATAATTTTTACTATACGAAATATTGTTTTTCTATTTAAAAAATTGGATCAATTTCGATGAATCACCGTAAGATCGTAAATAAAAACTGATTTCCATTATGAAAAAAAAATTGTCAGTATTTTTAACGGAAAAAACCAAAGCGAGAAAAAAAAATCAAAAATACCATTAGAGTGACAGAGATCGTTTTTTACATTTCCTTGTTTTTATAGTGGATATATTTTGACAGATGCTCATAACATAACCAATAAATTTCAAATGTTTTTTGTTTTTGTAAAAAAAGACAAAAAACACTTTCAGTCTACAACAATAAATTAAAAAAAAATAAACTTAACATAATTGTTCATTATTTAAATTTTCACAATGAATTAAGATGAATAAAACAAAACGAAATGTTAAAATTATCAATTGACCATAAAATAACAACTATAAAATGCTTCATAATGACGTCATACAAACGATTTCTCATCCATAAACATTTTTCCTATAAAATATTTGTCCAGTACTTAATAAAAATACTTCTCTTGATATATTTTGTCAGTACTGCTATAATAATTTTCTCAGTAATCATAAAAGTTTATTCAGTACTGAATAAATTTTTTATACTGGAAATGTTTTTGATTTCTCTCGCACTTTAAGAAAAATTATAGTTTTTTGTTACTTTGACTATTTTCTCAGTATATTTTTCATAATGGAAATCAGGCTTAAATGGAAATCAGGCTTTTTCATAATGGAAATCAGGAACTAAGTAAACCTGATCTCAGAAAATACTTTGTAGATGTTCTGAAGCGAGCAGCGGAGCAATTCAGAAATGTCGAGAAAAAATTAAATCAAAATGAATAAAATTAAATATATGTTTAAAATACGTTAATGAATGAAATATGAAGTAATGAAATTTAATTATAGCGGAATATTTATACTTAATTAAATAATGAAATATTTATACCTAACATAATTGTATAAAGTATGAACTACATATCTCATTATACAATTTTATTAATTATTTATTATTTTATTATAATTTACAGTGAATTGAATCTATTTATTTAGAGTTTATATTGTTTAGTTTTTTAAAATTATGGATTATATATAAATAAAATGAACTTTCAAAATTGGATTAAATAACTTTTATTAACAACGAAGAAAAACCGGATTCGCCCTTAAAATGAAAATTATACTTGTAGGTATTACAATTGACACACTTATCTGTCCTACTTTAATGATGAGTGTGTAACTGACTATGGACTGTCTACCTGATATCTTATTTGTTGGTAGACTTACAATTGTTGGTTAAATTTGAACAACTATCGGTTATCATATTCAACTAATAAATGACGGTCGAATATGCCTAGACGTAATTGTTTTATATTTCTGACCTATATCCGGCAAGGATTAGACACACAAACGACTGAACATTTGGAAGTCACTCGCCCAAACTTTGACTTTAAAGGTCAATAGTCAATTTTCGTTCATTTTTGAGACAAAATCAAAAAAATTGTTTTACGGGGCAGTGAAATATTTCATCAAAAACAAGTATACAATTTAAAAATTGAAAATATTTCTTATTTAGAAATTCTTGGTTTTATTCCAAGACTTTAATAAATCAAAATTTTTTGGAATATATTAAATTATAACAGAAACCGCAGAATATAAACAGTTTGCTATGTTAATCTATCTTTAAGTGCCTCTCATACCACACACCACGATTTTAAAACTTGCAGTTCTTCAAATATGAAGTTATATGGTTTTCATTAATTCAAAAATTAAATTGTCAATTTGATTGAGGTATTTTCATTATTTTAACTAAATTTATCCATTTTAGTAGAAACATATTTTGTTTATAATAAAATAATCTATGGCTTAAAGGCCGTAAACCTTACCGCGGCCCTTACCGCGTCTCAACTGAAACCTTACGAACCAATTTAACAGTTTTATCGTTTGGTGCACATTGTAGGTGGTCAGCCCAACGAAATTTTTTACACACAAACGTGTTTTCATGTCATCCGATTGCATGTCAATTATTTGGTCAACGGCGGGAATCGAACTCGAGACCGCAGCGTGATAAGAAACTCTCTTAACCATTAAGCTGCAATCGGCGAAGAAATTTTGTTTATGTATATTTATATACATATGTATTTATGTATTATTAAAATCTAGTCAAACTGATATATGCTTTTTAGGTTATGTTATAATAGTCGTAGCTTTGTATGGCTTTCAATTTTTAAGGTTGCGTTGGAAACATATAGAATATTGTACTGAGGCGTATGAAAAACGCATTAATATAAAATTCAGCTTATTACACAGTGATAAACACAATTAATAATAATTCAGCAACGATAAAAAAACATTAACATACACTCCTATTCATTACCTAGATGCCAATTGTTTGGTTACTTTAAATCCGGTTTTTATATGCAATGCCAATTATTGGTATTCTATTAAAATTAAGTTATAATAAATCAGGTAATCATTTTTTTCAAATTAAGTAACGTTAGGTCATTATCTTGTGTATTGTAAAAAACTTGGCATGCATTGCAAATATTTGCAAAGGGAAATTTTGTTTTTTTGTTAGTTTCTGTGACTGTATTAGTATATAATACTTTTTATGCAGGTATAATTTTGACATAACTTAAAAGGGCGATCTAATTTTGTTTTAGGTTTTCGAATATTTATTTTGATTATTTTGAAAAGTGAATTTGGCGATTTATTAATTAAAATAAATATTAATGTTCATTGATAAACTATTATTGATAAAAACGTATAAGCAACCGTTATTGTTTACATTACTTCATTGAAAACGAATTAAATTTTCAACCTCGAAGGAAGTGTGAAATGTTTTAGTAGAATATTTTATGACAGACGGATCAGTACAACGGTAGTGAGATAGCAAATAATATTTGAAAATAAAATACGAATCTCAAATTTATCTGTTTTATTTTACATTATTGGATTCACTTATTTCGTGAAATACTATTGGGTAGCGCATTTTCATCTTAAATACAATTGCATGGCGTAAATAATCCAAATATTCAAGTGATATTTACCGTTTGACCAATATTTTTAAAATGAAAACAAATTTTGTTGACAATATTTAATTCAGGGTTGAACAAAATAAGGGACAGTTTTTGATTTTGTTGAATATGAAATATTTGCAAAGCAAAACTTTTGATTGCAAATCGCTTTGTACAATTTGTATGTGTGAGTGAAAAAATTTATATAACGATACGAATTTTTTTTTGAATGTACACTAATAATAATCTATGGCTTAGAGGCCGTAAACGGCCCTTACCGCGTCTCAATTGAGACCTTATGAAGCATTGTTTTAACGATTGGTGCAAATTGTAGGTGGTCAAGCCCAACGAATGTTTTACACAAAATCGCGTTTTTTATGTCATACGGTTGCATGTTAATTTTTGGTCAACGGCGGGAATCGAACTCGAGACCGCGGCGTGATGAGAAACTCTCCTAACCATTAAGCTACATCCGGCGACATGTACACTAAACGTGTGAACAAATTTAAAACAGAATGCAAATATTTGCAATATATTGCAAGTGGAAACCCAGGGTAAGGTCATCCTGAAGAAAGACAAACATTCAAACAAATGTTCACTTTATTGGCTATTTTAATTATGTTACTTTATTATAATTTCAAAAAGTCGATTATAAAGTGATTTATAGGTATAACGATATTAAATAAGTTAAACATAATTTTATCTATCATGTATCTAATAATGAACATGTAATATGTAAAAGCTTGCTATCATAGAGAACCATTTATTGAATAAAATACAAATTTTAAAAATAATTTATAGTATAGGTATATGATATTCGGCTCGCGTCAAATATTCGAAGTACCTCATAACGTAAAATTTCTACATATAAAATGTTTAAATACAGTACAACAAATATTCAATCAAATAAAATATTTGATATTTTAATTCAAAAATATTTCGTGGAATAACTACTGAAGATTAGAAATATATTTAATATATATAAAAATAAATAATTCCACTGTAAGAAATATTTGACAAAGCACAAGCTTAGTCAAATTTAGTATTGTCACGTATCTATAATCGATAAGTATAGATTCTTAATAATTAAATAAATAAAACATAATTACAATAATTTACACTTTTAATATAGGCTTAAAATTTTGATTCATAATAAATAATATTTTTATTTGGATTTTATAAATAAAATCAATAAAATCGATATTTAAGAATTTATATATTTATTTATAATAATTTACATACATTTTGAGGTTTAGTAGAAAACTGAACGAATTTTACTGTGAATTATTTGTTATCAATAAATGTATATTAATTAATATCAATTTATAAAATAACATACGAAGGAGTCGATAAAGTTTGATTGGACTTTTACACAGGAATTTTGAATAAATTGAATAAAGGGAATTAGCGTTAATGATAAAGTCTAAATGACAAAACTCTAAGAGTATAAAAAATATTGGAAATTGGTGCAGTTACTAAAACTTTTGACGGTGAAAATATTTTTAAAAATTAGGCTATTGCAATGTACGTTTGATAGAAAAAATGCATCTTTTATATTTCACATTTGGACATAATAGATTAAAATTTTCATAAATTAAGACTGTAAAGATTAGGCAGGTTTGTGAGTATTTAATTAAGTTGCCGCCTTTAAATGCAGTTGAAATAGTTTAAGAAAAATATACCATATCAACAACACTCGATTTAAGAAAGTTTTTAATTAATCGTTAAACTGTTAACATATAAAAAAAACATTGTCACGAAAAACTAATATAAACTCTAATAATAATAATACCACATTATATAGTTTTACAAATACACGCAAGTATTGAAGTAATACAATTTAAAAGTAGCAAAATAAATATGAATTTACCTGTTGCACATATTTGAAAACGTGCAAAATAAAATGACAGCACACCAACTGTAGCACCAAAAAGTGCAAAGGCAATTGTTACCAGAACGATAGGTTTCCAAAATTTTTTTTCGGTAATGCTGCTACAACTAGTTTTATCTATCGAGGTTATGATCGTTTTTTGTTTTGAACCAGCTGTCGGGTGAAAATGAACCACTGTTGATTTTTGTGTGCACTGCTGTTGATTCATTTGGCTATCAATTTTATTATTGCATTTATTATTCTCATCTTCGCAATCTTTTGAATTACAACAGCTATCTACTAATTGTACATTCTCATTTGTTACCATTACAACTGTATTTATTTTATTTATTAAATTTTTATTATTACTATTTGTTGTGGTTTGTTTATTATTTGCTATTGGTGTAATATTAGTAGTACTTGATGATGGTGGCTGAGGTGATGAGTTTAATATTAAAGGATTTGTTTGTGCTGAACATACAAAACCATTATTTGAAATTGTTTTATTATCATTTTGTTGTGATAAAGACGAATTAATAGATGTCATATTATTTTTAAATAAATGTAAAAATTATTTATACTTAATTGATTATAATTATTATTGAATTTAACACTATTTATTTTTATATGTGAAAAGTTATGCTATGTCAACACAAGAAAACGTTAAAGAACTTTAATAAACGAAAAAAATATTGTTTTAAAAACAAAAACATTTAAATATCTTTAATATTTATTTACAAAACAATCCTCTTTTTATGTGTTTGTTTATGTTTTGTCTACACATAGAACCGAAGATGTGTTTCGTTTTTCCTATACATGAATACAAATATTATTTATGTAAACAAAAATAAAATATATGTATATATATATATATATATATATATATATATATATATATATATATATATATATATATATATATATATATATATATATATATATATTTATATATATATATATATATATATATATATATACATTATTTTATATATACATTTATATATAATATTTATTTCGTATTGTTAAAAAAAATTGTTAAAATGTTACACTAATTCATTTATTAATAAAGCTTTTCGATAAATTTTAATTTTTCACTGGCTTATTATAAAATATGTATGGATACAATTATTTGCTATTATTATTTTTCAATATTATTTAAAACTAACGATAAGTTTGACACAATTTTCACTACTGATTCGAACGCCGCGTGTCCTAAAATTTTATAATACATATAGTAAAGTAACAGAAAAGTAACAACTGCTGTTCACCTGATGTTCTTCGTATCATCATCGGGTTTTGTACATATATCCTTTTTATATAAATATCAGTGCTTGCGCAAAAGCTTCTTTACATTTTTTATACTGTATTATAATTGTCAAATTTCTTATATTTTTATAATAATGATATAATATAAATTGTACAAACGTAAAAAAAAATATCTTATAGCGCGAAAACACAAATCGAAACCTAATCAGACACGAACAAATTATTTAAAATAAGATCTGAAGATTTAATATTATCATTGTACAAAAATTTAATTTTGTTGTTAGTTAGACAAATTTATGTCGTAATAAATATGCTGAATATTTAGAAACAACCTATCAATATTAGTCTTAATATACAGTGAGCCACCGACACCGATATGCATTAAATTATTTTAGCATGAGTATTGTAACATAAAATACTCGTAGTAATTTGTAGTTCTTTTTATCTATAATACAATTATGAATCAGTTCATTGAACATTTTGATAATATCTTTTTATTAAACGAATATTTTGCCTTTTGTTGAATTCAATGGAAATATCTCTACAGGTATACAAAAAAAAATAAATACATGATATATATATATATATATATATATATATATATATATATATATATATATATATATATACATATATATATATATATATATATATATATATATATATATATATATATATATATATATATATATATATATATATATATATATATATATATATATATATATATATATATATATATATATATATACAAAGTATACGGACCAACACTGTCAATCGATATGCACGTTCATATCATTAAGGGGCCTTCATCAGAATGACGCGATGATAGGACTGTCCGTTTTAACTTCTCTGAAGGTTTCGAATAAAATAATGTGTTTCCCAGGTCCATTAAAGAGAGAAAATTGATTCGTACGTCCATAAAATATTCCTTTAAAACTCCAACGGCTTCCAAATCTTGCAAATTTTAATCTTTTAAATTTTTTTTTGACATAAATGTTTTTTTGAGTGGTGTATTTTTTAATATTCTCTTCCCTTAATCTCCTGTGTATTGTTGGTTAAGTTATGGGTCTATTTCTTGAAAAGTTTATAAACTTTTGCATACTGTTTTGCGTCGTTGCTGAATTAATTATCAAGGATCTTACAATTGCCGTCGTAGAGCCCCGATCTTAATGTGATTGAGAATATATCACACACAAAATTGAAATGTTACCAGAACTCCGATTTGGTGTTAAATAGTGTCTCACCGATCGGATATTTATAAATTAAATCCATTCGGATTCTTTTAATTTAATAAATTTAAGTACTTTGGGATACAAAAATCAGCACCCAATTAGGAAATTTTTAACTTTTTCGAGTTATTAAATATTCGGAGCGGTTTTATATATGAAAAAAAAAAATTCAAATTGAAACATTTTTCGGTGTAATAAGATTATTCGATTTCGATATTTGAAAAATTAATTTTTGGAAATAAAAATTAGCTTCAAAATTGTTGAATTTTTCAACGTTTTTGGAATCCTCGAGTAAAACCGTTTTAATTTTTAAAACTTATTTTGGATCCAAAATTAAAACATTTTAATTATAAATAATAAATGTTTGTTATAATTATAAAGCATTTATTTCATAATAGTTTGTTTTAAATTTTTTACATAAATCTTACATTAAATAATAAAAGTTTTATACTATTTCAAATTATGGTGGATCATATTTCTTGAATTCTTCATATTTCCTCTCGTTTGAAAAGCACTGTCCATATATAGTAGTTAATGTACCCATTGTTCGAAAAACTGTCGAGATCCACACAATCCACTAGTCAATATATAATAATTTTCAGTTAACTTGCTTAAACTTCAATATCACTATATTTAAATTGGAATTAAAATCTTCATATTTTTGTAATTTGTAGTCCTTCACACTTTCGTATCGTATTGCCATCTAAGAATTAACTGAAGCAGTTGGTTTATAAGTCTTATAGAACAATTCACAACTATATATTATGAAATAATTTCGATATGTTGCTTAAGTTTGGCAAACATTTTTGGACAAGAAATTAACTTATTTTAGACCATATTTTGGCTTATGCGTACTTTGGTTGTGAAGCAATCAATCATAATTAAATTGAATAACAAAATAAAATATATTATGATGTTTCTTAACCAACAATCAGTTTTTTAATACAAGCTAATGCAGTCCACCCAACTTGCGATTAACGCACTACTAAGTTCTCCCAAAAATATGGATGCGTCTTGCTTGAAATAACAAACTGAACTGATTTTTTCCAAAAATCCAAGCAACAATAACCTATGCTAACCGTACTTTCAACCAATAAAAATACACCGAAAGGAGTTTATAATTATATTTAATTCTTTTATTTTAGAAAAAAAATGAAATTTGTTTTCTAAATTTGAACAAGAACATTCATGTTCATAATATAACTCCACAAGGAGTACTTTATTAAGTCCAAAATTGTGTTTCTCAGAGCCATCTTAATATATGGATAATAAAGAGATAATAAAGATGGCTCTGGATTCCTTCATACGACCAAAAGCAATTAATACAAAAGAAAAAAGTATACTATTTTATCCTATATAATAAAGCTCACTTTTACACCGAAAAAATATTTATTAATGAATTTTGAAAGCCAATTTATCGATATGGATAAATCAAAATATTCATCCTACTATGCGGAGTTAAATTTATAAAGAAATAGTCGTTTGGATAAAACTAACATACACTTTCGGAGAAAAACTAAAATTACACCGCTTATTTGTTTGTGTACATTATTTATATATATATATATATATATATATATATATATATATATATATATATATATATATATATATATATATATATATATATATATATATAATATATATATATATATATATATATATATATATATATATATATATATATATATATATATATAATATATGTATATATATATATATATATATATATATATATATATATATATATATATATATCTGTGGAATTAAACAAAAACTGGATATCTGCAAAAAATCACTTTTTCACTTTTTGATGCAATTCGTTTCAGAATTTGAGGCTGTATTTAATAACCTAATCCATTTTACATAATTTTCAATATTTTTCGAAAAAAATTTCATCAAAACTAGATATCTTTAATCGAGAAAAAATATTAAATAACAAAAACACTTTATCTTCAGATATTCTGTACACGTTTACAAATTTAAACTTAATACATTTGGAAAAAAACTAGTTTTCTTGATTTATTCAGTTTTATGCAATTAAAAAAGTTGTAAATTTGTTTGAAAATAAATGTGAAAAAGTTTATATCTGCACTTATCAAGTTTATGCAAAAAAATATTTTCACTAACAAATTAGATATCTTACTAATTATTGAAATAAAGCTTTATTTTTGGTTGTTATTCGGTTTTAATTAGTAAAGTATACGTAAAATTGGCACTACAATTCAATGTAATTAATAGCTTTAATATATTCAAACATAATACAAAAAATAATCAAAAAATCTTTACACATGCTTTAAATGCGATTTCCCAACATTTTGGTTTTTGCAGATATCATGTTTTTGTTTAATTCCACAGATATATATATATATATATATATATATATATATATATATATATATATATATATATAAATATATGTATAAATGTATATATATATATATATATATATATATATATAATATATATATATATATATGCATATATATATATATATATATATATATATATATTTATATATATATATATATATATATATATATATATATATATATATATATATATATATATATAAATATAAATATATATATATATATATATATATATATATATATATATATATATATATATATATATATATATATATATTATATATAGTTATGTATTCATCTGGTGCAATAAACCTGAAGAACTCATCACTTACGCATCCGGTACAGTAAAGTCACATTACCGAAAGGTCGCATAACCGAATCATCGTTTCTTGTGAAATCCTGATAATACATTATAACATATTCCTTTTTTATTATACATTTCATAAATATCATTATTCTTTATTTTATAATATCTATAAACAATTTCCTAATAATATATTTTACAAAACACAAACCTCAGAGTGAGAGTTTTGATTTAGATGTTACAACTTATAATTACAATTAAATTCAACAAAGTAACTAAATTAAACAAAAAAAATATAAATTATTAAGTTTATAATCGATTTAATGTGATTTAAAGCAAAAATTACAACTTAATATATATATATATATATATATATATATATATATATATATATATATATATATATATATATATATATATATATATATATATATATATATATATATATATATATATATATATATATATATATATATATATATATATATATATATATATATATATATATATAAGTAAATGGTATGTGTTGCTGTTGGGTGGACTACATTTCATTGTATTTAAAATGAGTATTGACTGAGTATATATTCAATTTTCTTTAGTTAGAAAGTTGTAGATAAAATTCATTAAATTTATCAAAAAATTAGTCTTAAATTTTATGAAAGTCTGATGAAATAAATTGAGATGATCGAAACACCAATTTTGATTTCATAAACACGTTGATAAAGGCGTTCTTTACTATTCCTCTTTAGCATTTTAATGGAATTATAAAAATTTGTAGAAAGTTCTGGCTAATATATCTGGCTTACTCCAATATTTTAAAGACTAACGAAATTATACGATTATATATAGGTTTATAAGGAAGCTTATATAAAAATCAGATCTCATCACCTAAAAACACAGAAAGTACTTCCATGTGATATATCACTTCTTTGATTGTAACTATATACGCATCTGGTGGCGAAACTAATAAATGAAGGAAACTAATTCCTCTCAGAAGATGTATCAATTTTCGTTGGACAATTTCAACAATCAACTGATTGCTTCTCAGGGCGTGAGTCTATAAATGCTTCTATTAAACAATGTTGATTTATGACTAATTAATTATTAAATATGTATAATGTGTTATATGATGACATTTATTTCACTATATACTTACATTTAAGTGTCAATACAGCAGTGCTAAATAAAGATGTATTTTTAAGCAATAAATTTTGGTTGGCAATCGTCTTTCTTTTTATACCCTGAAATAACAGTTCAGAGAACAGAGCATGGTTGTGGATGCAAATTATTTTCTCAAATGCGGTGGCCGCATTAGTTTAGTTTAGATCGCATTAATTTAGATGGAATCGTTGTTGAAGCATTCAATTAATATTTATATATATATATATATATATATATATATATATATATATATATATATATATATATATATATATATATATATATATATATATATATATATATATATATATATATATATATATATATATATATATATATATATATATATATATATATATATATATATATATATATATATATATATATATATATATATATATATATATATGGGTGTGTGTGTGTCTGTGTGTGTGTACTGCAATCGATTTCTATTGGCTTTACTTTCAGTTATTTCTTTTGATAAGAAACTGCTGTGTACAACGGCGATTGAGGCTGTCGTGTCTTGGAGCAACCACGTTTGACATTTGTTTAACAGTTTAAATTTTTGCTTCATACAGCTTGATTTTGTCTAAGAAGGTCAAGAATATAGTGAGTGTAAAACTTGCAAGGTGTGCGAAATGTAATTTTACAAAACTCAATTTTATTAAACGTTAGGGTAACTTTTACACGTTGTTTAATTAAGTACATCTTCTCGCTTTATTACTTAATTGCTTAAGGAAACAAATCATGTCTTAAGTTGAATTTTTTTTAAATAAATAATCATAAATATAATACCCTATTGGAAAGAAAAGCTTATCAATTTTTAAATGAAATTAGTACTTACAAATAAAACAATTGGTTATTTTGTTTGTCAACACACTCTAAGGTTGATATTAACATGTGATTGTTTGCATACGAAAAAATAAGCAGGCTTTTCTAAACACACAAACTTGCTACCATTATATGGTCATTTTATTGACAGTAATATATAAAAGATTTCTTTAGTGACATGCTTTGTCAAATCTTGAATCAAATCTTTACAAACTAAACAATTATCGATAGAGGATCACCGTTTTAATGATTTATTTTATCGAATCGTAGTGTTGTACAAGAAATCTAAATTTGAATATATTAGCAGTCTTTTGTAGGCAATTGTACAACAACAATGCCATATAATTTCATTTTGAAATGAATAGTTTCATTCCAACAAATTCTTTCCGCTAGTTGCAGTGTTTAAATCCAGGGATAAAATAATAAACTATTTTCATATATGTATATTATTTTTGAATATTTTGAAATATTTTTGGCAGTTTCCATTACAACTGTTACATAAATTTTATAAACTATTCCGTGTCGTAGTATTGAGCATTTTTTTCATTCCTATTCGTATTGCTATTCCAGTGACAAACAAAATACAGCTATTGTGTGTATTTTTAGTAAAAAAACTATGGAATGAACGCTGAAGGTTAGCTAAATGTATTTAATGAACTATTTATTTATTTTATTAGTTTCCCTTATAAACAAATTACCAGTGTATTTGATCATCATATTTTATATGAAATGCTATTGGGTCTTAGCGAATATATAGCTTACTGTCTCCTCGTTAAATTGGAAAATCAGCCTCAATAAGAGTAAGTCTCAATAATATCATATAACGGGTGTTTCAATAGGTGCGCTTCAACTTTTTTTCGATAGGGACGGCGAACGACGCCATATTTTTATTGTTCTTTTGTCATTTGGATACTTCATTAGTATACATTTCATCATGGAACGCTACACAAGTGAACAGCGATTGCAAATCGTTCAAATTTTTTATCAAAATAATCGTTCTGTTGCTGCTACTTTAAGAGCATTACGGCCATTTTACGGTCCATTTAACAATCCAGCCAATCGACAATCGACCGTATAGTGGCAAAATTTGAGTCTACGTTTTCGCTACATAATGTTCCGGTGCCCTCGAGAGCAAGAAGTGCTCGAACTGTTGAAAACATCGCAGCCGCCAGGGCTTCAGTTCAAGAAGACGCTCACACGACGTTCGCAACAATTAGACCTTTCTGTGACATCATTGTGGCGAATTTTACGTAAAGATCTTGGCCTACATCCGAATAAGATCAAGCTGACACAACAACTAAAGCCGTTTGACCATTTGAAGCGACACCGATTCGTGAATTGGGCTCAAGAGCAAATCGAAAACGATGCAGATATTCACCGAAAAATCATCTTCAGCGATGAGGCTTACTTTTGGCTAAATGGATTTGTCAACAAGGAAATTATGCGTTACTGGGCAGGAAGCAACCCACACGTGATTCATGAGGCCCCGTTGCATCCCAAAAAAGTCACTGTTTGGTACGGATTGCATGCCGGCGGCGTCATATGGGTCATATTTTTTCATCGACGATAACGATCGCCACTTTACTGTTAATGGAAATCGATACCGCGATATGATAACCGATTAAAACGAAAAAACGATTTTTTTGGCCGCAATTGAATGGAATGGACTTGGACGACATGTGGTTTCAACAAGACGGGCCACATGCCACACAGCACACGAAACAATCGCGTTATTGAAGACTAAGTTCGATAAGCGTGTTATTTCGCGAAATGGGCCCGTCCAGTGGCCGCCGCGCTCGTGTGATTTGACACCTCTAGATTATTTTCTTTGGGGTTATGTGAAGTCATTGGTCTATGCCAATAAACCGGCGACGTTGCAAGAGCTCATAGACGTTGCAAGAGCGTGAAATTGCAAGAATTTCGGCCGATTTATGCGAAAGAGTGGTCGAAAATTGGGTTCAAAGATTGAACTTCGTAAAACGTGCACGCGGTGGTCATGCAATAGAAATCAAGTTTCATACTTAAATGTATATGTTGAAATTCGTTAATAAAAGTTAGTTCAAAAGTCAAACAATTTGTGTTTTATTCAAAAAAGTTGAAGTGCTCTTATTGAAAACCCCGATACATATAATATCATACATAATTTAAAACTCAATATTCATATTTTCGGAATTATACGCAAAAATTGGAAACTTAAACGTGGCACTCCTACATTCAATTACAATTTCTCATCAAAACAGAATCGAAACATTGTTAATTTTGCCTTACATAAATAAAAAAAAGGTTGTACAAATTGTACCAGCCATTGATAGCCCATACGTCAATCTGACTCCATCGATTTCTACCACAAGCTCTTTATACTGATCTAAACAATCAGAAGATATCAGATTTTTCTCTACGCCTAAGACTACCCACCCTTTAAAGATCGCTGAACAATTCACTCTGGACGCGACCGAACCAACGTACTTGCTGTCCTTTGACTTCATGTAAAAATGATGTACTTTGCGATCGCTGATGATCCCAAAGTGGCATTCTTTCCTCATAAAAACATCCATTTGGAAACATGGACACATCCATACGTGAAACATCCCGAAGCCAAAGGGCTGGCTCGGGTTGTCTAAGACGTGAGATCGTATCGGTCGTCAACCAACTTCGTAGGCAGTGACCATTATCTGGTCAAAAATGATTTGTTTGATGAGGAGTGTCGTCTTGCTGTTGAGCAAAGAAATATAGCCTACAATGACGCGCAGACTCGGTTTACAATTGCGAGAAGAAATATAGCAGTTCTTGCTAGGAGGACAGTTAAACGCATTTGTAGACAGAAGAAGCATGAATGGTGAAAGGTTAAGGTCTTAAGAGTAAAACAATTCAGCAATGAGGACGATTCGAATCGTTTCTTTAACGGGATGACCGAATTGCAAAACAACTTATGATCTCGGTCAACTGCCATTCGGGAGCAAGATGGAAACCTTTTTACTAATGTTGATGTGGTACTCGATACATGGCGTGAACATCCTACAGACCGCAAAGATGTTCATTGAGGATTCATCCTATGAGAAATTCACCATGGCATGCAGGCAGAGACTAAAGAAAAATCATCAGAAGTTGATTGCATTAATTCAGAGCTCTTGATATTCGGAGGGTTAACTTTGTGGAACTGTCTTTTCGACCTTGTTCGACTGACGAATGGAAAGTGGTCGCGTTATGCCTAATATTCAAGAAAGGTGATCGCATGAAGTGCGTGAATTGTCGCTCTCCTTTGCACAGAATACAAGTTACTGTCGAACATTATCTTGGGAAGAATTACTCCACTGTCGAAAGAAACTATCGGTGACTACCAAGTGAGATTCCGTTCAAATCGGTCAGTCACTGATCAAGTTTTTTCGCTACGGATGATTCTTTCCAAGAACTATGAAACATCTCGCGATGCACACCAGGTATTCGTAGATTTCAAGCAAGCCTATGATTAGATCAATCGAGAGAGGCTATAGTATGCGCTTGAATATTTAGGAATACCAAACAAATATGTACATCTGTGTTAAATGACAATGACGGTTATCGAGAAGTTTTGTAATTACTTTTGGAATCCGACAAGGAGATGCGCTGTCCCCGATACTTTTTAATCTCATGTTGGAATACATTCTTCGTAAAAGTGAAATAACTCAAGACAATATCTTATTCCGACAATCCAATCAACTTTTTGCATATGCAGATGATATCTGGGTGATTGGATTAAATGGCAATGGAGTGAAAGAGATATATGATCCACTGGAATAGTGTCCACACGTTTGACGTAGTAATAAGATTCAAGTATCTTGGATCTCTCATTACTCACGATAATAGTGTGGGAGAGGATATCACAGTTCGCCCTGCCGCTGGCTATCGAGCTTTATATGCTATACGTCCACTTCTGAGATCAAAATATCTTGCAAATACGGATAATCTGAAATTGTACAGAGTGTTGATTATACCCGTTGTCATGTATGAATGTGACCTTGGCGGATGAGTACATAAGATGGCTTCTATTCGAGAGAAGAATAATGCGTGTGATATATGGCCCAATACCTAGTTCTGTTCAATCACCAGATCGGGAATTTAATGCGAATACCTTTAATGGAATTTAATTCGTATATCGTGCATGAAGTCAAAGGATAGCGATTACGCTGGCTCGATCACTTTCTACGGCGGATCCGAACCGAATGATACAACGATCTTTGAAGGGAGAGTCGTCTTTTGGTAGACGAAGAGATCGCTGTCGGCGATGATGGCTCCGATCTGATACCTTCTAATTGCTTGCAACTGTATGGAGAGCTGTCTCGCGAGCGAAACCGATGGAGTGAGATTGTTGACCACATTTGGTCTGTAAAAGCCGTAAAAAAAAATTTATTTTATTATCTAAACACCGAGCGGAAAAACACGTCCGCTTAGTGTGACGTTTAGCACTGCAGTTCCTTCAAATAAATTGTGGTGATTTATCAAGAAAAATAAAAATTAGCAAACGAGATTTTAGAAATCTCTAGACACCAAATAAATTAAAGAATTATATTTTTATTTTATTTATAAAAGAGCAATATTTGCATTTATTCCTTATAAATTAAAAAAAAAATCTTGGAACACACATTCTCTTTAGGAATTAATAATATGCCATAAAAACTTTACAGTACTACTTTCCATGTTAAATTTTTTCATTTCTAAAACAAAATGTAAATAGTTGTAATTGGGCATGTGGCCTGTCCGTTGCATTTGATTCGAATTTAATACGTTTGATTGTAAACTATGAAATACGGCGATAGACGCCAATTTCTGTAAATTAATTCTATTTTCAGTTTTAAACGATGTTATTAATTCTCCTGTAAGACTATTAGCCATGAAACATCGTAATATACCGATATTTTGAGTTGACCAATTGTTAATAATTGGTTCTAGTTTAAGAGTAATTGACTTCATAATTTCAATCCACAAGTGGTTGGATTCGGAATCAAAATATTGTTTTAATTTCGATATGTACCTTTCGATAAGTTTAAATTGCCAAATATCGTAAACATCCGGTTCATGTTGTATACTGTTCCATATCAATAACAAGCCCAACCCAATTGAAAATGAATGTAGTTTATCGTTAATTAAACAGTTATTTGCTTGAATCATAAGTTGTTGTTTTGTATACTTTTCATTTCTTATATCGATGGCACCTAAAGTACGTACCGCAGTAGTATTCACTTTATACTCGACAAAAAAGGAGTTTATTAAATTTAAAATATTTGCATCATTTGAGAAGGACATTAAATTGTTCAAATCAACCTTCCAATGATTGTACTCCTTAATTTTTATCGTTTGGTTTAAATAATATGTTGATGTTTTTGAATTGTCGATGGTTGAAAATGATCCAGCTCTCTGTTTAAGATCTATGCATTCACATTTCCGCAATATATTCACTAATTGTTCCCAATTTCGTTCTTTTTGGAAGCTTAGCTTCCAAAATCGTGGATCATCAATATGAATTGCTTTGAGAGTATTTAATTCAGGAAGCATACACGGTGCATTGCGAATAATTGGCTCTTGCGATCCAATTTTAAAGTAAGATATTCTACATAAAGTTAATTTACCAGAATCAATATCGCGTGGTAAAAAGAGACGAGGTTCAACTGCAAGAACATATAAATGTCGAAATGCTTGAAGATGATAACGGTTATCGTTACTGTGATTGGGAAATTTCGGGAAAAGGGCACAAATTAATGCCCCAATGGCTTCGGGTGATCGCGATAATGTAAATCGGCCAGCTCCGAGGAATAGAAATCCTAAAGCCATGTGACAGGCCATATGTGAACCATATGTTACTGAATAATGAGATGTGCCAACCCTTGACCGTAGCATTCGAATAATACGAATTATATTTAAATTACCAGTTCCAGCATATACCAACGATAACGATAAGAGGACCATTATTAAACAGGATTCAATTGTGGATGCTCCAGCAAACTTTCCTAAATATTGAGTGTTTGCTTGCAAAAATAATTGCATTAGTGAATATAATGTTTGGTATGCAGACTCATTTTCAGTTCCAGCGTATCGCAACCCAACGCAAAATGCAGCTCCTGTTACAATATTACAATACGCCTGACAGTTCGCCTCATGGTCTATATTATTGTCACTGGGACCACGTTGCAAATCAAAATTTAATGATTTTGGAAACTGTCCCATAACCCATTCTGTGGTCGGTTCGATGGAATTCCACATAATAATTCCTTTGGAAATAATTCGCAACATTAATAAATCGGGTCGAATAAAATCCAATAGGTATCTAGTTTCTGGGGGTCTCATCCAATTTGCCACAGCTTCGTTGTTTGTATTAAAGAACATAAGGCCTAGGGCTAAAATGGCCCCGGGTGCTGTCACATCAATATTAACAATATTTCCTTCTCGAATTTGAAATGACGATTGTTTGTATTTTTCTTTCTGAGAACCGCTAAGTGGCCTTTTATTGCCACCAATCATGTAATAGTGCAGATTATCGGTAAGTTGCAAATCTCGTAGGCCAGTTGCAGTTTCACCTTGTCCTAATATAACTAATCCTAGTGCTAATCCTGTTGTTAAAGCATATGACTCACGTTCGACTGAATTTTCCATTTCTGGGCCAGGTGGCCGACCAATTTCCTGCAGTAAAATTTCGGCTATATGTCGCTTTGCCGAACCTTGATAGAGCAAGCCTATTCCCATTATTGAGGCAATCTGAATATTCTGAGGAATATCTAGTTCTAAAGCAGTCGGAGGCAGTAATGCCTCAACATGAACGCTCAATAATTTAGTTGTAGTTAGATCCATTGTACCACGTTGTGCTGCCGAAATTCCCAACAGTAAACCTAAACTCGTCATCTCATCACACTTAACCAAATATTCGTAAATACTCATAAAGCTGAGTGATTTCAAATGCCCATTTAAACCCAACGCCATTAAGAATCCAGCATGTTCAGTTGGAATTTCCGTAATACCTTTTGGTTTATTATATACAATCCATGTAGAATCAATATCTTTTGCATCTGGTGTGATTCTTAATCCGGCAGCAACTCCATTATGAAAAAGAGGCCACATATTCATATTTTGTGGTACTTCAATTTGTTGTATTTCAATCGTTGATCCTTTGACAGGCTCTTTACCAGATAAACATAATTTCGGAATCGGTAAAGATTCAGTAACGGTTGGTGTACTTGTTCGTAATGTAAACATTCCTCTACCGAGAGGAAGTGCCATAGTTCGAATACTGATAGCATATAAATATTTTTCTTGTTCTTCAATAAAATCATGATCACTTACGTTTGATGCTTGCATCATATCAATTATTATTGGTGTAGAACTATTCAAGAAGTTGCGTACATCATTTACACGTAAATCTTTTGGGAATCGAAATCTCAGCAATTTAGTATCCATGTGTTCCATCCCATCATCTTCAATAGTAGTATCATTTTTAGGAATGATATCGGGGATCGTTGGAATTCGAGGCGATAATGAGTGTTCTTTTTGTACTGGATTCTCAAGAACAATCTTTTTTAGTGCATTTTTTGATATCGATAGATGAGCAACTAATTCAGGTCGAATAAGTAGCTTGTAAGCTTTCAATTGACATCCGGTTGGCGCATTCAGGCGTATTTCGTCGAGTACATTGGATAATATACAATACAATGAAATCGGCAAATTTTCCAAATAATTTCGTGTTATTCCAAATTCAAGTAGACAATTTAGTATTAAATCGTATTTCGTAGAATCAGAACTTTTGTAATTGTATCGTAAGAATTTGTGTTCGTTTAAGAATCCATGTTTTATATTTTCAAATTTTATAAATTCACCCAATCCATAAACTTGGCTTTCGTTAAAAATAACTTTCAAAATTTTTATCGTTTGATAGGTTTTATAGTTTACGGCTGGTATTATAGGATATTTCGATGTTTTGGAATCATCGATCATTTCCGAAATAAATTTGAATATATTTGGAAGGTTATTTTCCTGTAATTCGGAGTAGTAGCTCATTGCTTTAAATTGATTTGTGTCAGCTGTTTCGATTGGTTCGACGGTGATTAGTTTAGGATGATCAATGAAATAGTGTTCGACGTAATTCTTTAGGTTAAGTAATAACGATAATCGATAAAGGAACTACAAAAAAAAAAACAAAGTATGTTATTGAAAGGTGCCCAAAGTAATATAATTTTTTTTTTAGCTTACATGTGCCAATGACTCTAAAAACGTCTTCATTGTAACGTCCAACTTCAAATCTTCGTACATCAAATGCATCGAATATAGCAACGTTGGAATATAAGTAAATAAAATTGCTTTTGTGTCCTTCTTATGGACATTATCGACGCGATTTAAATTATCTTTTGTTACAATGTTTTTATTGGTATAATTTAATAAATAATTCCAATCGTAATCGCTTCCATCGGTATTATCACTACGACGTCGTTTTTTTGTTTCTCGTAACGACGATGATAATAAATTGTTTTGAGCTGTATATTGATTCCATGAAATACTGTATCCCATCAAGTCTAGTAAAAATTCACAAAACATTTGCCATTCCTTTTGTGGACACAAGTCATTCGTACCAGGCGCATTTCGAATACCATACCATTTTGTGATAACTTCCAGTGCTAGCTTATTCGAGAGAACATTTTTAATTGTAAGCAGTGATTTAGCAACTAGAAAATTTTCACATATCAATGGAAGACCGAAACGAAATAATTTACCGCCTGGATAAAGCACGGTTAACCGATTACCAGCCGGATCTCTTAAACCAGTACAATGACCGGTTTTACCAACTATATTCAAATGTAGTGGTTGTACTGGTGATAGAGCATGTAAATCATCATCAAATTTTGAGTCAGGGGTAACTGCAAGACTTGGAAGCAAACTACTCCTTCGTGGTATTGCACTATAAGAAAATGAATTCGCGAGATTTGTTGGTGTAGTAAGATTTGATAGTATGCCGCCAATATGCACTTTCCCGATTGCAGCGAATCCAGAATATAAAAACAGTGTTCCACAGGGCGACAAAACAACAAACATATTCATTTGCTAGAAGAAAAAATGTTTAAACATACTAAGGTCTAATTAAATACAAGTGTTACCTTAAGTCCAGCAGCATCTTTGGCCGATATTATATTTGTTTCGTCAAAATTATACTTCTTTGTTGAACTGTCCCTGTGATATTTTATGATATTTAACTCACAAGTTCTTTGTAATAAATAACAGACATAGCTTTGACCGACAAAATCTATGTGAAAAAAACCATGCGAAGCATTTTCCGTATATTTTGTTGATGACGGCTCAGACCATATAACTTCTAGACATAGCTCAGGAACGATAGGCTTAGGTGTAGCCAGCTCTCCAATTTTCCGTACATCTTGCACCGAAATATTAAATCCAAGCGATGATTGTAAACGTGCTTCGTGGGTTAAATTATGCATGCTAACACCTTTAAATGTACTAGATAGTATGTAACTATTTTTCGGTACACCAGACGTTATATACGGTTTATTAAAACTTGAACATAATTTTGAATGTGTTGGAATTGTACTTTGTGTTCGTGAAAACTGAACTGAACTATTATTGGGTCCAGGCAAATCATTCAAATTATTTACAACGTCGATTTCATATCTTGTTGCTTTACGTAATATACACAGAAAATGAGTATTAGTTTTTAAATCGTATAATAGAACAAGATTATTGTCCCAGGTAGCCAATATTATATTAAATTCAGCTTCCGTGAAGTAATTAATAGTACCCGAAACTGTTTTTAACAATAATGGGCGAATTTCTTCCAGTGGATTGGATAATGTAAAGACACGGGGAAAATTTATATGTTGTGCATCGACTGTAGTAGATAGGGCTTGTTTTTCAAGTAATATTCCATATTTTGTTGTCCAAACCTTTGAAATAGGAAAATCTAGGGTGCAGGTATAATCTTCACCGTCTTCGCCGAATATGCGAAGTGCGGTAGAATCTGAAAAAAATAAAACAAAATAAGATCATATTTTTATGTTTATAAAATTCAAACAAACCAATTAAGCAAACACAAACATTTTCATAGTTTGTCAATGGAATTTCAGGTGTATCAGGTGCAGTTCCCTTTATAAAATCAGCAGAACAGAAAAAAGCAAATTTAATCTGCGTTTCACAACTAAAACTAATCTCACTCGAATTAAATAGTTTTGTTTTTGTTCCACTAAACCAAACTGCCGTATTGCCTTTAACATACAGTTCATCTTCATTCTGAATGGAAAAATTATAAATAAAACAAGAATTTTCTTCTAGATTAACACGATTAAAATTTTCCATTAGCGGCTTCTCATGTATTAACCAAAATTCTGCCGGATCATCTAGTGATATATTAACGTTTTGTAAACGATGCAATAGTAAGTTTTCTGAGGTAGCGTTCGATGGTTTTGTGTTGGTGACCAATGGCCCAGGATGTTTCTCGACCACCTGACGGCCTCGCGGAATAAATTCCTGTTTAATTTAGAAACGTAAGCTGTCATTTTTTGGAAAGTCTATCGTTTATAATAACTTACCAGAGGTTCAGAGGCGGTGATCATAATTTCTTTAATTTCATCCAGATTTGCAATCAATTATTCAATTATATTAATAAAACGTTCTACCGTTTATCTATTTTGTATTTTTTTTAAATTAGTATTTCATTCAATAGGCTTGCCTGTGTTCAAGACGATTTTGACATTCTTAAAATCTCAAATTCTCAAACGTTCATACAGTCAAACGCTAAGAATTGTAGCCCATAAAACCGAAATCAAAAATTACGCCTGTTTACATGAGTCAAAATTCAAAAGCGTAGTGATATTTTGCCTTTATACCAAATAACTTGTAACACTTAAAGGAAATGGATATATTTCCATAATCATAGTAAAGTTTCATCGCATAAGATATTCGTTACACGACAGGTATGTATGAAATATGTACATAAATAACGAGCATCAAGTTTACAACTGTGTTACGAATAAAACGAAAATAAACTCAATTTTCTAATCTGATTCGTTCACTGGATTCTGTATATAAAATTCAAATACAATTTCTTTTACAATTAATTTATTTCACAATCAATGATTATCAGAATAATTTTTCTCAATTATTATCACTACGATTATTAAATAGTTTATTAACAATTTCTAATAACTCTCCAAAATTCAAAACAACTATTCTGTAACTAAAATGTATAAATACCACATATATCGTTGTTGATAAACCGTTAGTATGTCTACATTTCGTGAAGCTTCCATTTATTGTGTTATGACGTATTTTGTGCATTGAGCGTATTTACGTATTTTGTGCATTTATTTTCATTTTTCTTATACATTTAGTTACCCTGTAAGCCCATCAACCTCTGTGACATAGAAATATACTTATTATATAGAATGAATATAAGTAAACGTCAAGCGTTCCAAATTTGGAGAAGAAAAGAGAAAGGTAGAAAAATACCATAGGCGGACTAATAATTCTAGAAGAGGGATTTGCAATGAAGTTGCTGATTTTAACTAGATTTGAACCGTTGATCATTTTATATATATATATATATATATATAAAAATATCTATATATATATATATATATATATATATATATATATATATATATATATATATATATATATATATATATGTATATATATATAAATATATATATATAAATATATATATATATATATATATATATATATATATATATATATATATATATATATATAAATATATATATGTATATGTATATATATATATATATATATATATATATATATATATATATATATATATATATATATATATATATATGCATATATATAATTATATATATTTAATGTACTCGTTTCCACACCTCCCAAGAGGAAGAGTACTTGGTGCGTTTTTTTTAAAGTGGTGTCCCCATTAGGCCTAATCCACAAAATATAGAGTTAAGTTACATTCCTTGGAAATGGAGCAGAGAAATGAATCTCTTTTTGCATTTTAGTTTGATTTTTTACTTCGGCATCTAAACTGATTAACAATTTTTATCGCTCCTTGGTAATCTGAAAAAGAACACATAAACCAATTAAACGATGAGAAATTTATTAAACTTAATTTTATTTAAATGTTATTCAACTTTATTTAATTTAATTATTTTATTTAAATTTATTTTATTGTTACCAAAACATAAACAAAAATTAATTTTATACCACAACTATCACATATCTTATACACGCGCGCCATTTTGGTTGAGCATTTTATGTACTATATTTCGTAATATTAAACCTACTGCACTGGTAAAAATAAATGTTTATATTCTCGAAACACCAAAACAAACTACGCCATATTTTTCACAAAATATTTTGTTAAATTATCAATTAAAAAAGCATAATTTTTGTAATTAATTGATATATTTGTACTATAAGGGTAGTCATAACACAAAAAATACAAACAAAAACGTACTGGATAAACGAAATCTCAAATATTTTTTTTCCCGGTTAATTTCGGTAGTTTTTCGCTATACACTTAATTATTAATTATAATATTACTATTCAAACTGATACTTTATGAAGTTTATATATTTTCTAATTAAATTTAACTTAACACTTTTTTATTTATTCATTTTTAAAAATTTTATAATCATTTAAACACTGACTTGTCTGACCAAATTGACAGAACATTGTTTTGGTGTTTCGATGGAAAGAAGTACCCGCCATACTGGATTTTTATATATACCTCTCACTCATACTGATAACGCTTGAAACAAAAGATTTTGTATGGAAAAACAACAACAATTTTGCTTATGTTCATTCTATACCCAAGTATAACAAAATTCGACTTTTTCGTCAAATATCGAAGTAAAAACTTATATTTAGTTTCGACTTTTACATAGTTTTACTTTCGACTTAGAATAAGATTTCGTATGAAACGTGTCGCGATAAGTCGAATCTGACGAAACTCAATATAGTAAAACTGTGCTTATGTATGTGTGTTCAAATGTCAAAAATAAATTTGGCGGGAATATTTTTGTGAATGCAAATTCAAATTGTAGCGGATTAATTAAATAAAACTACAAATTTTAATGGTTTTGAAACAACAAAATAATTTTTATTAATTTGTAATTGTAATATAACTGAATATGCATTAAAAATTTATTAAATAAAAAATAAAATGAATATTCATATAAACTTTAAATTTTTCGAATGTTAAACGTAATTTTAATAAATTTTGTATTTAAATATGATTTAAAATTAATATGGAAGATAGTTTAAATAATAATATTTTAAATTATTTTTTCCGTAATAGTGAATATTAGAAAGATCATATTAATTTATTTCCAAATCTGAAACAAAATGTCCACAACACAGTTATTTTTCTTAGATGCCACCAATAAACACGATCTTTCTCCATTGTAATTATGATTACACTTATATTTATTTGAAATCACATGACACAGAAATTTAAATGCACTATTTGATAAATCACTTAGAACGGTTGAGTGATGAATGAAAACAAACTATGTACATATATATTCATATGTACATAAACAAACTATGTACATATGAAACTTGTCTCTCCTCCCCATTTTTTACCTAAAAAATAGGATAGATATTTAAGGTATAATAAACTCGTTTTATCACTGTTAAACCAAAAAAATTAAATACATATTTTCGAACGAATAATTTTAACTTACAATTTCCACCCAGAAATTTTATTAAAGTTTATTTAATTTCTTAGAAATTCCAAATATATAAATAAACAAGCAAAATATTAAACACGTCAAATAATACGAAGATTTCTAAACACTACGCTGTATATATATACGCACCACTACTAAGGTATTTCTCTTTCGACTATTTTCGCATATTTCGAAGGGAAAAACGATAGCTCATTTTTGAGTTTAGTTTTGTTATACTTGGGTATAGTATTATATATTTCTATGCTCTGTGATAGTTTTGAACTTCGTATAAGTTATAGTAGCTGTCACTTTGGTTCGTAACACAACTGTTACGATTTAGCCGAGTAATAATTAAAATTATTATACGGTTCAATCACTGAATTGTGCATATAAAGCTCAATTACTAATAGTTTTACACATAATTTATTTGACACTTAAATTCACAAATAAGTCATACTTAAATATTATCTTATTTATATTTCACAGTAATTATCACCACGATTATTAAAACTATATTTTACTCTCAATTATTATCACTTGTCAATTCAGTTTTTAATATTAAAAAGTTATTTACTTGCCAAAATTCAAATCTTAACTATTTCGTAACCCAAATGTATACACCTATATATGCCACGTAAATCCTTGTAGAACTTTCCATCAACCGTAAATATGCCTTAATTACGCGAAGATTACATTTCCATTCATTCGTCGTATTTGGTTTGCTCCATCCATTACTTGCCAAAATTCAAATCTTAACTATTTCGTAACCCAAATGTATACACCTATATATGCCATGTAAATCCTTGTAGAACTTTCCATCAACCGTAAATATGCCTTAATTACGCGAAGATTACATTTCCATTCATTCGTCGTATTTGGTTTGCTCCATCCATTGACGATTGGAATGGGTTCTCTAGCGGAAGAAAATGTAACTGCCACACCCAGATAAATGTCAATATTTGTGTATTTCCTGTGGCCCTATTCTGGTTTTCCCAGGGAATTGGGAATTGGGAATTTTTGACGTTTTTATAACAGTTGGGAATTATTTTTTCCAAAAGTGTATTCTGGCTATTGGGAAAAATATTTCGTTTGGAAAAAATAATTCCCAATTATAACAGTTTTGACGTTTATTTTTCCCTATTAAAATTGTTGGGAATTCATATTTCTTATGGTAAAATACTCATAATCATAATACTAGAGCATAAATTTAATTTTTTTTATTATTTCTTATAAGCAAAACACCTAGTTTTTTAAATTTGGTCTTATCTACCCTAAAATATAAAAAAAATAGCTCATTCATAAATACTCATAGAAAATAATTCCGACCCTAAAAAATTTTTAATTGTTTTTCAAAAGCGCTTACACCTATTTTTTTTTTAAATTTGTTATTCATCCATCAATATTTAAATCATATTCAAATATAATAACATAGCGCACCATGGAAAAAACCATTAAAAAGGTACTCTAGTGGCGAACATTTAAAACTATTTGTAATTCCCAGTGGCCCTATTCTGGTTTTCCCAGGGAATTGGGAATTGGGAATTTTTGACGTTTTTATAACAGTTGGGAATTATTTTTTCCAAAAGTGTATTCTGGCTATTGGGAAAAATATTTTGTTTGGAAAAAATAATTCCCAATTATAACAGTTTTGACGTTTATTTTTCCCTATTAAAATTGTTGGGAATTCATATTTCTTATGGTAAAATACTCATAATCATAATACTAGAGTATAAATTTAAATTTTTTTTATTATTTATTATAGGCAAAAACACTATAATAAATAATATTTGTTTTTAAATTTGGTCTTATCTGCCCTAAAATATAAAAAAATTAGCTCATTCATAAATACTTATAATCATAATAAATAAAGAATGTAGAAAATAATTCCGACCCTAAAAAATTTTTAATTGTTTTTCAAAAGCGAAAACACCTATTATTTTTTTAAATTTGTTATTCATCCGTCAATATTTAAATCATATTCAAATATAAAAACATAGCGCACCATGAAAAAAACCATTAAAAAGGTACTCTAGTGGCGAACATTTAAAACTATTTGTTTCACAGAGGGGAAATAATTCCCAGCACGCCAGAATACACTTTTGGGAATTGGGGAATAAAATATTGGGAATTATTATAGTTGGGAATTGGGAATTTTTTTTTCCCAATTCCCAATTCCCAGGGAAAACCAGAATAGGGCCACAGCACGCCAGAATACACTTTTGGGAATTGGGGAATAAAATATTGGGAATTATTATAGTTGGGAATTGGGAAATTTTTTTTCCCAATTCCCAATTCCCAGGGAAAACCAGAATAGGGCCACTGAAATGCAAATAGCTATAACTTATTTAAAAACATAGGATGGGTCATTAAAAACACAAATAAAATATTTTCAGAAATACTCGAGTGTAACTAGATAATAAATGTCTCCTAATAAAATATTAGGAGACATTTATTTTTGACATATTGTTAAAATGATAAACTGAACTTTTTGAATTATAAATTTAACATATATAACACTAAATAAAATAAAACTAAATAAAACAAAAATTTTTTGTTATCCTATAAACATAAAGAACATATTTCCAAATTATATTGAATAATAAACATATTTTGCTAACTTATATTTGAAAAACAATATTGCACGTGATTATACAACTTTTTAAAGCATAAACCTATGGAATTTGACGTTTACTAAATATTTTTATTTGGGTGTGACAGTTATTTTTTACTCCGATAGGTATCGCATTTTAGATTTTCCAATCGTCAATTGAGCTTTATTTATTTGTATTTTATTCATGCTTGTAAACATTTGATTATAGGGTAAACCTGCAACTTCTAATATTCTACTAATATTTCAACTTCGTTTTAATTCTCACAGGTGTTTGTGAATCGTCACACTACCCACCATCCAAATCTATTATCAGAATATTTTATTTTATTGACGTAAATCCTTGTAGAATTTTCAATTACCGTTTATATGACTACATTTCGTGAACTTTCTTTTATTATTTATTCGTCATATCGAGTTCCTCATATATTTAAGTTTGTAAACATTTTGTTACTGATTAACCCTTTACTTCTTCGAAAACTTCGTTTAAATTTACCCTGGTGCTACCATAGTTCGTCACATATAGCTTTAACCAATGGCCATATGGACGGAAATATGTTTTTATACATACATAATTAAAATAGTCTAACCTTTCTTTAAATGGGTTAGAAAATTTTTGATTCAAAATAAGTACACTGCCCTGACTCGAAAAGTTTGAGAGACACTACAAATACAGGTTTGCCAAAAGCGAGGCATAAAATTAAAACACATGACATGTTGTATATATGTAAAGAGACAAGCGCAATGACGTTTTTTCTAATTGTTTATTGTTGAAATAAATTTTTATAAAAGTGAAAAAAGAATTAAAATAAAGAAAACAAAAATTGTTTTAAAAACAGCCTTTGAATGCGATTTAATAGTGAGAATTATTTACCCATAAATAATTTGTCTAATTCAAGTAGCAAAATGAGCGATGACGATAGGGATATTGACATTGAAAGTGATGTAAGTGATGAAGAAAATATTGACGAATTATAATTTTTCGCCTTTACTATTATAATGTATTTTGTAATGTACAATAAATATGGTACCAAACTTTTATTCTCGATTATATTTTAGGACGATAACGATTCGGATACAAAATCATCACAACCTAAAAATGCACAAGGAAATCAATATTTTACATCGCAGGTATATACATTGATTAGGTTTATTTATGTATTTATAAACAACTTTTATTTACTTTTAAACGCTAAATCATGTTCGGTGGAGGCATCATGAATTATTATTACAAAGTAGCTTTAGATCTAGAACAATTACAAATATCTGTCTAAAAATGTTTTATGATAAAATTAATCCGTGCGGATAATACATTAAAATTACAGTTCGTCAACAAAATATTCGGTCGAATGTTTATATCCGCACCAGACCGATGTTTATATATATACATATATATGTTTATGTTTATATATATATATATATATATATATATATATATATATATATATATATATGTTTATATATATATATATATATATATATATATATATATATATATATATATATATATATATATATATATATATATATATATATATATATTATATATATATATATATATATATATATATATATATATATATATATATATATATATATATATATATATATATATATATATATATATATATATATATATTATATATACTTATCGTCGAATCAGTGCTATCATCTCCAAAAATAACGATTTTGAGTCAAATATTGATTATTACTAAATAAAATCTGCTCTTTCTGAATATGTATCAAATTGGTGTATCTCCTGTATCATGTAAAAATTGGTGTATCCTTAAGCTAATGAGATGTTCAGTGGAGATTTTAATTATTAAACAAATATCACAAAAAATATTACTACATAATATATAAGTAATTTAAAAAAGAAAGTTAAATATCATATTTGAACAGTTGCAAAACTAAGGGAACACAAATACCATTTCATTTTATAACACAACCTTAACAGTCAATGGCATATCCTTCTTTTTTTATAATTTAAGCACATCTGTTGGACATAGAACAACGAAGTTTATCAATATTTCTTGAGGAGTTTAATTCCAAGCCGTTTGAAGATTGCTCCCTAATTGGTCTGGGGTTTTGGAGTCAGCTAGGGTTCCAACTTTGTTATCTACAATCTTCCAGAAGTCCTCGATTAGATTCTTATCGGGCTTTACGCTTGCCATTCAATAACTTCAATTTTTTTATCTTTAAACAATTGCTTTACAAACTTCGACGTGTGTTTCGGGTCATTATCTTGTTGGAATCTCCACCGAGGGGATAAATTAACTTTCGCAAATGTTATCATCTTTTCTGATAATATGTTTTTATAAACAAACCTATCCATAATGCCAATTACTCTAATTAGAGGTCCAATTCCAAGACGCGAAAAACACCCTCAAACCATGACTCATTTTCCACCACCATGCCTTTTATGGTGCATGCCCGCACCATTTTTTTTGCGGCATTTACAGGCCATTATTGGCCCGTACCGTATCAACAATCTGACTCCATCGGTTTCGATCACGAGCCAGCTCTTCATATTGTTGCAAGCAACCAGAAGATGCCAGATCGCTCTCTACGCCGTGGAGCCATCGTCGCCGACAGCGACCTCTTCGCCTACCGAAAGGCGGCTCTTCCTTCAAAGATCGCTGTATCATTCGGTTGGGATAAGTTCCTGATCTCGTGATTGAAAAGAACTCGATAAGTGCCATCGACGTCGCGTTTTGGGCCATATATCACACGCATGATTCTTCTCTCGAATGTTAGAAGCCATCTTTCGTACTCATCCGTCTAGGTCCAACTCTCACATCCATACATGACAACGGGTCTGATCAACACTCTGAACAGTTTCAGCTTATCCGCATTATCAAGATATTTTGATTTCGTAGAGGATATAAAGCCCGATTGCCAGCGGCAAGCCGAAACTTGATATTCTCTCCCACACTATTATCGTGAGTAATGAGAGATCCAAGAAACTTGAATTTCATCACTCCTTTAAATGTGTGGTTACCATCAGTTGCGTCTTGGTCTCTAAAACCAGAGATCATATATTTTGTTTTGGACTCATCATTGATTTTGAGACCAACGGAAGCTGAAAACCTTTTCAGTGGATCAAGTATCTCTTTCACTCCGTTGCCATTTAATCCAATCACACCGATATCATCTGCATATACAAGAAGTTGATTGTATTATCGGAATAAGATATTGTCCTGAGTTGTTTCACTTTTACGAAGGATGTAGTTCAACATGAGATAACCAAGTATCGAGGACACCACATCTCCTTGTCGAACACCAGTCGTGATTGCAAAAGTTTTCGATAGCCTGTTCTCAACTTTAACACACCATTGTGACTGCGTTACCACCATTCTACACAAATGTACGTATTTGTTTAATATTCCTAAATATTCAAGCGCATACCATAGCCTCTCTCGATTGATCGAGTCTTAGGCTTGCTTGAAATCTAGGAATAACTGGTGTACATCGCGAGATGTTTCGCAGTACTTGGAAAGAATCATCCGTAGCGAAAAAACTTGATCAGTAACTGACCGATTTGGACGGAATCTTCCTTGGTAGTTACCAGAAGAGTAATTCTCCTCAAGATGATGTATGACAGTAACTTATATACTGAAAAATTGGGCATAATGCGGTCACTTTCCATTCGTCAGGCATAACTTCATTTGGCCATACCAATCGAACATGGTCGAAAAGACAGTTCCACAAAGTTAGCCCTCCGAATATCAAGAGCTCTGAACTAATGCAATCAACTCCTGGTGAACGATTTTACTTTAGTCTCTGCATGGCCATTGTGAATTCTTCATAGAATGGATCCTCAATGAACATCTCTGCGGTCTGTATTTGCGGGTATTCAAATACAGCTTGTGATACATGTGGAACATTAAGTAAAGCAGAAAAATGTTCACGCCATGTATCGAGTACCGCATCGACGTTAACACAGACCTTCCTGGTCCCGAGATGTTAAAGTATGGTGCAATTCGGTGATTCCTTTAAAGAAACCACGCGAATTGTGCTCATTGCTGAGTTGTTGTACTCTTAAAACCTTAGCCTTCCAACATTCGCGCTTCTTCTGTCTACAAATGCGTTTAGTTGTCCTCCTAGCAAGGACTGCTTTTTTTTTTGCAATTGTAAACCGAGTCTGCGCTTCATTGTGGGCTATATTTCGTTGCTCAACAGCAAGACGACACTCCTCATCAAACCAATCATTTTTGGGCTAAGTTTTCACTATACCGAGAGTGTGCTGGGCAGCATCGACAACCGAGGTTTTCAATACTTCCCAGACACTGTTCACATCATCAGATTGGTAATTGGATCGTAAAATGCTATTGCTGACAAGATCTTGATATTTTCGTTGTGTTTCTTCATTTATCACACCTTCACAGGAGAATTGCGTTGTATATTCTCCTGTTCTCCCTGATTTGTACGAAAATTTTCATCGTAGCTTTGCAGTGACCAGATAATGATCACTGCCTACGAAATTGGTTGACGACCGATACGATCTCACGTCTTGGACAACCCGAGCCCGCCCTTTAGAAACAACACATGGTCAATTTGGCTTCGAGATGTTTTACGTGTATGTGTCCATTTTTCCAAATGAATGTTTTTATGAGGAAAGAATGAGCTTGCCACTTTGAGCGATCGCAAAGTACATCATTCTTTCCCCATTTTCGGTCGCATTTTCGTGTCGGGAGTACGAACCTATATAAGTCGGTTTGATTTCTGCCAGCTCTAGCATTAAAGTCACCAATAAAGATTATCTAAATTATTGTAAAATACGTCTTTATCTTGGGGTTGGCTTACATCAGTGGGCGCATGTACACAGACAATTGACAGGTTGGCTAATCTCATGTGCAAGCGAAGCTTACACATTCGATTATCGACTGCCTGAAAGTCCAGTACAGCTGTTTTTACCTGCGGCCCAATGAGAAGTTCAACTCCAAGATTTCCGAGGTCATCTCCACTGTGTAGCAACGTATAGCCCTGGGACACATGGTCTCCACTTTTAGACCATCGAGTTTCATGGAGCGCTACGAGTTCCAACCGATACTCTTTCATACATGTGATAAGGCCGTCAAACGATCCAGGTTTTCGAAGTGACCGTACGTTCCACCTGCCGATCCTCATTCTCGTTTTCGGGTACTTAAGCGGTCAGTATTGTTTTGGCGGTATCCGATTTTTTTTTTGACTTTTTGACATTTTTAACATTTGTAGTTTTTTACGGATGATGGTCGTTAGCCGAGCGATCCAACCAGATTTAGTCTCATGTTTCGTTCGTAAATCGTAATATTTACGAAACACGAATGCTCTTAACCACAGTTTCTAGTGTATACTTTCTGTTTATCCTCGTACTTATTAGTATGCGCACTCACGTCTATCCATCCGAACCTTTTAAATTAAATTCATCGGACTTTAGTACAATGTTCCACTTATAATAATTTTAAAAGGAATTTCGAAGAAATGCATTTTTCTAAAATTTGTTCTTTTAGTTTTGCAACCAGTGTACATATACATATATTTAAATTAATATTACTATTTTCTGTGACCATATCTCCCAAAATAACTTTAAGCAAGCACTATACTAATTATTAAAAACTGAAAGATGATTATTCTATCCAAGTATCGATGTAAATCTGTTGAGTGTAGATTATCACACAGCGCGGACGTGTTATTTCCGCTTAGTTTTTTAAACAAAATATAATAATCCATGATAACCACCAAAGAATTTCAAATGCAGACACCACTTAACATCTCAATATGATTCGCGATATGAATGGAAAGAGCATGTTAAAAAAAAATTTTAGGACGAAAATCAGAGCTAATCTTGAATAATAAATTGTTTTTTTTACTGATAAATACCAAAACATATGTGACCCTGCTATGGGGCTATAATAAGAAAACCAATACCAGGTCTTATGGAAGAAAATGAATGCTCTGTGGTACATTAATAATGCAAACTTACATAGGGATTTAAAGATAGAAACCATAAAAGAATGTATTAAAGCAGATGTGAGTAAACATGTGCAGTGCCTTTTTTATAGGCCTTCTATAGATTAGAGAACAAATAAAGGAGATTCATTTTGTGTAGAATGTAGATTTATTTTGTTCTAATTGTACAATCGACCATAGATCTATTCGGGATATTTTATGACTTATTTGGGAGGGCTTCCACAAATATGGCATTTCATGACAAAAAAAAATTCTTAATTGAACTTAATTTATTACATTTAAAATAATCTATTGCACTACGAGTAAACCTTGATACGCCAATTATACATTTCAATAGTTAATGTCATGTTAACATGTAACTAATTATTATTGTTTGAGCTAATAAAAATTTTTTGAAACATGACAAACCCAATTATACCATATATGAAAAATACAATTTGATGAAATTAAATATATTGTACATTCAACATAACAATTTTATAATAACGACCATTTTTGTTAAAAATGTTAATTGATTGAAATTCATTGATTGAAGGAGGAGGTGCATACATTTCTCAAACATATTTTTAAACTTTAAAATTTCTTAATTATATTCTAGGCTGAAAAACGGGCACACCATAATGCATTAGAACGAAAACGTCGTGATCACATAAAAGATAGTTTCACATCACTGAGAGACTCAGTCCCTTCATTACAAGGGGAAAAGGTAAAGCATGTAATGACCACCTTCAAAATAATGATTATAAAATTAAAACTAGCTCATTAATTTTTTTATTTCAGGCTAGTCGTGCGCAAATATTAAAAAAAGCTGCTGAATATATACAATTCATGAGAAGAAAAAATAGTTCACACCAACAAGATATCGAAGATTTAAAACGACAGAATAATGCATTAGAATGTCAAAGTATTTATTTGAATTATCTACATTTTTATAAATTTGAAATTAATTTCATTTTTGATTTACTTTTGATAGTCAGACAACTCGAACGAGCTAAAGCTACTGGGAAATTTGCTGCAGAGACAAGCGATTTATCACTAGCAAATCCTAAATCCGATAGTTCCCGAGAATCAGATAGTTCCGATAATGACGATGATGGGCGAAAAAGAGCCAATAAAAAACTTAAAACTAGTGCGTACGCTTAAGTTCTAATTATATTTGCATAACCATTAATTATTATTAAAAAATCCCTTTGTTATTTTTTATTTCATATGAAATTCTAATATAAATTTAAAAAATTAATTAAGTATTTACATGTGTATATTAGAAATGAATTTTTAATTGAAAAATATAAAAGAACGAAGAAAAATCAGAAATATCTACCAAAATTATTATTTTATATTAGTTTTAATTTAGATTTTTTATTATTCATTTTTATTTTATACACCCAATTTTCATTATGAAAGTTTCTATTTACGTATATTCAATAAAAGTTTAAGTAGTTATGTTTTATTATTTAATTGTAACAAAAACAAAAATATATAATAAAAAACGATTAGTTTTTAAGAAAAAAAAAATTAAATAAATAGACAAGAAATGAACGCAACCCACAACACAAAGTAATATTTTGAATTTTGTCAGTTAAGATTTTTTAATTTAAGACATGTAAAATTAAATTGTAGAGAAATAAAGACAAAAACAAATTTTAACTTCAAAATTTTGTAAAATAATTTTTATTTTATTTAATTTTATCTACAATTGTTTATAAATCTGGTTACTGAACATTTCACGGTTTAAGTTTGAACTATAAGATAAAACTAATAATGTTTTTATAAGATTAAAATAACACACATAAAAATAAAATTAAATTTCTTATTACGTGTATGATTTAAAAGATCGCTAGTTATAGGTGAGTATACTTAGATTAGGTTAATATGTCCTGAGGGAGCGGCATAGATACATTTTGATCTGTAGCCATGCCACGTGTTTCAACCTTTCTTATTCTAATAATCCTCAGGTTTTGATGAAGTGCAGAATACTTCTGACGATATGTCTACTAAGATCCTTATATGTTGATATTTAGGAAGGGTATTCCAAGATATTTTATTCTGCTCCGTGATAGGTGTAATGTAAGTTGAGTTTTGTTTTTTCTTCCTTTAGATCTTCACAGCTGCGACAGTAAGCATCAGAAGGCTCTAAACCTGTCCGGATGCTAATCCCATAATAATTGCTTATCTGATGTGGACGAAGTAATATCAGATGCTAGATATTGACCGATCCATGTTAGGTCATATTTGATTATTTATTAAACACAAGTTGCTGTAGTGGGTTCATTTATCATTAAGATGAAGCAAAATACATTTCAAAGTTTACACTATTTGTTGAGTGACAGTGACTGTGTATCCTGACGAGTAAATTCGTTGGCCGCTTCACTCCCCGTTACACTGCAGTGTTCTGGCACCCACAACAGGCAGATGTTCAACTTTCTGCTTATAGGTGATAAACAGCTATAGGGGATCCTTTAATAATTCAAATTTTTCTTGCGTATAATCCATAACTGAAGTGTAGACCAAAATTAACAGAGTAGTGAACTAATGTGCCCTTTATTTCCGTTTAGGTATTTCGTTTTGTTTCATAAGATCAACGTGCAGAATCGTTCAGTGTGAGGAGTCGATCTGATATTTATATTCTACTGTAAAAAAGATCAACTCAGTTTTATGTGTATACACTCAATCGCGCAAGTGTTCAAGTGATAGCTTCAGGTTTAGCATTGCCTTCTATATCCAATGATATTACCTTTGATTATTTCCTATACTATTCGTGAGATATCTCGATCGATTCTCTAATATGAACAGCTCTATGTCTTTCCAGATACATTATTCCTAAGGTCAATCGGATTGCGATTAGAACTTTTTGCTGTCTTACGCATGAAAATTACATTTACAGCATTTGATTTGTTTACAATGTGAGAGAGTACAGGCTGCCTTTGAAGATGACTTCAAGCTAAGATAAGATTTTATGAAAGTATTTTGCAGAATATCTTCAGGAATGGTGCAATCAGACGCTTTATGATTTATATGGTTTAAAGCTGTTAATTTCCAATAGAGTTTTTTGCGTGCTAATTATTTAACAAAGACTTGCTTTGGCTTTTCCGGTTGACTTATTGAACAATATTAATATAGCTGGATAAGAAACCGTTTCCATCAAATTTATTTATTATTTATCGGTTTCCTCTTACTTCTACAAATTAGATTTCAAGGTTTTGTAACCAATTCATGTTGGAGATAACAATGATTATAAAAGGTATATTCGCCCAGTTCAGTACACTATTTTTATAATTCGTTACCTTAATAATGTCCATAATACTATTTTCATAATGAAGAACTCTTAAATTTGTATTCTTAAAATTACGTAAAAAAATCTGGCGAATTAAACCGTAATAATATGATAAAAAGTCTTAATTTCGTCCTAGTCCATTTATAAAAAAAAGACAGAAGATTGAGGGTATGATCATATTTTAAAGTTTAGTACTTGAATTATTTACATAAGAACCTTATAAAAACAGTGGTATGTACTTATCTTATTATCGTCAACTAGTGTGTATGTTTTATGCAGCATAACGTCGAGCTAATAAAATAATTTATTTTAGTTTTCATAATAAAATCGTCGTATCGTCATTCGTCATTCATCATAATGTTTAAACCGATGTCAAGCAAATTCATTTGTAAATAAAAAATTTAGTATCACTTACAATGCTGTAAGTGATTTATAACTATCTCGCTCTTATGACTAATAAAGCACCACAGTTTTTTATTCAGTGTACTCTCGAGATTCCCAACCTTCTCATCATCCCCATCCGTTATTCGTTAACGTCCTACCTACATGGCCAATATCTTCATAGCTAGAGATCTCCGTAATATATAGAGATCATGATTCCACCAGACCTGCTCCGACTATATAAGGGACAAAGTTCCTATCATTTCTATCACGCCACCGTTGTTCCCAAAAGTATACAGGAAACTAAAGGACGTCTGAACGATTGTCATCGCAGATTATAGCATTTGTTTGATGTTATCTGTACAATTAACCTAGTAACAGTAGTCACATTCAGTAATCGTCTTCGTAGGTTTTAATGGTGGCATTGTGTGACTATCTTTTTCTTGTGCGGTTCAATTACTAGTAATTTGACATATGTTTGTACTTATTAGATTACGCTATTTTGCAGTTACTTTTTCTTTGGATTAAAACGACACGCACGTGATGGTAAAAACGAATCTTGAAATAATTAACTGATTTTTACTGTCCATTGATTTAAACCAACTAATTAATGTAGTTAAAAACATTAAAGACATTACACAACAAAATATAGATACAGGCTTTGTTTTTTTGCTAAATTTCCTACGAAATAATAATTCATACTAAATAAGTATGTTGTAAGCTACTCGTATAAAAGAAAATTTATAGTTTCTAGTTCTACTCTCAATTTGAAAGTTAAACACGAACGTATATTCTTAAATATAATATTAATGCGCATGTTTGTAATAACTTTGAGTACTCAGTTATCCGAAATCATTAAATTGTTTCTTATTTATTTTATAACAAAATTGGACTTATTATTTTATGATACCATTAAAAATATGTAATCGCTACACTACTTTTTATTTAATAATTCATAATGTTTGTATTTTTTTTTTTTTTTTTTTTTTTTTTTTTTTTTTTTTTTTTTTTTCGGTCTTTACAGGCCATTATTGGCCCGTACCGTGTCAACAATCTGACTCCAACGGTTTCGATCACGAGCCAGATCTTCATACTGTTGCAAGCAGTTGGAAGATGCCAGATCGCTCTCTACACCGTGGAGCCATCGTCGCCGACAGCGACCTCTTCGCCTATTAAAAAATGTCAAATGTTTGTATTACATGCGAATAATTATCTCTAAAAACATTCATTTATATATAAGGTTTTTGACATATTCTATAAGTTTGAATTCAAGTTCCTAGTTTTACTTATAAATGAATGGAAGACGATTCGGTGGTCTATAATTTATTTAAATATTATATTTTGTAATATATTTTATACGCAGTAATTAAACATACGCGTATTACAAATGAACAGTAATTTTGTAGTTCAACTCTCATTTAAAATTAGTTTAAACCAAAATCAACAATAAATGTTAAATTTATTAACCAGCGATCACTATTTAATTTTTATTTTAATTGGTTAAGGGGAAAGTTTACTACACTATCGTATTAAAGTAAATGTTTATGAATTTTACATAAAAAAATCGATAGAAAATGATATATGCTTGATAATGTTGAGATAGTTGCTTTCCAATTGATCAACCGCTACTACCCGCTAGTATTTCGCTGAGTGTATTTGCTAAATTATGTAGTCGCAGCTGCTCTTGCTATTTTTCACGATAGTTAGAAACAGTTACTCATAAATTCAGCACTGCATTACTTTTTTTATATTTGTATTTAAAATAAAAATAATTTTATTTCCTTAGAAGCAACAAATTTAACTAACAAAAACATTTTGATAAACTTTTTGGACAAACTTTAAGCCTGATTTTCATTATGAAAAAAATGTTGCTAGTATTTTTTAACTGAAACAACCAAAGCGAGAAAAAAATCAAAAATACCATTAGAGTGACAGAGATCATTTTTTACTTTTTCCTTTTTTTTATAGTGGATATATTTTGACAAATGCTTATAACCAATAAATTTCAAAATTTGTTTGATTTTGAAAAAAAAGACAAAAAACGCTTTGAATCTACAATTTCAAAATGAATTAAGATGAATGACACAAAATGAAATATAATTATCAATTGACCATAATAACTACTATAAAATGATTCATAATGACGTCATACAAACGATTCCTCATACATATCACATATTTCCTATAAAATGTTTTTCCAGTACTGAATAAAAATACTTCTCTTGATATATTTTGTCAGTACTACTATGATAATTTTCTCAGTAACCATAAAAATTTAGTCAGTCTGAAAAATTTTTTTATACTGGAAATGTTTTTTGTTTATTATCCCGCCTTGACTATTTTGTCAGTATTTTTTCATAATGGAAATCAGGCTTATATTCTCCTGATGTTTAGTGCTATCTTTTTTCTCATTTGATTATCGCTTCTAAAGCTGACATCAACTGTCAAAGTACCACGTGAGCCGTTGTAAAGTAAAGACTATTGTTAAGACGTACTAACAATTCAACCATTGATTGCATTGGGGTTTACTGCGTTGATACAGGCAGAATTGTTACATCTTCCCGGCTTAATTATGTTCTTACGATGATTGATACGATGTATATATGTTTGTCGTTGATCCGATTGTAGATGGTATATGGACCTTCCCAAACTGATTGTAGCTTCAGTGATTTTACTTTAGTTGTTTTTCCTTAAACTCTCCGCCTTAGCATTCTCAGTAGTTCTGCTACTCCATGCATTCTGGCTACTGTTATGGCCTCTAGATTTTGTAGTACGTAAGCTCCTGAAGCAGACCATGATACTCTCCTCCGAGATCTCACCCAATTAAACCTTTGTCTAACTTTGGCAAGCGTCTTATTAATTCACAGGTTACCTCCTGAACTTCCACCATGCATTTCAACCAGTACATCAGGTCCTCTTTTTTTCGGTGGCACCACCTGCTTCTAGTTTTTCATTTCCGTTTAAGGATATCGTTATCCAAGTATAACGAGTCTTACTGTGCCGAGTAGCCCTTAAGATCTGTACTTAATGATGCTATATCCTTCTAAACTAACCTTCGATCTTTTTCCTTCCAGCTACCGGAACCATGGTTAGGTTTTTTGTAATCATTCGGGGTTTTTGAATCTAATTGTTTTCAACGGCAATGATAGTCCAGTGACGCAAATCGCATGCAACTTTGTATTTTGTTTTGTGCACATTCCTAGGTATTGACCAATCCTTAACGTAATTTACTTTGTTTTAATCCACGATTATTCCATTCTCTGCAATGATGTGGCCGAAATACTTTACTTTCCCCTGGAACACCATTGCGTGTCGTGAACACTGTCTTCTTATGATCTTCGAGTTGAAGTTCTACTTACCAGTAGTCATTCTTCAAATTAAGTGTTCCATCCAGCGTGTCATCAATTCTTGGTAATTGGTAGCTGCACTTCATCGTTACCTCGTTCAACCGAATCGATCTATCTTTCTTCTTCACTAAGAGCACTGATGAACTGACTCTTTGATGGTTAAACCACTCCTTGTTTTTCCATCTTGGTCAACATCACCTGGACTTCGGTTTGCTTAACAAGCGGTAAACTTCTCGATGATTGCTTGGTGTCGAGAGTCATTCGTTCTTCTCACATCTTCATGATCTTTTCGCTGATGATACAGCAGCATTGACATCAAGCAAATTGCTGAATCAATCAGTCGAATAATAACAGCAAGCATTGAATAAAATCAGCCAATAAAGCAGCGATTTGAAAATAAAGCTTAACGAGCTAATATCAACAACCTCCATACATTTATTCCCAAACTGACTCTCCTAAATATCTCGGATTGCATTTTTATTCAAGTGTGAACTGGAAATATTACGTTAAACAAAAAGCAGAGCAAATTAAAATACAATAACGCGAGATGTACTGACGTATAGACGACATTTTAAGCTAAGCCTGCGCTGTAAACGCCTGATCCACGAATCAAAAATTAAACAAATTTGGACATAAGGTCAAAAAATAATTCGACGTGCAATAACGAATGCTTACCGCTATGTAACCAACGAAGAATTACACAACGACTTTAATATTAAATGGATTGATGAAGTGGTCCAGGAATTTACTATCAAACATGAAAGAAGATTACTACAACATACCTACAGTGAATGCAAATAGTGATCAAAAAGCACATTAGAATTGGATGGATTTCTTCGACGATAGTCTCTAGGAAACGTGACATATATCAAACAACTTCCAAGAGCCTGATCGTAGTGCTTACTGTTTCAGCAGTGGAAAGTATGAGCATATCAGGAAAGAATGTATTGAGATGAATAATACACTAGATGTGGACGATTCGACTAGAACTGCAAGTTTAATAATATCAAAAACCGTAGTGGAAGCTAGTCATGCATCTACACAAATTAATGTACATAGCAGTAGACTGACACACGAATTTCTAGTTGCCACAGCTATCCAAAACCATATGGTCGTGGTATTGGTGAATCAACCAAACCGACGGAAACTACAGGTAGAAGACGAGAAAGTAGCTCTGGAGGATGATACCGCACTTATTGTATTATCCAATGATATTGCCACCACTAGATTTAGTGCAATCAAAGGAATGTTCTGGATGGATTTAAATGTTGTCGTTATTATGAGTTGCTATTTTTTACCCAATAAGCCGGTGGTGGAGTTTGCCCAAATACTAGATGAACTTAATTTGATTATTCTGACTAAAGATGTGATCATAGAAGGAAATTTCAACTCAAAGTCTGCATTATGAGGAGGTGAGGTAGTGGACAACAGAGAAGAAGTACTCGCAGACTGTGCTGCCTCTTGTATTCTTAATAGTTTAAACGTAGGGTAAACGTTTAAGAATACAAGGAGCAGCCCAACAAACCTATGAAAGAGGAAATTACGGTTATTTTCTCGATGTTACTTTTGGTTTTGAGAGAATTGGTAGTGTGCTTCGGAGCTGAAAAGTTCTAGATAATTAAAACCTTAGTGATCATCGTTATATTATGTTCGAGGTGATTGCAAATAAGCCAGATAGGAGAGTATAGTAGAAAAACATTTCAAATAGCAGCTGGTGTATAGGGGAAGCCAAACAAGAAAGTTTTCGCAATGCAACTCAGCGTCACTTGGATCCATGCCGCATTACAACATCAGTGAAATTAGTAGATGCGACTAGAAAGACATGTGAGGAGGAATTACTGGTTGTCAGTCGAAGCAGGAAAGTAACCGGTTTCACCAGTACTCCGGAAATTGCGGAATTTATTTAATAATTTTCGAAAATTATTGTGATAGAACCGGCGTACCCGTGGTCCAGTGGATATACATATCTATCTATATATCGATTAAGAATTTTACACATAACAGATTATTTGCTATTAGCAAAGAAAGACTAACTCTAATGTTGTTCGTTTTCTTCCGAGTATAGTGAGCCCTTTGCAAGATTGAAATGATAGCTCTTTCTTGCTTTTCTTCTTGTGAATTAAGTCTATTAAGAATATTTTGTACTATTTTATTAGTTGGGTTAGTACTTGAATTATTTACTGAATCAGAGCCCTGTTATCTTCTCGAAATTCCGATAGTGAGTACATCAACATATGTTACATTTGGATTTGTTCTTGTTACCATGCTTAAATGTTTGATGTGACATCAAATTTTTGGATATTCTTGTTGAGGCTTAGTTAATTTCGGGTCTTGTATGTATATTATAGTTTCCCTTGTTTTGTTCCAGTTTTTTTGCAGATTTTTTATAATAATGCCTCTTCTGTATTGGGCTGGATGTATTTGGTTACCACAGTTGACACATTTTAGCGAGGTGTCTTTAGTTTCCTACATTCAGCCCTACGGTGTTTTCTACACATTTTACACATCTGTGGCCCTATTCTGGTTTTCCCTGGGAATTGGGAAAAAAAAATTCCCAATTCCCAACTATAATAATTCCCAATATTTTATTCCCCAATTCCCAAAAGTGTATTCTGGCGTGCTGGGAATTATTTCCCCTCTGTGAAACAAATAGTTTTAAATGTTCGCCACTAGAGTACCTTTTTCATGGTTTTTTTCATGGTGCACTATGTTTTTATATTTGAATATGATTTAAATATTGACGGATGAATAACAAATTTAAAAACAAATAGGTGTTTTCGCTTTTGAAAAACAATTAAAAATTTTTTAGGGTCGGAATTATTTTCTACATTCTCTATTTATTATGATTATTAGTATTTATGAATGAGCTAATTTTTTTATATTTTAGGGCAGATAAGACCAAATTTAAAAAAATAGGTGTTTTTGCTTATAAGAAATAATAAAAAAAAATTAAATTTATACTCTAGTTTTAAGATTATAAGTATTTTACCATAAGAAATATGAATTCCCAACAATTTTAATAGGGAAAAATAAACGTCAAAACTGTCAAAAATTATTTTTTCCAAACGAAATATATTTCCCAATAGCCAGAATACACTTTAGGAAAAAATAATTCCCAACTGTTATAAAAAGTCAAAAATTCCCAATTCCCTGGGAAAACCAGAATAGGGTCACTGGGCTATTTATTAGACTTGGCTTTAAACACTGTGATAGACATAGACTTGGCTTTAAACACTGTGGAATAAATTTACATTTCTTGACTGTTTCTATTTGGACTTTCTTATGAAGTATTTCGATGATTGCATTATAAAGTTGTTTCGAGAGATCACAACGGCAGACTGCAGAGGTTTTTCGTCACTTGTTTCGCCTGTTGTATATTCTTACTTCCAGTTGAGAATTCTTTACTTGATTGCTTCTGTTCTGGTGGAGCCTGAACTATTTCATACTGTTGTATAATACATTCGTATGTACTTCCGGTTGGCAGCTGCTCGATTGATTGTTTGTGTTCGGTTGAAGCTTCTGGTGATTTACTCATCTTACTCGTTTCTTATTTTCTTTGTAACGATTTCAAATCCAAACTGTTTCTCTATTGCGCTTTTCCTCGTTTACGTCACTTGAGCAGCCGGGTTGATTGAAGTTGGTTTTGATAGAGTTTTCAAGCACCTTTATTTTTGTTTAAAGATCATTGATATTCTTCATTAGTTCGGACTTCTCAACCCGTTCATTGCAAAGTATGCTATTTAGTCTACGATCCTTCTCAACGGTTAGGTCGTTTTTTTCTGTTTCAATTTCATTTAGCTTTTCTTGGTATTTTCCAGAGACTAAGGAAGTTCTTTGTTTTGGTGGTGCCCTTATAGTCCTTAAATTTCATTTAAAATGATCATTGCCATTAATTTTGAGTAAGTCATCATTACTATCGCTGGCTTTGGTATTGATATTGAGACTTGTAGAGTGTGCAGCCGTGTCCTTCTAAAGCCTTTGGCACGGATCGATAAACTATCGATGAGGGATTGTACAACATCGTTGGAACTCTGTAGGAGTTAAACATATTTTTTAAATTCGTATTAGCCGTGTTTATTATTTTTGTTTGTGGTTTAAGATCAGACTTACCTTCTCTTAGCCTTTGATGAGTCAACATCGAACTACATGTAGGAGCCTAGGCAAGTAGTCCCTCTGCCAGAATCCTGATCTGACATCCAATGTGCATTGGTCAGCATCTTCCGTCAGGTAATTTAATCTCTCCGGTACTTATATGACAAGATTTTTCCCTCGCGATATCCATCATCTGGGGAGACAAACGATAAACTAGCAAGAAAACCCCCTCACCCTCACATGTATATATATATATATATATATATATATATATATATATATATATATATATATATATATATATATATATATATCCACAATCCAAATATTTTTGAAAAGTTATTCTTATGACTGACAATGTCGTCGGAATTGATAATTTGACTGGTGTGAACGGTTTTTTGTCTACATAAAATAAACTTATTGGTAGAACATTTATTTCGGTCTTGCTTATTGTAGAACAGAAATAAAAACCTCGTTATAAAATTCTGACTTTAAAGCGTGGTTTACAACAGATTTAAATCACGTAGATCTAACTATAACTTAAAAGTCAACCACTTAATGGAAATTCAATTTAATTACCTAGATTTGCTTCATACTTCATAATGTTATGATTGTTAAAGTCAATTACAGAATACTGACTTTAATGTCTAATATTTAACTAACTTAAACATCAGTTACAGTTGTATGGCTTTGATGTCTGTCTATATAAATAAATGTTAAAGCCGTTTTCTGGTATTCAACTTAAACGTCTATTATCTGACGATTATGAATATCTATTACTGAAATTTAGGATTAAAGTCTGTAGTTAGATGAACAATGATGTCGAATACAGAAAACCAAACCGAAAGCCAGTTGTTTGTTAACAAATATTTGGCTTTCTTGTCGATAAAATGAAAATACTACATTGTGTTAGCTGGTTGGTCGGCCATTAAGTAGATAACATCGCATTAGGATAGTAACAGGTAAATAGAGTTTATTGTTTTAATATTTATTTATTAATAATTGAGTACTGCCGTTGATTGAACAATAGAATATGGATTCAATTCAAAAAAAATAATAAAATATAAGTTAAAAAAAGTTTGTAAAGAAAAATTACAAAACCACATGGGTGTGGAAAATGAAAAAATATTTATATCAGAAAGTGGTGTTAATAGCCGCGTATTGAGTGTTGTACATAGGGATTTATAGCAACGCTGTCTATACATTTTTTGTTTTATTTTATTATAGCTATTTATATAGTGCAACTTCAAACTATCCGGTTGATTTACTGTCGATCGGTTGATACTTAAAGGGTGGATGTATTTCCAAATGATTGTTAGATTCAAGAGAAAACGTCCTTGTCGGGTATTGGAATATCTTATTGGTAAGTGTTCAATTATTTTAAGTTATCAATATTCGATCAAAATGAAGAGGATCTTCAAAAATTAGCGAAGATTTTTGAAATATGTTATGTATATTATAACTTATTATATTTTAAATTTTTTATTAAATAAACGTTATTGACATATAAATATATAATATTTGTTCTATATAATTATTTCGACGTAATTCAACCATAATGTCTGTTCTATAACTGACCTTAGCGTCAAAACTTATTTGTCTATGGAAGACGAAAGTTTGTATTCTGTGTGTAGGATAAAATGACTAACACACAAACGTAATTAAAGTCAATAGTATAACGCGATCAATAGTATTTAAGACTACGTTTAGTTGACTAGTTATTAATGAGAAAGTGACTTCTTCTATAGTCAAGGTTTATTGTGGGACACGTTACTGGCCTGCTTTTCATATATCCTCTTAGCTGACTTATCAATACGTTTAAGTGACTTCGTTTGTCGACGAGCCTAATCTCTCGAAAATTTCCTAATCTCTCGGCGAATAATCGACTTGTGGTTTACCGGAATATATATATGTATATATATATATATATATATATATATATATATATATATATATATATTTATATATATATATATATATATATATATATATATATATATATATATATATTTATATATATATATATATATATATATATATATATATATATATATATATATAAATATATATATATATATATATATATATATATATATATATATATATATATATATATATATATATATATATATATGTATATATATATAACATTATTACAACATGGACAATAACTTTGTAGTGTAATTCAAATCAAATAATTTATTTTGCATAACCTAAATTCATTTGTATATTTATTGATTTCTATTTAAACACAATATCTAAATGTATGTAACAAATAATTGCAGGTTTCTGTTAACGGAACATGGATAGAATTTCTAATTTATATTATGTTTAACATTATTTTATGAATGTATACACACATATTGTAAACGTAAATAAACTTTTGATGTTAAATGGTTTCAAATTAAATTTGTTTTTAGTCATAAGATATGTAAAACATTAAGTCGTATGTTATCTTCATCGTTTACATGTAATCACCGTTTGTGATAATATGTCAATGTTTCTGATATGTAAAAAATTTCACAAAATATGTATTAAATCCATTCCAGTTGTCAGACTATAGATGTGACGCGGATAAATAGGCAATTACAACGATTGTGTACCGGTTGAAAATTAACTATCGCCGGACGGTCATGTAGCAAACAGAATCATCGTTCAGAAAGTTAGCATACTCATTTTAACTGCCTGTTGGTACATGTTTACCACGTGGCTTTCTTTGAAAAGTAACTTATCCGTTTTATGCCGGTAGTTCTAGAAACAGGGGTCCATTTCAAAAATCCTGGAATATGTACAACAAAATACACATGATACATGAAGCTTAGCATATTCCAAATTATGCAGGTCATGCCTAGCTTCATGTATAACATAACATACGACAATCTAATCAAAGAAAGGATAGGTTTTAGAATAATTTCATTCCGCTAGTTGCAGTATTTAAATCCAGGGGATAAAATAATAATTGTTTTTGATATATTTTTAAATATTTTTGAAAGTTTCTATGACAACTGTTACAAAAATATATGTATATATATATATATATATATATATATATATATATATATATATATATATATATATATATATATATATATTCCGTGTCGTTTTATTGAGCATTATTTTCATTCCTATTCCAGTGACCAACAAAATACTGCTATAATGTCTTTTAGTTTGTAAGAGAATCGGCGTATCCAGCACGTTGAGATCTACATATTAGATATTCTAATAAGTATGAAGTCGACTTGTGTTTCTTCCTTCCTTCGTTCCGAATATTTTTTATTTCCGACCAAAAGATAAAGTTAAGTCGACTTCATGCTTGCGTTCCCTCCTTCCGTCCAAAATATTTTTTAAGCAATTTCATTGGTTGAAAATGACGTGTTTTATTATATATAAATGAAAGAGACGAAAATAAAATGCTTTTAAACGTAATGTCAAACATTTTATGTCGGTATGTCGAGGGAAGAACAACATATATAAAAAAATTAATTTTATAATTAAAAATATAAAATTTATTAAAAGTAGTATAATTAAAATTTATTTGAACATTATTTTATTATTATAAACCAGTTATGATAAATTATAATAAATTTATATCCGCTCCAATATCCACAAATATTAAATTAAAATATTTAACGCAGATATCACAAATTTTCACATTAATAGTTTTTAAAATTTAATAAAACAAATCAAAAATTTTAAAGTAATCACCAAACATAATCGACAAAATTTTATGAACAATGAGAATGACTTAAATTATTTACTTATAGATGGCAGCAAAATCGTTCTGTACTTTTTCCATAAGCATGATATCGCAAAATAAAATAGTCGGAACGAAGGAAGGAACGCAAGCATGAAGTCGACTTTAGTCTCATACAGTGTGCTGGTTGTACATTGTACAATCTATATTTTATTTTGGGTTTAGGTCTTAACTAAGCTGTCAGTCAGAGATGTCATATAAAAGACATATTATTCTATTATACATTTTATTTTGGGAATTTTATTGTGTCAATTACGAATTTACGATTGATCTTAGTCCTTTATATTTAAATTGATCAATAGTTTCTTCTGTATTCACCAACAAAGTTGTCAAAAAATACCAGTGACTCAAACCATTAAATATGTACGAAATGTAGATATAAATTTCATATCTCACTAAATAGTGAGATTTTCTACATTTTTTTAGTAAGATATTTTGCATCCAGTACATTGAATTGTGAGATTTATACTTTTTTTAGTGGGATCTCAACGTGCTGGATACACCCAATGATTTATACAGTGATTAAAAATTTAATCAAATAAGATCAATTCCTAATATATCAACCAACATATAATGCTAAATCGAATTTTCAACACGCTAGCCAACTAAAATCTTTCCAACCAATAGGTTATTTCTACTGTTCATTTATATTATTGTCTATATAACACTCATATAATAGTAGTGATGGCTCTACAGTAAATCCCTAATAATATTACAGCCATAAATTTAATTTAAATTCTATATAAGATTTTAAATATATGAAAGCATTATGTGCACCCGTAATAACTATCGAAATGCAAAACCAGCACTATGGAAGGTTTTATTGTATGCATTGATATATACATACCACTGAGATAAAGAACTCATGGAGACAGTAATGGTTGTGACGTTTGGTATGGTGGGTTGAACAATTGGGCGATATCAGGGAGATCACCACTAGCGAAAACACATTTCGTATATACGAGATTCCCGTCTCTTATCCCGGTTCTTAACCATCCAAGACTTTTTTTTTATGTCCCACAATTTCCGATCCAAGACTCACTGGTTAGTATAAACCACCGATAGATCGGTACAAATGACATTTTGATAATAATGTCACGAATCACAGATGTCACCTGTGATAATTAAAAAGAAAATTATAACAGTAGGGATTACCCTGTAACCAAATGTTTACATAAACGAACAAAATAAAAAGAAATAACAAAATAGGCGGAGCGAACCAAATACGACGCAACGAAAATTCGAGAAGTGTAGAGAAGCAAATAATGGAATGTTCTACATGCCTTTGCGTCGTATATATACGTGTAGACATTTGAGTTACGAAACAGTTCAATTTTGAATTTCGAAGTGTTAATATCGGGAAGTGATAAAAGTGAAGTGTTAAAATAATAGTAGTGATAAATATTGTGGAAAATAATAGTGAAAATAAATATTTGTGAATTATTTGTGAAATATTTGTGTAATTTTTGGTGGGAAATAAATTTAATTGAAATTTAATCTTTGCGAGTTAAATATTCACAATCCAGTGATCGAACCGGATAAAATAATTAGAATAACCACTCGGCGAAATCGTAACAATTGGTGACAGCGGTGGGATTGTGAATATCCAAAATGAAATTAATAGACTTAAAAGTAGCAGATTTGAAGAAGGAGTTGGGGCTACGGAATCTACCAACTACGGGCAACCGAAATGAGTTGCAGTTGAGACTCCGTACAGCTTTGTTGGATGATAATGTTGACCCTGATCAACATGAATTTAATTTTGGGGCACCGGATTCAACCGAGATCCAACAGGTTGAAATAACAACGGAAGCAACGACCAAAACGGAAGAAGATCAGAATGTCATCGTCAAGGAAACTACTCCAACAACATCTGGAAGTTTCGACATGGGGCAACTAATGGCTGCTATGAAACAAATGCAAGTTCAGACGCAACTACAAATGCAGCAAATGATCGGCGGCCTCGAAGTAAAAATGATTACCGAGCAAAGGGCATTGCGTTCTGAACAAGAGCAGATGATCGGTGGGCTCAAAACCGATATTACAAGCGGACAAGAAAGTTTAAAGGAACAAATGCGAGGTGATCAGGAAAAATTGATTGAACGAATGGATCACCAGGAAAAGTTTCAGCAAAATTTAATGGCCGATGTCAACGAGAAATTTCGAGAAATGTCGGAATCATTAAATACAAAAGTAGACACGGTAAAGAAGGAAATCGATCAACAACTTGAGGTGGCCGACCAACGATTCATGAGGATTGAAAAGGAGTTGATGGATCTTAAAACAAACGGCAGTACCCAAGTTACTCGACCAACCAGCTCAATAAAATTGAAGCCACCAACATTTGACGGAACCACACCATTCAACATCTTCAAACTCCAGTTTGAAATGGCGGCCACAAGGAATGGTTGGTGTGAGGAGGATCGGGTAGCAGCATTAATTGTGGCGCTAAAAGGCAGTGCTGCGGAGCTCCTACAAATCGTGCCGGAATACGAACGGGAAGACTACGGAAAAATCATGTTGGCGTTGGAGCGGAAATATGGAGGAGATCATCGACGGGAGCTACATCGTATGGAGTTGAAGGGACGATGTCAGCGGGTTGGAGAGACGCTCCAGGAGTATGCGGCTGATATTGAGCGGTTAGTGCACCTCGCCCACTACAACATGGCAGGAGAATACACAGAGCGTATCAAGATCGACGCTTTTACCGATGGTATACGGGATCCGGATACGAGACGTGCTGTTGTATTGTCTCCAAAATCATCGTTCGCGGAAACCATCGCGTGTGCACTAACCAATGAGACTGCAAACAACATCATCAAACCAGCAGTCAAGGTACGTCGTGTGGAAGTGGAACCAGCAATCAGTCACAAACAGGGCAATACCATCAAACCAGCAGATAACTGGCGGTCAACGAGATTCCGGGATGGAACTAGTAAAATCAGATGTTGGGTTTGTGACAAAATAGGTCACATCTCAAGGGAATGCTGGGAGATAAGGCGCAAACGGGCGAGAACACCATCGCCGATGTACCGAAGGCCACCGGAGGAACGAAGAATACCAGCCGAGGAGGAACGCCAAACAACAACGAAGGCGTCAAACGAACGCGTCAGCTTTGAGGAGCAAAAGCTGACTCCCACAACCAAATGCTCCATAACCTTCATCCCCATTTCCAGATTGGTAAAAGGTGGTGAGAGCTTGATGGTGAGAGGCGAAGTAGAAGGACGATCCAGTTTGATAACATTGGACACCGGAGCAACGAGAACGATTGTGCGGCCGGATTTTATCACGGATGGAGTTGAGCCTATGGAAGGGTTCAAGTTACAAACGGCGACAGGCGACAGTGCAAAAATCAAAGGAAAGAAGGAGGTGACCATACGAATCGGGAACAATGGTTTTCGACATGAAGTTCTGGTTGCGGATATTATGGATGAGGTCATCCTGGGAATGGACTTCATGAAACGAAATGGATTCGTATTGGATTTTGGACGGGGAACATTGCGCTACGGTAATGTCGAACTGCCTTTGGAACTGAACAACGGGGAGGAGCCAATCGTAAGGAGGATAACATTGGATCATCGGACGAAGCGACCACCACACTCGGAAACGGTTGTTTGTGGGAAATTGGATGGAGGAACTGGAACACGACGAAGTAAAGGATTATCAAAGAAGATAGAAACTAGATGGGAGGGACCGTACAAGGTCAGAACTAACGACGTGGTCTATAGGATCCAAAGAGGAGTACGAGGAAAACCCATCGTTGGACACCTGGAGCGACTGGCGTTCTACAAAGGAAGAGGTCTGGATCCTGTTCGGGACGAACAGGTTTGGGCGGAGGGTAGTGTCACGAATCACAGATGTCACCTGTGATAATTAAAAAGAAAATTATAACAGTAGGGATTACCCTGTAACCAAATGTTTACATAAACGAACAAAATAAAAAGAAATAACAAAATAGGCGGAGCGAACCAAATACGACGCAACGAAAATTCGAGAAGTGTAGAGAAGCAAATAATGGAATGTTCTACATGCCTTTGCGTCGTATATATACGTGTAGACATTTGAGTTACGAAACAGTTCAATTTTGAATTTCGAAGTGTTAATATCGGGAAGTGATAAAAGTGAAGTGTTAAAATAATAGTAGTGATAAATATTGTGGAAAATAATAGTGAAAATAAATATTTGTGAATTATTTGTGAAATATTTGTGTAATTTTTGGTGGGAAATAAATTTAATTGAAATTTAATCTTTGCGAGTTAAATATTCACAATCCAGTGATCGAACCGGATAAAATAATTAGAATAACCACTCGGCGAAATCGTAACAATAATGATTTTTTTGTTTGTTTCCATGCTAAACATAAAATCGTCGCGCGAGGGTCACTCATCATAAATGTAATTTACCACTAGATGACGGAAAAAACAACAAGACAACGGCATTGAAGAAAGTGTATTGTTTTACAAAAGATAGAGGTTCTTTGGATCGAACGAAAAAAAAAGAAAAGAAAAAATACACGAGGCGATGCGGGAAAGTTTTGAGTGGGAGCTGGTCGAAGCCACATCGAAAAACAAAAGAGGAAAAAATTATCAAGATACACGATTTTGGCCTGTTCTTTTGGGTTCCCTAAAACGAGAAAAAAAGTACAAAAATAAAACACACGGACGATTTTGGTGATTTATGGACAGCGAGTGATGTGTTATATGGACTAAAAATCATAGCTATCATGTGTATATAATTAAGTGTGAAATATATGATATGTGTAAAAACAAACGTGATTTGTGAATGTTGTTTGTATTTCATGTTATCAGAAAAAGGATTAAGTGAACCGGAAACCACCAGAAAAGGGCGCACAGCAAAGATTGAGCAGCGGATCGAGTGATTTGAGCACGTGGGAACAACAGGTGTAACGGCGTAACATCCAGCAGGTCCCGCATACTAACGGTGAGTCTTTCCCTTCCCAACATTATCTCCCGCTTTCTTGGTTCTTCGTTTCCGTACCGCCTTCCCTTTTCAGCGTTGGATTTGTGTTTTATGGTGGTGGTTTCCATGAGATAGTGCGCGTAACCCCGCCTGAGCTTACCTATAGCTATAGTCCGAGAAATTACGTGCCGGTAGACTGGCGCCCAATTTGTGTAGTTTTAAGTTTCTTTTTTGTCTACCGAAACCACCACATCATTGAGGCACGTTATAATTATTTGGATGTCCAAGTACATTATGCAATATTAGCAATGTTTTATTTGATTAGTTACTCTCATTGCAATATTTTGTGACCACTGGCATGAAATATTCCTTAGACCATTCCTGAAACAAGGTTTTCGTCACCAAAGACTTCTTATTTGCCTTCCACATCACTGGCAATTTCTGTTTATTAACAGTCTGATTATTTAAAGATCTGTAAGCCAACATTGGTTTTAACTTGAAATCACCTGCTGCGTTACCGTCCAACAGTAAGGTAATCCTATCCTTAACCGCTATGTTCCTGGCATTTATTTTTCTGCTTTGGAAGTTAATGTTCTCGACGGCACCTTTTTTTAAAAAAAATCTGTCTACTCTGCATTGAACAATTGCTGAGCGGTTTAAGCTTAATTCTCTACAATTATTTAAAATGTATGTTGATATTCAAGCTTCTGCATTGGCAATCTTTGTTTTTTATTTGGATTATGTATGAAGGTACATATTTATTTTTTCCATCAAACAGCAAAATAATAAAAAAGAAAAACTGCGATGACAGAAAGGTGTATGTTCCCATTTAAGTAATAATGTTACAGCAAAACGACGCTATGAAGAGGGACGTTTTACGAGGTATGACTGTACATAATAATTATATTTAATTAATCTTTTTTGACTTATGAACTAAATAATTACAATTAATGATTTTTAACTGTCTCCTTAAATAACGTTTACTAAATTTAAATTTGAATTTCGAAAATTCGAGTTTCAAGAAAAAGTAAGAAAATTTTCTTTTCCTCTGTTAAATTTTCTTTTTTAAAAATATCACCTCCATAGTTATTCACCTCATTAATATATAAATGTAAAGCAAAAATGAAAGTACAAGAGAAATCTTTTAAAGGATAGGGAAATACTTGGTTTTATATAAAAAACGGAGTCATCGCAATTTTGTGTATTTACACATATAGTAAAGGAAAACGAAATATACGTCATATTCAAACGTTTTTAACTGAATATTGTAGTGTAGACACGTGTATTTGCGTTTTTAATAATCAAAATGATGACGATGTATATAAACTATATAGAAAAAGAGAAACCAAAACCAAAATTAATAAAATGTTACTTATTTAAACATATAATTCTATAAGTATTTTATAAGTATTCTATAAAAATTTTAAACTATTTTTATAAAATAAAACATAGAGCGAAAAACATCATATTTATTTTAAAAATTAAAGATCATCGCTAACATTCCAAAATTCGAAGAATCCTTTATAAGAAACTAATCAACTTGCCTTTACATCAAAGTTTTTGGTTAAAGCTGCAGCATTTGAAGCGAAAGGTATATACAGTTGAAGTGCAGAATTCTTTACTCTAGAGGGCCAAGAGGTAATACATTGTATTGACGGTCTTTGCAAACTGAACCAAAAGCTGCACGTCCTTGATTTTTCTGTTACTTAAGGTTGACGTTAACAGAGAACTGCCAAAGAGTTGAATGTGATTCGGATCAAAAATGATAGTAAATACATATTACAACCAAATAGAAAAATTTACTTTCCTATGACGGTTTAAAATTTCAAAAACTTAAAATATTTACGAATCAGCAAAGCGATTATGTACAAATTTTAGCTAAAACAAAATTCGATATACTAGCCAAATTTTACTAGAAAAACATGGGTCGTAGATTAAACTGCATTTTTTTAGTGTAATAACGTACGTCGGTTCTTACTTCGCTATGTTTCATTTACAAATTTCAAGACAGTTTCATTTTTATCAATTGAGTCGTTTGAAAATAAACTGTTATTTTGTGTTTGTGATAAAATTAAATAAATAAAAAATAATTCATAGATATTATTATAATTTATTTAGTATATATGTATACATATACATATAATACAAACAAAATATATTTTAAATTCAAATATTTTATTTTAACGTTTTTTTTATTCTACCAACGTACATCTAAATGTTTTCGTATTTTATCGAATTTTTTGATTATCGGTTACATACACGAAAATAATGTATAGCAGTTTTGGTTGCATTCAGTTTTCTATAAAAATAAAATTGACTAGTGTATCGAATTTTAGCTACTTTGAACTTTGTACATAGTCGCTATACAGTTCTAAAACAGATAAAATTATTGGACCAAACAACGAACACATATGGTTTGAATATGGGAAAAAATTTAAAAGAAGGTTTATAGCCATGTTTATCTTTTTAAAGAACTGTTACGAATGTTCCACGTTTCATTATTAGGAAACCAATTAAATCATTTCACATCGACTGCCATTTCGTTGACCAAATAATTTAGTTGCACAGTGACTATTAGGCGGTCGATTTCAGCCAGCTAGACTTCAGGGTGGTCGTGGGTTATACTAACCAAAAACAGAAAAGAAAAATCTTTCGTCATCAAACCATCAATCAATTTGCTTACCTATAACTTTATCCTCAACACATTTCTCTCACCGATATCTGGAATGATCTTACATCATCATTTTAATGTTTGTAATGGACGAAAAAAAATACCATAAACATTTCTTAACATGATACTTCAATGTATACAACAAAATATTTATTAAACCATACAACCCAAAACAAATTTAAATTCAAATTATTACTATGTAAGAGTATTTAACAAAAATAATTATTGTAAAAAATCTAATCTAACTCCTAATTTGTACAGAATAAACTTAAATTTAATTTTTTAATAATATTATTAATATTAATATTTTTAATAATTTAATGTTAATTAATGTTATTTGTTGAATATGTTGATTGTTGCATGAATGTTCATGGACGAACATTGTTAAATATGTATGTTTATATATGCGATATTTTTTATATCACTTTTACTTTAGTTATGATTTAACAATATCACAATGCTTTAGATAAGGCTCAATTGTCCAAAATCATAAAAAAAATAATCGAATAGCTCTTAATAAATGCACCATATTTAGTTTGACCAGTCAGCTAACAAATAATAGGAGGGTATTGGGTAGAATATGCAAATTTAATGTTTAAATATTATAGAATAGAGCATTGATTTGTAGCAGAACCCAGTTGGTGGCGTGAGAGTCGAGAAATCTTAATATATAAAAACGTTTGAGCAAATGTATTTGTACGTAAACTCTTTATGACCCTGAGTTGCCTCTTTCGTTATAAATTGCTAAAAGGCTAAGGCCCTTAATTAATTTATTCTATTATCAGAACTATATAAAAAGAAATTTCAATGAAAAAACTATTTTGTATGATAAATTGCACTATAGTAATTAATTAACTATTTATTGAAATGAATAAATAATATTTGATATTATCTCATTCAAGGTTTAACTCACTACAATAAAATAAATAACAATATTTAAATGTAACTCAAATGGATAAACGATTGCCTGATGATTTGTACCATTTTTGAATATTATTTTTTGGATATTATTTGCTTGACTTAATTATTTCAATAAAGTCTTCTATAAGGTATATGCTCTTAGGTTTCTTCACCTATTTTCAACTGTCGAATTATACCAATCTATTGTTTCAGATATGTTTCCAATTAACGCATTATTTGTACTTGTTGTGTCACCCTGTATAAATGCTTCAAAATGTCATCATTTTCTAATATAAGTTTTGAGTTTGTTAAGCATGGATATTCAACTAAAAATTCAAACATGCTTAAATGCCCCCTAATTCGAACAGAATTTGGAAGACACACGATATCATTTGTTAGCCCATAAACATATAATAATCATCCTGAATCTATCACAGATGCAACCAATATTTTTAAATTTGAAAGAATGTTAAAAGCTCATCTTTTACAATAACTACAGACTATATTTTATAATATACATTAAAAATCCATCTGTTATATAACATTTTATTTATAAAAAATTATTATTTTTATTGTATTATTTTATATATTTTATTGTAAATGTTTTTTTTCGTTTGGTGGTCGATTTCGATTTATTTATGGGGGTTTTTATTACTAAAACATAGTTTACCATCTGTCAATTAAAATCCATAACAATTTGAAAATTGAAATCACAATATATATTAATTAAAAAACAGTCATTTTTTTCGATGTACTTAAAATGGTCAAAAAACACAATAAAAATTAAACTTGTTGTAAATATTCGGTAGTATTGAACAACGGAAGTGTTAAACTCGACTTCATGGTTGCGTTTCATCCTTCCGTCCAACATTTTTTTTAAACAATTTCATTGGTTGAAAATTACGTGTTTTTTCTTATGAATTTTTCTCATCAAGGTGGTTTAACTCTATTTTTTGGTCGGAACGAACATGGCGAGAAAGAGATAGTATTATATTTGTCATACATTTTATGCCGATATGTCGAGGGAAGAACAATAATAAATAATAAAAATTTTAATTTATAATTTTTAAATAACAAACAAATTTACTAAAAATAAAATAATTAAAATTTATTTTATCATTCTTAACCAATTATGATAAATTTATATTCGCTCTAATATCCACAAATATAAATTTATAATATTCAACACAGATATCACAAATAATCACAATTATAAGTTTTAAAAACTTAATATTGCGCACAAAACAAAAATTAAATTAATTATAATCACCAAAACCGATCAAATTTTGTTTTTGAAAAAAATGCCATCGCGAATAATGACAATGACTTAAATTGTTTACCTATAGATGGCAGCAAAATCGTTTTGTACTTTTTCCATTAACCCAAATAATTTTTAATAACTATAAGGGAAATCGCGGCGATATTATTTGCCAACATGATATAATTCCGGAGAAGATTAAAAGACGGCACTGGTCGTAGTAAAGATTGTTTCTTATAGATAGAAAGGGAATCTCCAACTTGAAAAAAAATATTGGTGGTCGAAAAATCGACCAATAGTCAGTAACGAACAAACAAATTTTATTCCGTTTATCTGTGTAATTCTACATAGTGTGTTGTTAGAATAAATTATTATTGATAATCTTTTCAATAATTTGTGTTTTATCATACCTTATATGTTAATTATTATTTGATTATTCGATTGAATTATTATTTATTTCATATTATATTATTATATAAATTAAAAATTAATTTTTATACTGTGTAAAACTATCTAATATTCAAATGGCTCGGTGGCGTTACCTTAGTATGAAAGATAATGAGGACAAAATCGATGGGTGGATTGGTGGCGATGAAGAAATTTCAAAATTCGTCTGCTGTCTCCCAGATAATGTTGATTGGTAACCGATGAAGAACTAATTAACGAAGAGGAAATACCAACAGAAGATCCTTGTGCATTGCAAGGAGTGGCTGGTTATGTTGAAATGGAATTTATTTCAAAAACAGAAGACTTTGCAACACTCGATTTCGGTAATGGTTTGTCCATTGAATGGAAACGGGATAAACGTTGCATAAACTACGATAAGTAGATAATGTTGTAGAATGCTGATGAGTTTTTATTTATATTTTTTGTTTGTAATAAAACACTTTTCTCAGCTACTGTTTAATTGTTCTGTTTAAGTGTTTTATTACAAACAAAAAATATAAATATAAACTACGATAGAGCACCAAATCATGGGTGGAGAAATGGTTAAAGATGTGGCCACGAAGTTAGAACATTTGAGTCCATTTGAACCATTCGAGCAATTTTTTGATAGTGAAGTGATTGACCATATATATACTGAAACACTTATAGATATGGAAATGATTCGAATACTTAGAACGTATGTACAGTTGCTGAGTTAAAACAGTTTATAGGAATTTTGTTGCTCTCAGGGTACCACTTATTGAGGATTACTGGAAAAGCAACTCATCGTTAAGGGTACCAATTGATAAACAAGCGATGTCTCGGTCAAAATTTAAAGCAATAAAACGTAATTTTCATTTAAGTGGCAACAAAATCTTGAACTTGAGTGACAAATTTGCAAAGTTACACCATTTTTCGATCTACTTAATAAAAAGTTTATACAAAATTATCAATAGATGAACAAATGGTACCCATATTTTGGGCGACACTCGTGTATAATGTATATTTGGGGCAAACCAATCAGATTTGGGTATAAGTTGTGGTGTTTGTGCTCATCCGAAGGGTACCTCTACAATTTTATACCATACACTGGAGCAACGGGTATTCATAATAAACAAATTGGCCTAGGAGCTGACATAGTCTTACGGCTACTAAATGTTGTGTCGTACCCGACCAGGCATGAAATTTACTTTGATAATTTCTTCACATCATACTATTGAATGTACGTTCTATCATAGCGGTTTTTTGAGTTTTTTTGCAACATGTACTATTCGAGCAAATAGATTAAGGGGAGAGGGGGGGAGGGTTGTTTGAAAACAGGGAAAGAACTGTCGAAGGGAGCGACAGATTTTGTTTTCGACGCAATGAACCAGATCTTTTTTGTCCGTTGGAGGGACAATAAAGAAGTGACAATGTGCTAATCATGATGCTCTCGATCCGATGATAAACCCGTGTCGATACAGTCGACAAGCAAACAAGTAGGTATCTAACGATTCCGCAAGCGAAAATTATTTCCAACTACAACCAGTGGATGGGTGGTAATAGATTTACACGACAACGCGGTTTCCAATTACCGTTGAAACCACGGAAAAAAATGGTGGTGGTCACTATTACTTAGTGGACTTAATAGCTCGGTTGTCAACGCATGGAAATCATATTGCGTAATCTCTTAAGAACTAAAAGTAAAACCAATGTCCCAAAAGCGTGCACCGAAAAACTCTTACTTACTTCGGAGTCAATCCCGGAAGAAGACGATAGTAACACAGATGCTAGATTTGCAAAGTGACCACGAAATCTGCCGCACGTCTCTGGGGAACACGTCGTCGCTAAAGATTAAAACCTTAAGGCTAAGCGCTGCAAACATACAATTTTTATTTGTTTCAAGTGCAATGTGCATCTGCATACTTAATGCTTCACCATTTTTCATGAAAAATGATTTTTTTGTATATACTAATAGAAATGTGTATTACTTTGAAATACTGTTTGTAATGTGCACTTGCACATTATTTGGAATAAATGAATATTGTTGAAATTTTTATACAATGAAACGCTGTTTTTTAAAAATTGTATCTAACATAAGGCCAATGGTCGATTTTTCAACCATCACTTTTCTAGGAAAATGAAAATTGTAAAATAATTTTTTCTCAAATAATAGTCGCCATGTCTCATTCATTGTCACATATCGACTATAAAATTCCATTGCCAAACACTCCTCTGCAGCATCAATTCGTTGTTGTTTTTGGTCGACTGTGAACTCACGCGGCACCCACTTTGCAAAGAGATTCTGCATACCCAAATGTTCGTGTCAAAAGGTAAAAACACTATCATCTGATATTTTTATAATGTCAGCTAGCTCGTGCACGTTCAATTTGTGATGGTTCGTAACCAATTTGTGGAGTCTTTTGATGTTTTCTGGAATAACAGCCTTATTTGGGCGTCCACTGCGCTTTACATCATTTGTGCTGGTACGACCACATTTAAATTTAGCAATCTACTTCTCTACTATTATAGAGTTCGGATAATGTTTATCAAGCCATTGTTTAATGTAAAAATTAATGTTTTTTGAAACACAAAATTCACTTTTTTCCATTTTTATTTCAAAAACAATGTTGCTTCACACTGTATCGTTTGAAGGTTAGTACTAAATAAAAATCACATGGAAAAAGTTTTAGTAACGCCATCTATCTGCCATTCTACGAACTTATTGAATGAACCTGTATATACTCATATTGATGAAATATTAAGACTTTTGATGAAAATTTTAATAACTTTGAGTAAAACTTACATATGGTTTCTACTTGGCATGCATTACAAATATTTGCAAAGGGAAATTTTATTTTTTTTGTTAGTTTCTGTGACTGGATTAGTATATAATACTTCTGTGACTGTATTAGTATATAAAATTGTATGCGTGTATATTTTTGACGTATGTATCTTAAAAACGCGATCTAATAGTGTCTTGAGTTTTTAAATATTTATTTTGATTATTTTGAAAAGTTTATTTAACGATTTATTAATTAAAATAAATATGAATTTGATAAAATTTTATAAACACCCGTTTTCATTACTTCATTGTTCTTTTCTTCCTCAATCTTTTAATTGAATCAATTGAAGAATTAAATCTTCAACCGCGAAGGAAATGCGAAATGTTCTAGTACAATATTTTATGACAGACGGATTAATACAACAGCAGTGAGATAGCATGTAATATTTGAAAATAAAAGACTGAAAATATATTTATCAGTTTTATTTTACACTATTTCAATGAAATATTTCATTACAATTGGGTAGCGCACTTTTCACTTAAATACAATTGCACAGCGGAAATAATCCAAATATTCAACCGCTTGACTTATAATTTTAAAATGAAAACAATTTTTTTTGACAGTATTTAATGCAGGGTTGAACAAAATGAGGGAAATTTTCGATTTTGTTGATTATGAAATATTTGCAAAGCAAAAAGTACTATGGATAACTACTTTTCATTGCTGCTCTTCATCGCTTTGAAAATTTTTGTATGTGTGAGTGAAAAAATTTGTATACCGATACAAATTTCTATTGAATGTATACTATACGTGCGAAAAAATTTAAAACAGAATGCAAATATTTGCAATGTATTGCAAGTGAAAACCCAGGGTTAGTTAATTTTACAATTTTTTCTTCAATGGATTTTTAATAACCAAATAATTTACCAAATATATTCTTTTTTATCATATTTAAAATTTATTCATAAAATTAAAGAAATTTTTTAATTTATAACATTTTCTTAAATTAATAAATTGTATTTATTGGCGTTAGGTAACAAAAAATTTAAGTTAAATTTAAAAAAATTAAATAATTTTTTTTAAGTGATTTTTTCGATATTGTTGTTTTGGTTTATATTGAATTCTGCGGACTATCCTTGTAGCTCAAAAGGTTTTAGAGTGAAGTATTTATACTGATGATGGCAAGATAGTTCCCAAAATAATTATACATTAAAAAATTTACGAAATTATTCCACTATAAGGAATACTTGAAATAAATCAAATTATTATCAAAATATTTTATTTTATTGAACTAAAGTGGAATAAGTCATGCAAAAGGAAATTTGAAATGAATTCAGAAGGTTTTAGTCGTTTGAGCCTTCTTGAGATATTGATGAAGTAGTTTTATAGCTTTAATGTTAGGGTAATCATGTTACATCTCCTGATGTTTTTTGAGCACACTTCTTTATTTCATCTGCAACTGTGTAGTTCCGAGGCCTCTATGCAGGGTACTATTACGAGTGTACCAAGCGGCTAATAACTATCGCTCTATGAAATTTTTTTTTGAAAACGTTGAACTATCTGTTGATTGCTGGTTTTTGAACATCTCCCAAGTTGAATACCATATGTCCAGACGAAAAGGATTATCCCTAAGTGACTACTCTGCGGGACTCCTACTTTTACTTCCTTTATGCTGGAGTAAACTGTTTTCTGTTGAACTTTAAAGTATCTCCATTCCAAGGATTTTTTTATTATATATTGAAATTTGTCTTTCTAGATTAACCATCAATTTACATCTGAATTCTTAAAACTAAACTATAATGTGGTCACTATTGATCCAGCGATGCTCCAATGTCTGTCTGTTGGTAGATAGCTGCACACATACTACCTAGCTCAAGGGTTTTGGTTCTTTTTAGTGTCCTAACCACATGTTCATTATTCAGTAGCTGAGAGGCTTCTGCATTGACATGTTCCATTAGCCTTGATTCATGCTTTGTTGCAAATCTATTTTGAATGTACCAGGATGCATTGCCTACACTCCAAAGTACCTTATTCTTGAAGTTTTGTGTAAGTTTTGTTAGTATTCTTAGTACAACCCCAAAGTTAAATGGCGTATAGCCAGATCGGCTTTAGAACCTCATTGTGCATCATTATTTTGTTGCATATGCTTAATTTTGACCTTCGTCTAATTAGCCAGTACAACTGTCTATATCCTTTTTATTTCTTCTTCACATTCTCTTCCATTTATGTTTAACATTCAGTGTCATACTCAAGTATTTAGCATAGTTTTCGTACCAGCACATCGTTTAAGCTGATTGGTGGGCGATTAACCAATGGTTAATAAGTTTGATTTTCAATCGCTTGGTCCACTGGCAAATTTCATCAATTGCACATTGATGTTTATTTATTGTTAAGTTTATTGTCAGCAAACGTTGCTATGCTTATGTGGTCGGACTGTTGTATATCACTTGTATATAGTAGGTATAGGACTGGGCCAAGAATGCTGCCTTAAAGGACTCTTGTCCTAACCTATCTCAGTCCAGAATACTCATCTTCTTGTCTTACTCTAAAATATGATCTCAAATGTAGTGTTGTATTGATAAACAAAAAGTTCATATAAAAAACTTCCAAATTATATATATTTCTCTAACTTTACTTAAGGTTTACCATATTTTAAAAAACAGATATTTGAGCATTTTTATTCTCTTAACCATCTCTACGAAAGACCGATTGTATCAAAATGACAATGTTGCATTTAATTATGTAAATTTTATTAGATTAATGAGAAAATCATATTCCCATTCGGTATTTTACTATGCGTTTTTACTTAATAATTCTTTGGTGGTAAGCGTTTGTTTTTTTATTCTGTATTCGCATCCGCGTACGAATAAAAGAATATTTACCAACACTGCTAAAGGTTGATATTTTCTTAAATCATACGTATGCGAGAAGTTTGGCTTGTAGTACAGTGGGTCACAAAGCATATATACACACACATTATTTTTCAAAGTTTAAGTTTGGTTTCCATTATGAAAAAATTCTGTGAGTATTTTTTACTGAAAAACCCAAAGGGATAAAAAATCTAAACTACCATTAGAGTGACAGAGACGGTTTTTTACTTTTTTCTTTTTTATAGTTAAATTAAATGAATTTATTTTGACAGATGCTTATTACATAACTATTAAATTTCAAATTTGTTTAGTTATTGAAAAAAAACACTTTGAATCCACCACAATTAATTAAAAAAAATTAACATAATTATTCATTATTTCCACAATGAATTAAGATTATTGACACAAAACAAAATATTAAAATTATGAATTAACCATTAAAAACTACTATTAAAATGCTTCATATTTAAAAAAAGACTTCATTTTTTAAATATGGCTTCACTGCATAGAAATGGTTTTTCATATATATACATTTTTCCTATAAAATATTTTTCCAGTACTGAATAAAAATACTTCTCTAGATATATTTTGTCAGTACTGCTTTAATAATTTTTTCAGTAACCATAAAAATTTATTTAGTTCTTAATAAATTTTTTGTCCTGGAAATGTTACATATTTGTCTCGCACTTTAAGAAAAATTATATTTTTATCCTACTTTGATTATTTTGTCAGTATATTTTTCATAATGAAAATCAGCCTAAATGAAAAAATACTGAAAAAATAGTCAAGGCTGGATAAAAGATATAATTTTTCTTAAAGTGCGAGAGGCATTTAATCTTAAACCCATTTGTATTTTCACGGATCTTGAAATAAAACTTTTACCTCTTATTATTTTATTTTAATTTTTATTTCGTTGGCTTCACATATATGTATCTTCTCTCCCGCGTACATCCAAATTTCCCTATTTATAGCTATCTAGACAATGGGCTATAACACTAAAAAATATCGAATGGAACCTGATCAAATGCCATATACTTTCTCCTCAACTTGTTTATTAATTATTTTTCAAGCGATTTTAGTTGTTTTTGTATTGGAGACATCAGGAGGATTAAACGTAAACACTTAAAACGATGAGCTTATTAGAGTCCATCGTTACAATACTTAGGTATTTAACTTTTAACAAATACTTAGGTATTTTTGAAATCTCGCAATACTTTCTTATTTTTAATTCACTTGTAAATATAATTACAAATATCATTTTGTTTTATTTACATCAGAATGAAAGAATAGGTATTTATAGCGCGATATTAATTCTAATTTATATCAAAATATTTCTCAGGTACAGTAGTTGCATGTATCCAAAACCTCCTTTTATATACGCCCGACTTTATACATTTGTACATATGCTGTAAAAGAATAAGAATACAATGAGTTAATGGAAACCAGTTGTAGACAGTTCTACTGTGACGCATGGAAACATCTCGAAATATACTACACCGAAATTTAAGTATCAATTCATTCATGTTCTAAGCAGAATGGAACAATCGAAAATCTTTCCGATTTGTATATAAACAGTATACGTGGTAAAGACTTGTGTAATAGCCCTCACCAGAGGCAAGCGGCTCCGTCACTTTCTGCGTGTTGATTAAAACCGAATCATTCATCGATATTTAAAAGAAGAGCTTCCTTTCTACTACTTGACTATTTTTTTGCGATATCATGCTTCATGGAAAAGTACAGACCGATGCTGCTGCCATCTATAGGCAAATAATTTAAGTTATTGTCATTATTCGTGATACATTTTTCATAAAACTTTTTCGATTATGTTTGGTGATTACTATAAAATTTTTGTTTTATGTTTTATTAAATTTTAAAAACTATGAATGTGATTATTTGTGATATCTGTGATAAATATTTTAATTTTATATTTGTGGATATTGGAGCAGATATACATTTATTATAATTTATCATAACTGGTTTATAATGATAAAATAATGTTAAAATAAATTGTAATTATTTTATTTCTAATAAATTAATTAAATTTGTTATTAACAAAAAATAAATTTTTTTTTTATATATGTTGTTCTTCCTTCGACATACCGACATAAAATGTTTGACATTACATTTGAAAGCATTTTATTTTCCTCTCTTTCATTTTAATATCATACTGTCTCTTTCTCGCCATGTTCGTTCCGACAAAAGATAAAGTTAAACCATCTTGATGACAAAATGTCACAAGCAAAAACCACCAATGAAATTGCTTAAAAAAATGTCTGGACGAACGGACGAAAGCAAGCATGAAGTCGGCTTAAATGTTTTTTGTTTAGTGCGAAAAAGAGTATAACGTAAAACAGTACTCTTTATTTCTGATATGGTATTTTGTTTTACACCTCTTGGTGTTCGTATCGTTTTTGGTTTAAATAAATCTATTAATCAGTATTATGCACATTTTCATACAAATAGGCTTCATTACAAATAGAGTTAAATAAAAATTAAAACTGAAATTATAACAATAAATTAAAATTATTAGTTAGGTAGTTATTTGCTAGCTAGAAAATGGTTTTTTGTAAAAGTGGAATAAAATGTGCAGTGGAAAACTGCAACTCGTCGAGAAGACAGAACATTCGTTTATTTAAATTGCTAATACATAGCAAAAAATATAATGAATGGATTTCAAATTGGAATTTAAAGAATTTAGCTTTAAAAAATATACAAATTTGCGAAACACATTATGAAGCATAATGGTTTACAAAAACAGGATTAAAAAAGTATGCCGTTCCTACTCTAAATTTACCACATATAAACAAAAATTATGATCCTGATCTAGATTCTGATGATAATTCAATATTGACAATTTTATCTATCGACAACTTCTCAGAAATTGATGATAGCATGAACCCAGTTACTTCTAATTTCATTTGTAACGTAGATAGTGATAGTGATTTGACTTTGAACCAAGTTTTGCGTTTGCCTGAACAACAAATTATGAATTTTGAATATAATATCGAGCCTATTTTAAATGAATACGATCATTCCGTACCCAATGTAAGTCAAATGTGTTTGTTGATGTTCCTGCCTGTAATGTAGATAGTGATGGTGATTTGACTATGGAGCAAATTTCGCGATTACCTGAGCCACAAATCAAGAATAAATGTGAACCATTGTCCTCAAGTTTACATTTTCTAACTGATGCTATCTTTAAATTAGACCTTATAGCTCTTCTTCGAATATTTTGACATTTTCGTTTTAATTCAATTATTTGCTTATTCTTCAGTTGTGTAATTTTTAACAATTTGTTATATTGGGTTCTGTAATAGTTCTCGTTTCTTATCTTTGTCAAACAACTGTTACACGTAGGGTCATTTGAGGACCATATAAATAAATTAAACATTCACGAGACCGCTGAAATTTTTTATAAAATGCTTACAAATAATAAATCGAAACATCAAAAATGGCCATATGATCAAACAATTATTGCTCAGAATATCTATTATCGATCTACCAGTTCATATCAATTTTTAAGAACAAATTTAAATTTTAATTTACCATGCAAATCATCATTGGTACGATGGCAACCAATTAAATATCTTAGCCCAAGATTTAACAGTAGTGTCCTTATTAAAATCAAGGAAAAAATTAAAAGTATGAGAATCGATGCTAAAGAAGCCAAGTTAATGAAATTCACATTAAGTCGGATCTTATTTATAACAGTTATTTAAACAAGATTGATGAATTCAAAGATTTAGGGGACGAAAGGCATCAAAAAATGGGTAAACTGATATGTTGTTTCATGATACGAGGCATATCATGCAGTTGGAAGTTCGTTTTGAGCTACTTTCTGTCGGAGAAAAGTATAGTATCCGACCATTTATTTCTACTCATCCGTCAAAATTTGGATAAATGTAACGAAGTGGGAATAAATATAAGAGCTGTAGTTTGTAACCAAGGGGCGAATAATAGGAAATGTTTCAGGATGTTCGGAATAAACTGTGAAAGACCTCTTTTCATAGACAATAATAATAAAACTATTGTGGGTTTGTTTGATATATGTCACTTAATTAAATATGTTAGAAATACCATAATGAAATTGGATATCAAATGCTCTGATGGGATAGTTAGTTGGAGAATTTTAATAGAACTGTTTAATTTGGAACAAAATTCAATAACTAAATGTTGCCCAAAAATTACATCTAAACATATTTATCCAAATAAGTTTAAAGTAATGAGGGTTCATTTAGCAACTCAAGTGTTTATTAAAACTGCAGTTCAGCTAAAAAAATGTCGAATGAGTCAATGAGTTTATTGAAAAATTTGATAGGTTGTTCGATTGTCTCAACTCCAGAGTCCAATATCATAAGAACAAATTTAGATGTCCATATACAGTAGGGAGTGATATAGATCAATTTTTAGAATATATGACAAATTATATTTCAAATATCACTGTAGTCAATGGAAATACTGTGTATTGCCTTAAAGGACTGGTTCAAACTATTAGAGAGGTTCAAGAAATTTCAAAACAAATTCTTTCAGAAATTATTGGAATTGACTATGTTCTAACATCAAGGCTAAACCAGGATCCTATTGAAAATTTATTTGGACAAATACGGGCAGCTAATGGTAATACTCGTAATCCATCGGTACATGAATTTAATCATAACATCGCTAAAATAACTATACAATGAAAATCTTGACACCGTTCTCAACTTTAACAAACTGTGAAAATGATTCGGATACACGATTGATTGAACCGACCGAGAAGATTCAGAAATAGATCCGAATATAAATTCATCAACATTTGAAACAATTACAGAAAATATTAATAATACATCGGATATATCAGATAATTTTATCAATCTTGATGTCCCTCTTCAAGAGTCCTCAATGAGATATTTTGTAGGATAAGTTGCTTCGAGAATTAACAAAAAAACTCAATGTTCCAGATGTATCAATTTCAAGAGTACTGAAGTTTTAGAAAGGCCATCTGAATTTTTAAAAAATAATAAAGATTATTGCGAGGAG